>MU270014.1:38058682-39258682 GCA_021432705.1 Caranx ignobilis | reverse complement strand
ACGGTTGCACCACTTCATAAATGTAGCCCCTCCTCAAAGAGCAAAGGCAAGAAAAATGTTAAATAGTATTTATTTAAACGTACAATCTGTTAGTGAAAATGAAACAAAAATGACATCCCATGTTGTAATTCAGTGTCTAAGCCTGGATGACACAAGTTTACCATCATTGGTTTCTGATGTTGTCTTTCGTTTACATCAGAAATCTTTAGACACACAGCACAAGTAAAATAAATGCATATTTTCGAACTCTTTAAGAATTAGATCAAAGCATATTTAAATGTATATCAGTCTCCCTGTCCTTTATATGGTAGTAAAGAATATAAAAAAGTCATTTAGCACATGTTATGTAATAAGTGACTGTATTTTAGAAATGATATAGCAGTAAATATCTAAATAAAGATCAGTCAGTATAAGATGGAGAGCAGAATATGCAAATGCCATCCATTTTAACATCACATACTGTGATGTACCAACAGCCACCAACGATGTTAGTCATCGTCATCTGATTTATTCCAGTTTAATTTGGCACTGTGTGTTTTATTTGTCTTATTTAACCATAGCTGCAATCCTGCAAAAAATCTGAGCATCATATACAAAAGAAAATAAATCACAAAGAGTTTTTAAAAAAAATCCAAATATAGTCCACCATTTGTCCAGGTCACTTCCCCAATTCCATCCCCCTGGTTATTAGACTCATTGTTCCACCCGAGGCCCATAGGTTTAGACAAGCTAAAATTGTCCTCCTCTGAGAACACAACACTCTTATCCAAGGCATCCTGCAGCAAGGACAAAATCAACACAAGGAAAAAAAAGTTAGTGTAACCACTGCCTGTATCAAAGAACAGGGGCATCTGATGCCCTAGTTTCTCCTTTGTGATGTACTTTTACATTTGAGTTGATATAAGCTTCCATCTCAACCTCCTTGCTCTTCGAGTGATATCTCGCTTTGCCCTAGAGAAATACTGACACACATGCAGTATCTCTGTTAGTTGTTGGGTTAATGTGTGTGTGTGTGTGTGTATCTGAGACAACTGCAGATGAACGTGTCGTGGGCAGGTCAGGTCACTCTGAGCACACAAAATATCACTTGTCACTTGCCGCCGTTGTGTAAAGACTCAGCAACACACACATGTTGCTGAAGACGGGGGCATGAATCACAATTATTGAAGTTCGAGACACTGACTGGCCACACAGTGCAACCCAGCACAGCATAGGGAACCTCTCCAAATAAGTCTCTCTCCCCTCTCTATCCTTGCTGAATGACACTCCCAGAATAGAGATTCGTCTGAGTCCCTGGTAGCCAAACAAGACAGGACAGGAACACAAAGTCAGTGTATTTTCAGGGCACAGTCAGGAGCCTCAGTGTCAGCGCAGAGAGCAGAAAAAGGCAGGCTGGTGTGTGTTCTTGCACTGTGACCCGGGTAATTAGGAGAATATGTGAGTGTGTGGGTGTATACGTGTTTGTCTATACCCATCCCAGCCCCCCCCCCGTCTCCACCTCGTCCCTGTTAGATGACAGGGACAGGTATTTGTAGTTACTATTAGTGAGCGATTAGACCGCCGTTTCCTTCCCTACTTCTACCACATCATGAGCTGCTGGATTAAAGAATTAACATGTGACTGTCAAGGTGAAGCGACAGACAGGTAAAAGTAAAATATGACAAGCAGAGAGGAGTTGCAGATCATGCAGCTGCACCGATAATACATACTGTACAAACAATTACAGACAGCTCTCTGGGCACATACACATACACAGTTTCTTTCCTGTCTGTGTCTAGAAGATATGATTTCGACTGTCGTTGGCTCCAGACTTCCTTACACAACTCTGATGAGTAGGCTGACCTTGTCTCAGTCTGACCCCTTGTGACCTCTTGTCCTCCAACATCCCTCAAAGACAAAGCCTCATTAGGAAGGAAAATGGCCTGAGAGCAGTCACTGCGCGTGTACGTGTGTGTGTGCGCGAACGAACACACTCGTACATGTTTGTGGCTGACTGCTGTAATACTGTCTCTGTCTCAAAACACCCCTAGTGGCTTCAGGAGGATATTATGTTTTATTCAGCCTGTGTCGAGCACAATGCTCCAATGCTGATGAGGGTAGAATGAATATAGTGCAAATGAGCTGAGCTGTATTCAGATGATTGGTTATGTTTTAATTGTCAAATTTGAAATTCTGCTATGGGTTTAATTGTTTGCATGAAAATCTCCAAGAGGAAGATGCTACTCATTAGATTCCTGTTGGTTCCCATTAATGGATGAATGGTGGACTTAAATATAGCAGATAAAAAGGCTTTACTCGGTTCAGTCAAAGCAGACACACACCAGGCACTTCAATCAAACTCACTATGACACTTTCCAATGAGAAGGTATGCTATTAATTTTAACACTTCCCTTACATTTACTTTGCTAAACTTGGCACTCACACCAGTGATCAAAAGAAAATATGACTTAAAGAGAATCGAGGTTTATATTATATTTGACTTTGTTCTCACATTTCTCTGCCTCTACTTTAGAAAAGCTACAGTAGGTATTGAAAGAGCTATGTATGCATTTAAAATGCAAGGATTGTCGACTGGCGCTATTGTCCCCCAAAGCTTTAGCTAATAGGCTGTAAGATGTTGATTTAAGGACAAGAAGGGAATGTCAGCAGTGTAATAATGGGGGTGCGCCACATGGAATGAGGAATAAAAGAAGACGTGTTACCTGGATTTGCATTTCTAATGTTGATAACTTAGCTTAGCAAGCATTGTGGGTGATTTTAAGTAGGGGGGGTCAGGCCTGCAGAACATGCACACACTGCACTCACTAATGTTTCCCGTGAATTATCCGGTGGCATATGACTCTCCACTTTATATCGTTACATGTGTACCTTTACCCTTTTAGATTGCCAAATCGCACAAAAATTGCTCTAATCACTTACATTACAGAAACATAATAGCTGCCTTTGATTTTACTCTGTGGCATTACAGAACAATCAATAATACTTTGAAATGAAAAATTCACTATACAATAATCAACTGTCTGTGTGCGATTAAAGGCACAACTCAGACAAGTTGATTTCCTTCTGTAGTATCAAATAAACAAAGGATTTTGAGTCTAACTCTGTAACATCAATGTGGTTTGGACAATTTGCTCATTTAGTCCATTCAACAGTCAAAGTCTCTGAGGTATTCCATTTATTTTGGTATTTCATAATATCCAATTTGTCATGGCAGCTGCTTTAAGAATAATGTTGTACTTTAATCATTTTGTTTTCTAATTTTAATCACTAATAATAATAATAATAATAATAATAATAATAATTTACAATAATTCAACCTAAAAATCATGAAAAGATTTTAAAATTAAATTCACAACAGATGTCAAACTCGCACTATGCATACATGCTTTGCAACATCAGTTTTATGTTGATAATGATTTCTTGCCTTCTCTTCCTGTATTGACACCTGCCTCCCAGATCAATGGCAGACAGTCCAACAGGTAGACGCAATGCAGGAAACATCGTGCTGTTAGTTGTCTCGACATAATAAGTTCCCCGGGGTACATCCCAAGACTTTATTACTGCTGCTTCCCTCCCAGTAAGAAACTTTGAGGAGATAAGGAAAGGAAAGAACAGAGGAGAGGAAAAGAGAGGATGATGAGAGAGGGGGAAAATTGGGACACACTGCATGTCGGTATTAATGATGAGAATGCAATGGATGAGGAAATTGTAATAAAAGACATAAAAGCAGCTTTTTATCCAATGAGTTGCCATTAAATTTCAGGTATTTGGCTTATCTATGGGGCAGTCGTTGGAATCTTACAGAGCACATTCCAAACAATAACATCATTCGTTCCTTGTTGAAAACATCTGTTTTATACAGGTTTTGCCATCGCCTCTGCTGTCAGACAATAGAATAAACAGCGACTGAAGCTTGGTTTTCAGGGTCATGAACTGGCTGCACAGGGTGGAGCAGAGAGCAGATACATTTTTTATACAGAACTGACTGTTGCTTGTGATTTGCAAGGGGGAATACTTAAAAAAAAAGTTTTTAAAGCTATGAATAATCATCCCTACAATGGTTCTTAAATCAGTCAGAAGTACAAATGCTTAATGAAACCTGTAACTGCAGGAAACTGATCTGTCATCGTATATCTCACTATCACAGTTTCTACACATCATACTTTTCAAAGAGGCACATAAATTAAGTAATAAAGTGAATATACAGTAATTACTAAGTATAATACCACAAGCCCCTTGATTCCGTAATTATTACTGAATAAATGGATTTCTATCACCTTTCAGAAGTTACATGATTCATCAGATGTTACTGTGCTCGTACAGATTTGAAATATACGTGATACTCCAGTTTTGATCAGTTATGGCAAGATATTTGACCTCTCCTGCGATTATTGCCATAATTCATGAAAGAGAGGAGGATGTACTTGACAAAAGGAGGAGTGATATTTGGAGTAATGGGACACACCGCAGGTGTAGCCTACCTTCTGCTTGTAATAAATGACGTCCGGCCCCTTAAAGACAATTCTATTACCTCCCCAGTCATGTGCAATCAGTCTCTGTCAGGGAAATGGATATGCACACGTGTTACCAAATCGGTAGCCAAGGCCCTATCAATACAGGCTGATCTCAAGATTTATGCCACTGCTTTGGTGGCTGGTGGCTGGTACACATTTCTGACTGAACCGCAGCCAAGTCTTTTCATTCAGGATCTAAGTCCAATCAGCCAAATCTAATAGATATGGATGACTTCCAAGGGAATATAATGTTGTTGTTCATGTTCATTGTAAAGATCCCTTTACACTAAACTGTTTGTTTCATTACTTTTTCAAGCCTGTTTTCATCAAAAAAAAAAAAAAAAAAACAGGCAAAAAGTTTGCCATAATATTTTTAGCACCGTGGACCTGTGATGGACCACTGGGACTCATTATTTTCTCTTGGAGTCAGCATAACTTCCCCTAAATGCTCTAGTCTCCAGCTCCTCACAGAGGTAGCAGCATTTACAGACACACATCACTTTCAGGATTAAAACCCTGGGATGCCTCTTTTTTCCATCCAGGGCCGCTTGTTGTTTACTGGCAAGAGAACCACATGGCTTGAATTTTTCTGTGTTATCCTCTGTTTTATGTTTATTTTCTTTTTCTCTGTTTTTTTTCCTCTGTCTTCTTTTTTCTAGTGCCATTTTGCGTTTGCCCTGTGAGCATGAAACCAAAGTCAATGAGAACCAGGGGTATATGGGTCCCAGCAGGGGTGAGGGGATCAGACCCTCTTTGAGTGTCACATGTGGGGCTGGTTAAACCGGGGGCAGACCTTAACAGTCACACGCACACACATATATGAGTGCATGCGCGCTCATATGCTTTCATAGAGGGGGGCCCCTGAATACTGGTGTCATTTTGTAACCTCATATCAACCATCCAAAACTACTATTATTAGAGCATGGTGGTCATTATGAGGAATATGCTCTGGAATTACTCAACAATGTACTAATGATGTCATGATGCTATTGGTTTACAGAAGTGATCAGGGAATCAGTCACTAGCTGTCTAAATGTAGGAACGTGTGCACTGTTCCCATCCTACATGATAGTCTCTTTATATGCATGCTTGCCTTTACACACACACACACACACACACACACACACTATGCCGACATATGTGCATGTCCAAAATTCCCTTGAAAATCTGCACGCCCACCTACATCTTGCATCTTTTTTTCCAAAGTTGCACCTGATACATTTCTCTCCTCTTGTGACTGTCCAAATATTTGAGTGGGAGAGACATTTAAGAGAGACCTTGAGAGGAGCACAATAACCCTCCACTTATATCTCTGTCAGAGGGGAAGAAATAAAAGTGAAAAAAAAAAAGCTTTCTCAGGCGGGGGCCAGAACATCTGGAGCACAGGAAAACACCTAAAGCTACCCTGATTAAAATCACACTTTTCCTCCCGAGCCATGACAAAATGACACTTAAAAACAGCCAGCCTTAAAATAACACACTCGCGTATTATAATAATACAACTTAAGTCTCTCTCTTTATTAGATAAGGGTAAACACAGATATAAGTCAGCTCAGGTTCAGCTGAGGCTGTGATGTGTGTTTAGCCTGCGTGTTACACGCCACCTCAATAACTGAGCAAGTTTTGTTTTCTTCTCTCTTCTTTTAGCTAATTTGTTTGTGGACTTTTTCAATTCTCATAATTTCATCTTAAACTTTCCTCTTAAACCTTGACCTCGTGAGTTATTGTCAAGTCCTGTGGGCTGGGGTGCAGGCTGGGTGGCCAGCCAGAGAGGCAGGAAAGAGGCAAGGCTGCACAGACTCTTTGGGAACTATTTACACAAACGGGAAGCTTTTTGGTGGGAGATAAAAGTTAGCAACAGCATTGAAGTGCTTTTCCCATCGTCTCTGGAATCCACCTCACATCAGCCCTTCTCCCGTCACTTTAACAGATGTTTGGTTTAGGAAACTGTAAACGATGTCTGCGTTTCAATTTCTGTTATCTTCTTATTACTATAGCTAACTCTCCAAGCATCATATTAAAGTCTTGGCATGGTCTGTGTATCTGCTGACAAGCTAAACACAAAACTTTGTAGCGCGTATAAGAAGCAACATAGCACATGCTGTTCTCAGGAAATAGACAATGATGTAGGATCAGAGTATGTAAAATAAGCTGGACCTCTACTGCAAATTGGCAGATACAGTGAATAAAAATGATGTGGCTGACTACCTGAGTCCTGAGAGGCATGTAAAAATCAAGCCCTCTATCTGTGACCCACTGTTTGTCCGCGTAAACCTCTACACAGTAATCCCTTTAGTGTTCAATTAATCCACTCACTGCTGTTCCAACTTTGTATTACACACTGATTTGTATAACCCCGCTCACATAAGCTGTCTGTATCTATGTTAGCTCAGCCTTTGGTTTTTGCAGCCTTTACCATCATCTCCATCACCCAACAGGCAGAGAGAGAGAGAGAGAGAGAGAGAGAAGCAGGGAGGGACGGTCAACATCAAATGTGATGAATGCCTTTCTACGGAAAAGCTGCATGGAATGTCCTTGACTTTAATCAAAACTATTTGTTTTTGGGGCGGCTCGTCTGTTGTCTCATGCGCTCATGTCCACTGATAGCCTGACATTAATGACACCATAAATCAGGCCAAGTGATGCTGGGGTTTTTGGTAATGTTTCAGGGCCGCTGCAGAGATGGCGGTCATTGAGGAGGATGAGGAGGAGAGTGAAGAGTCCGTTGGAATGCCAGATTATGTGGGGGTTAACTAGCCCCTCGAGGAAAAAAAACACAAGCAGTCTGAAGCTGAGCTATGCCAGAGCCAAGAGAATCAGAGCTGGGCTGTTTTTAATATGCATGCGATAATATGTTCTAGACAAGAACTACAAGATCATATTTTGTCCAGAATGTGTAGAGCATAGTCAACAAGGGGAAAAGAAACAGTAGGAAAAAAACAAAGCAAAAAATCAAAACAAACAAACAAACAAAAAAAAAACATTGCCACTTTTCCTCTCAAAAATAAAATAGTGGAAATACAGCTGATTTTCAATATGTGATTCTTTTCTTTCTCAATACTCAAAAGCCACATGGTAACATTTGTACTTCAGCAGCATCAAAGACTTGGGCCAAACACGACTGATAAGCTGCTCTCTGTGGATATGTGAATGCCATGATTCTGTGCTGCACATCCCTCATCCCTCGCTGTGATAGTCTGCTTACATAAACACACAAGCCCTCTCTGGGCCAGGATCTAAACAAATCTGACATGATTGATTTGACAGAGGCTATGAGATAACTGTTCATCAGCCAATATACTAGGAATAGAAAGGCCATGAAACCTTCACACAGAAGGGATGGGCCAAAAAAACACTGCTGCCCATTTGTATGTTTGAATAGAGGGGAAAGGGCTGAACAGATGTTTAGTATTTCTAAGGGTCAGTCGGTGTAATTCTGCCTCAATTAGCTTGGATTTCAGGCTTTAAGATCTTCTGTTTTGTGTCAGTGTGAACTTTCAGATGCAGAAATCGTTAAGAAAGGGCACAGCTTTTGAATTGGAGTGGGCTTTGGGAGGCTGAAGTACAGCTGTTACACTGTGGTCAAGTGCTTATAGTATCTCTTGTGTGGATGCTCAAATATTCTCTAAACATTATTTACTAATGAGCATGTAGTTGAGAATAGAATCATTGCTCAATGAAAACATGCCACTCTTGTTAAAAAAAAGGGAAACTCCCTCTTATCTTTGTAATTGGAAATGCATACAGATTTGTAGAGCAGCACAATAAGTGGTGTGTGGCTTTTTACTTGTCACAGTCAATGCAAAACTAAGGAGCAGTACATAGATCACAATCACAAGAGCTGTTTGGTTGAATCTCACATTGGCAAGAGAAAGCTATCTAGACAGTGCCTGCCAAAAGGAGTGTGCATTTCTAATCCCTAGATGGCTCATAGGCGTAACAAATCTTATCTATCTACATGCTGTCAAAAAATGTCACTGCCATTTCAAATAGAGGAGACGATACCTGAAGGAGAGGTGCTGGAGGGAGGAAAAAGGGAGTGGAAATATACAACAATGTGCATTTTCACCAATCTACACAAACACACGCACACACATACACCTACACAAATACACTGGAGAGACATGGAGCTGTCGTCAGTTGACAAACAAATGACAGACAAATGACATGTTGGAACACCTCCACCAGACCTGATAGTAATCGCCCTGTGAGATTGTTGCGGGGGGGGGAGGGAGGGAGAGGGAGGGGGCAAGGCCTGTGTGTCATTTCACACAAACAAAACCTCTGCCAAACACTGGATCTGATTGCTTCCACCACCGTCAACTGTGTCCAATCTAATCTGTCTGTCAATCTGGGTTGCAGGGAGTGGGGACATGGTTAAAGGAGGGATGATGGAGAGGTGGAATAGTAAAAAAAAAAAAAAAAAAAAAGAAAAGAGGGAGAGAAAAGGTGGATTTGTTGGATTGGACAGAGGATTTGTTGCTGACACTGTGGCAGTATGTTAACATGTTTGCACCTGATTAAACTGATTGAACGATTTTGCTGTCCTTCTCTCCACATATGTCTTTTAAATCATCAACTACTTCTGATATATTTTCTCTGCATTTAGTGTCACTTTGTTACTCTTGAATATGTATACATGTGCATGTACTTGTGTCTGTATGTATTTGCGTATGTGTGTGTGTGTGTGTTTATATTTGCGTATGAGTTGTACACCATGCAGGGTGGGTGTCGTGTATCCAGCAGTGAAGCTGGTGGATAATTGGCATCATGGTCAGACTCTCAGCAGCCTGAGCTGACCTGAGAACTGCAACAAAATGAGAGAGCCAGGGAGAGAGACAGAGGGATTTAATGTAACCTAATGACAGAAAGACTGAGTACATATATAATACAGGAACAGGGTTTTTTTTTATTTATGAGTCTATGAGTAGGGATATGAATATGGTGATGTGTGTGTGTGTGTGAGAGAGAGAGAGTGGGTACCAACATTTGTGTACATGGGAATGTATGTGAAAGCTTTGCTAGCACCTGCACCATTAGTGGCAGCACATGTTCACACTTGAGAGTGTGCATGCACATATTTACTTGTTTTACTGCAAAAGTGTGTGGCAAGAAAAAAGAAAAAAAAGGTCATTATGAGTGCAGGCAAATCTCATATTACACTTTGTTACCTCCTGAAAAATCCCCTATAATCAGTGCATTTCTCTGCAGAATAATCAATCCTAATAAGGCCAAATGATACTTTTATGCATGATGCACTTATGACTCATCAAAGTGTCATGGTGGGCCATGCTCTGCGACCTCTGTTTGTGTGTGTGTGTGTGTGTGTGTGTGGTGTGTGTATGTTAGCGTTGGGCTCCAGACCCTGCTGGCGGATACAGTATAATGTGTGCTTTTGCTTCTCCCTTAATTCAATCAAGTCCCTCCCATTGCCGTGGCCTCTTTATTCCAATTCGATTAGTGGGCTAAAGCCATCAAGATTTCCTGGACAAAATGAATGCTTGTATTAATCCCCGCAATTTCCATTTAAAACGTAAGGGCATCGACTTGATTAATAAGGGCTGATGCTGAATAATTACACAGCAAACATAGGGAGGGTTATAGGAAAAGCACAGCTGGGCCTGCCCCCAAACGCCCTCTGGGAAACCAAAGAAGAGGGGGGTCAAAGTAAAGCAATGGCAATGACTGAGGTGATGAATCTCTTAGCTGGCCCCTTATGCAATTAACGAGCAACGCTTCTATTAATTTGGTTCCCCCAGAGTGGTGACTGGTCAGATGTCTCAGGGTCAAGGGTCAGGGGTCGAGAGCAGAGGTCAAGCCAACAACAGCACAGAATAAGAGAGAAAGTCAGGAGAGAGAGGGAGGCAGAAGGGAAAGAGGTGGGAGAAATAACAAGAGAATCAAATTCCAAATTCCTTGTAATGGTTTGTGTTTATTAAATTTTATTATTTATCACAACACCCTGTGCAGGGATCTATTGGTTATTGTGTCAAGAATATATTCATGGGCATGAGGTATTCAGGCATAGAGGTATGAAAGGAAACATCCATTGCACATTTAATTGGGATTGATCAATTGTTGCATGCGGTGTTTGAGCATTCAATAAAGGCCCAATCAATGGTGGGGGTGAGCTGGAGGGAGAGAAGACAAACAATGGCACTGTTCTTTAAGGAACCGATTACAAGTTAACATTTATTCGGTGGAGATATCGCACGGCCAGTGCCGCCACCGGTGTAATATTAAACTAGTGATCTATCGTCATCCATTACAAATGTCACATTGATCTTACCCACATTGACTTTTCCTTCCAGTTCTGGGTGGTGGAGAATGTTTTATCTTGCTCTGTGTGCTGCAGTTGTTGTCCCAAATTCAGAATGTGAGAGTAAAGGTGTGGTAATCACAGCATTACTTTGTAGATATTTTGACAGGAAGTTATTCACTGGCAAAACCGCAGTGGCCTTCGTGCATATTTTCCTTTAAGTTGTACTTTATTATGTAAACTTATTTGTATGTTTTTGCCCGACACAGACAAGATGCAAAATGGGTCTGATCCCAGCTCTAATGTTTAACTCACTACTGTGCCCAGAGACCTCTCAGGTTTACCAGTTTAGTTCTTTTGGCAGTCTCACAGTCGGAGTTCAGACCAAGTCAAAATCAAAGGGTGATTGAACTTTTGCTGTACTAGCAGCACCCAAACTCCAGAGCAGTTCTCCAGTTAGGATTACGTCCTCTGGCACCATCTCTGTTTTTAAATCCTCCTTCAAACCCCCATATATATTGAATCCTTGTCCTGACCAGTAATAGCCTTTTATTGCTTACTAGTTAGTCTGTCATTCTTACCCATACTGTATATTGAACTGACTTCTGCTAAAAACTTTAGGGTCATAACTCAAAGTCAGAGCCCACTATCCATTAATAACTCTAAATAACAGACTTACTGACCTCACTCTGGATACTCTCATTCTAGGCAGTAAGGACTTCAAAAGAGGTCCAGCGGCCTCAAGGTTAATGCCGTACCAAATAAAGGGAGAAGTTGTTAAAATTAACACTGTGCCAAGGCAGCTCTGTTTCCCTTTAGAATATAGGGAGGCTTGATCCTTTTATGTTTGAGAGAAAGCATTCCCACATGTTTTCAAATATGGGGAAAATGCTCCAGGGATGGACTGTCATGGCTGTGTCCTGTACGGCTTCAAAATACCTCTTTGTTAAGTGGCAGCGGTGGAGGAAATGAAGCCTGACACTATTTTGTTTCTGAAAACACCGTCCTGACTGGCCCTGCCCTAACGATTATCATAGTTCTTGAAAGTGTTGCATGCATGTATGGAAACTCTGAGGTGTGATGGACGATAGCTCATACTGAAGGTTCGACTTGACTTTACTGCTTTTCCTCCTGTTACGACGCCCCTACTTTCTACCTCACCTCCTTTATTTCTTCACATCTGGCTTTCTCTAAAAAGAATGAGCATGTTTCGTAATATAAATATAAATGTAATTAAAAAGCATTTTGTTATTGTAGGATTCTGTTCTCCTTGAATAAATATGTTGGGTTAATCTTGCAGCCTAAGCAGTCTTCATATGTATTGCTTTTGTGAATGTTTGTGCTTTCTCTGCTTAGTGCCACAAGTGGATAATTATGTGAGCATATTTGTATCTCTATAGGCTGCACGCCGATTTAGTGTATGGTGTTTAATTTGCAGATACTGCAATTCATTGTATGTGCCTTTATATTTGCTAGTAGATAACAACCACAAAGTGATTTGCCCTCAGCTTGCCATCTGTTGACAGAAAAGCTCCCCCTCAGAGTCTCCCAGCAGTTGAAGTAGAGCAACACAGTGAAAGAAGACTAACCCTCATCAAAAAGACAAAACAACATATGCTTATACTCTTACAATTGGAGCAGAAGTTCCTCCCTAATATGCGGTGCCACAGATGACTGACATTGTTTTGTTTCAGCTGCACTTTTCCCATCTGCCAACAAACAGCCTGGATTCATGGTGTGCATGTGGTTTAAAGTGTGAGTTTGTATGTTTGACTGTGTGGTGAACATATATGTGGGCATGTATGTCATGGATTTGGGAAGTGCACATGACCACAATATTGATCTCTTTCGAGTTGAATCCCCTGTTAGGATGCAGAGGGTCGAGTCGAGAAAAACAACTGAGGGTCTCATCCCATCTCCCTTTGGTCCCACTTCCGCTGCATCTCTAACTATTGTTCACAGACACAGATCAGGAACCGAGCAGAATTGCAGAGCCAAGGGACTTGAATGGGAGGGGGACTAAAAAGGAAGTGCTGGGGGTTTCTAGTGAAGGAGAGAACCATGGATGGAAAGCAGGATGGAGGAGCTAGACTTTATCGGCCTACATCCTCTTGAAGGCCGACAGGGTCCTAAGCCTGGCTCAAGGGGCTTATGCAGATTCAGTGACCTTTTTCCCAAGGACCAGATTTTACACTTAAATTACCATTAGAGCGATGGTCTCCCTTGAGGAGTCTGTGGACCAAACCAACCCCCCAGCAGGGGTTAAAAGCCACGGTGGCACTGTGCCTGGCTGCATGCTAAACGATGTGGAACACATGTAAACTACAAAGCAGGCCCGCCGTTAGCAATGAGTCACAAACCAAAGGTGAGGTCGCAGCACTGGGAAGCATCAGCCATGTATTACACTTTTAGTGTAAATGCCAGAGGAATTGGGTGATTTTAAGGGTCACATGAAGAAGAAATGGAACAACGCTCGTTACTACCCATTGGTGGCTGTAACATACGAATTTTGAGGAATTTCTGCTTAGTAAATGGAAGCAGAAACAAATTCTTGTTCCTCTGAGAGTTTTATCCAGGATAGTTCCACTGTGTACTGCTGCTGGGATGGATCAATAAAACCTGTGAAACTGACACAGAAATTTTGCTCCATTGTATAGCTGATGACTTTGTCCTTTACCAGCCTCATTGCTTTTAAATATTATACAGACGAAAGGCACTTGGGACTTACTGGGAGTAGTTTTGCAGCACTAATCATGCTTGCAAAAAAAAGGACATGAGAGGAAATGGAAAAACAGCTGAATTCTGGCCCTGTTACTCCCCTCAAACATAAGAGAAAGATGGCACCCCCTCCTACTCACACTGTAAGTCTGCAACAGGGACACAAGGACATACACACTGAGCGCACACATACACACACAATTTCACCTCCTCTTCCTATGGCCGCAGGTTTGTTTGTCTTTAATTCCCTGCTGCGTGGGGGTAATGGGGACTCTGTGACAGCTGTCATTCTGCCGTGACCTCAACGGACTGCAGATCAGTAGTGGCACGATGATTGTCAGGATCAGGTGTGTGTGCATGTCTGTGTGTGTGTGAGGGTGTGTGCGTTGATGTATGCGTGTGCACATGATCGTGTGTGTGTTAATGTATGTCTGTGTGTGAGGGAGAGAGGAGGAGGAGGACTGAAGAGGCAAAGGGTGCATTTGATGTGAAAATAGTGGTTAAATACTGAAAGAGACTTCCTCCACTCTGACACCCCACCCCCTCCCCCAGGCCCAACAATATGCCACTACGAATATGTCTATTCAGCAGGAGAGTCGTTCTGACAGCAGGCCAAAACAAGACTTACACACTCATAGGCTGATGTGACACAGGGCATTAAGAACTGGAAAGGCAAAATCTAAGTAGAGACAGGACGCAGTTTGAAACATTTCCTCAATGTATTACAAGCTTTGAAGCACCGAAATACTTTATAAGAGATGAAGTATTAAATTTCAGGCCACAACAGTGAAAAACTGTCCAAGATTACACCCCTGCATTTTTAACTGATTTCTTTCTTTATTTTTTTTTGTTTCTTTTTTTTTTTACAAGAAGACATTGTTAGTTTGTATGCCAGATTCAGCTATTCCCCTGTCTCCCCCCCTCCCTCTCAACTTTCTCTCCAGTTTATATTACCTAGTGTAGAGGAGCTGTCAGGGAATGTGGAAACAGGAGGAAAAGGTACACATGATAGCGAGAGCAGAGCACGGCCGACTGCTGCTCTAGGGGTGTTTGGGGTGCAGAGCTGAGGTGGGCGGGAGGGTGCAGGGGGCAAAGAGACAGAGAGCGAGAAGGTTCATAATTAGTGGTGATTCTGCTTACTGACACATCAGACCGGGCTGTGAGGTTGGTGCTCAGTTCAGCAGTCCCACTGGGAGTGGGTGTCTGCGGTCGAAGCCTTGTGTTAGACCACAGAAACAACTGTGTGCTAAAATAAAGGTGGGAAAAAAAAACGAGGGTGGGTGAGGGGGCATCAGAGCGACATCTCCCATCAAACTCTGCCTTTCTCCAACTAACCTACACGCCCCCCCCCCCCCCCAGCCTCTCCCCAAACATACCCTCCTTATCATCACACTCTGAGATGCCTGGGCCATCCTCACCTCTGATAGGACAGGCTGTCTCCCAGAGAGAGGACCAACATGTTTGTGTGTGTGTAGGGCCCTGCCGTTGTGCATGACTCATCCTAATTGGGAAGGTCTCTGCTCGGCAGCAGATCCTTCTCCTGCTGTTTCAGCCTGTTTAAAGTGATAAACCCAGGATGAGATCAACAGTCGGACACCACAGCTTTTATTGCCTCTGTGTTTGACCTCGTTCTGTCTTCCTCACCTCTGTGTATGTGTAAGTGTGTGTGTAGTTCATGAGTAGATCATTCACTTCACGAGTGTGTGTGTGCGCATGCAGTACATGCTTGTGTGTGTCTGTGTGGGAATTCTTAGAACAGCACAATTTGTATTGAGGCTGTCTCCCCTCTCCTTCCTTTTCCTACACACACACACACACACACACACACACTCACCCCTCTAAAACGATTATATGTCAGCAATCCCCACAATTTGGTTCCTGCTAAAGCTGCTGTGAACTCATCGCACCCATCTGGGGAATTATGCAAGCTGTAATGCAGGTCTCACCTGCCAACGCACAGCGCAAGGCCAGCCGGGGGACTGGCCGTCATGTGATAAGTCTGCCCTGACCAGTTCAAAGCTGATTTGGCCAGGGGCTGATTGCTGGCAGCTAATCATTTTAGCAATACCTAGCAGCAAGGAAGTTCAGGGAAAAGAGGAAGAAGAGAATGAGGAGTCAGGGAGGGAGGAAGCAGTGCAGTGAAAGAAAAGGGAGAGAGGAAAAGAAATGACTCTTTATTTTTATCCCCCCGATCTTTCTGCTGGCATTCATCTGCTGAACTTACGATGAACTCTGAGATCTTTTTTTTATTTATTCATTTCAACTGAGAGTTATGTGTAGACATACAGTGCAGTACGTGGTTCGGACAGTGACATATTTTTGTTGTTTTGACTCTGTATTCCACACAGCAGTAACAGTGAAGTCAGATTGCCAACTTTCACATTTAAATCCTGGGTGTTGACTACCACGTCACATGAACCGTGCAGGAACTGATGATATCTGTGTCTCATAGATTTCAGGCTGTCATTGATTCCCACATGGTTCATCTGATGTTGATGTAAGCATCTTCACATTAAAGCTATAAGTCAGCACTTTAACCTCAAACTCATTGTTTCATTTCAAAACCAGTGTGCTAGAGCGCTGAGCCAAGACAACAGAAAATGTGTCACTGTCCAGATCCTGACGGCCTGCACTGTATTTTCATCCTCAGTATTTTATTGTTCTCATCTGTTTTGTTCTGCTATGCTCTTCTCTCCAGCAGAGGCTACATCTGCCAAACTTTTGTAACAACCTTGGAGAATGTGCTTTGACCAACTCTGTGACCAACTGAATTTGATGCTCCACAAAAGATATATTCATGGAAAAGGATGACAATAAATTTTCAGTTTCCTGACAAATATTCAAGGCCACATAGGCCAAAATGCACAACATTTGGCACATGCAGTTGTTAAAAATGGAGTATTTCCACATTGTTACCTGAAGAAAGGCCCAAACTTTGTATTTGTTTTGATCGGCCTGTGCCAGTTGTAATTCTGGGAGTTGATTTACATACAATTATTTCATGTTAAAGAAAATGTATGTTTCTGTGTGTGCTTGCCTCCTCCCTCGATTGAGACATCTGTGTGTGTGCAGGCTCTCTGGGTCGATGTAAGCAGTGGTCTTGGCAGAAGCCCTCCATCATCTTATCCCAGTGGGGAGCAGTCTGCAGCCAAACCTGACCTGGGCTTCACAGCCTTCAATAAGCCCTCAAATGGCACAGGCCAAAGGGCCAGAGAGAGACATAGAGAGAGAGAGAAGCACTAAAGATAAGAATATTACATTGGTATGGCATATCAGGGTGGTCCTCTTGTGCTTGTGTGTTTTGTTTTGCCTCAGGATTCAAAAAATGGGATTTAGTTCATTCTGGGGTTCTTTTGTGCTAATGTATATGCAGAAAAAAAGCTCCTCTTTCTCCTGTCAATACTTTATTTCTGGCTCCCTCATATATCATACACTAGGCCTTGCCTTCCCATGTTGTGTGTTTTCTTTTTGGGTTTTTTTGTCTTTGTCCCCCATCATCAGTCGACATAAATACTCAGTATGTCACAGCAGGCTATGCTCCGAACGCCCCCTCAGTGCTTATCTCTACAAAATGTGAATCTGTTATTCTACTGTAATGGAAACCATGTTGGTAACATCTTAACATATTACATTCACTCAAACACACTGTGAAACTCTATCTTACCGCTGTGTCAAAGCTCTTTTTATACCGCGGGAATGTGGGGGGGATGTGGTGAAACACAACGTTTTGCCCAAAGCGCAAACTCTACGTGAATGCACACACAGACTACAAGGTTCCTTTTTTATTCTTTATTTATTTCTTTTCTTCTTTAAGCGGACAATTCAAAAAAGGCTGAAAACACAGGAGTATTGTGTGCTTTAATGTTTTGAAGCTCTTGTATGTCTCTCTCTTTACGTTTGCAGACTAGCAGCAGTTCAGATTTCTTGAGGCAATTTGTTTCAGGTAACTGGAGCTTTCAACTGCAGTTGAGTGTATCCTGGGAACTATTAGGGGAAAAGGAGAGTGTTCAAGCTTTTCAAAATGTTGATGGATCCAACATAATGAGCATGTAACTGATCACAAAGATAGACAGATAAGGTTTTTTTTTTTTTTCCTTAGGAGCAGTGCAGTGCTATGCAGGAGAGAAGGGAGCCAAACAATGCTAGCCAGCAGTATAGATGTGAAGCTAAAGAGGCTCTCAGTAGCACATTATTATTCACTTACTGCTCCTGTTGGGATAGCTACAGGCTGTATAAGTCTTTTTTTCTGCCAGAAATCTTTGAATTGAATCAGTGCACAGTCAGCATACTGTAAGCTCCAAGCAAGAACAGCCAAACATTCAGTTTTGTACGGATCCTCTCAAAACTGTGTCAACAAGTTTCTGTCTGTGCATACGTGCATGTTCATAGCCTGAATTTTAAGTCTATTCAGTTTCACTGCTGTGAATTGGACTTGTTTTCCTCATTCGCAAAGTCTACATGATCACCCCCTCACCTAGGTGTTTTAAACACTTTCCGATGCCTGTTGGGAGACTGGTACAGTGGTGGAAGAGGGAGAGGGAGGCCTCAGGTAAAACATCACTATTTAGGGCATGGATTCCACGGAGGGCATTGGAGAGACAAGAGGTTGGAACAGGTTTTTCTAATGCAGACAGCTCTGATTTTGCCTCCAGTCTCGTGGTCGACTGAGACAGTCATCACACACCGATGTCTCAGGTTTGGAGGACATATGATAATGAGTTTAGACTGACTGACATGTGACTAAAACCGTTGGGGGGGCCTACAGCTCGGACAGGAGGGCAGGTTTAAAACAGACTTTGCCAGCAGACATGGTAGGAATAGATCACAATGGTGGTCCCAGGAGCAGGTCTGAGGCTAGGTCTGTCATTGAGGTAATTATGGCCATGGTTATGGTATCTGTAGGAAAGGCTGATCTCAGACCTGTGGTTCTGCCAGTAGCCTTGTGTCACTAGAATGTCCTTGGAAGTTTTTCACATTGACAAATCGTAGGAAAGTTGATGACTTTAAACATGCAAAAATGAAAGAGATTCCCTTCAATGATAGGCCATGTGTCTGTGCTGTCTTTATACCCTGTCTTTCACCATTATCTAAGGGAATATAGGAATGTGTATACATGCATAATAGAGTAGCTAATTAGCAAGAAAACTTGTTTTTGTGGTTTTATACGTGCCAGTGAACACTGACTTGTTCTTGTGGAACAACACATTTTGCCCACTAGTTCACCTCACCAAATACAAAGGTTGCCACTCTAACATACTCAACCTCCATCATCTTTATAGTGTCAATTAGGAAACTAGCCTCCTTTAACCCCTCAGAGACCAAACAGAACTTTATCTGACCCCTCATTTTTACATATGTCATTTGCAATTTGCTACTCACAGGTTGTCCTGAAGTGTGCTGCCAAAACAGACAGATTTCTCTCCATTTCAATCCCTCCTCCTCTTTTCCCCCCCTCTGAAGTCAAGGGCATGCTTTGAACTCAAACAGATTCACTTTTTTCTGCCCTGTCGTCCTTTTTTTATTTATTTCTCTCCCACTGCCCCCTCTCCATCATTTATAGCCTCACCCCTGTATCTGCTAATGATACTGATTTCACAGGTTGTCAAAGGCATGTCAGAATTAGGTCTCTACACTAATAGTTTGGCCGCTGGCATGGTCACATTTATATCTACCTGGGTAGGTGGATACAGCTGTTGCACTCTGTGTATTGAGAGAGACAGGGAGATATCCAGACATGGGGGAGATGAGAATGACACAGCTGACACACCAAACCTCTCCATGAGGACTAAAATTGAAATGGTGTGACTGAGTGGCGCTTGTTGAAGACAACACCTTTTCCACATCCCCATCCCCATCCCCATCATACTCTACATCCCAAATAACCCTACCCCTCGCTCCACCGTGATTGATTCTCCACCCAGGGACTGTAATCCCTGAACTCTTCCCCTTTTACTGGACCCTGTCTCTCCACTCCTTCCCTCTCTCCACCACAGCTTTCCTCAGCATCTGCCAGTCTCCCACTCCCAGGATGGCATCATCAGCTATGACAAGAGAATAAATCTGTAAGCGGCCACCATCGCCTAGCATCTGAGGGACGCCCATGACAGCTCTCAATAAACTCCCCAAGATTGTTTTTTTTTTTTTTTTTTTTTCCAACCTTCCTTTTTTTAATCTCCGACGGCAGACGTTGGAATCCTGCTGTCAGCATAACAGGAGCATATTAGCAGGGCTGGCCCCACCTGGACCCACCGCTCCCCGACCTGTCCCCTCCCTGTAATTATCCCCTAGCCCCTTTCCCATTAACCTACTCCCTTTGATCCCCACACATGCTGATATTATGCAAAACTGCTGAATAGAGAGACTAGGATAGCGCAAAACAGCACGCAGTTACCCATGGTTCTGATTTCCTCACTTATTCTCCTCTACTTTTACCCTCTATCTCTCCCTATTTATCTGCCTCTTTGTCATGGATTAAATTAATTTCAAAAGAGTGTGTGAGGATAGAAAGGGGAGGAGGAAGAGAAGAAGGCTAGAGTTATGGGAAAAGAGCAAATACTGGTATTGGACATTTTTACAAGCCATCTAGGATGAATAAGGGAACTTAAAAAAAGGTGCCACAAAAGAACTATTTCTTTTAGTCCCCCTTGCATGTATCAAGTAAAACGTCTTCATTAGGTCTGGGGCCTAAAAGCAAATATCAGTGTCTGCACAGTGCTGAAGGTCTGCGAATGACCTTTCTTTGGTTTTAATCATTGCAACTCTTGACAGCTTAATAAGTTGAAGGTGCTGGGTTGCAGCCTAACTTAATAAGGCCCACACCAGAGCCTTGGCCACCTATGATTGCTCCCATAAGTCTTAGCACATCTGGCGCTGTGTCCTTGGGTGAGAGATATTTTCCATATCTTTCCTTATGCTCAGAAGGCGCCATCGCCTTTTATTAAGAATGGGGATGATACAGTGCACAGTGTCTCCTCGTGGCAGAGGATGTCCACGAGACGTCAGGCGTTCATAATGCCGTACTACGGTCGCCATTATCCCTTCAAATGACGACCATAGTGTGGTGCAGCTCCACTACATCACACAGTGCAATGTTTAACTTGTTAAATATTCCAATAATTTATGGATGTACTTGGTGTATCTCACAACCATATTTACTTCCTCCCCGCCGAAGTATATTCTTAGGTACAATATACGCCTTCCATGTTCTGTGGTTTATTACGTCTGTGGATGAATTACCCACCATTTATGATGAACATAAGGTGTATAATTCTATACGCAGTAAAGCTGGATTTTTATGGAGCTGTAGCTTTTCACCCTCCACTCATCCCCGACGTCCTTAGCCCACAAGGGAAGAAATTAATCCGTTGTTATATTCGAACTGTTGTTGCAGTATTAAGTTTACGTGCTAATCCTTGATCATTTTCATTCTTTGAGAAAAGTATTGCCTTTTTCCTTAGCGTTAAGCATTTGTTCAGCAGATCAGACAATGCCTGATGAAAAAATATTATGATCTTCTAAACAATGCCTTGTGCTTATGGATGGTTTGGTGGTTAAATGGTTTTGAAATGCTTTTCTGTCAACCTTTAAATGAACTTGCTATTAAAACTCCAGTATTTGGACAACCTAGTTAGCCACACTGTCATGAACTATTTTTGACACCTTGACATTTTATCATCTTGTATCCCTACAATGACAGATACTTCATACAACTGACAACCATACTTTTACACTGCGCACTGGCTTTTAATATATGCTGGTACGGAGCAATACCCCAGTGTGCATATGAAAGGCTACAGACTGAAGTGAGCTGCTATCATTAGCAGTTATATTAATAAAGGGGACTGGGAATTGTTTGATTGGTCTGTGACACAGGCAACCATCAAAGGCCACATCTGGCCACCCACTCATTGTTCTGAACAGATGCTCATCCACCCACTTTACCTAACATCTTCATTAGCGTTGTGACCCAAAAGACCAGTCTGTCTCACCGCTGAATGCAGGGGGCCCTGTGAGCCTTGACAGTCTCCATGCTGGTGTCCTCAGGTTCTTAGAATAAGGCACCTAGCTCTCTCTGTTGTATACCTGTGGTTTGATCTCTGCCGTGTGTTAGCAGAGAGGCTAATGTAGTAGTTTGAACCCATGAGCTTACTGCTGGAGATATTTTAATGAACGGCCTTTGTTTGGGGTTCAGGTTGCCTCTGTGTGATCGCCACAGACGCTATGCTGAGTGTACGGTTGATTGGATACCCATAAGGTGAGGATGAAAGCCCTTGTGGGAGACACAGGGGGCTGAGAAAGGGTGATGTAGAAGAGGAAGAGATGAAGAGGTGGTATGGAGACAGCATGAAGGCATTAAAAGCAGGCCCTTGCTCTTTTAAATCCACCCGTAACAGAGACAGTAGAAATTTAAATGTAAATTGCCTATTAGATTTTCATGTAAAGCATCTCTATCCTCCTTTGTGGCTGCGATTGGACGACGTCTGTGCACTTCTCATGAATATAACAATGAGTCAATTGTGCGCCATGGAGCCAGTGTACTCATTTTCTAAAATGAGTCGTTCATTTGAGACATATTGAACAGGTCGAGGATAAAGACTGCCACACAAAAACAAAGTTTGAATTATGTGGTCTACATATGTCATATATTGTCAGCAACATACATCTCTTGATCATGAGTAATGATTGGTATGTTAACATGTTAAAACATGTATTTCAATTCCTGCCATTATCTTTATTAAACTTCTCATTTGTGTTTTTAGTCTTCAGTGGTATTCAACATTCTGTCTAATTCTGTTATTATTAACCTATTTATAATTGTTTCTCTATAACTAATAACATGGTTTCTGTTTTATTTTACATTAAATATCTAATTAGCAGCCCACATGTTTTATTAATACTAGCAGTCTTGTCATACTTATATAACTCTGAATAACCCTGATGCATCCTTTTAACTTAGTTTTTGCTCATTTCACCCTTTGATCCTTATTTATAATGACAGCTCAACTTAGGAATACATTTTTTTATTTGTTCTATTCCCCCCCTTGTTCTCTCGGTCTTGCTTTCTTTCTTTGTGGTGAAGACCAAATTGAAAGAGTGAGGCGCCAGTTTAAAGGGCAGACCCAGGTCCCTGCCTCGAGGGCTTTTACATCAGCGCTGACAGAAAGCCGTGTGAACCGTTGGGAAATGTTTCATCGGTCACGACACATTATGCAGCCGAGTGAGAGCCACATTAAACTTTTCACTTACTCCATCATTGCTTCACTTTTATTGTCCAACACGCCTGCTGACAAATCTGCAACCCTTGGTCCACTGGAGAGTTTAAAATCTCAGAATGTTTCCTTCAATTAATGTAATTCCTCAGGTCTTTGAAACATAAAAATAAATATCGCTGTGTTCCCGTGCTTCAGACACGTACACGGGTAGTTTATGTAGCCTCTGGGACTGTTACCCCTCATTGCATTTGATGAGAAAAAACAAACATCTGATTGATTTAAATACTTTTTTTTTTTTTTTTTATCAAACAAAACATTGTGTCACCAGTTCATACCACATGTGCATTCAGACCCCTGTTTAGTGATTGAGGTTTTTATCTTTTCTACTGAAACTTAAAGGAATGATATGCACAGAAATGTGGTTACGTAAACATATTGTCTCAAAAATCTTTTTCCCATTTTAGATAAATTAATTGCAACTTACATTGTTAATTGCTATAGAATATCTCCCTTTCTGCGTACTCAACCATCTCCTGTTCCTTTTCTTCCTCTTTCTTCTCTGGATTTGTCACTCTGTCTTTTACAGGCTCATGACAAGTGAGTACTTTTCCCTCCATCCTCTAGTTTCAAGAGCTGAATGGTGACGGAAGCTACTTTCTTTATGCATGTCTAATCACTTCATCCATTAGCCGAAGACTGATTTGATGTTGTATCGAAAGCTTGTTGAAGATGAATCCAGGGAGTGGTGTGAGATCCCCATTGTTCCACACTCTGTTTGCTGCGAGGAATGGAAAGGATGGCGAGAACGAATCGCAAGGCTTTGGGAGACTCCTAGTTTGGGATTGAATCATTTGGATTTGGCTGTGGAACTGATGGATTTAATACTGACTAGGGGATGTAGGTCTGACTGCAGAGAATCTCCTGTGCCCATTGGATTGGTCACCCCATGGGGATGGCAGAGCTGTGCTGCTCTTGGTCAGCATCATAAACCATTACTGGGGCACATGCATGACAAGGATTTTTGTCAGGATTATACATGTATGGAGCCACCATTTTTAATCTCCTGAGAACATATATATACAGACATTGGGATAAACATTGCTCTTACACGTCTTTCTCAAGATTTTCAAGCGGTTTTGTGCTAAGAATTTTAAAGGAATTCAAATTATATTTTATTTCCTTTCTTAAAAAAACAAACAAACAATCAGAGATTGTGCATGCGGGTGTTCTATTGCCTGGCAGCATTGTGTGTATGTGATGTATGTGTGCATGCTATAATTCTCAATGTGTTAATTTTCCCACAGTTGCATTGAAAGAGTTTTAGAATAGTTGGATTTGAACGTGATGCTGGTGGCACATTGTCAGCATGCAACACAGTAAGGTTATACATCCCACACCCGGTGAAGATGGCAGGCTTGGGCTTTCAGCCTGAACCACCCCTGATCATGCCATCAACCACCTTGTTGCGTGTGAAACCCACAACGGGCATTATATTTGGTATCAATCTGAATTTCTCTCAGCCTTGCAAGGGGAAAATGTTCACAGGGGTCAGCCAAGGGACATACAGGGAGATACCAAGTGTGAGAGAGGGAGAAAGAGAGAGAGAGCAGAGAAAAGTGGAAGAGAAGGAGATTAGGGGGGAAATAAATGTAACACGGACAAGAGAGCTTTATTAATAGGATTATGGGCTCATAGATTTTGATATATCATTGGTTCGAAAAGGGAGTGAAAATGTCAGGGAATACAGAAAAGAAGAGGAGAGGAGAGCATGAATTTGTTAACAGTAATTTATTGAATGTGTATTACTAGGAGGTGAGAATGTGATGTGGCCAAAAAGATAAGTTTTCACATGGACAGAACTGGGTTGTGCTGAGGGTTGTTAACTTTTTAGAAAATACATGCAGGAGGAAAGGATGATAACCACAACACGTCATTAAACTTAGCATTTCACCCTTGTAAATATTCTCCAAAATGGTTTTCTTTTCAAAATTTATTAGTTATTTTGTGGTTTTATATTGTGGGGCTATAGACAAATTCACTTTAATTGCTGAACCTGCTATTACTTATATGCCACTTCATAAAATTATGTTTATTGATGCTATATAGCCAGTGCCAACTGTGACGATTCACTAAAGCTAGACAATAAAATAGGCAGCCACCTTTAATGGGAGGAGGAGCATTTGCTTGTTACTAAACACCGCAGTTAACCTCTTTAGCACACATTAGTAGGACCCAGTGTTAAATCTTATTTCTATTACTTTCCCGCTCACTTTATGATGGCTGTAGCACTCTCAAAGAAATTATATTGCTATTTTGTAATGACCTTTTTCTTGGTTCATTAAGCACAAACATAGGCCTCAGTGTCGAGGAGATTCAACCTATTACTGAGTGATGGACTACTCTGGTAACTATTTCTTTGTTTTTGGTTATTTGTTATATTTACACAACCATAGAGCTGTCATCAACACATTTACTGTACAGAAATTCCATTTTTGGTGCAGATGGAAGTAAGGACTCATTGGTGTGTCTGTGATGATCACTATAATTTTACATGGAACTTGCAAATTAAGATAAAAATAGTCAGGAAAAAAATAAGGTATTTCATGAACAATGGCCAAAAAGAGATACACAAACACACACAACATTGCAGAAAGAGATAAAAACCCACACATTCACAAACAATATGTTTGTTGTGCAGCTTCAAATGTGGATTTGCATTGTGGGAGAATGCTCCCCACAAACCAGGAGGTGGGGCACAAGCTGTTATTCTCAGTGTGCACAACTGTCTCATTTTGTTTTTAGCTTTCAGAGGTCGACTGTGTCACCAAACTTACTCGACGTGTGGTTCTGTTTTTACTTCCAGAACTCACGGATGCCAAAAATCCTCAAACATCAATAATCCTACAGTAGCTACCACCACTATGTGTTGCCACTGACTTCTTTTTTTCCTCTAGCTCCTCACATGGCAAAGCCTTTATATTCCCTCATATAAGAATTTAGTTACAGTTGTCTGCTGTCACTTATTATCTCAGTGTCATATTATATTTCCCACAGTAGAGACTGGTGGAGATGTGTTCAACAGCTTTCTTGCCCTCTCTTCTGTGACTTGGAATAGTTCCAAAGACTCTGAACATAGTTAAGTACAACTTTCTGAGACTGCTGTTAAGACGGATTGCTTTCTAAATCATTTCAAACATGAGGAATCACTCTAAAATGTTACACTGTATCCGACTTGGGTTCTAATAGCAGGGCAAAATCTATTTTAAGCACAAAGACGAGAAATCAGCTATCGTTTAGTGCACATCTTTTCTAGTGGGTGAGGGGGTGGAGAAAGGTTGAGATTTTAAATGACTCATTTTGATGAGCTTTGACAGTAATGCAGCCACATTGGCAAATGTAGCAGATTTCTATGACACCCATGTCATAGGGCTGTGGTTATGCTTCTGCTCGATCATTAGAGGAGACTTCTAAGAGAGACAAGTGAGAATGAGTAATGGTGCTGAAGCAAGCTTGTATAAACATGTCAGGGAGCAGAAAAGTTCTCATGTCATCTAGGTATTTTACTCTCAAAGAGTGACAAACTAAATAGCTAAAATCCCCACGGCTAAAATCTCCAAGCTCTACCACATTACAATATTGGCTTCTAATGCCATAAGAATGTGACAATCGCATTTTGAAGCATTTTATATATCCTGTCTCACACAACCTTGTTAGTCAACTCTGTTTGTTTTTTCTTCTTCTTCTTCCCCCTCTGTATTTCTCTGCAGGCATGGCTTTGGAAGTGGTGATGAATGAGTGGAAGTTGACTCATTATTAAAGGTGGGAGATGATTAATAAGGACCATGTGTGTTTTCCTCTATAGTGTAAATAAAATATATCATTCACGTAATGCGGGGCTGGGCCGGGAGAGTGATTTATGGTGTGTTAAAATGCACAGAAAGCCAAAGGCTGAAGCCCTCTCAGACATGCAGCCATGACAGTGCCCTACCCTGCCGCTTTAACATGGCTTAGAGATCTCACACTCCTGCTCTTGCTATCGCTCTTTGTTTGCTTATCTCGATTTCCGCTACGCTGGATTTATTTGTCTCAGACTTTCGGGAGAGTTCCCAAGATTGCTCTGAGGTCATTCACAACTAATAAATGAGACCTCCAAACCCTTTCATTTCAGAGTCTCGGCATCATCATGGATGAGATTGCAAACTGAAAATTTAGAATGTTTTTTCCCCCTGATTGATTGGCTGAAAAAGAGCAGCAGAAGAATAAGTGCACTTAATGTCTGAAAACAATGATTTAAAGGCATATGCTATTGGCAATCTTCTGCTTTAAAGAGGTCTCACCTCTCATTCTTGATGTCCAGAGGAAGACACAGTGGATATGCCACTCCTTTTGGCAGGTGTCCGCCACTCCACAGCCAAGGTATCGATTCACTTTAGACCTAACCTTATTTCTCAACTTCAAATCCTGATGGAGTGTCTCTCTTCAAGTGTTAGAGAGTGGACTTCCAACAAGATGCATCTTACATGGATTTTCTCCTCATCAATCTTGGTGTCTGTTTGTGAGGCTTACAATTAGGAAGTATGGGTTTGTACCCCTCTTTGTTTGGCTTTAAGAGACTACAGACTACATGTATAGAAACTGAGCATGTGAGTCTCCACTGTTCAGTACACTCTCCAACCACAATTGCACAGCCTTTGTGTGACCAATATATCACCATGGGGGAGAATGAAATTTGAACAAAGCAGTCATTGAGTCAGTTTTTTTTCTACCTCCAGAAAAGACGAATGTAAAAATTGCTGCGTAGTCAACCACTCTTTTTCTTTCGTCCTGATAACTCTGGTTTCACTTAGCATTTTGGTATTTCTGGTTTATAATATTTCCCCAGCTTTCAGGCAGTAACATTGTCCTTTTCTTCAACTGTGTTACTGAGCAGCGTCCATCATTTTGCCTGTAACAACTCAGAAAAGCAGATGTCTATATGCTAGTTTTACAGCTGTGAATAATCATCCCACAAAGTCACGGAGAGAAAAAGGAGCTTGCAGAGATGCGTTGGTTTTCACATGGGCATTTTATTGAAACCTTCTAAACTTTGCTTCTCCTGGTGGAGATTACCTCATGTCTATTTCCTTAATACATTCCCTGCACAGTTCTTCAGAGGATAAAACTGCTTGTTTTCTTTCCTCTGCCATTTTCACAGTGTACAGTGAAAATGGGATGTGTGTCGTTGATTACAAATTGGAGAACTATTTTTGTCAGGCAGCAAACCTTATGGTACATCAGCTGTACGTCAATGGACTGCAACGTCTGATATCTGGAAATTCTATTTTGTGTGTGTGTGTGTGTGTGAGGGAATTTGTGCACACACAGAATGTGCATAAACACATAACATGTGTATGAAAATGTGTGTTTTTGACATCACAAAAAAAAAAAAAAAAAAAAAAAAAAACAGACTGACAATGGAACCTTGAGTAGCCCCATGATTCAGTATCCTGCCCATTCCCCATGGTTCCTGACCTGGGGGAAGGATCTGTCTGTCTTTTGGCAGGCTCCATAACCACTGCCCTCCCTCACTGCAGTTATCATCACTTCATCTCAAATAGGAAAATAGGGGCACCAATGGAGGCTTGCGGCTCAGTGAGGCTGTTTTTGGGTTACAGCTATTTCACTGAATTTCTTTTTAAGTCAGGCCCTTCCAGGCCCACTGGTGGCAGCTGCCTATTCCGCTGTTCACTGGGGGCATGCCCTGGTTTCATGTGTGCTGTTGTGGCGGGACTGATGGAGAAACAGAGAGAGGAAGTGGGAGAAAAAGATGGAGGAGGGGAATAGAAACACTCCCGTTGTGCCACTGTGCCCCAACCTCAGCCAGGGTGACACACTTACCAGCCAGCATTCTGCCACCTTGCCCAAACGCCGCAGGAAAGCTGTGCTCTGCCTCTGAATGGGGGCAGTGGGTGCAGAGGGAACCTGTTGGAGAAGACTCCTAAATCAGACTGCTGGGGAGACGGATGTTAATGTGCTGTCTCAAGGTCTTAAAGTACAGAGTTGGAGTCACAGACTCTTGCTGAGTGAGGCTACATGGCAGCAGCTCCCTCATATCCTTTGTTTACACAGCTAGTGGAGTGGGACTACTTTACCTGGACCCACTGAGTTCGCTCACACAAATCCTCCAATATGTACAAGTTAACATAAGGAGCTTAGCCCAGAGAAGGCAATTCAGTCTGCTCTGCCGGCCGTCCCCTGGAAATGACAAATTAGAGATGTTTAAACAGCCTGGTGTGGGTATTACAACTAAAGAAGCATTTTGGAGTTATGTACAAAGAGTTATTACCACAAGCAGCCATGATATAAGCTCAGGCTTAGGCTTAAGTTCAAGTATTAACTACATCTAATATGCTCTTGGGGAATTGATAACATACAAAAACATACGTTGCTTGCCAGTCTTTAGAAATATATATAACATATAATTTTGAGACTTAATTTGGTCATGTATGAGATGAGTGACACTAGTGTGTTTATATTTTGCCTGTTTTCCTCAAATACAGATTAGATTCAACAGCTCTATGCCAGCTTCCCCTGTCCCAAAGTCACCCCTCCTTTTACCAAAACTGGTACCCAAATCAGGAGGCACAGAAAGAGCCATGTTTAAGCTAATATACAGCATTTCCATAGAGTGGGTGTAACTGACACCAATCCCGGTGGGGCAATTACAGGAAATTAATTACCAGCCATTCCTGTATTAATGGTTTATTCCAAAATAAAGCAAGCTAATTTATTCGTTTTGACACAGAAAATTGATTCAATGAGGATTATGAAAAGCTATTTGCTAAACAAAATGGAAGGGAGGAAGGGGAAATGAAGTAGGGGTTAAAAAAAGAAAACGTGAAAAATCCTTCAAAATGCGGTAATTAGTGGATGATAATACCAGTGCTCGCTGTGCGCTACCCCAGTTCTGACTGTAGGTATTTGGCTTGGGTTTTACAGCCATTTCCCAGTGTCTGCTCAGGTTTCCCTTCCTGTTTACCCTATACTGGAATCTTCTACCACCAGAAAAGGAGTGGAATCTCTGCAGAGGGAGAGGATGATGAGGAGGGGTAAAGTCCTTTGAGCCTGGGGCCTAAGGGTGAGAGGAGAAAATGGGTGGGGTTGTCAGGGAGAAAGAGTCGGAGTCAGGGAGACGATGGGTGACAACACAAGTTGAGTTAGGGAGTGCAGAGGGGTGGTGGGCAGTAAAGAGAGACAGAGAGTGTGCTCTTGACAGCCTGAGAAACCTTGAGGTGCCATCTGGCATGAGGGGGCCAAAGGACAGGGCTCACTGACCTTTGACCCAGATCCCCTTTTTAGCAAACATCCCAGTGCCGCAGATTTATGGGTTGCGAGGAACAATAACTGTCAGAGACCAGAGGGGAAGGCAGGCAGTGTTTCCATTATCTTCAGGTGACTAGAGACTTGAAATTAGTCCAAACACGGATGTCCAGGATGTGGTGTTTCACTTGTTTGAACTCACAGCAGCTCCAACAGCACAGAGCAGGAGGGTGTTTGATATTCCACCTGTATACTTCCTTTTTTTTTCTTCTAATTTGTTTTTTTCTGAACAGAGTTCATCAAAAAAACTTTAATGATACTGACTCTACTAAATCCATTTTTTTTACCTTAGTTTAAGGTGAAGAAATTCATTACCAGGGAAAGGGGTGAGGGTTATGTCAAAGGCCACAAGTCAGGGGGCATAGTTGAGTCTGGTTTGTTTATAGAGACTCCAGTGAAGTGGTGTGTAGAGCAAGGGGCTGTGATTGAGTTTTCCTCGTGGGGGGTAATAGAATAGTGTTTGATATTAGCAGGAAAAACAGTCTGTTTTCAACTGATTAGTTTGTATTTCTGAAGATTGAAAGCCGTTTTTGTCTCTGCAAAAGTTTTCAGTTTCGACTCAACTCAGCTGCATCGTGACAATAACGGCAACTGCTCGGGGACCACCGTGACGAGGATCAGTGCTGCCTGCGGAGCCTATCAGGGCACCCTGTGGCAAGGCAACACAAAACAACTAGAATATATCACCCCCCTCCCTCAATCACACAACCATCACACACGCTGAAACACATGCCTCTTTACTCAGCACAGAGAAATAAAAACTACTACAAAAGATGAAGAAGTAGAAGAGGAACACTCATGACTGCCAGCTGTCATTCACCATCCCATTTGATTAGTGCAATGGAGACCGATAAATCCTCTCTCTCACTTCCATTCATTTCATTACTCACTCAATTTCATTCCCCTTCGTTTTCCCTCTTTTTTTCTTTTTTTTTTTGCATTTTAAGAGGGGGATGGGCAAGTCGGCACATGGGCCCAGGCCTGAATAGACTTTTGTTTTGCTCATTTTTCCTGGTTCTGACTGAGGCAGTTGCGGGCTGCCCCTGATGAAGGCCCTCTCGGCCTGTGATGCAGGCAGGTTGTCTGGCAACTTAGTTAGCATTCAGAGCAGCCTTGTGAGCACCCAGCAGACTAGCCAGCCATGGTAGCCTGTACTAGCATATTCACATGTAAGTTGTGCATTGATCTGACATGATTAGGTAAACAGAGGCTCTTTTTGTTTTTATTATTTTATTACTTGCCCAGATTTTGGAAAATCTCTATTAGAATGGGCAAATGGGTTTGATCTACTGAATATTAGTAGAGGAAGGATTTATATTGTTTGTTTCTCTCTCAGTCTCACTCCCTTTTCCTTCATTAATTTGTCTTTCTCATACAGTAAAAATAAAATAATTATCTCAGAAGAATTTCCACCTGTTGTGAAATATTGATGTGTTCAGATAGGTATTCAATTAAGTTCTTTCATTATTTATGTGGAAATATACATCAATGTATCACTCTTTATGCATTGATCTGATTATATTAAGTATGCAAAGATTCCTTTTCTCCTCTTTTCATATTTTATTACTTAATTATGCCTGTTTAATTAGCTCTCTGCGTGACTGTAAGACTCTGACATGTGCAAGATTCCTTTGGTAAACCCAAATAACTGCCCAGAGTGCCTCTCTTGTTCATCCTTTCCCTGCCTCGCTTTGTGCAGCACAGTGACATCACAGATGCTAATAATTGCTGGCTAGTGTGGCATTTCTTAGTAGGCGGCCTGGAATTCCAGACATTTACTCCTATTGGGAAGCGGCAGGATCAGTAATGCTAACTATGTGGATCATTCTGAGAAGATTGGACCACAGCCGGCATGTCCTCATAATAATGCCGTGCGTTTCAGCAGTACGTCTCAATCGAGAGCTGCAACAACCCAATGCCTCCATTGTTCCTGTCCTCCTTTTGTGATGCAGTCAGGAAAAAAAAAAAGTAGCAAGCGGGCCTTCAGATTTCATTTCTTTTCTAATGGCATGAAAAGATTTCATTGAAGTGCAGATTGAGTGTGTGCCGCTGCGGGTTGTGGAGCGAGGCCAAAAGCTCAGTGCCCGCGAAAATGCCCCGGCTGGGCTGCATCATTCCAGCACCGAACTGATGTTCCTCATTGAGGCTGGGCAGTGTCACAGCAACCCAAAGAGATGCATAAAAGATGACAGCAGAGACGCCACTTTTACATGCACTTCCACAACAAGACACACATTGGGCTGGTTTCAACCTCACTGAGGTCAAATAAGGCTGCTCATACCAAGTTGTTCTGTATATTGCTTCTTTATCAGTAGTATACATGAATTCCGATTGTATTACCATGTTCCTGCAGACAGGATCACATCTGAGTGAAATGTAACTGGTATGCATTCCCATTCTCTCCTCACATGTCTTTGTAAATGCATGGATTGTAGTGCAGTGGGGCTGTCAATCTGCCTAATTGCTGTCTTCTTTGAATATACACTCATACTCCGCAAGATATGCTCTGCTCTGGTAATTCTTGTTGGGAGCATATGTTCATTTAAAGAACAGGCGATTGCCAACAAGTCCATCATCCCATGCATCTCTCTGACCAGAAGACACATTTCTCTGTGAACCAGACAGCTCTTTAAACTGACACTTCTGCAGTTCTCCACATTTCTCCCACTTGGATTATGTATTTTTATTTTTTTTCACATGGCTTCATTCACTGCAGGTGAGCTGTTATGGTGAAAAGAACGAGTCTGGTTTCTTAGCAAAAGTGGTGATAATTGTTTGATGTGTTTAGCTAGAGATTCAGCACTAGTCAAAATAGAGATGTTGCTGTTTCAAAATCACACACACATGTCTTTGGAATTTCCTTCCTCCTGCTCTCCATGGCTTTCTCTGCCTCCAGCACACTCTAACCTCTTCCGTGCAAAAAAAAAGAAAAAAAAGTGAGAAATGTGTGTCACTAAATAAATTCCGAAAGAAAGGAGGGCGAACACATGGATACGTGTGTATCTACAGGAAAATGTGTGTATGCTATGTACGGTAAATGTGTGTATCGGTGTGAGACGACAATCCGCCGAGAATGGGACAGCTGAAAGAAAAAGCAATATTGTCCTGTAGGGCTCAGACACTCATGAAATTAATCTATTATCTTCCTGTGCAGCTGCCATGTACGATACAAGGTGCTTGACAATTCCTTGTGCCATTGTGACTCCGTGACATTTGCCCATTCACCAAGCTCGCTGACACCAACAGGATCTGGCCTTGCCGTCAAATTAAGGCAACGAGTGGGGAAATGAGAGCAGTGGCATCGGCCAGGAAGGGCCCGAGAGGCGGGATAGATTTCCCCCTGTGTTTAAAGACCCGACCTAAGCACCTTGCCCAGGGGCTTTTTATCAGCTGGAGCTGAAAAACACCTTCAGGAGGGAGACGGCGATATAGCCACAGCCGGTTGTAATGGTGTGACAAGTCTGAGTTGTCCTTGCACACCTCTTGACTCCCTTCGCTCCCCTCTTCGCTACTACCCCTACCCCTTCACAACTACCCCTACCATCCCTACTCTTCTTTCCCTGCCTCTCTGCCAGACTGGGCCCTCTATCTAAAACTCCTTCCAGTTGGAAACGGGCAGGTTTTAAATGCCTGTCGCCTAGTGTCATAGAAGCAGCTACACACGGGGTGTCCAGTGTCACAACACAGGCTGGGCCCTGTCAAGGGCAAAATGAATTTGTTGGAGGGAGAAAGGTAGAGGAGGTGAGAAAGAGAACAGAGGAGGGATATATTACGGCGAATGATGAATAACCCGAAGGTGCACAGATACTCCACAAACGATGAAGGGAGAAGAGAGGTGAGGTGATGGGAGGAAGCGAGGGAAGAGTAGTAGAGGGGGGTCTGGCCTGGCTGTTTCTGGCTCAGGCTTACAGATAGCGGCTGTCAAAGGAGCAAGGTTTTATTTATTTATTGTTGGTCTGCTTAAGAGATGGTGAAGGTCAGGCTATGTGTCTGCTCCCCAGCTTTGTTATGTGAACTGGATCAATTTATGAAATATGTCTGTTAACAATGCTGCCGATGTAATCTCTTTTCCCCCCATGCGTTCTTTCACACCCCCTTTCTCGTTTTCTACTGTTTCTACTCCTGCTGTTGCCTCTGCTCCTGCTGTGACCATGGTAACCTCATCACTGTTCTCACTGCTGTTGCAGCGGTGTTGTAGGATGAAGAGGTCAGTATATTATTTCCTTGAAGAAGTAAATGTGACAAATGTAATTCTCTTCAAGTGAGGCTCTGTCAGCCATGATTGCAGCATTGGTGTATTTAAGGGTTTATGTCTGCGAAGCAGAAGGTTATTTATTGTTTAATAGCACAAAGAGACATGACTTCTTTTGTAACTCAATTGAAAGTGGTGTATTATATTTCAATTCTACATCACAGGCTTATCCATTAAATTCATTCTTTATTCCTGTACCGCAGCATGCGCTGTGATTGACTACCACCTTTTAAAGTAATGTGTCACTGTGCATACACTGCATTGTATGCAATATGCATATTGTATAATTCACATAATTTATGTGCCCCCTATTTGTGTGTTTGCTTTTAGCATGACAGGTCATTGGTTTAGAGTCAATTTCACATAACATGATGAACCAAATGGCAGCTCATACATGCAAAGGAGCCTCATGATTTGATGGATCAGGCGGTCTGTAGTGTGATGCTGTATGTGTATCGGCACTGTATGTGGTATTTACTGTGGAAATAGCCACAGTTTTTTTTCCCCTGTCTTTTGAGTGCGTCATCTCTCTAAACATTTTCTTCCACGTCTGCCTGTGTCAGGTCCTCAGACAGCCCTGAACCGTAACCAACAAAACCACACCACCCTGTCACACTGTCAATTTGTTTATGTTAAATCTGCCCTGAGCTGGAGTCTAATTCATGCTTAAATATACTGTACATGTTATAAATATGGTCTGTGTATAGTATGATCTCTGCAGTGTCGTACATGCTTTTCATAGGCAGTGCCTGTGGTGCAGGAGCTTGTTGCTCACTCTCATTTCATTCTGACTGTCTGGGAAGTCAGACAGACTGTGGCCTGGATCACTCCCGCGCCACCAGGCCCTGCGGCCCTTTCCTCGGTCAGTAAACCAGAGGAGGATCTATCTGGGGCCATCTATCTCTCTATCCATCTCTTCATCCTCCTGGTGGAAAGCTCTGTGTTCACACGGTTTGGGTGAAACCTCAAAGCATGTCTGATCAGTCTGAAGATACTATAGTGTTTGAGTGGATCCCTTTTTTACCCTTTGGTTCAGCCAGAGTGAAAAAGGATAAGAGCGTGTTGTTTAGAAAGTGGTCGCACATCTGAGTTTAATAAAGAGTTTTGGTGGAGATGGGTCATGCTGTGTGTCTTCCCTTAAGTGAACTGAAGGTAATCTGGGACAACCAGGGCTTAGGGGCAGCTGGTTTGTGTACGTAGTTGCGCATGTGTGTGTTATTGTGTTTCATATGTGGTGTTGTGGGGGCTTTTAGGGGAAATTGGAGGGTGACAGGGGGTGAGTAAACAGTTTGTGAAAGAGCAACCAGGGGAAATGCAGGGCGGCCAGTTTGTTTTGGATTGCTTGGGGCCCAACAATTTATAGACATAAATATAAACAGAGAGCGGGAACAACTAATCTCCCCAAATGCAAGATTAAGAAATGAAATGATTCAAAGATGACCCTTGATTACAGAGTGAGGGTAAGTTTGACGGAAAGGGCATATGACATGGGTACTTAGCAGCAGGCAAGTGAAACCAAGATGGGGAGAGGAAAAACTGGGCCATGGAAGGTCCAACTGTTAATTTGCATCTTGTGAGTGACGTAAATAAGGGCTTTGGAGATTTTTAGCCCAAGAGCCATGACCATGTAATTATCACAACTTTAGGATCAATATCCACTCATTTGCAGAACAAAGCTACAATCTAACTATCATCCTCCTCGCTCGCTGTACTTGCATGTGACTGAGTGACTTTGACAACTAAACTGTATGAGTGCCCAGTTTTCAAAATAGCCTCTCTCTCTCTCTCTCTCTCTCTCTCTCTCTCTCTCTCTCTCTCTCTCTCTCTCTCTCTCTCTCTCTCTCTCTCCAACCACTCCCCACTCTCTCTCTCTCTCTCTCTCTCTCTCTCTCTCTCTCTCTCTCTCATGTGGTGGCATATTGAGCTCTCCCACGCACACATTATTTTAACAAAATACTTGAATGTTGAGCATGTGCTCCTTGGCCCCGAACATCAAGAAACTGACACTGATAGAGAATTTATTTGATCCATACAGTCAGATCCCTTCACCCTTGTTCAAACTGTGGATTCCTCTAAATTCTATGGAATCTGCAGCCACACATTTCTCTTTTTCTCTTCCTCTCTTTTTCGCCCTCAGAGTTCAGAAGCTTGTAGGTCTTTAATTATGTATAATATTCTTTTGCCCTGTTTTATGGAAACTCCAGACTAGATTCGCTCAAGTCATCGACTTGAAAGTTTGAAAACCTCCAGTGACAAGAATATTAATGTGCCAGCAGTGTCATATCTGTTTCAGCTCATGCATATTCAATGTCCCCCCAGCTCTCCAAGATTTATGTCAGACTTTGCCGGAGTGTAGTTTTCCACCATTGGAGATAATAGCATGCTAAATTGATGTTATCGGGGGCAGGTTTTTTCCTCTCTGCTCCTCTCCAGGTCGGGGGGTTGGGAGAGGGGAGAGAGGAAGAACCCACTCGCCTGGCTGCTATTCAGATTGTCGGCGGGTTTAGTGCTCACCTCCACCCACCGGCCTACTCTGTAGTAGCAGCAGACTGAAAACCTCCGTCATGGGGGGAGAGGAGAGCATATTTTGGAAGGAGATTAGGGGGCGATCCTGTGGATTATCTTTTAATTAAGGACGGTTGAGTTGTGCCCACTCTGGTGGAGCAAACGCCCAGCTGCTAATGAAGTTTAAACAGACATACTTTATTTAATTACCGCTAATCGCTGGGGCCCAAAGTCCGGCCCTCTTTGATCTGCCTGTCGCACTGTAATCTTCCTGGCAGATACCATCTCCCGTTCTACCCGGATCCCTTTTAGAAGTTGCTACGGGAGGTCCAAGATTAACCATGGGTTAATTGAGACAGCCGAAGTGGAAGTGTGTGTGTCTGTGTCTGTGTGTGTTTGTGTGTGTGTGTGTGTGTGTGACAAAGAGAGATAGAGAGAGGGAGGGAGGATGGGCAGTAGGTTGATTGATGTGTTTGTGGCCTTAGAAGTCATCCTGTTTTCTCTCTCTCTCCCCCCTCCCTCTCTTTCTCCCTCTCCCTCTCTCTCTCTCTCTCTCTCTCTCTCTCCTGGTCAGTTGCCACACCAGGATGTGTTGGTCACACATTGTCTGATTGTTTGACTCCTGGGACACTAGGGGGCTGTGTTTATACCTGACCTATGTCATGGTTGTTGTTTTTCTGCCTCTAGGCAAACATTTGTGGACACTTGTCAAAAATCACCATCTGATTGCAGCGTCATATCGAGTCACACATTTTGAATGATACTGTATTTTTAATATTGGAGATTTTCTGCTGAGTTGTATTAGCAGACTTGAAAGAGATGAAGCCACCCACATCCATGTGCCAGACAGATTCCCTCTTTGTTTTTACCAGACAGGCCACAGTGTGTACCTACATGTACCTTTATCACCCCAGTTATCGTTTACCATTGTTTTACTGGGACCATTGTTGTCATTGTTCATATCAATGTAAGTGGATGGTGAGCAGCTGTTATCTTTGTAAGGTTCAGAAAGGTCAGCAGGGGCAGCAGAGAGCACGGAGAGGGGCTTTTGTGTGGCTGTGTGTGTTTGTGTGTGAGGAGAAGAGGTGGGGGGGGTGGGGTGTCTTTATCTGACCAGGGGGAGCCATGGGCTTCCTGTTAATTGGGTTAGTGCAGCGACCAGGGGCAAACCGTGTGACTGGAGAAAAATACTGCGAGAAAAACCCTAAGAGGCACTTTTGTCTCAGCTGAGACATATGGCAGAGGAGCTGTGAGCACACTGAGTCTTCATCTGGAGGGAGCGAATGAAGACGGTGTGAGAGGCAGAGAGAGAGAGGGAGAGAGAGAGAGAGATGCATGTTTCCCCAAATTAATGCGGTATCCCCAAATCGAGTGGAAAAAGAGCCAGAGGACACACTTGCTGTGGTAAACTGATCTCCCTATCCATATCTCTATCTAACATGCACACACACTGACAGACACACACAAACTCAACATCCTTTGTCTTTCTAAATCTCTCACACCCACCCTCTCCAACATATCTCTTCAATCCTCACCCTTTCAATATGTTTCTATTTCTTCCCTTCACCCCCATATTCTCACCCGCCCGTTCCCATCCTCCACACCTGAAAGATTGCCAATAAATGAGTGATTTATATTCCGATAAGAGATGTTAACTAAATCGCTGCATGCATATTCATACCTGGAGCTGTTGATTAATGCTGGCTTCACCATAACAGAAAATGTGTATTGTTTTCTTTTTCATTGTAACATGAACCATAGAGTCAGTAAAGGCCGTTACGTGCCTCACAAAGAGATTTACTGCTTTAATTATCCAAAGTAAAATGGCAAAAATTATTCATAGCCCTGCTTAAAACATGGTTGATGGAATTATGCATCGCAATTTGTGAATAATTGAATCTTTCCTTCAGATTGTGACAGAATAGTTAATTTATTAATAGACGTACACAAAGTCGAGTCAAAGCCTCGGTCGGTCCTGCGGGTAGAACTGCTTTCAAGAGAATGAACCCTTGTTAAATAAGTTACAGAACATAGTCCTGCGCAGACATCTCCGTTGCAAACAAACCCAAAAGACAGAGAGGGGAGAGAGAGAGAGACACAGAGAGAGAGAGAAAGTGTTCGGAGTTTCGCAAACACCGGGTGTTAAACACAGTGACGTCTCAGAGGCCCTTCAGTGGAGGAGATGAAATATTAAATGCTTTAGTGTTTATTAACGGGATGAAACAAAGGGCTGCTTCCCTTTGACTTGTGCACATTGACACTTGGTACAGAACAAACAAAATCAAATATCGTATTGATCCATAATGGATGAAAAAGCCAACTTTGAATGGGTAGCATTATTAAAGAATTAGGAAAGGGAAGAGATGGAGAACAGGGAGACGCACTGTTGGTAAACATCAACATTTTGTCAGTTGCTTCGCTGATACACAAGACTGATTTAATCTACACAACTATGTCATACGAGTTTAACACATAAGAGTCTTACTAATTATATGACATGACCAAAATATTATCAAATCTGCATCTTTTATTAAAATGAAGTATATTTTATTCAGTATGTTAAAGAGTTGCGAAACATATTCCTTTTTTTTTTCTTTTTACAGTTTGGATGCAGAGTCACTGGATACAAACTCTGACAGGAAATGAACACCGAAGTTTTGCGGAAGTTGACTAAGGAAGTGTAATATATCACATAACCTCACTGACAGTGCTTGATGTAAGCCACTTTGCATGTCTTTCATAGTAAAGCAGGGTCAGGGTGACATTTAATGTTGTTAGCAGTTTAACCCCTCGCCCCTGTCCTTGAGGCCCTGTCATGTCCGAGTGGCACCCCAACTAAGCACTTTTGACACGGGGGCTCCAGGCTTGCCGCCTCTGCCTCCGTTGACAGTTCCTAACAAAGGGCCCCTCTTCCATTGATTGCCCTTTGCTGTTATGCAAATTCAAGCATTTCACTGCTCTCCAACACATGAAGGAAGGTATGGGGGGTTTACAGCAAGTTGCAAAGTTTGTTTATTGTTCTTTTTTTCTTTCTCTCTCTTGCTCCCTTTCTTATATTTATAAGGTGTGTTGTGTCACACTGAAGTTAAGTCCTATCCCTGCACTTGTAGACCCCCTTCCTCGATTCTGTGTCTGCTTCTTCTTCCTTTTATTCTGTCTGATTCATCTAAGCTTCCCAGAACTGTGTTTCCCCACCTGCTAATATTTCATGGCACAGAGTAAAGCAGACCGACCTTGTATGCAGAGATAAATTTACACATGTGTATGTGGAGCAACACACATTTACACATGCACATAGCTACAAACACAAACTCTACCGTTCACTACTTATGTTCTCTCACTCACCCCCATATTTAGTCTCACTAGCACACACTTGACACGCAGGAGAAAATCCCCTGTAGCCTATTCCTTCTGGTTGTGGTTCATATTCTGTGCCCTAATGCCTTCCCCAGCTGTGTGTTTGTGTGTCCCTGGGGAGTCCAGGCATAGCTGCTGTAGTGACCTGATAAAATCGGGGAGTAACTGATGGTTTTGCCCACATGCTCCGGAGCCTCAAGACCCCACAGGCGTCCTCGCGAAGGCCCGTCTCCATCTGACCCTTTCAACACCTCCTCGACACCCGCTTAATACAAATTCCACCAGTGAAAATCCAAACACACTGTGTTTTATTAAAAAGTATGCCTCTAGGACTATTTCTCATGATCTTTGAAGTTAAAGTTCTTGTCACTGTGCATGAGAGAGACAAAGCGCGGGTGAGAAAGGTGATGAACCTTGAAAAACACTCTCCGTGTTTTATTTGCATCTTTCCTTATCGAGCTACTTTCAAAAGGAATCAGAGCTTGCTTTCGAAATTTCCCGCAGTAAAGATTTGTTGTTTTTCACTCATGTTGTGCAGCTGTACAGGACACAGTGGAATTTTGATACGTTTGTGAAGTCAGAACTTGTGTCGGCATTGAATGATTTACACAACCAGTTGATTGATTTGATAAACTGCAACTTGTCATCCTGTAAAAACAACAATATTGAGCACATGAGAGGAGGAGTGAGGGACTTTTAAAACACAACATTAGTGACTGTTCCTCCAGGGAGTTTTCATGAGTACATTGACCCCTGTATGACTAAAGGTTATCAAGGCATCAGAGCAGCTTGTCTGAGATTCAGAGAGATGAGATAAAACTTAGAGAACTGAGAAAGCGTTTCGCCAAGGCTGATGTGATGAAGAAGTTTCAAAACCACAGGAGCCTCCTTTGTAGAATATTCACATGTTTTTGCCTTAACAGCTTAGAGTGATAGAGTGAGGATGAGGGAGGACAAGGAGAACATTTAAAGTTTAAGTCTTTTTTTTATTGCATAACGTTGTGATAACAGCCCCTGTATAAATGCAAATTACACCAGCCCTTATTATTTAAGATGTATTCCTTAGCCTCCTGGAATCGTATCCCCTTACCAGTGTTGTATTTTGAGTCATCTTCCTCAGCTTTCACATGGAACTTAATTACGTTTGTGTGCGAGTATGTTTGTCTTCATGTCAACATCTTACATGCAACAGAGGCAAAAAGGGAGTGAAAAACGCATGATGGCCGGCGAGGGGATGTATATGACCCACTCCGTAGGAGGAAAAATAAACAAAAACGGAATGAAGAGGAGGAGGAAGAACAGAGGAGGCGGAGGAATAATAAAAACAGAAAAGAAGTGTTTCCACGCTTTCTCCAGCTGTTTTCCCATGGAAAGGCACCGGTTATCCTACACAGCTTGTTACAATAGAGAGAACGAGCCTGGTGGGATCTAGAATTGACAACTTGTGTCTGCTTAGTTACACTACTTAATGACCCTAATTATCTTCCTCCTTGCTGTGAACAGTCAATAAACAATTAGCGTGGCATATGGACCCCCTAAACTCTGTGTTTTCTGTCTGCAAGACAATGGGGTGTCCCTCTTTGGCAGTGTCAGTTCAGGCTGATTAAAGTGCGTGGGAAACAGTAATCAATGGCTTATCCTAAGACCCTTGAACACTGTCCTTTCCTTGTAGCCTTTGCCTCTCGGCCTCATAAGCACTGATGAATGGCAAGACTCCATCTATGGAGTCCATCCATGTTACTTTTATCTCTGGTCCCTTTTAGATCAGTAGTTAAGAACGTGAGGAGACAAGGTGCTGATTAATTTGATTTCACCAGGGCTGCAAAGCGGTCTGACCTTTGGCTAACTTGTCCAGAGTAAGACCCCTCGATTACCCGTACTCCAGGCAGCCAGGACCTTGAGCAGCTGTCGTGCGTTTGTGAGTTCTACCTCTGAGTAGAGCTTTCTCTCTTCAGTAGCCATAGCCAGACAGGAAAAGCTAGCTAGAGGGAGAAAGAGAAGAAGCAAAACCTTTTGAATATGGATGGAGTTCAGGTGAACTACACCTGAACCCTGCCTGTGATGTCTTTATAGAAAGGTGTTTCTGACTTTCTTTTGCTTTTCAGCCACCATCAAAAGTTCAAGAGGCAGTAGTGTTTTGTATTCAGGGAGTAGAGAACCTTTCAAACCTTTGGGATAAAAGAGCTGCACGGTGTCAGTCTGAAAAGTAAAGAGGGGAGGAAGAGGGCTAAGAGCAAGTAGGAGAGGGGAAGAAAGGGGTGCACTTTGTTGTGCCGTTTCACAAGACTAATCTGATATAAGAACTAACCTCCACGGAGAAGAGTAATTGATAAATGCTAACAAGGATGGGCAAAGTTTTACTTGTTGATGACCTCTGAATTGAGGATTTGAAAAGTTTTGTCCAGTCAAATATGAATTAATTAAAAGTCATGTCACTTCTCCATTCAGGCCATCCAGTCATCTGAGCCACTGATAGAGCCACTGTTTCAATCTAATCAGAGATGCACGTGTCCGATAATGACCAGTAATAATAATCTTAAAAGAAATAAGTTTTTTTTTTAAGCCAAAGTTCAACCATTTCACGTTTTATCCCAAAAAGACATGACTCTGATGTTTAATGGGAAAAGACAGAAAAAATAACTGCCAGTCAGTCTAACAGCATCCATCCATTTTTGAAAATTTCCCTTTTTTTCCCATTTCAATATTATTTCATTGTTTCGTTGACAGTCTGAAGTGGTAGCTGACGTGAGGGGGGGAAAAACACTTAAGGAATCTGCCACAGTTGTTTTTGGAACGAGGAGCTGCTAGCCTAGAAAGTTAGATTTTTCATTGTGATCATTTCCTCGCAGAGTAAGTTCAGACCTCACTTTGGTTTCAGGACATTTCTGCAGTAATTTTAGACTTCTTTAAAATTAAAAAAAGCCCAGTAGCACTGTTCTGAATATTTCCCTTTGGCTAGAGGAGAAGAGTTCTGATCTCTTGGTACGAAGTATATCCCTGCTGGCAGAGGTTCTGACGCCTTGTAATAGCCCTCCATGGATTTGATAAGATTATTGCTTTTCTAACTGTAATGTTTTTTCCTTCACTTTTCTCCTTTGGATACCATTTCTGCATTCATGATAAAGCACTGCATCTGCATTTGTAGGGAAAATATGTGCGTGCATGTGTTACTCTTATGTATGAGCCTACAGTAGTAACCCAGAGAAATCCCTGCTGTCTAGTTGGCATCTAAGTCTGAATTTCTTCAGGCTGGAAATACATTTCAACTCATATTTCCTTAAAAAATAGCCTTGGTTAAGACAAAAAATAACTGTTGGTTCAGCATACACATTTAGTGTTTGTTGTAGCCAAATCCAAAATAATCATTCTAAATACAGGATTTTTTGTTTTTCCCACATAAATCAATATGATAACAGGATTTAGATTACTAACTCCCTGCTGAATTCACACCAGGTGTGCATCTTTAGGAAGGCCCCCATTTTTTATCACAAGCATACAGTAGTGGCACTTATTTAAGACCGGTTTGCATGTTTTTCCCATGAGGAACTTCTCCATGGAGTAACTTTTCAGTAATTACAAATCACAGCAGCAACAACGTTGTACTTAAGTAGCGCTCAGCTACTGGTTGCCTGCTACTTGAAACATGCCTTTTTCTTTGTACATAATTAGGCTAACCCAGTGCTTCAGTATTAATGGTAAGACTGCCGGCTCAGGGGATTAACTTAGTCGTGTTGGAGAGTTAGTGAAGGGGTATGCTTGTGAGAGGGTCTATTGTCCTGCCAGGTCACTGATCTAGGGGTTCATACCCACTCAAAGCCAGGACTTTACCCTCCTCTCTCCACTTCAGTAGGCAACAGAATTGGCTGCATTGTGTGATATGAGGTGGAAAAGAGTCCACTGCCCCACCCATCCACTTGGGCCTTGAAATGTGTTTTGAACAGTGCTCATCACAACACTGGTTGTGCACATGCACACACATACTCGCACACAAACACGCATCCCGGCGTCCCGTCCGCACTCCAGCTGGGAGAGCCATTGATGCCTTCGAAACAGGCCGATTGTTTCCTTTAGGAGTGGGAGGAGCTGGGAGGAGAGAGTGGGCAGGTCACTAACTCCACCCATAGGCTTTGAGTCAGGCCTAGCAGGTGTAAACATTCACTTCTCCTCTCTTATGAGTGAGCAGGAGGAGAGGAACCCCCAGGTAGTCACGGAGCACTGCCCTGGAGGAATTGAGAAATTAAAAGCAAAGAAAAAAGGGACAGACATTCAAGAGGGATCACAGACAAGGCTGGATACATGTTAGACTCGGGCCAGGTGTTCTGCTGTTACGATATGAGTTGCCTCTGCCCTGCTGTGAGCGGCAGATAACCTCTCTATTGACCACAGAGTCTGAGATCATTTTTCTGTGGCTGGACAGCTGTAACACAAAACAACTTAAAGCAGCAGCTGAAATCGGGATAAATAATGGCATTTTCTGGTGCTGGTAACACTTGTCAGCAAAGGGAAGCTCCTGTGGTGATTCTAGGGCCCATTCAGATGATGGAAATTTAGCTCTCAATGATTCATCTCCATTTACTTAGCTATGAGTAGCCTATCCCTGCCAGTTTGGAAAGCGATATAGCACAGGAGCTTACCTTGTCCCTGAATAGGGTGTGTGAGAGAAGTTAGTATATATTTGAGACGCTTCTGATGCTTATAATGCATACTCTTTTGGTAATGCTGTTGGGATTATAGAGTAGAAGGAGGCAAATATATCGACCAGCATGCTGTTTATCCGTTGGCTCCACACCCTCCAAACAGAACCCCATTACACAGGCCAGTTTGGAGAGGCTTAACACCTGTTTTTTTTTTTTTTTTTTTTTTTTTTTTCACAGTCCATATAAACTCATTCTCTCCCTCCCTCTCGCTTAGTTTTTGTCTTCCAATGCAAAGAGGATGAATCCAGGGGAATGAGTAGAGCTCCATTATTGCTGTATTTTCTTTCCAGAGAAACGTTATTTACTAGAAAGATATCATCCTAGCTTTTAATCCTCTTAGCGGTGGATTGCGGTTGTACTTACAGCGCCATGCACCTGCTAAACTGCCTTCTCTTAAAGCTGTATAAACACAGCCGCGGGAGCCATTGCCTTCCCAAGCTGAATCCATCAGCCTTTTTTTTCCCTGAGAGTTAGAGAGACGGAGAGCACTCACAAGAAGTTTGGAGGACGCTGTATTGATGGGATGATGCTCGAGGTCCCTCTTGCTCTCCCATCGGATATGGTCAGACCCCACCTGAAGCCTGTGGTTTTCGGTAGGCTGCTTGGAGAGGATCCTCAAGACCACTAAACAGATGAGGGCCTGTATGTAGGAGTGTTTACACAAGGGCTGTGAGCATGCTCACATATCCTCACAGTGGAAGTTCAGAGAAGAAGGTTGCTGTTTGTGTTACAGAAAACTCATGGAGGGCCCGTGTGTGTTTCTTTTTCTCTTAACATTAAAGACTATTTGTACACTGATGACACGCTTTTAAATCTAGGTTTACCTTTAGTTCTCCTCCATATCAAGGTTGTTAAAAATGAAATAACTTTTACTTCTGAGCTTGTGTTTACATTTAGAAAGTTGAGCTTGAGCAGTGTGTTTTTCCTGTCTTGTGAATAATCCCTCTTCCACCTCCTTAGTAAAAGGACATTATGTCTAGCTGGCATGACAGCGGCACTGCACTGTGTTAACATTACCTCCTTTCTAACAGGGTTACTTTCTAACAGGGTTACAGACACCACTCATGCTCACTCTCTCTCGTGGGAGAGACAGAGAGACAGATAGAAAGACGGGGAGAGAGTGGCAGAGACAAAAACAGATAGAGAGAAAGTATCGTGTGTGTGTGTGTCTGTGCGTGTGCTCGTGAGCGTGTGTGTACATAGGCTGGAGGGATGGAACTTCGACCGCAGGCAAACAATATGGAATTTGAAATATTAGCTGGCGCAGTGATTGAACATGGCTCCCTTATCACCGAGTTGCCAGGTTGGCCAGCCATAACGATGACTTATCACAAGACTGAGGAACATGGAGTATATAACAAGATTCTCTGACATGACAAACACTGCCCTGAGGAGACACACACCACACACTGCAGACTGCCCCAAACCAGGCCATCCAGGACAGGAAATGTAGGATTCTCCTAGGACTGTAACGCAGCTGGAAGTGCATCTCAGAATGAAGAAGGTGCACGTTTTCTGCTTGTTATGGGATGAGATGCCAAATACTGTGCACGCTGACAAATGTTAAAAGTGCAGTGACATTTTACTGTCCCACAGAATAACAGAAGCATAATATATCATCAAAGTTTTGATAGGGTTGTTTGGCACTGTCAGTGCCTCTACAATTACACTGCCAGGTGCTGACATTTCTGGCTTTCATACTCACTTTGTGACCTATACACTCTTGTGGAACAATACCCAAATACCATTAACAACTAAAAAAAAAAAAATGAGAATGATGCCATGCAGAACAAAACATGGTGTTTCAGGCCAAAGAGAAAAGATGCTGAGGCTGTATTATTTATTATCATGCTTAAACTAATTATTTGGCTCACAGTCTGAAAAGTTTTTACACACAATTTCAATATTTATTTCCCACAAGCCACTTCTGTGTCATATGTGCTTTATTTTTTTCTGTTCTTTATTTGTTTGAAGCCTTAATTCTGATGCAGAATAGAAGAATGAGGAAGTCACGGTATAGCTCATTTAATATGTCTTATAGTTAATTTCATCTAACTGTTGAGTTTTGACTGCGTAATTGGTAATGAATATGTTTTCCTGACTTACAGCCCTGGGCTGTAGGTCAATGATGAGCTGTTGACAGCATTCTGAGCCTTATGACCTGTGAGATGCTGACTCTTCTTTCTGCCTCCCTCAGTGGGGGATAGAGAAGGGAAAGAGTCAAGGTCAGGCCTAAAGGGAAGAGGGGAAACTTGGAGGCGCAGATGGATTCTGGTCAGTAGCAAAGTAAGGAGTAGAATTAATAGTAAGTCTGCTCCTTAAGTCCTTAATCAGAGGCTTGATAAATCTCAGTGATTTTCCTCACTATGTCTTCTTTGGCCAAACACTACAGTGAAAACAGAAAAACATGGAGCATATGTGCTGACTGATGTGAAAGCCATTTATGCCATGAATGGTACTGAAAATGATTCAAGCCTCATGGGGAGCCCTCAGATGCTCAGACTTGTACTACATAATCTTGAGGCTGATAAGGTTCCTTGGTGTCCTGGATGCAAGCCTTGTAGCTCAGAACCTAAGAGCCTTGAACTTTGACCTTTGAGCTAAAACAAAAACAGATGCCAGGTGAGTTGACTCACATCCGGCTTTAAATACACTGGTGAGGAATTTTTCACCCTGTTCTCTGCAGTGTTTTTGCTTCATCTCCTCCTCCTCCTGTGCTTCCCACCAGTCATACTCCTCAGCAATGGGAAGACCACCCCCTCTTATCTTTTTTTTTTCATCGTCTCTATCCTGTCTTTTTTCTCTCCCTCTCTGTGGAGTTTTCATTAATTATGTTCTTTGCCAGGAACTTGTTTGCTTTCTCTCTGTGTGTATGTATTGCTGGCATTGGAATGGATTTGTTTATAGTTGTGACCCTTGCTGCTTGAAGTCTTAAAGCAGCTCTGCTGTCAAAAGCCAAAACTCTGGCAAGGTCAGCTCATTTCTGTTTACTTTTCGAGCACTATTTACCCTCTGGGGCTTTTAAAAGCACTTCTGCAAAACATCACTTTCAGGAGACAGAGGAAGGGAGAGAGAGAAAGGAATGGATGGATGGAGAGAGAAAAGATTAAATGAAAAACTGAGAGGATGGTGATAGGATTTCTGTGACACTGAACCAGGAAATTTGTTAATCCTTCTCATATTGTATTGAAAATTGCAGATTTGTGGTCTGCTTCAGGTAACTGCACTAATATATTGATACGAATATGGTGCATTAACCATAATGGGCCTAATTTTCCCACTGCAGCATTACTACTCTGCATATTACCAACATATCCTAATGCCTTAATACGAAAGCGATAAAAATTTTTTTAGCATGATAGACCCTGAGGCTGTTGCCTGAATGCAAAGCCATGGAGTTTGGATTAACCCATCAATAATCACTATCTGCTGTGCCATGCATTTGCCCCTGCAGAGCTAATGATTAATCTCCCCTATATGGGACTGATCACTATCAGATTGATGAATGCACCAACCAATCATGTTCCGGCAAACCCCCCGCATGTACATACACCAATAAGTGATGATAAACAGCCTGTGTTGCTGGTTATTTATGCTGGCTGTACGGGGGAGTCCCTGTAGTTTCCTATAAGGATGTGGTAGTATGGTTTTTAATGTTTATGTGCACGTCTTCTTTATGGGGCCTGTGTGTATGTGTGTGGGTTTTTTCGGTGTGTGCTGATGTGTCCCCTGTAGAGCAGGGAGAAGTAATGTCTGGTTAACCTCTTGCTATGGCTCACATCTCATGAACATGCAGTTGGATCTGGATACCTCATGCTCTGAAATCCCAGTGCAAACATCCTTTCTCTAGGATGTGAAAGTGAGTGAGTGGAAGTTGTAATGTGAGTGTGTGCACACGCCAAAAAAAGTGTGTAAATGCAAACCTATATGGACAAATTGTGTCCCTCCATGTAAGATGTACTGTATCTACCCTTGAATGATGGATGTAGATTTTGTCCTTGTTGCTTGTTGTTGTTACTCAAGCTGGGCCTCCGTGTGTTCCATGCTGATGTCCTTGTATAGTCAGGCTTGGGTTTATTTTCTCTGGATCGACAGAGACACCTCCTCTTGAACTTTTATAGCTCCTCTTAGTGATGTGTATCTGAGAGAGCTGACCCAGGTCACCAGGCTTTACTGGCTTCCGCCTGCTTCTCATCCCCACTGTTTGTTTTTCCTTTGCTTTGCTTTTTCATATCATTGCTTTTCACACGTTTACACATGAGCAGAATGACAATGACACAACAAAAATGAGAAAGATTTTGAGATGTGTAAATCTGGCTACAGAAGTAAATGTGATTCATCCACCTAAAGCCTTAATTCATGATATACAGTAGTATGAGCTGGAATGCATCCTTCTTTAGCCATGCAGATCATGAAATGACCTCTATACAGTACAAGCAGGGAGTGTCTTTGTTTTCATATTTTTCTTCCTGCAGTGACAAATGTGTAGACTTTAGTTAATTTTACTTTACAATTTTGTAAAATATATATTTTTTGAAACTTTTTATTTCCACAATGTATCATTACATCCCATGCGCATATATTCATTTTGCTTTATAAACAGGAGGGAGACTTGTTGGTTGTGTTGAAAAAGCCAGGAAACAGTATTGTATTTCCCAGTGCTGATATTCAGTCTGGGTCAGTTCATAGTGTAAATCCCAATAAAGATTAAGTGCACAGCATAAAGCCTAATAAATGCCAAAACCAGTAAAAAGGACCAGAAAGAGCTGAGGGACATGAGACCCCACAAACCTAACCTACCCTTTACCTTCCACCAAAAACCCAGAGTGACTTCAGGATACCTCATACCCAGCTTTATACACCTCTTACCTGACACTCACACTCACACAGGTGCCTCTCAGAGACCCATGGAGAGGCTCTTAGGGGACATGTTTGCAGTTAGAACTCCAGGCTAGGTCTGGGAAGATTTTATCCATATCTCAAAATGGTATTTCAATACAGAGGTCTCCGTCTACAAATTACTAACCAGACACAGGGAGCTGAGAGTCTGTGGGCCTAAACTAAAGTGACAGTTATTGGCCCCACTTGTCCAGAAGTAAAATCTGTTAAGCCATTTCCTGTTGTGTCACATTTCTTGGTAGGGAATGTATTCCCATGCATTTGATATGGCCACATTTAACCATGCAGTCATGAGCCCAGTCCATAACTCGTCTCTGGCTGAATTTTATAGCATAGAGATGCATTATGAGATACTCATGTATACAAGCCACAGAGTACTCCCTTCTCTGTTTTTGACACGCCATAAACTGTGTCACAAACCCCGAAGAGTTGTCCTTTATATTGTTTATGTCATTGCCTTCTTTGTACCCTGAGAAGGGTAAAAGAGACGAATCTCCAGCTCTTTTTTATGGCAAGTATAGTTGGCATAGATGGAGCAAAAAAATCTGAAATCTGTGTTTCCTGATGCAAAGAGCAGAATTTATTAGCTTGTAGGTTTTCACATGTGTACATGCAATGTGTTTGTAATCTTTTGATGTGTGTTTCCGTTTTGAGTGGTGGAGGTGCCGGCTGAGCCTCATGAGAATCGGCCTACGACTTGGCCTCATCTGGTCCCAGCCCACTTCTTTCATTTTTGTGGCCAAGTCCGCCATCACTCCCAACACATTCAGAATTCCCTTTTCAGTCCGAAAAGCTTCACTCCAGTCCTGCAAAAACCATCTTATTTGACTTCAGGGTAGATCAACAATGTAGAAACCTATGAACCATTTCCATTGTCCATTCAAGCACAGTCAGACTTGTTTGTCAAATTAAAGCAGACTGGCCAGACTGGAATACACTGTAAGAGGCTGTGTTGTTAGGCAGTGGTTTATTGTTTGGGATTTCATCTTTTCTTCTTTTCTTTTTAAGCCATGTCTGATATGGATCTGAGCAACATTTTTTAGAAGCAGATGGGAAACATCTTCAGTCAGTATGCAAACATAATATGATACGCAAACACAGACACAGCACATTGATGCCAAAGCAGGCATGCTTTTTACAAAACAAATACAACAACCATACCCTATGGTAGTGCGTCAGATCTGTAATAGAAAACACATGATTTAAAAATATTTCAAAACTTCAACCAGGCTCTGCTCAAGCATTATTTACCCTGTTAAATATTTAGTCTGTTTGGTCCATTCTATCATACTTGGTTATTTACCTTACAAGGGATTTATTTGTCCTTTTGGTTTTGTGTTTAGGTTTTAATGCATTGCAGCTTCTCTGGCACCACGGTGTGTAAACTTATTATGCATCCAGCTAATCTCATGCCACAATTCCAACAAAAACAGCTAATTGTGTTTAGCTTCTCTGTGACGCAATGGGCTGTATTTGTTTTATTAATTAAGCTTGTGTGGACAAGAGGCCCTGTTTGGACCACTTCAGGAGAGAGGGAGTTTTATGCAGGTGAGAACTTACATGGTACTACTAAGATATGAGTAAGTTGTGTGTGTGTGTGTGTGTGTGTGTGTGTGTGTGTGCGTGTGTGTGTGCGTGCGTGTGTGTGTTGCAAAGAGTTCAGTTTATGATTCAGACAGAATTCATAGCGTCTGATTATTGACAAGTTGACGGTGATATGTTGGAACTTAAATTTAGACTTTCTGTTGCCTAGAATTTTTTTATTATTAAAAAAATGTAGTAATTGCTGTGGAAAGTCACGTCACACTGTGGGAACATCATGTGAAACAGAAGAGACATGGTCTTTTAATTGCTCATGTATTTCATATATTCATATTTTGAATATACTTAAGAAATCCGTAGATTCAAAACTGACATACAGCCATGTAATAGAATTTGATCTTTTTCAAGATACTCCATGTATTTTTAATGAAAATCTGGTTCTACTCACCTTTGCAAATTGAACAGCTGGTGAGAGGGGATTTTTATTCTGATCAGAAAATACTTTTCCAATGCCATTAAAAAAAAATAGATACACAAGATCATTTTATTACTCATCTGTACTGCGTGTGCATGGCAGTGCTCGACCCTGATCACCTCTCTGCTGGTTTGTACACATTAGCGCCTGTCAGTGCACAACCCACCACTTGCTAAACAGGGAACACACATACACACAGCCACACACACTGCAATTAGACCACATCTGAGGAGCATTACCCGTTCCTCCAGTGTTTACACAAGGTCAGTCCTGGCGAGAGAAAGTGGGAGGTTCAGATATTCTGACACTCACTGTAATGCCTTTCTCCACACATTGGCCAATCATGTGTTTTCCCTGAGGTTAAGTGTGGTATTACTTGATGTTCAGTTTAATGAACGTCAGCGCTAACTGAGAACTCATGCAAATCATACACGGGTGGGAATGTTGGTGAGAATGTGGTTGTACTTACAGTTTGCTTATTTGGTCACACTCACACCATACACCAGTGTACAGCATGGCATTGACATGTGTCTCTTTGAATGGAACTGTTGTGTCGGTCCATGTTCCTGTACTCTTTAATGTGCACACCCACGCTTTACACATGGCGTGCCTGTTAATGTCTGTCATAGCCATTTAAAGCATACTATACTTTGGCTAAATGCTACATGTGATTGTAAAGACACAGGTGTCACCATCATAGTGTCATAGTTACCCATCTGTGTCTCTGCATCATTATTCCACACAAACGGGGGATGAGGCTTTTTCAAAGACAAGTTAAGCACCTGGTAGTGGAATATTGTGCTAAATTATTTATTTATTATTGCAGAATACCTGACCTCTATGGTCAGGTATTCTGCAATAAGGAGGGGTGAGAGGCAGGGAGGGAGAAAAGGATTGACAAAGTGGGAAAAAAACTACATTGATTGAACATTAAAGCTGCTGGGAATCTATATCAAAATCCATGATTCTATACTAAGGAGTAGCAACATTCTGACTGTCCATCACAGAGTGATACAACAAAGTTTTTACACACCATTTCAAAACATTAAGTCCTTTTAAAAATGAGATACAATCAGTAACCGCTCATTGTTGTGATCTCTTTCCTTTATATCTGTACATTGTCTTTATGCCACATTTGCAGTCCATTATTTCAGAAATCATGTGTTCAACACATTTGTATGACGGTACGATGTGTGATTATGCTAATTGCAAGGCAGAAAGCCATAGTGTGTGAGACCTGTATTATACTCAGAGATTAGTGAACCATAATTGTTGTGTAGGTGCTTCCCACTCAGACTGTGATATATGCTACTTTACATCCACCATCTATTTCCCTTTTTCTGTCTTACTCCCTGTTACCCCCCCACCACACTCCCCTCTCTCCCCTCATGTCTCTCCCCCCTCCACCTATCCTCGACCTGGTTCTTGATCCCTACACTCGGAGCAGATACTTCTGTAAGGATTAATATTTCTGCCACTTTGATGTCAAGAACTGTATTTCACAAAGACAGAGTTAGGATGAGGGGGCGATGGGCAGAGAAAGAATAAGACAGAGGGAATGAAAGAAAGAGAGGGATAAAGACACAGAGAAAAGGAAACTGAAAAGGTGGCAGAGATGAGAGGGATCCTCACTTGGCAGCCAGATGTATAATCTCATAGTGTGTGTGTGTGTGTGTGTGTGTGTGTGTGTGTGTGTGTGTGTGCGCGCAATTGTGTGTGATTTTGCACGTGACTAGTTGTACATCAATATGTGTGTGGGGGACCCCTGTTGGCAGCTACCCGGTGCTCCCACCCCGAGCTATGTTTGCAGAGGAGCGTCACCGTTGCTGGGGGCTAGCGGAGGTCAACAAGGGGGTACAGGCCAGGCTGCTGTTCCTCATTGGCTCCCAGGCAGAGGCTCTGGTCTTGCCCATTAAGCCAGTCACTCACAGCCAGCTGACCCCTGACAGCCTATCAGCTTACTTGGCCTGGAGGCTGAGAGCAAATAGACAAAGGCAGAGGCGTCGGGGAGGGTTATGTTATTGGAGAGAGCTTGGAACGAGATGGAGTGAGGGAGAGGGAGAGAGAGAGGAGGAGAATGAGTAAGACTGTTTAGCATGGTTTCAGCTGAGGAGCCAAAGGTGAGAGCAAGTGGTGGGCGAGAGCGCCCTTAATCTGTGGCTGACGAGGGCACCAGGAGCCTCCGTACAATAATTACATTAGAGTCAAATGGATCCCTGTATCTGAAAGCAACACATTTATGCCCTGCAGGAGAATCCCTGGCTAATTGTAATCCACCAAGACGGAGCAAGCGCAAGAAGTGCCTACCTTTAAAGTGTAGAGGTTTAGGGAGAATGCTTTTGTGTGAATTATTGTGTGTTTTAAGTGCATGTGTGTTTGTCTCCTTGTATGAATTTTCTAAGTCTAATGGTAGCACAAATAAAAAGAAGCATCTCAGAGAAAAAATACATGAGCATTGTTTTCCACGTGAATGAATTCATCCTGAGTGGGAATATCTGTGCACATCGATATGTGTTCTTGTATTTACATGCATTATGGCTCTTGGCTGCAGTGTATGTTGGTAGCATTGCTTTTAGCATTGCTCCAGGCATAGGTGGATGGTGGAATGGCAGGATGGTGAGATAGACTGCAGGAGGAATGGATGGATGGAATGAGAGGAGGGGGTTAGTGTATCTAGTGAACGGAGCCAGGCGCAGCCGGAGGGGAGGAGAGGTTGATCTGTTTAGTGTCCGTCTCCTGCCAGCTTTCACTGGTCATTAAAAGTAGGCTGTTATCAGACAGTGCAGGGAGGGCTACCCAACCAGCCAGCACAGTGCTGCGTCTTCAGGTAACAGCTCCTTATCTGTTCGCTGATTGCCTTCACGCTCCCAATCCGTCTGACGTTGGCGTCTCAATCAGTCTTTAAATAATCTGCCTCCTCACAGAGCAGCAGCGCAAGGAGGTCCGCCTCCATACCTCCATCTCTCTCTCTCTCTCTCTTTCTTTCCCTCTCTCCAGCTCTCTATCTTTTCCCTTCCTTGTTGTGTATGAGTTGATGCTGAATATTAATGCAGGAAAGCATTCTGTCTCATACACTTAGAGGAAATACACAAACAAGTCTCTAAATCTGCCTGGGTGTGCTGTGCTCCCTCGGAGCATGTGTGTGGTGCACAGCCCAATCCCACAGATCCGAACGCTCGGCTTTGAGCTGAAGAGCCAGTGATTCGCACAGCAGTGCTGACATTACATTCTGGGCCTTACCCTCCGAGATGCTACCAGCAAATGCAGAACAATCTGAACAGAAAACAATCATTAGAAACTATTTGTTTAACAAGTTTTTGTAGTAGCTTACTTGTTATTGTTTAGAAAATGATAATAATAATAATTTAGTTTAATTTTAATGTGACCCATTCCCAGTATGTTCCTCACACCAATCAAGTATAATAGTATATATATTTAGAAAAATTAATGAGTCTGAAAGTAGGAAGTAATTGGCACAGAGTGATTTTTAGCTTGGAGCCATTATATGACTGAAAGAGAACATCAACTTTTACCTCCATGTTCTCAGAGTTGTTTAGCACAACTCTAGGTCAGCGCTAAGCTGAGCTGGCAAGTGCTGCTGCCAACAGCATGGCTGACATGCTACACCAAGCCTCCCACTCACCTCCTACCCCGGCCCACAGTACAAGACCACTACCACTGTCAACTCTGCAGTAGTTATCTCTCCTACACTCAAAGAGGGAGAAGAGGCAAGAGAGGTAGAGTGAGGTGGAAGTTATTCAGTTCCTAAAACAACTGTAAAGAGGCAATGAAGGGAAGAGTGAGATAATGAGGAGCTGGAAATCAGATTCAGACTCGACTTTATGAATGGAAATTGCATTCCAGACTTAATACGGCATATTGATGAATGAATGGATGGATGGAATGAGAGAATCTGTCCATTTTGTCACCATCACTACTATAACTTTAATCACACAGTGATGCCTCAGTCTGCCTCTGTAATTCTCCTATTATCATAAGCTGACTCTGTGAGGCACGACTTCTGTTCATGGATGGAAAAAAGTCAACTCAAATCTCAACTATTACAAAGGAATGTAAATCTGGATGGATGGATGCTTCCTCTAGTTTGTATTTTATTTTATTTTTTATTGAAGCCTTCATTAAGGTGTAGCAGTAAGCATACTGAATGCTTCCTATAAAATGAAAGCCTAGTCCATCCACATTTCACTCATTCTGGAAAAATGTCTAAGGTCAAACAAAAACAGAAAGCGGATCCTTACTGCACTGCCCTCTCGCATCCCCAAAGTCCTGATCAAAGGAACTACTGAACTGATCAGTCAGTTAACAAATACATCTGGATGATTTTAATAACCGGTAATTATCATTGAGGTATTTTATTATTTTTATATATTTGAACTGCCTCCCCCTCAAAAGAAAACCTGAATCACTGGCCCTTACTTCTCTAATAGGAGCTGCTTTCTGTCTATCTATTTGGACCCTTGGTGAGGAAAAAAAAGTGAACTTATGTCACCTTAGCATGTGTTGGACAAGTTTTACCGTTTGTTTTCATACAATCTAAACTGTTTACCCATCAAAAGAATTAGCTGTTGACACACTTTAAAATGTAAACCCTGAAGTTTGCTCTGCTGCTGATACATTTTGTGTTGTCATGTGACCTGCATCATATTTGTCCCAGTTGTTTCCCATACAAATTGATCCTAACTCTGAAGGAGTAAATAGAAATTGGACTCCCTGTCTGACCTGTACATACACCAGAATACATGATAAAAACACAACAACTCAGTGTAACCTGTAGTTGTGTTATTCTTTGTGGTTAGGTGCAGCCCTGACCAATGAGTAGACCATCTACTGTTTGTACGACAGCATTTTGATCAATGGACAGTGATGGGGAGGTATTTATTTGAGCAGCTGGTAGCAGCTCCAGTAGATGGTGTAATAGTGACTGTACTTATTGACTGTACTCGTACCTCAGAGTGAGTCAGATAAATGAACGTTCCACCTCTGTCACCACTTCACTGCTGATGTCATATGGGATTTTAGACTGTAGGTGACAACCAAGTAATAACTCCTCTATCTCTCCACCTCGATCTCTCTCTCTTTTTTTTGCCCACTTGCTCACTCCCTTCCACCTCTACCTAGAAAGCACACTTCCATTCCTCAGTTATCTGTCTCTCTCTGTCTGCCCCTCCAGTCCTTCTCTGTCTCTCCTTCCTCGCCCCTGCTCTCATCCATGTGATGTGTGATATGTATCATTGGTTAAGACTACTCCAGGCCGGCATGTTGACATTCCCCCGTGCCTCTTCATCTCTCCCCGCAGAGCTGAGTGGTGTTGAGTTGTGTTGATTAATGATATTGATCGCTCCACACACTGCTTGACTTTCAGTGAACGAGAAAGGGGGGGTGAGACAGAAAGAGAGAGCCAAAGAGAGAGAGAGAGAGGGAAATTGTAAGAAAAAAAATAACTCACTCACTCTTGATACAGTTTTTTTCTGCAAGCTCTGTTTCCATGGAAACCATACCATAGGGAAAGAGATGGAGAGAGTATAGATGCATAGAAAAGGGGAGAGGAAAAAAAACACAACACAACAGGTCTGGCTTACAGGTGAGGAGGGTGCATGTAAGTTCACTTATCTAGGGCTGTCTGCTGCCAGACGTTGGCCTTTGGTGAACAATGGGGGAAAAAAAATGTGGAGGTGTCATCAGCATATGTGACGATGCATCAATGGAACTAAAAGCAGGATGTCAATATCCTCTCAGGATGGTCTCCTTGGCGCCTGTTAAGCTGTGTCAATAGCAATGAGGAAGTGTCAATACCTTTTTAGGGGTGGAGAATGTCGCTCTGATAGAGTTAGTCACATGGATAGATGATATAGATGAGGATGATTAGGTGTCCTATCAGGAGATATTTACTGACTCACTGCTACCAGTAAGCAGTAGCTGATTATCACCAGGAGACACTGATGGGAATGTGTTTTTTTTAATGTTTCTGGTCATCATTTTCAAGATCATTAACAGTATCATCCATTTGTTAAAGGCTATTTGTGAAGAAACTATACGGGAGGGGAATTTCCCCAGTGATTCCATCTAGTGGAGCTTCCTCTCTCCCAGGCCTGACAGGACACATGGGGAGAGTCATACCACAACTATGGTGGGGTTTGCAGGCTCCCATGAAAGCCTAAATCCCAGGGTTATGTATTAAAACACTGGTATGAAGCCCATGTGTGTGTGTGTGTGTTTGTGATGATGTGTCAGTGCAGGACAGGATGCAGAGTGTGTGAACCAGGGTCTGTCCCACTGAATCAGCTGGTGTACAGGAAGAGTGGGAAACATAATAAGTGCGAGAGGATATTTGAGTATGCAACATTTTGTCACTGTTCTGTGTGACTAAGTTTTTCTGTATGTGTGTACGCAGGGGGGCGTAAGGGAAGGAGTGATCGGAGGGGCACCTTTTTCCTCACATACCCACAGGCAGTTTCATGCACCCACCCCCAAATAAACAAAAGCAGGCTCCCACATTGATTCTGCTGAGTTGAGCAGGGCATAACCTTTGGAAGTTGTGTCACCAGAGCCATGATGTCTTTAACACCACTTCAAAACAGAAACAGGAAAAGGTGACAGTGACGCCATGCGGGCAAATGTGCACACAGACATTGATTACTGTTAATTTGGGTTCTTGTAAATATTCATGAATTGTTCAGTTATTTGAGAATTTACACCTTACCCATGTGTGTGTGTGTGTGTGGCCAGCATATATTTGTTTTTGCATGTTTTTTACTCATGTGTTCAAGTGCACGTTTGGTATGTGTGTGAGTTTTTGGATGTGCATGTGCTGCCCAGCGTATGCTCTCTACTGTCTGGCCTTCTCTTGTTCTCCCAGCTGTCCTAACACTGGTCTGTGTTGACAGTAAACACAGCTGCAGGTCACAGAGGCCCCGCTCTGGTCGGACATGGGGCTCTGAAGGCCAATGGGGGAGAGAGCATACAGGGAGCATTGAATGCTGGAATGGAAAGGTGCATCTAGAGGGGAAGGCTCTCCTTAAGTCAGGCAAAGTGTATTGTGGATGGACATGTAGTTGGAAAATAGACCAGACCCATCTTTGGTCCAGCATGTGCCCTTCTCTTGTTGAAGCTGACAGCGGGAGGCAAAACCAAAGAGGAGCAAAGAGACATTGATTAGATAAGGGAAGGGAAAAAAGGACAAGAGAGGAAGAGATACAGTAGAGGAGGGAGAAATATAGATGAGACAAGAGATTGAAGAAGGTCCTTCGTCTGATATTAGACGCTGAAATACCACTTTAATCCTTGAGGTCAGAATCAAAACACATCTAATAACAACAGACGCTAAGTGGCCTGTGCCCATGTGTGTCATTAAATCTCAATGCCATCAGACATGTACATTTGAGAGACTATTTCCATAATTGTGGATTGGATGTATCTTTACGGATCAATACGTTGTGATAAATCTTCTATGACTATATGTTTTTAACAGATGACATTAGCATTACTTACAGACACACAGCCATTAAGGGTCCATGACCTTTGTATGCGTGATTGATAGATTGTCTGACCCTTCTACATGTCACGGACCTTGCTGTAAGAGACACGTTGTTTTGGTAACCCACCTATCTCTATGTATACATTCCCCTGTGAGGGTCCTTGCAGAGGGAAGAGGCAAAGTTATGTGAGGATATACAGACATACACAAACAGCCACATGCACACACACCCCCACACCGCACTCCCATCAGTACACATCGGCAGAACACATGCACACCCACACACACCAACACCACAAAAAAAGAAGAAGAAGAAAAAAAAAAAGAAAAAAACATTTGACGTGTTCCTTTCCAGCCCCTAAGGACAGATCAGGCACAGCTGTGACTTGGGAGGTCACGAGGCTCGGAGGGGTCAGACTGAGCAGACTCTGAGAGAGCCAAACGCAGGGTCACAGGTCACTCCCAGCAGCCCTAGCGGTGTGAAAGGTCATGGGTCAGAGTCTCACCACGATGCGTCGGCAGGGTAAGGTTTCAAAAGGCGGCTGGGGCCAGTGAGAGGCACAGATTTATAGATACTGAGCTGAGCCCCGGTCCTCAGCCCAAGGTAATTACACAGAATATGAGCATGCCCGTTGAGGCTTGGCCGCCATATTTCATTTCCACCCTGAGCCCCTATAGACTGAAATAATACATGAGATAGCCAGGAAGAGACGAGAGGCGAGACCAGGGGGCTGAGAGGAAGAGAAAGGAAGATCCATCGATGCAAGGGAAGAAGAGATAGAAAGTGACGGATAGAGAGAGAAAGGGGGAGAAAATGAGGGGAAGAGTGTGAGAATGAATAGGCAAGTTAGAAAGTCACAGTGAGAGAGAGAAAGAGTGAGCGAGAACGAGTAGAGGCAAAGGCAAAGGGTCATATTTGTTACTAAACAAAACTCCATTCTTAGCAACAAGACCTTTGACGTCAAATTCCAGTAAGACAGGGAGAAGGTCACTGGGATCATCCCCGGGGAACGCCGGGAGCCGGAATGACACGAAGCATGGACAGCAGGGAGTGACAGCCTCGCGAGAGGAGAGGAGCATAGGAACAGATGGAGCAAGGGAGGGGAGTGAAAGAAAAGAAGAGCCCAGAAATTAGATTAGTTTAGAAAGTGAAGTTGGGATGCAGCGGGCTTGATATCCTGCTTGGAGCAGTTTCCCGTGAGAACCTGATCGGGCCACTGCGGGCTCAGCGAGACAGTTCAAACATATTTACCCCTCATTGGAAGGTACAAATTAAATTAGGCTCTTCCACAAAGAGGAGATGTTTTCCCCTTCTGTTCTGATGTCATGGTAGTGGGGTGGTATAGAGTGGGGGTCAGCCTGCTCTGGCCTGCATGCATTTATCTTAGAGGCCATTCATCTTCCTATAACCCCGCACCCCCTTTTCCTTTTCTACATCCTTCTGTCTTTTTTTGCTAAATGTGGTATCAAAGTCTTTCTCTGCCTAGTTACCCATGCACACACACAAACACAGGCTACAACATGAAATTCAAGAACAGGTCCCGGCTCTGTCCTCTTCTCAGCACCAACACTATATTCCCCCGTCTGTCTCTTTTTTTCTCCCCCCGCCCACACACACCCCACCTTCGTTTTATCCTGTGTTATTTGAAAAGAGGACATTCTGAGGAACAATTGGAAGTGCCCATCCTTTTGTTCCTGCCTTAACAACGCCGTCGCAGGTTTCATTGGAGATCATTACAGTAATTGCTTCATAATTGCATCGACTTTAGCCTTGGCTGTGGCCCATTCTCTGAGTACATCCAGGCCCTGTCACACACTCTGTGCTGCACAGCAGTGTGTGACCTTAGACCGGGAACTGGGAGGGTCGATGTCACTTAGCCTTTGGTGAGCCTGGCAGCGCTACAGCATTCCTGTACTGGGGAAAAAATTTTTCCCCCTTTCTTTGCCTCTGTTTTGTTTTTCTCTCTCATGCCATGCTCCGTCTCTCACTTTCTCTTCATTGCTCTTTCATGCTTTTTTATTCTCGTTCCTACCTCCCTTGCTCTGATTCTATCTTGTGTTGGTGGATCATAAATGTTTCCAGAAAGTATTCTGAAGGACAGCGCGGGGAGGCCTTCACCCTCCAGCCTCTCATCCTGTATTTATAGAAAGCAGCATCTGCTTCTAATGCTGCTGATTTTTTGGAAATGGAGAAAGAGTTTGATGACTCAGCCAAGCATTTCGACAAAGGTTCATACAGTATGCTTCAGGAGGTAGAAAAACTTGTTGGATTCAACTCATCATGGTTCTTGATCATCTGTGTCATCATATGTGTGCTTGTATACACACAGAGTGCACATTTAATGCAGCACCATGCCCTTTCTCTGTAGCCCCACCTTAACTCTCCCTGTGAGACAACGTAAACCACCTTTGTGACACTCCAGCAGAAAAAAAAAATCCTTGAGAGTCGTACAAACAATAAATCAATTCATTATTTACGAGTGAACTCATTCAGAAAGGAAGCATATGTAATCTACTCATCCATGCTGAGAGGATGCTGAGAGAGAGAGAGAAGGAGAGGAAGAGAAGGGGAAGTGGGGTGTGTTCGGGGATGAGGCAGGCGGCCAGCTGAGAACGAATTCTGTTTCTGTTCCTAACTCCCCGAAGAGAGGTGGGAACCAGTAAACAAACAAACCGAGTTAGAAAGTGTTTCCTTCTTTAATGACAAAGGGAGAGGCTGAGAAAGGCAGGGGAAGAGAGAAGCATGGCGAGGAGCTGGCCCAGTGTGTCAGCTGTCAGCCTGTGTGTGCATATGTGTCTGTGTGTGTTTGTTTGCCTGCATGCGTGCGTCTGCGTGCGTGTGCCCTCTGCCCTGTTTGTATGCAGGCCAGCAGCCCACACAAAGGCACAGAGGGGCAACACACAGATGGGTAAACAAAGCCATTGTTTACTATTTTGTTTTTTATTATGTTGGGAGAGATTAGTCGTTATTGATTTTTTTTCAGTCAGGGCCAAGAAGAGTGGAGGCAAGTGGTAAACGTTCCCATCAGTGGCCATATCTATCTTCACACACACACACACTCAGAAACACACTCACACAGAGTCTCAACCCTCCACAGTACCCCACTACCATTGAGTCTGTCACGCCCCTGTCAGTTCCTATCACAGTGTGTCTACCTGAAGTATGCAGATGAGGCCTTTGTGCTCCCCTGTCCCAGCCTGGATGCCCATTCTTTTGGGCTCAGGTCTATTATGGCCTGAGTCCGGGGCGGATCTCCACCAATCCACACACACACACACACACACAAACTCACACATAGCACTCCTGGGGTCATAGCCTTTCAACCTCAGGGGCTCGACTTCTGCCACCGCAGCCTGACAAATCACCCTGCGACACACAAAAAAAAGCACCAGGGCCCCAGCGTGAGAGGGGCCCGGTTCCAAGCAGCTCCTCCAATCTCTGCTCTGTTACAAGCAACGCCAGCGAGTTTCTATTACCCTACTCCCACTGGATTTGGACAAAGGGGAGGAAAGAAGATGAGGGGAAGGAGAGTAGGAAAAAAAAAAGAGGGAAGGCTGAAAGGGAGAGATGGGAAGAGAGAAAGAGATGGGAGGAAGAAAGAGACATTTGGGTTCTTTCATTTGGTGGACTATGATAAATGGCCTGGCCTTTAGCTGGTCTGTGCTCCCCCAGCGCTCTCTCTGGGCCTCCCCTGACAAGAGGGTCTTTGAGGGAGAACGGACCCCACAAATATTGCTCTTTGTCCCAGACAGAGCATAGCCAAGACCCCAATGCTCTGACTTTAATCAAGTAAAACCAGCAAAGCAAGGGTCTGCTTTTATGTGTGAGAGTCAATCACTTTGTGAGTGTGCGCATATCTACTATTTAAGTGCTGTGTGTGTGTGTGTGTGTGAGAGAGAGAGAGAGAGAGAGAGAGAGAGAGAGCGAGAGAGACAAGAGGAGACGGAAGAGACAGCAGGGGGAGAAGTCTAGGAGGACTGAAGAAAAGTCAGCACACTACATTACACTGGCACATCTCCCCATTACTCCTTTTAAGACATTCAGAGCTTTGCCTTAGGGGTACGTGGGTAGATTTGGGGGAAAGCTGAATTCAGATACACCCTTAAGGCATATTACAAACTGACTCAGCGATCAAAACAACTTGTGAAGTTCACCTCTAACAAAAGGAGATCTTAGACAAAAATGTCTGGGAAAAAAACTTCATACTTACTGTTAAATTAAAAACTGCACATCTGTTTCACGTAGCTACAGCTTAGTCAATGATCAGTCTCTGAGTGCTGTGTTAAGCTACACAGTACATTACAAATGTGTCTCAATGTGTAGTTACACTTATGTTTACTGTAAGCTGCTATATGTCTATGTGGCCAACTGACAGCACAGTGTATCAGATGAATCGCACTAAGCCCACAAAGGCAAATTATCCAATTCAGAGTGTTACAATCAAATTAAAAACTGATTAGCAAGGTTGACAAAAAAATAAGTGAAAAGGAAAGAGCGAACGCCCTTAGTGTCAGAGATGGAGTTTTACGGTGGATTAATTGTTTATGAGGAAGGCCTACTGGCAGCGAGGGTGCACAGGGTAGAATTACACACTCGGTAAAATTAATGCTCAGGTCTTGTCGAGGGGGGAGAACTTGGTTAAGGCTGTTCTAAAGAGCTGCACTACTTTTTTTTTTTTATCCTCATTCTTGCAGCAGAAGTGTGATACTACTTTATGGGTGTGTGACTGTCTGTAATGGTGTGTTAAGGAGATTGTGTAAGAAAGAGTATGTGAGGCAAATCGAGTGTTTTGGGGGTTGCATAGAGTTGTGGGTGGAGAGTGGAGGTTATGGAGCTTTTTGCTTTTTGTCAACCCTTAACATTCATTTCTAAGCCCTCCTTCGCCTTTTACTCTTCCTCTTCCTTCAATGTCACAGTCGTCTCGTGCCTTCCTTTTGCCTGTGGCCATTCTTCTAGCTGCATTGGGGTTTAAACTCAGATCACCACCTTGGTTTTTGATTTAAAGCAGCCTAAACTGCATCTCTTTATGTTTGTGTGCTAATGTGCGTACATGCATTTCTGTTTGCACATGAATAGGTTCAGTGTGAGCAAGTGTATGTGTGCGTGCATGCATGTGTGCGTGCATGCATGTGTGTGTGCGTGTGTGTGTGTGTGGTGAGGGCAAACCTCAGTGCCACACAGTGCCACGGTGCCATAATCCCCGCCCTTGCCCAGTGGCCCAGATTAAATCCAGGCTTTGATCCACCCCCTAATCTGAGTTTACAGTCTCTGGGCTGAGGGTGGGTACTCCACTCTGCCTGCCAGCTAGATTCTGCTTGCTTCTTTCCTTCCACCCTTGTCTGTCTGCTTCCTTACTGCCCCCCCACTGAGGAGCTGGCAATTGAAATCAGCTTTAGAGTTGCTTAATACAGAAGCGGGCAGAATTAGGCCCTTTAATGCCTGTCATGGTCGAAGATTATATCAATGGCTCTTTTTGTCACCGCTACATTCGTGTCAATGGAGAAGCAGCGAGACTGCCAAAACGAGACAAAGGATACATTTTTAGATTCAGTTGTAGTTCATCCTGTCTGTCTCTGCACTTAAACCATACGCACATGCACGCACATACACACACGCACACATGCACACATACCTATAAAGGTGCACGCACATACAACACACACACAGGCACAGACATAAACATTCATACAAATAAAAAAAGCTAAACATGTGTTGCTTGTTTGAGTTAAACTGTAGTTTCGCCAGGGTATCGGGTGATGTACATTTTGTGATTGTAAAATCAACTTCAGTGGCAACCTCTTTTGAAGTGGAGTGTGGTTCATTCGTTCAGGGTCAAACACATACATAGTCTCAATTGGAAACAAAAGCCGGAGTCTTGGCTTCGCTTTAATGCTACAGTGAGTTTGATTTACTGCCCATCTGCAACTGCACAAACACTCTTTGACTAGGCCTGGATGAAATGAGTAAGAGAGAAGGAGACTCACTGTCGTTAACCAATTTACCAGTTTATATAAACAAGCACACGGGTGATTAGAACAAGCTCTTCCTAAAGTAATAGTTTACAACACAGTACATTAAAAATAATTAGCCCTAACACAATAAAGTTTGAGGAATTTCAGAACCACAAGACTGGGTTGAGTTAGTGTATTAGGCCTCATGTTTGATGAGCTGTTTTCTGTTAGCTGCTAACGTTTGGGGTTAACAAAGCTCAGAAAATGTCCACACTTACTGAGATAATTGACAGGATGGCAGTATTACATGGATTGTTACACAGTGTGGTGCAATTACATGTTTCTGTGGCGTCCGTGGAAGCAAATAAAAATGTGGGAATATGCAGTATATTAGCTGATGATATACTTTTAAATTGGTGTGCAGCACCCACATGTACAGCCACACAACAGTTGCGCTGTTCATCTTAGCAAAGGGTAGAAGGTCACATTTCATCACCTGTGTGTAAAATTAATTCTCCTTGTTTATGTTGAACATAATGAAAACGGACACAGCAGTGGGAGAAGAGGGTGCTGACAGAGATGGAAAACAAGATGTGGAAACAAGTCAGGGTTTATTACAGAAAATCTCTTCTGCACTTGTACAAACCAAAGTAAGTCCACAGCTCAGTGAAGAGAACACTGTGCACCACAGTGTGTCTGTAGTATCACTCTGACACACTCATCATGTCAGTGCTGAGCTTTAAACACCACTCCTGCTTTTCTCCCCTGAATAAAACCACATCCCACACATGTACACTTCAGTGTGGAAAACAGACAGGTGCAGGAACAAGCTGACTGACCAACACACACACACACACAGGCAGACGCACACACACGTCTCTGTTCTGCTCCTCTCAGTCAGATGTGAGTCTAATTCCGCCCCAGGGGATGGGAGTATGGTGGTGATAATACCTGAAACACTCTCTTTCTCATTTCCTGGTAGTTTTGGACCTCCTCCTCCCACCACCACCACCACCACCACACCTGCCAGCTTGAGTATGCACACACACACACACACACACAGCACACGCACAACTAACATGCATACACTGGAAAACACAAGCCTAGAAAATGAGGGATGTCATCTACAGTACCTCTGGAAAGCCCAGGCAGTCGTGAGTTATTTGTCTTGCTTATTGGCAGAGGCTGACCAATTAACGCCCCAGTGCTAGGTCCAGATCACTGGCTCTCTGCATGGTGGTGGAGTGTGAAATGTGCCATAAATCCAGGGCACGGCCCACAGCACATAAGGGTGGCAGAAAGGCCTGGCAGAGAGTTCCTCTCACTTTGTGTGAATGGCAAAGCAGGGTTCACAGGGCCCGGATGGCTGATCCAATTAAGTGCTGCCTCCCAATAGTCATGGGTTTCTGATAGATGTTTTATTTTCAAATTATGAACACTACTGTCTGAGATACTGTGGTTTGACAAAGAATCGTGGAAATGGAAAAATTGGAATGTTTTTAAGTGTCATGTGAAGGTCTTCAGATCAGTGCAGTATGTTCCTGCCCCCGAGGCCTCTTATATGAGTGAAGAGCCTCAGATCCTTGAATGTGTTCCCAGACAAGTGTCCTCAAACAATCACTTACCAGGTATCTGAGGCAAGGCAAGAGGTCAGTGGCCCCTCTTGTTGCTCCCTGATAACAGACCCATTAGTTTAGAATCATCCACAGGTAGGCGCAGAATGCAGAGTTCAAAAGGTTAAAGAGGAACAAAAGGTCACTCAGAGAAATGTAGACAGGCTCTGTGTCACATTCCATGTTATATATTTATCATACATTTGTTATAATCTTGATCTATATTGACTGATTTCTTGAAAATGAAACAGGACAGAGATCAGGCCTTCCGTACTGATGCTGTACCTCTGTCAGTTAGTGTGGCCCATCCACCGATTGACATGTCAGCTGCTCACCCTTGACCTACATCACAACAGTTCTATGACCTCCAAGCCTGTTTAAGAGCAGATAGATCACGGTCTAATAAGCTGGGCATCCCCCCAACTTACATGGCAATAAAAATAGGTGGGCTAGACTCTCCTCACTAACACCTCTAAGCATCCTATCATTGACACTTAGTAATATGAGTCTAAATGTGAATGTGTCAGTCTGCCCAGAAGAACCCTGAGGGGTGTGAAGGTTGTCCATAATGCCAACAGCACCTCATTCTAAGCCACGCCTCTAAACTTGGCTGGCTATTGGAGGTCTTTTAGAAAGGGTTGACCTGAGCCCCCCCCCTCCTCCTTTTTTTTTTACTGGAATAAGAATTGTATCTAAATGACTTGGCATAGAAGGGATGTAAATGAACGCTGGGGGTTGGTATGCTCACATCCAGCCAAGGTCAGGCATCCAGCTGTCAACTCATGTTTGGGACTAATCGTTTATGTGCCTGCTCCACTCTGTGCCCGGTCCCTCATTCTCTCTATGTCTGTCACACACCTCTCCTGCTCTCTTTAACTCAATGTCCTGTCTTTTATAACTCTGTTCTTTTTTGCATCCACCCTGTGCATCTTTTATCTGTTTCATCTTACATGTCCTTTCACCCGGTCCAACCTACCTGTAGTGTCATTAACTCTGTTATCCCATGGCTAATGACTCATGCTACTAGAGGGAGGTGTTTTGAAGTATGATGTTATGGTCACCTTGGAATAACTACAGACATGTTAACATCCACTAGGGAGAAGCTCACACATCGTTTTTGCTGCTTGCAGCTTATGAGGAGGTTACATCAGTGTTTTTTTTTTTGTTTCAATTATAATGCAACAGCAAAATATTAATATAATGTATAATTTTAGAGAGGAAATATATTTCAAAAAACGTAGCCTGATATCATATTCACTTGGACCATACTCCTCCAATAACTGTGAAATTATCTGGGTAATGTGTCTGTGTGTAGGAGGAATATGCCAAAATTAGGATTTTTTTTTCTTTGTGGTCATGAAAGATGGATTTTCAAGCCATTTCCTTTAGTTATTGTAGAAAACCTAAGACTCATTTAAAGATAAAAAGGAAAAAAGAATATTCAAGAAAAAAAGGTGCTGTACAAATTGTTTACAAATGTTATCAAAAATCAAATGGAGTTCCCTCCATACCTACCTTCTATAATATCTCCCAGATCATGTCTTTCTATCATGTCTTTCTTGACCCCCCCAACACCCTTCTTTCCCATCATGGCCTCAGACTCCCACTATCACGGCCATGGCCACGGCTTTCCTCACTGGTCTGTCCGAGCCCCAGCCAGCCATGTAAAAATGTGGCAGGTTGCAGAGTTCAAGTCCTTCGAAATGTGAATCGAAACAGCTGCCCCTAATCACTAGCACAAGCTGGGCTTAAGGGCCTCTCAGTTTCACCCCTCATCTGCCTGGAATTTTGAATTTCCTGAGCGGAGATCAAATGGCAGTCAGAGTCAGTGAGACCTTTGATATATGGACACCCATCTCGCGAGGGCCTTCTGCATCGGGATTTACGCTTGACAACACACTCGGTGTCACCTCCGCTCCCGGCGGACGCTCTGCGACCCCTGGAAACATTGGGCCCCTTTGACGGGACAGCGGAGCCCCCCCCCCCCCCCTCTTCCAAACCCCCCTGGAGTGCCCAGCAGTTATTTATTAAATTTGTTGTGCCCACCGTGGTATGGTTTCAGAAGGCCACTTAGTTTTGGATTGCACTCTGGATTTTTCAATTATGTGGTTCATTTCACCTGCTTGTGTTCCTTTACCCCCCAGGATCAAGGGCACAAGAGATCACATTTAATTATTTCAAAACAAGAAGTCTCAACTAGACCCCACAGATCTATAATATCATGCTTCCCTATCTACTGCTCAATCACTACTACTTCAAATAAGCTGTGTTTAGACTTAAAAAAAAAAGAAAAAGTAAGAAACTGAGAACCTCCTTCCTCTGCTTCCGATCACCACATTACTCATGTCAATAAGGAAATTTGTCTACCTATCAGGAGGGTAAATAAAAGGGCAGAATGTGGGATTTCCAGAATTCCCTGCTTGTTGGATCTCATATGGAGCGCATTAGTGACCACTTTGATTGACAGGTGCTCCTGTGTGTAGCCAGAGGGAGAGGCAAAGAGAGATGGGAGATGATTATATCCCAGGTAATAAGTGTGGGCTGTCCACAGCAGGCATGAAGATGCTATCAGGAGTAGCTGTGGCCTATGGATTAGAGAATGTTAGTGGGTCAGCCTCTCCACTGAACAATGTGTTTACGTGTGCATCGGTGTTCACATTCACACAGTCTATTTGTGTGTGTGTGCGGACATGTGCTTCAGTGCCTGTGTGTGGCAGGGATTGTTTGGATCAATCCCATTAATACATTTTAAAGTATATAAAAGAACAGCACTGACTGGATGTTGACAAAGGCAGGACATTTTTTGATTTTAAAACTGTCAGTATCCAGTTTGTGGCCATTATCATAGAAACTCTGTTATTGCTTATTATGTATTCTATTAAAGTGTGTTTTATATATAGGCTGTGTTTTTGTATCAGCTGGGAATATGTTGCAGGATTTTTTACACCACTAGGCAACAGTGGATGGTAGTCTGAGTGATTTTCTAGTGATCGCTGATGATTCCTCACCTGTCTGCAGCTCCACACTCTGATCCTTCTCTTACTCATCTTGTACAAGTGAAGTTTTTGTCAAAACTTGAAGAGAAGTGTTGATTTGGGTCTGGGTCTGGCATGTTGTTTTACTTCTTTCAAGAAGTTTTTTTCACCCATGTCTGTTGGTCTGTTTATTTGTATGTATATTTCTCAGCAGGAGTTTTTGTATTAGTGAGCTGATTTGTATCAACTTGGTCAAGGACTAGGACATGGGCCAGGGAAAGACTCATTAAAATTTGGTAACCATCTGGTGTAAAAGAGCTCAGTGATTTATTTATTTATTTATTTATTTTTTGTCATTACTAGCGTAATTTTCTACATTTTATTGTAGATCCAGATAATAATCTGTATAGGATTGCTCGGCTTTGGCAGCAGTATGCGCCCAGGTGTAATCCTAGTTAAGACCGTATTAAGTGGATATGCACTAGACCGCATTTTATAGAATCATGTCTGATAATGTCTGATATTTTAACTGCATGTTGGAGACTGGGCTATATTGCTTACTGTTATGCAGAGTCAAATGTTCACAACACTGTGTATGTCTCTTTAAATTAATTTGTTTTGCCATAAAAACTCTTGCAGTGGTTACATTTTTCTATTTTCTTTTGTCCATGTTGATTCGGCTCATGGGAGCCAAATGGAGCTTTGAACGGGATGAAAATGGCCCTTCACAATGTCTCTGAGTAGTTTTGTGATTTAGGAGCTTTGTTTTTGTAAGTCTCCTGTCATTAACATAATTCATTACCAATGGACATTGGAGGCTCCACAATGAATCAGATGGCTTTTTGCATTTTTCTAAAGACCAAAAGAGGTGTGGGGAGTGAGGAATTATGTTTGCGTCTGTGAATTGAGGGGTGGGCAAAATGACGTCATGGTCGAAACCACAGGGGAGACGGGACTCCACTGAGTAGAGAGAGTATGTTTGTGTTGCCAGGCTGTGGCGGAAGATGCTAGAAAGAAAAATAGGGAGAAACCCATCAGAGCCTCTTTTTGAACTTTCGTCTTTCTCAACCTGCCAATTTCATAAATCAGCGTAATAAAGAGGGTTGTTATTGACTCAAAAGTGTTCGGGGGGGTGCACAGTGACCACTCCCTGACCCTGAAGTGTGAGACCCCACCTGACCTCAAGACGAGGGTTCAAACGGTCAATTGCAGGTCACTGGCAGTACAGGGGGTTGTGGGGGGCAGGGTGGTGCTTAGCGTGTGATGTTGTGCCAGAGGGTGTAGACTGTAAAGCTTGTTTCTATGTGTTAAGGCAACAGACGATGTCCCCTCCGATCCCTAATTAATGCTCACAGCGCATGACCTGCAGGTTACCCATTAGCAAACAGTGCTCGCCTGACGTCACATCTCTCCAAGACACACCTATACACACCTTTCCTGACAGAAATATATATGTAGTTTTCCACTTTGCACACAGCAGATGACACTGGGTTTGCATGTACCACATCCACTGGCTGTCCTACTGTATGCTTATCTGCCTCTCTCTCTCTCTCTCTCTCTCTGTCTCCACCTCTTTTATCTCTGTTATCATCCTATCTTTCTTGCCATTCATCTGTCTCTCCTGTCCTAGCCACCAGGCTGGCTATCTATCCTTCTAATGAGCTCCACGGACTTCTCTACACAGTTGTCAAACAATCCTCACACAGCCATCACTTTTACTGGACTCAAACTGAGGCAGGAACAGCAGCACCCTCATGGCAACCTGAGCGGGAGAGAAAGAGAAACTGCGGCTTTTAACACTCAAATGTGTCTTGGATGAAGAGATCACGAGTGGTATACAGGTGCTCTTTGATCCAAAGGTAACTGAAACGGCACTGATTTCCAATTTTTCAAGTCCTCAAAAGTCAAATCAACAAAAATAGCTGCAGGAATCCCTCTTTTGTTTCTGGCCTGCTAGGTAAAATATGCATTTTCTTTTTATCATTGGCTCCCATTTTCCTTGGATAAAATCAAATGTGATCAGTAAAGCTAAATCTAATCACATGAAGTCAAGATGGATTTCAGATGCATACTGATACCAGTTATGAAATGCAGTGTGTCTCAGCTGTGTCTAGACACAATCTGGATTTTTTTTCTTCTTTCAGAATATGAGATTCTAGCTCTGAACAGACAGGTCAGATACTGACAGATGTAAAGAATCATCCATCATCAAGGACAGAGACAGATTCTAACTCCAAGCAGTTGGTGAGAAAACTATAGAGAACTTTTCCCTGTGCTATTGCTTCCCTCTAATTTTCCCAACCCCGTCCTTCTTGAGGCCAACATGGGAACATCACTCACACTGTCTGTATAAGCCAAGCACCCAGTTCATCAGAAACACCTTCTCTGGCCCCAAACCCAACCCGCTCTCTCCTGGGGTCAGGATAACAGGCTGCAGGGCTAACACACTGGATGAGAAATGGACCAGAGACAGTGGTGTGTGTGTGTGTGTGCGTGTGTGTGCGCGTGCACATGTTTGCCTGCTCAGCTGCATTTGGAATATATGTTTCAGTGTGTATAATGTGTATGACTGGCCTGTCAGAGGGGGCCTGTGGAGGTTACACAAACACAGAGGAGGGTTATTTATACTTCCAGGAAATTATGGTTGTTTCTGTCAGATCTGGCCCACTCTAGCCTGATCTGGCTCGGTCTTGGTCTAGTCTTAACCTATTTCCAGCCCACACTCACCCAGTGATACACAGAAAAGTAGAATTGTGCTAATATGGCTGTCACTGCCAGTCCCAGTGGCCAAACTCTGTCAGTCTACAGCTCTGGGCCCACCTCCACAGATGGTCCAGCAGTACTTAAAAATTCACCCCCAGGGTTTTACTGCTCTGTTGTATGGAGGACTGTCACAGCGCAGGGAGCATGTGGTTTAGATATGGGAACAGCATCCTCCATGAGCTCTCATGGCCTGGCACAATGAGATGTCTCCACCCCCAGTTAAAGACAAGGCAAGTGGCCATGCCCTCTTTTATGATAGCACACAGCCTACTGGCTGAAGGAGCTGAAAACTCTTTTTTGTCAATCCAAGCTAAACATAACACTTTGCATAACATGATTGAATAACACCCGCTTTAGTTTTTTATTCCATTTTAGTCAGAACTTTAATTCACTTTGTCTTACTGGCTCTGTGGTTGTATAACATGGTAATGAGACCTCAGTCTCCGTGTATTTAGTCAGTCAGCTAGTCAACCTGTCAGGCAACCAGCCAGTCACAGGATGGTGATTTACTGTCCTGCATCCAGAGAAGTGAAACCTGCTGTTACCTGCCATTCAGCCGGCCACCCTTTTACTCTAAATGAGGGGAATAAGGCACAAATCCACAAATCAGCATTTACTAATTTGTTTATTGCTCTCACTCTGCCTGCTGCTCCTCCTCCCTCTCCCACCCCTTTACCACCCCTCCATACGCTCTCCCTCTCTTTCTGATCTCCCAGCTAGAGTGAAAGTGTTACAGGGTGTGTTAGGTCTTCAGAAAGAGGCTGTCATGTGCATTAATGCATATATAGGGAGTGGGTGTAATAAGCCCCGAGGCACAGCGCCCTTCTGAGAAAATTGAACACATCCAGTGACAGTCTTGTTTAGCGTTGTTTTTATACTAGTGACTCAGAAGCACTTGGATTGTACTAGTCCCTGAGGTCAAAGCAAACACTCGCTGTGCACACATGTCATGTATGTCTGCAGGTCTGCTAGTGTGTCACACATATCCTGCTGTTTGCGCGTGTGTGTATACTAATGCATGTTGGTGAAGTAAGTGGTGAGCTTGGGCTGATGGCATCTGGATAGGAGCCAGGTTGAGTCATAAACAAGTAGGGGGTTGAATTTAGGGGTGAGGGGGCGAGGCGAGAGGAGGGGAGGTGGGGAGGGGGGTGCACCACTGAGTGTGTCTGTCCTGGCAGGTCCCCTGCTCAAATTCCACTGATACGACTTTAATCAGGTCTAATCTGCTTATCGGCCTCCTGGGGCACTGATCAGCCTAAAGTGCTTAACGGAATGCAGGGACCCATAAGATGCTGCCACTCGAAAGCATAAGGTGGGCTGTAGCTGAGAGTTTTTTACTTAATCTGATTAATTAAAACAAACTATACTTAAAAGGAGTTCACTTACCTCTGTGCTGCTCCTGCTCCGTCTTGAAATGATCTTCCTCTGTCCTGCTTGTGACGCCTCCCAGGACATTATATGACACATAAAACCTTGTGGGGTGTTTTTATAGTACATTTTTATGTGTTTATTTTAACTGGTAGAACCATTTGAGATGCAGTTAGTAATTGAAAATCATTGCTTCCAACGTTTGGCTTGTATTTGTTCATCTGTCTGCGTTGCACACCACTCAAGTAATCTATTGAACAGACATAGAAGGGAACATAGAACACAACTCTCCATATTGTAACAGCTCATCACAGAAGACCTCCAGAGTTCACACTGAGAGACAAGACGGGTCACTCCTGTTGTTTGCTGTGATTGTGAAGAATAATAGAGTATTTGATTTGATCTTGTAACGGGACCTAAGAGACATAATAAGAGACACAGACAAATTTGTTCGCAATAATGAATTTTGTTTAAACAAATCATGTAAGGCAGCACGGTGTGTGCCGTGAAAGAAGAAGAAAAAAACAGAAGAAATTGCATGTGTGTGCGTCTCTGTCTTATTCTCCTTAATGCACCTGACACTGTGTGATAAGGTGAATGTGGTGCTGGATGAGTTCACAGGCCGTGTCAGGGCACTTCTCACCTGTGCCACCTTGTGATCGCAGATTATCAAATTAATGCTGATGCTTCACATGGGCCGTCCTCAATTTCACTTGATTCAAGAGATCAGCGAGGTCACTGCTGAGGTAGTGGCACTCTGACCTCCGCAATGTTTGATTCATTTACACACAATAACAGCGGATTGGCTCTGGCTGCTGCCATTTCTCCACGTTCACATTTTCCCGTACCTCTGCAACCCACTCAGTTTCTGTTGTTGGCTTGCCTTGTTCCACTGTGTCCTCTGCCAATCTATTTCCTGCTCCCATTGACCTTTTATTCTCTTCGTACATGTCTCCTCTCAGAGGACAGGCCCTTGTGTAGAAGTCCTCCTCATGTTCAATGTGATCAATACAAAGGGCAGGGACCTTGCACACGAATCCCCCCCTCCCCCCGACTGAACAGGAAGGATTAAAGACTGGAGAGACTTTGTGGTGGTTGCAAGTATGTGTTTTTGCATGTTTGTGAGTATGTGAGTGCATGCTCCTGTCTGTCTGTGTCTGCAGCATGTGTGTGACTGCCCAAGAGAGCATCACATTTTAAAACTTGTAAACAAATGGTGCTGTGATCTTTGCAGGGTGGGCCAAGCAAACTCAGAGTTCATGACCCCAGTCTGTGTCGCAGAAAAAGGTCCTCTGCAAGTCATACAAACACACACGGACACAGGCATACACGTAGCTCCATTTAACCCAAGGAGAGGAGAGGGAGGAACTGAGTGGAAAAGGGAGAGAGAGGGATTAACAAAGACAGGCAGCCCTAGCAGCTGGTTGGCCATTTAGAGATTCCTATTATCCGGATGGTGTGGTATTAATAGGAACTGGTGCGCACACAGCCCTCTCCTCCAAAATAGATGCTTATTTCCCTGACCCTGGCTGCATCTGATGGTTGGGCGGAGGTACAACTCAGGAGGGCAAAGTTGGAGACAAAGGTTAACAGGTGCAGAGGTGAAAATTGAATACAAGAAGAAAGGCCTTGTGAAATTTTTGCCTCTTGTTGTTGAAACAGAGGTGCCCACTGACAGGTTAATACTCTTCAAATGGAAACTAATAATACACTTACAAACATTGTGAGTGACATTTTTGAGTTTGATCATTAGGAGCATGTTCAGGTCAACTTCATTTTGGTGCATTTGCAATTGTAAAATGAAAAATACTCAGAATGGAAATTTAGTATGTAGTGGTATATTTCTTTTGTTTCTGAAATGTATTTATATTTTCTTCTGTTTACATTTTTATTGAGAGTAGTAGAAAGGACTGCTCAATGCTATAAATTAGGCTTTACACTGAGAATTGTAAAGCAAGATCATCCATAAGTATAGTTTTTCATTTGATGATTTATTTTTACGCCTCCTCTCTGCTGAGCGTTGTTCACATATGTTGCATAGATTAAGGGCCGATCTGAACTGGTGCTCACTGAAAATCCATTACTGCACCGTGTGCTTGTTAAAAAGAAGACAAGATTAGTTTTGTGAAATTCTGTAGTTGACCAGCTCTTTAAAACGTTATCAAATCAGTGTGCAATTAAATTTTTTTTCTACACTTTCAACCCCTTCCTCTCAAGCTGAGTCACTTCAGGGCCCATTAAGGGGGCGGTGAATTGGCCCCCTCTGCCCTCTTCCTGCCCTCTCTGGTTGTCACTGAGTCGGGGTCCAGCCCTCTCCACTGGGCTTATCACAGGTCAGCATTGTGTGAGAGTGCACACACTTACACACATGCGGACCACAAGCTGGACACGTCTTAGCATAACTCCTGAGTGCCGTAGCGCAGACCTTGCCACAGGAGGTCTGGTGTGTCATGGTGTGCATTTACAAACAGATAAAGCACAAACACACTTAAACACACATACTGACAAACATTTTTTCCCTATCTCTCTGCAACTCAAACACGCACACACATTCCCCCTTTCCCTTGCCCTCCGTAACCCAACATACACACTCCCAACTCCCACCTCTCTTGTCACCTCCCATCTCCCAGACCAAGGTCAGCTGTCCAGGCCTGCGGCTCTTGATGTAGAGGCTTTGACCCAACATGGCCACCTCTGTCTCTCCAGAGAGATTAACACAAGGCAGGGACAGAGAATCTCGGCTCTGTGCGGCTCCATGTTATCCCAGCCGCTCTCTCTGTCTCTGCTCTCACTTCTCATTCTGTCTCAGATAACTCCTCACGTCTGCAGACTGGGGACCAGGAAGAGCTGCAAATTGAATATGTCTGGCAGGCAGATCTGTGAAGACTCATGGGGGATGTTAGCGAGAGAAAGCAGACTGTAAGTGTCCACATTGTGTCACTCAGGCAACATACATAAAGGAATGTGTAGAGGAAGATAAGAGGGGTTTATTATCCTGCTTGTGGCTTGTGTTTCCGTCATGCCTTTTAAAAAAGATTATTTATTTTTTTTACATTTGTTGTAAGATAGTGCACCGAAGGAACACGGCTACGTCTTTCAATGGGCAAATACAACATCTAGTGACATCACTGAGGAGGCGTCGGTTGAAGTGGTACTCTTGAGGATGGTCCGTGTTGTCTTTTTGTGTTCACATGGCCCATGCCGTTCCTTTGCTTGATTCCCTCTCATTATTTCTTCTGCTGGATGGGGCTGAGGGGTGGCTGCCCCAGCAGTTGAAAGGTTAAACAAAGTGCTGCGACTGTCAGGCTGAGTGAAACCAACTGGCGCTCGGCTATCAGAAGATAATCAAGGCTAATAGGTACATAATGGCTAACAGTGGGGCCGCACTCGCTGGCAGATGCATCATGGGGGACGGAACGCAGACAGCGTGACCTCGCATTCCCACCGCAGCTCTCACCGCTTCAGAGTCATCAGGCGGAAAGAGCCAGACACCAGGAATTTTACCCCTCCTTTGCCTTGGGATTACTCACAGTAGAGTTGCCTTGATTATAATATGCTTGTAGTTTGACGTTTGTCCTTTTTTTCCATTTCTTTATTAATTTATTTTTTATCTTTGATTTGAAGTTTTAAATTTACGCAGCCTATCGATTAATGGGCCGTGAAGGGAGCGGCTATTGGAGATGAAGTCACCACACAAGACAGGAACAGTGCGAGCATTATTCAGCACTAGTTTACTCAGCAGGGATTTGTGTGGATCCTAGTGAGTTATCGTTCCTGTAGCATATGCTTTCACTTTTGTCTAAACCAACAAACAGAATGTTTGTGTAACTGATGGTCAAAGTGCCCAAGGTCCTGAAGGAGACTTTGTTCTGAACACTGAAGATTTATGAGCCTGTGAGGCAAAGAGGATGAGAGCAAAGTTGTGAGCCAGTATACTGTGGTAATGTCAATAGGAGCAAAAAAAGCACATCGACTGTCTTCAACTGCAAATTAAAAACCACATCTAAAGACAGCATTTTGAATACAGCCTCCATTTAGCAAATATAAATAACAATGCAGCCCTTCAAACCTCAACAAGTTGACCTCACATTCTCCATGAATACATTATATACATAAAACGTAAAATTCTTACAAGCGTGACACTTTGACCTACCCCGCAATGACTTAACATGTTTAAATTGATGCAATTGAGCAGACAGGGTCACAGGATCATGTGTTAACGAATGTACACATGCTTGGTTCTCAGCGCTCTGCGAAGCATCCAGCCAACACTTCCCCTCTGACAGCACTCGGTTGCCCTGGACTCCTCTCCAAAGACTCTCTCTGTAAACAAAGCCTGCTTTTGTTGAGGCCCAGTGCGTCAGAACCATCATCTCCAGAGGGCAAGAGGGATATGGAGGAGAGATGCAGGGGTGGGTGGAGAGAGTTAGACAGAAAGAGAGAGGGAGAGAGAGCAAGAGAAGGAAAGCGTTTAGGTGGGGGTGAAGGGCAGGGGAACTGAGACAGAGGTCTGGGTAATTGCAGCACAATGGAGATTGTGTTTGATCTGTGAGGTGTCCAGGCCTATTTAGTGGGGGTGAATGTGCCAGGCTGAGGAATGTTGTAGCTCTGAAAGGCTGAGTTTATCAGGAGTTCAGCAAGTGAGAACAAGAGGGGAGGAGGGGGGAGCGAGGTTGAGAGAGATAGAGACAGGAGAGAAAGGGGGGGTGGGGGGCGTAGAGTTTAACCAGGCTGCCTTTTCATTATTGGCTAATTATGTCTTTAAAGCCTCTGAGAACTTCACTGTACACACTGTTCACACATGTTGTATGTATTCTATCATGCGTCTCTCTCTGTATTTGAACTGATGTGAGAGAGGCCAGTCTGGTCTGTGGTGCAGTGCAGCAACAGCAGCAGCCTCCTGATAGCAGGGCTAAACTGCTGGAGAGCAGAGAGTGCCCGCACAGAGCAGAAGGCTCTTTGAACTCTGTCTGTACTCTCTGCTGCAGAGCTTGAACTGGGTTAATCGCTATTAATATTTAACATGCTGCCAAAGTTCCAGCCCAGAAACTATATCAAAGCCAAGAGCTCCATCCAGCAGAGCCCTTTCACTACTCTTCTGTAGCAAGCTGGCTGGCATAAACACACTGAAGCTGCCGACATGAGACTTGATAAAGTTATTTAATTCTTTTTAAATAAAAGAGGGAATTCTTTGCAAAAACAATCCATTTTCCATTGCGCTTGAAACCGTGTTTTTTTTTAATGTTAGCTTTTCTCTCTGTGAGGAGCATCATATCAGATTGAAAATTGGACTCATCTTTTTGTTGTCACAGCTTAAAGTTGTTCATTTGTATGGCTTCCAGTATCTATAAGAATAAATCTAGCCACGTATGTCACCTCAGTGAAATATGTTGATACATAGGTATTATTGACAAAATGAGCAGCTATGAGAAACAAGAGGTTTACTTTGTAATCAAAAGTGCTGGGTGGATGAGGTTGGTTATGAAACAACTTCAGGTCGCCAGGGGGCTGCCGTTAGGTTGCTGCTGCTCATCTCTCTGTCTGTCTGTACTGTCAGCTCGCAAACTGGATTATTTCATCAGAGTTCAAGCCTCTATTGCCTTTGCCACTGCAGTCTTTTTCACTCTCTGCCCTCCTCTTTACATCTATCTCTCTATCTCTCCATGTCTGTCTCCCTCTCTCTCTCTTCTCCCCTCTTTCTCTCTGCTCCCAGCGCCAGGACCTCAAACAGCATGGTTAAATACCCAGGCCAATGTGTCGCTCTTCAAAGAGACTCAGGTAGTAGATATGCTGGCATTGGGCCAGGATCAAAATGAACAGTTGTTGTAGAGCATTGTGGTTGCACTTCACGTGGACCTCAGTCAGACCATATTAAGGGGCCCCACCTGGGCCAAAACCTTCCCACAAGGCAGCTGAAATATGGGCCCTAAGTCCCACTTCGCCCCCTCTGAAAAACCCACTAATACCACGCAGGGACCCATTTTTATTTCACTTCATAAATCAGGCCAGCAGGACGAGGAAGTTCATTTGGCGTAGAAGAGCTTATGTTAGCTTTAGCCCCTGTCGTAAAGTTCCTTCTTTCAGTACATCTGCCTGCATTATTCACCTACAGCAAAAACAACAGAGACCAAGAGCACGTTTAAATGGTCAGAATTAGCTATGATTACTTAAGATTTAGAAAATGAGTGGCTGTTTGTTGCCACAAGTCCTGCCTGATAAAATATTAAAGCACAGCTGAAGGGGGAGCTTTGTAGAAGACAAAGGCTGGAAGCAATTTGTGTAGCTACCAAATTAAAGTTATTCAGCACCAAGGGTAATTTAATTACCATTCTTTAAATGTTTGAATGACTTTGACCTCTGGAGTACTCTGGGGTCGTGCAGGTGTATTTACTTAAGCTAATTCAGAATCAGTAACATGAAACAAGTTCCCAAATCAAACAGGCCTCCTCCCAGAATATCTGGTTACCAAGTACCAGCTCTTTGTGTTTAGAAATTAAATTAATATCTATCCACCGTGTCATTAGGCCTGTTTTCTCAAAACCTTGAAATCTCTCTTTGGCCTTACTTATCCCCCAGAGCAAACATCTCAGTGATGAGCTTGACAAGAGAAAGGCAAAAAAAAAAGAAGAAGAAGAATTCTAGACAATGAAAAGCAGTGAGAAAGACATAAACAACAGATGAAAAAAGCTGACAGTGTTTCCCAGGATGCACCTCTCCCAGCATGGCTCATGAATGGAAACAGGTGTGTGTGATTGTGCGGTGGGTCCTGAAGATTTGGGCCTATGTGGCATGTCTACTGCCTAGGTGATTTGGGTCAATGGAGCACATCTGGTACTAGTCACAACAGAGTGCACACGTCCACGGCCCTCAGACACCCCACCAGGCGAGTAGGGAGAGGGAGAGAGAGAGAGGCAAGGGCAAGGAAACATCTGGGTTCTCTCTTTCTCTCACTCACACACATGCACGCACACAAATACACACACACACACACACACACACACACACATTTGGGATTCTGTGCTTTTTTGGGGTTGCTTGGATTCCTCCAGGTGCATCTGGACTCGGAGAGAAGAACAACAGTGTGTGTGTTGGGTGGGGTGGGGTGGGGGGGGCAAGTTTGATTGACAACCTTGAACCAGAATGTTCCCTGAGCCGGGTGAGTAACTCTCCCATCATGCCCACTCCCTCTTTTTTTCTCTTTTGTTTCTTCCAAGGGTTCTTCCCCCACTTTGTTTCTGCTCCATAATCTTCCCTTATTTGCTCGTGTTCTGATTCAGACTCATTCCTGCATTGGAGAAAAAGGGCATATATTTTCTAGTGATCTAAACAAGGCAGGGCAGTTTTTTGTTTGCTATGCACGTAAATTAAAAAAGCAACCCACAAGATTTGTTGTGTCGAATGCTGGAGTCTCATGAGTCATACGCAAATGCGTGGCAAGTGATATGCCATTGGACAGAGAGGACACATGCGCCTACGCACTCAGATACTCATACACCATACACACAGACAAAGCTAGACAGCAAGTCTATATTTTGGCATTACTCCAAAACTGAAGTGGACTTGATACACTGTGGTAATGATAGGGTAAAACTCTATATGAGACACCGTATCGAATTCTGATGCTGAGATTTTTCACCACTGACAGCTCTCTCAGCCTCTCTCTCTCTCCCTCTCGCTCTCTTTCTCTCTCTTCCTAACCCACTTACCTCACTTCACCCGCTACCTCACCACATGCCCAAGGCAACAACAATAAACATGATTGGTCCTTCACACAAAAGAAGGTGGGCCATCATCTGGACAGGCATGACAAGGGGCAAGTGAAATTGATTTCAAGTGTATCGGTTTGTGTGGGTATATGTTTGTGCACCTTAGAGTGTGTGTGTTCGTCGGTGTGTGTGTGTGTGTGTGTTAACATAGGGTTTTGGACTCTTTCAGTAAGTTTGAGCAGTGTGACGAATATGGGAAGTGATGGCATGTAGAAAAGAGCGTTTCCTTCCTTCACTTATAACAGTGGCTGAGGAAACAAATACAGGTTCCCCTCTTTTGCTCACACAATCCAAACAAAGAGCAATGTGTCATAGATGTAAATGTGTTTGCCGGTGACTGTGTTTGCCTTCATGATCGCCTCAGTGTCTGTTACAAAGCACAGAACATTACATATGACACTTTGGCAGCATAACAAGAGGGAAATGTCTAAAAACTCCAACATCACTATTCAAACCGCTCGATACAGACAAAACAAGACTGAATTAAATTTTAATCTTGTAAAGACTGTAAAGTGGTTATGTTTTTACCACATTTATGTCTGTATATCTAATGTGTTAAGTTTTTAATTTCCCAAGTGAAGTTAGCCTCAAATGCACTTTCTCCCATAGTGCCCAACAAGGATCTGATAAAAGCCACCCAACTCCAATTATCTGCTGATTATCCGGATAAATAAATTGTTCACATGACAAAATGTCAAAGAAAATTATTTTCCTTTGATTGACTAATCAATTAATGGAGTCATTGTTAGAGCACTATCCAAATACATCATCATCCAATATTCTTCATATTTTACTTAAGTTTTAACATAATTTTCTTGTTTTTACATTGAATGTAATACATTTGCTCCTATATAACTATCCAGCATCAAAATGGTGCATGCATATGCTAGAAACCAACTAAATACAGTTTTATGGGATGTCAAGTGCATTTGAGTTCCTTGCATTTGATTTTTGTGACGGCAAATATTTATTGTGTGTTTGTTGTGTGAGTACGTGTGTGACAGACACAACGAGACAGTGAGAGAGGGATTAAGAGTGTGTCCTCAGGTGCCCATCTGGACTGTGTGTGTGTGTGTTTGTGCGTGTGTGATAATTTCATGCTGTAGTGTCACAGGGTGAAGTGAGGCAGTGACGTATGACCCACGGTTCTTAATCTGGTTAACTAGAGCTGAACGGGTCAGAGTAATGGCTGTAATCCTGACGTCTAAGCACAGAAACCAGACCGAGCTAAAAACAGATCCAGTGTTTTTAGGACCCTAAATGTACTGTTAACTCAACAGACATCTGCGCCAATTTAAATGGTCATGGACAGACACGCATTAAACCACGATTTAAAACCTTCATCCCTTCATTCTAGACCTAATCCTAATTCTTGTAAACTATAACCGGAACCATTCCAAAAAAAAAAAAAAAAAAAAAAAAAAGTTTTATGGCTATAATTCCTGTAATTCCCTTAATGGCTTGCTTCTTGTTGTTTTCTGTTCTCAGACATCTAGCTGTGTTTCTAGGTTAGAGTGATCTAACTGTGTGTGTGGTTGCTGTGTGTAGGGGTAGCCTTGTGACCACAGTTACATTGTTCATCCACAGCTATGGACTCTGGCCCAGAAAGAAAGCCCACACACAGTCAGCGAGCTATGATCCCACTTGGATTGAGACCAAATAATCTCACATACAAGTCAGTCTGATTCGTGCTGCAATACCATCCACATTTGTGAGTTCAAACATCCTCCAGGGCTGCTCAGTTTTGTTGAAATGAGCTATAGACATGCAATGGACTACCGTAGTGAAGAAACAGCAAAATGCAAAATTGCTAAACATGTTGCCACGGTATCGCAGACTCCTTAACTCACTGTTTTAAAATGTGCTTCTTTCATGATGCATGCTTCAGCTGCTTCTTTTTGTCCCTCAGTCATCCAAAGGGATTGCGTGCAGTCACAGATGATGCTGCTGTTGTGAGTTGCTGATTTCTCAGGGAAGCCATTAGTGTTGTTTGTCTACACAGAGCAGTGCAGTTACTGGACCCCAACTTCCTAACAGTTGGTTCATATTGGCAGACAGTCAGGGCACTTAGCTATGAACAGGAAAATTACTTGCCCTCCATGGATTCCATACAAATTACAGAACACGTCTCGCTTTTACTTTTCACTTTAAAAAGAAAAAAAAAAAGTTTTCAATTAAATTTGTCCTTAGAGACATATTTTGTTCATGTTTCTTTATCAATTCAACCTCACATTGTCTTGTTCACTGTTGTCACTTGACCCTGTAGAATTAGTTCTGTAGCTCTGTAGATGAAAGCTCAAGATAGACAAGGTTAAGAAGTATCCTCAGGATGGTTAAAAAAATGCCTGTAACTTTCTGCAGAAGAAGGGTCGACCATCCTTGTCAAACTTACACTAATAAACAAATGGGAGAACCCTGTTTAAACAGAGAGAAGGTGGAGAGGTGCAAGGGATTTTGGATTCTCTGGCTTGCAAGGAACAAGGAAAGCTTGGGACTGAGTGGGAGCAGCCAGGAAAAGACAGAGAGAGAAAGAGAGAGCAAGAGAGAGAGAGAGAGAGACAGAGAGAGAGGTGCATAAATCCTTTTCCTCTCAGCTGCTGGAAAAGGGTCTAATATAGGTGCCGTCCAAACACAACACTTTCCATAATCCCCAGACACTTGAGCAGGTCTCGAAGGGAGTGGACAGTTTACACATCTTGCACTGTTCTTAACCACAGGCCTTTCTGTGCCTTTGGCAAACACATATTCTGTACTTAAAAATACATTTTTGTCTATACTGCTTTTTTTGTTTTGATTTGTTTTGACCTCAGTTGTGTTCAGGTTATATTTGGACCACAGTACACATTTCCCTGGATAAAGTAGAGCTTTGTGACCATGGTCAACTTTATTTGCTCTCTCCCTCCTGCAGTTTTACATCACAGAACACTATAACAATTACCACAACAGAAAACATCATTATTTAAAACAGTTCCAACTGTTCTTTCATCTGAAGAAGAGCAGACGTATTAAGGTGTGTTTCTAGTGGCTATCATTGCCGGCCAGTGTTGACAGACTCATAAGCAGTCTAGTGATTAAGCATTCTGCTTGTCTGGATATTTTGTCACACCTAAATTGGACTGCACTAATACTACAGATTGTTCTGTGGTACTTAATCATCTTCAATCAAACCTTTGTGTGTGTCCATTTGGTATGTGTGTGCGTCTAAAGATTTCTGTCCCTGTGTAGATGTATGCATAAGTGTCGCTGCTGTCGCATGTTTGTTCACATCAGTTAATTGCCTTGTCGCTGTGTTCTTCTTCTACGTCCCTGTTTCTGTTCTGTAACGTCGATGTGTGTGTCTGTGTGTGTCTGTGTGTGTCTGTCCATCTTCACAATGTGTGAACAAACCCTGACCTTAGAGGTGAGGGAACAGATAGTGTCCCAGAATTTTCTAGCCAGCCAAGGTCTCCTTCACCTGAAGATAATCCTTCTCGCTTTGAAAGTGCACTTATCATCTAAGACAACACACACACACACACACACAGACCCACATAACACACATAATTAAAGTATGCACACAAATCCACTTGGCAAAAAGCACACACACATGCCAACGCACAGATTTGCCCACAATCTCCTCTGCTGTAATTACTACTAAAGTAAGGTTATTGGAGTCCTCTGACATGTTAACTGACTGTTGTCACTGTACAACATGGTTTTGGCCTGAAGGACCTCGCTGTGAACTTTTGAACCCCTCCCATAAAAACAGCAATACTGCTTTGCTATAATGGTGTTCAATGTTACCTTTAAGCCCTCAGTAAGTGGGATTTAGAAAATAATGCCCTTATGCAGGCTGTTTACACAAGATCCCTGCCATACCAGCCACACTCTTGCCGCCTCAGCCCCCACCCCCCGCCTCAAATCACATTTAATAGGGCTAGTTTGATCCCACGCCAGCATAAGCATACACTTGCTATGACCTTGGTTGAATTTAATGGGGGTTAAAGAAGTTTTCACATTGGCAGTGTGCACATTAATAGTTTGTCTGGCGGATTTGGTGAATTGGAAGAGACGGAAGTGGAGTCAAAGTGTCCGATTAATTGGGTCTACAGCCCTCCCACCACCACCAGCGCTCCCTCCATTGCTTGCACAACCCCACTCCTGCCCTTAGCATCCTCTCCTGGTTCATCTACAGGCGCTTTCATCTTTGACATTCTGTTTAGGTCAGGGCGTTTGCATATGTGTATCACTGTGTGTTTGCGCATGCATGTGTGCGCATGCACTGTATGTCGATCATGTATATGTGAGAAAAATATGCCAAGACTGATGGGGGGAAAAGTATGATGTAGGAGGTGGACGAGTGGTGAATGAACATTGGTGGAATGAGGGGGCGTAAAGAAAGTGTGAAGTAACTAAAAGTGCACTGAATCAATAAAAGTCTGTAAAGTTGGAGTGAACTGCAAAAATTTTGAATCCGTAAAAATGTGGAAAATAATAGGATGGCTATTTAACTACTTTTAGGATGTTCTGTCGTGGTTAAAAAAAATTGAATTTGATATTTTTCACAGTATTATTCCTGCATGTTGATTTACATTTTTGCATATTTTTGTGCACTGTTTTTTTTTTCCCTCCCTGTCATTTATTTATGAATTTATTGTTTTGTTCCACATTTTACTGGATTTTGTTGGATTAGCATCGCTCATAGTCTATTAAACATTTTCCAGATTTGGCAATGCCAGCCTCTATAATGTTATTTTTCACAAGTGTCTTTAGAGCCACCAGACTGTAATATATGTGATAATAGCATGGGATGTAGCATCATAGTGTGAGCCAAACAAGTCTAGTAATCCACTGTAATTGGTTGGATTTTTGCTGTGAGTCAACCTCTCTGTCTGCCTGCCTCTGTGCCTTTGATAATCCAATATACATTTCTTTAATCTTTACCCTCTGCGTTGAGCAAATTAATTAAATATTGACAAGGAATCCAGCGAAACCACAGAAAAACAGAATGTCACAGCTAAACTGATTACTTCCATGACAGAGGTAAGAGAGAGACACAGGGAGATGTATGATCCATCTCATGCACTATAAATGATTAAAGACCATAGACAATGGCTGAATCCTGCAACCGGCTGAACAAGTGTGCAGATTGAATGCTGTCTTCGCCAAGGCTCTCTTTCATATGCCATCAGTCTGTGGCCACTTGTCAATCTTTTCCCCACTAACCCAACATGAAAATGATAACAATGTCTTTCTGAGTGTTTTGCTCCCAGAGAGAATCCCATTTCCCTTCTTTAAAGCCAAAGCACCATCTGTTACCCTGGTGCTGATAATGAAACACTAGGAAAAACACTCATAGGATCACAAGCACACAGGAAAACCTAACATGTTTTAGCAGATGATTTGAGTAGAATGCATGCAAGCTGATGATGTTTCATACCCTATGGTAACCTTAATTTGACCCTTGTCCTTTTTCCCCACAAGGTTAATTGGCCAATCTGGTAACCATGCACGTGGTACATTGTGGAAAAGAGCCAAAAGTACTCTGGGTCATTTATGTGTGGTGGCAATTCATGTCTATTGCCTTACAATATTTATATTTCTTCCAGCATATCTGGTGCTTGTGCGTTCGAGCATGCACGTGCTTGTGTCTGTGTTCAGGCATGCCTGGGACTGTGTTTATGTCCGACTATTTGGGAGACACAGTGATGATGGAGTTGATTTTATTAGTGATGAGATTAGGGTCATGTTGCAATACGCTTGCTGTGGTCTTATTATTCTGATCTGTCCTTCGGAGTTTCATACAGCAGAGAGACAGCTGGCCTAGTAACATGATCCAGACCACCAGCTACCCTCTCACTACTTCACAGCCAAGTCAAAGCCAAGGCCAAAGACCTATAGCCGATTTAGATTTACTACACAGACACACTGAAACTCATTTCTTCTTAACTGCAGTAAGTTTATGTAGTAATAACAAAGACCTTAAACTGCCCAAACCACACAGGGTAGTCTGGAGATCTTCTTTCAATGGAGAGCACAAGAAGCAAGTTTTTTTTTCTTCCCCAAATGATGAAGAAAGAAAGGAATGGGTAGCTGAGAATGAGTGTGGAGGTGTTAGGAAAAGCCCTCTGGCTGGGAGAGGTAGGAGAGCTGTGAGTGGTAGGGAGGGGAGGAGGCTGATTCTCCCGACCATCATGTGGCTGAACCAAATCCCTTCTCTCCTCTCCACTTCTCTCCTCTCCTGCTCTGTGTGAGGAGTGAGTTTGGCCTGGGGCACATGTTCAGATATGGGTGCTAGTGATTGGTTTGCTGCCAACGGTGGCAAAGGTCAAGCTGCTCTGTGCTCTTTGTTGTTGTTTCCTCAGAGTCACTGTTGTATTCTGCTCTCCACTGCAATCCCATGTTTCATTATTACACTTGGAGGTGGGATGGAGGGTGGTGTGAGGTGTGAGTTGTGTCTGGTAGATGATTGTTTATTCCCATTTCATTTTTAAGACCTTTTTTTGTTGCTTTATTATATTTGTTTGGCTTATATAACATGCAACCTCCTTCTCTTTACAGTGTGAAGTTGTTTGAATTGTAGCTTAATAGCTGTATTAAGAAATAACATCATTTCACAGAGCCTTAGAGCAGGTGCGTTCAGATAAAGGTGTTATCAGTTTGCTGCCAAAAAGAGAAAAACATGGTTTTGCTGATTTAAAAATTAGGGGAACTAATTAGTCTTAAGGAGAATCCCAAGTGAAACAATGAGCAGTAAAGAGATATTATTAGGCGTATGTCATCAATTATTAACATTATTGGAAAAAAGAAGACAAAGGAAAAATTTCCCAAAGTTGCATTCCGCAGAGAGAAAAGAAATGTTCACCCCAATGGATCCCAAACACAAAAGTGTTCGCTAGTTTGCCCCAATTCAGTCCCTGGTGTCATATGATGTTAAAGTATTTACGTCATGATGCCAAGTAAAGGTAAATAGTTTTCATCCAGGATAACTGCATAAGCAGTAATCTCATCTCAGAATGAAAGGGCTTTGTGATGTGTTTTAGTCTTGATTACGAGTATTTGGTGTTGATCCTGTATGAATTAATCATTTACTTATTCTTTTATCTTTGATGTGTGAAATGTCTACACTTAAATATTAAAACTGTCCAGGTGTGCCCCACCTCTTGCTCACTTTGTGGCTGAATGAGCTTCAGCCAGTCGGGTCTCATTTTGACTATATTTAGTTTTTTTGACCAACTTTGTCCAAGTTGTATCTGGCAGTGTTTGTGTAACTTTTTTTTTTTTTGCAGTCTGCAGTATATATGTCTTCAGGCATGTTATTTTAACCCCTGAGGTCTGTATGTTTCATCTCCTGCCCTCTTTCTCCTGAGAGGTGAACAGAGGACTCTTAAGACTGATGTGTGTCAACAGCATAGACAGAGAGACTCTAGCCTGCAGGACCAGTCATTCTCCACCATGGTTTCCACAGCACAGTTTGGTGTGTGTTCATTTATGTGTGTATTTGGTAATGTATGGTTTGACTATAAGATGATGGTTAAAATAAAAGAGGTTCTGAGGTGCACAGGATAACCATGGCAACCATTATTCATTACTATAACAGTCATTTCTTTATAATGACTAGTTGCGAATGCTCTGGAAAAGCAGATCATTAGACTAATTTCAATTCAGGTATTTGACTTGGCGTCTAAACCTGCATGAAATATATTTTTACCAGTGAATGAAGTGGTGATATTCAGACTGTCCTGAGCCACATTTCTTCGAGGAAACATCTTAGCTCCTTGGCTCTATTTCATCGTCATGATATTTTGTCTGCTCAGCTAAAATTAAGTTTTCCTAAAATCCTTATTTTCCCTCTCTCCTGCCATTTCTCCATCACTATGCTTCTCCCTGTACGTCCACTCCTCCCCTCTTTCCATCCCACTCTATTATTGACTTCCCATCCTCCCCGTTTTCCATATTGGCCTTTTTGGGTCTCGCAACCCAGTCGCTTTTCTTCATAGAGTCTGGAAAGGCGCTTGAGCAGTGAATAATTCTGAACATGATAAATCCCACCTTAAATCCAGCCATGAGACTCCAACAGGGTTCCACATGTAATTCTAAGCCCTATTATAGGGCCACTAATGCCGGTTGAGGATGGCGAATCACGGCACAGCCTGCAGCCATGTAAGAATTAGAAATAAATATGCATCGGTACCAGATAAATATAGCAAGCGGCAAATCTGCCGTGAGACTGGGTGCGCGCGTGTGTGTATGAGTGTGTGTGTGAATCCACAATTTGCAGGCATCGAGAAGAATTCGCAACAGCTCTCTGGGTAATTGATGGATTAAATTCAGTGGCTAAGGGGTTGGAGTTAATGTGCGCCATAATTTAGAAAAAAGAAAGCTCAATAACATTTTTTGGTCCATATTTAAGGAAATGCGTTTCGCTATAATGTTTGAACACCTCATTTCAGGGTCTGTATTAGGTGTCTCAAGGGTGGCAGTTGAAGTCTCTATCAATAGTGTTTATCTCTCTGTTTATTGACTGTGGAGGTACTTGAGTAGTAAATGAGAGGTGTAAACCAGCCTGGGTAGAACTTCAGCTCTGGATTTTTGTGTGCATATGACCCCTTTGAAGTCATAAGTATAAGTGTAATATTATTTTACTGAGCCCCCGACCAGACAAACTCTTTATGCCTGTTTCCTAGAGCTGCACTAGCTGCTTATAGCTGTGGTCCAAGAGCTGATCTCCTCCCACTCTAAGGCAAATAGTGGGGTTACTCAAATTCACTACACTCCCCGTACAAAGTCTCAGCCGTTCCTAGCCATGCAGTCAGAATGCAGGATTAAGAAAGTAGATTCATGGTTGAACCCAGTGCTCATTCAGTCATAATTTACATGGCTTATAAGCCATTGTCTGCTCGTTTCACATGTGTGACGATAGCGTCTTTAGAAACTTTGTACTTCACATTCTGTTTTTCAGCAGTAGACAAGGAGCTCATGGATTTAGAAGGCATCTACTATAAATCACTTGTGCTATCAAAATGTACAAGTCTCTAATAGTTCTAGAGGAGGTCTGTCTTTTCTGTCATAGTAGGGCTGAGTTAATCAAAATATCAGCATGCCTGATAATGACATAGGAGCAGGGTTAGGCAATGTTTATGACCATTAAAGAAATTGTAATCATCTACTCATATATCGAATGATTGTACACAGATTACATATGCTTAGTTTTTAAAAGATGTTATTGTTCTCTCTCTGTGAGTGCTCTCCAAGTATTTTGGGGACTCACAACTGTGCCAGTTGGATTGTACATGACACACGACGTAACACTTCATATATGACAGATATTTATTACCCTGTGATTATGACTACGTTTTTTCATTTTTTTTTAATTGTGCATTGATCATCCATGATCAATAAATGGGATAGTATGCATCGATTTACATTATATTTCATATCAGAACTTTTCAAGACAGCCCACTTTCAGAAAATTACAGAAGCAAAAGAGTGAAAATGAAAATAATCTGGTGTAGACAAAGAAAAATATCAAAGAAAATTAGGGACAGTCAACAAGGCTTTATTTGATAGCCGCCCTTATACTTTCATATAAGTCATCATACCACTCCACTGTTACACCCTTTAGATTTGTCACTCATTGCATTTAACCTGCAGGTGCTTATTACCCCCTGTAGGGTGCCACCCCCACTATGGCAGTTACATTTTAATTAAGTATTTTGTTACATTAGAGACCTCAGTTTAAACATCAAACGTCTTATTAGATCATTCCCCCTTCTGTGTTTTGACATGAAGAGTGAACACTGCAGTGTTTTTTTTTTTTTTTTTTATCTGAAGGCATATGCTAGTGCTTTTGTTCTCCTACTGTGGAGCGGTGGCATTATGACATGGTATTTGAAATTTGAAAAGATAAATATATATATATATATAATTTTTTTTTCACTTGTTAATTGCTTGTATCTTTCTAACTGAGCAACGAGGAGATGACGCGGCATGCTGGGATCTTCTCTTTAGATGGTGATAGTAGTTGTGGTGGGGGGTGGTGGGTGGAGGGGCTCCTTTTCACTCCTTCTCTCTCTCTTCCTTCTCACTCCTCCCTCTGCTCATCAGTTCATCAGGCTTCTCCATGGAACACTTAGCCCTGAGGAGAAGCCGTGGGTGGGGGTCTGTAACTTTTGATGAATGAATACATCTCTGACTCACTCCTCTTTTATCTGACTGTTTAATCTTGACTCTCTCTCTCTCTCTCTCTGTTTCTCTCTCCATCTCTCATTTGCTCCCTCTCTGAACCTCTTTCTCTCTTTCTGGCCTCTGCTCCTCGCTCAAGACAGTGGTTGCTGATTTAATTGGATTGTGCTGAACTCTGGCTCTCTGTTGCATCTCTTATGATCATCTCGGAGACTCTTTGACTCAGACTTCCTGTGAAGTTTCGGCTTTGTAACATTGTATGAACTTTGCTATCTGTCAGAGCAGCGTCTCTACTCCTGGTTTTTCCAGGTATTCTGTGTAGAGGAGTTTTCAATTATCTATAAAGTTTGCTGTTACTTGGATCAAAAGTGTGTTAGAGTATAGGCAGTCCTGAACATAAAATCGGGACATCTGATATGAATGTTTTTACAACATGAGCAGACTTTACCTCAGGTTCAGGCTCCACAGAGCCAACTGAGATTTAGTCATCCAGAGAAAAACAGTCTGCTTCTTGGATTCTCTACTCACAGGCTCACATCCTTGGGCTTGCCCTGATGCCTCCCTCCATGCCCTCTTGCCTCGCCTTTCCCCTCTCCTCTGCTCTTCTTTTCCCAATCTCCCTGAGCTCGATTGAGGGAGATGATTAAGACATCAAAAGCTGTGCCTCACTGTAGATCAAAACTCAGGGCTGACGGGCGAGAGCATGATCCCACATAGACTTCCGCTGCATCTCCACAGCCGGAGATTTGCCATTCCCAGCAGCTCTCCTGCTCCACTCCATTAGTATCTCCATGCCAATCGGAGGCTCCCCGGGGTTCGACATGTAGCCAAGGATGAGTCAGGGCTGTGCAATCAACCCCATCCATGGAGGCAGGTGCTTTAGTGGTGAGACACAGTGGTGTGTGTATGTGTGTGGGCATCTGCATGTGTGTGTTTGCGTGTGCATGTGTTTATCATAGCTCAAGGCCCTTATTCACCCCCACTGTTTTATCATCCCCAACACTGAACAGCAGCAGCCCATCACACTGCCTCTATCTCCTTTTCTCTCCTTTCTCTTTCTCTTTCACTCTCACTCTCTCCCTCGAGGGGCTTTAGTTCATGTGATTCCACGCTCCAGCTTTAGCTCAACTTTGCCACTTGGCAGTCTTGGAAGATTTTTTTTTTTTTTTTTTTCCTGCTTGTCTCTCGTTTTACTCCTGCTGTTAAAGTGGTGATAAAGAGAACAGAAAATACATACAGGATCATGAGGAGAGACTTTTCCTTGCTTGTAAAATGAAGTGCTTCATGTTCCGTCTGAGCAACGTCAGTGGAAAAGGGAGAGAGAGAGAGAGAGCCAGTCGGAGTCTGTGAGGACAAATTGTGGAAAAAAAAAAAAAAAAAAAAAAAAAATTAATAAATGTGGTTCCCATCCAGGCATGGAAATAATAGGAGGAAATAATTGGAGTCTTTCTAGCTGAGGGGGGTTAATAATAATAATCTAAATACAAAAAAGGAGGTTTATGAAATGATTTGCTGTTTGTTTTTAGCAACATAGAGATAAAGCTGAGCTGAGAACACACTGCACAAATGGTGTTATTATTCCCCTGTAACCTGGCTATTCTAGGAAAACTTTTTCCATGTTCACTGTAATTTGGTGCTGATGTCATGGTTAGTACAAGCAGCAGCACAATCATTATTGTTGCTGGAAACACAACCTATGAATAGTCTGTGCATCCCTGAGAGACACAGAAGAATGTGCACCTTACACACACACCCAGTCCGACACACACATTGCTCTACTGTACGGACAAAAGCAAGCAAGACATGAATTTGCAATTGACAATGTCAGAATCATTCTTAATTAATCTCCACTTATCAGCTCATCGAGGTCTGTGCCACTCCTGACTTCGGCAGTGGAGCTACAGTCATCTGAGCAGCTACTCGGTCATTCAGTTTTAGCCAGTCAACCAGTGAGTCAAGCCCTGGGGCTAAGCTCATTAAGGCAGGAGAGTCCCCTACTATCCGTCCCTCCCGCTATGCACCTAAGGGCCAGCCCCCTCCCTGTCAACTCCCTGCCTTTAATTGAGTTCTCACTTCTCTTTATTTTACTGTCAGCATTATACCCCTCTCATTGTTATCCCCCTCTCCATCCCCTTTCTTGAGCCTATCGCCTCCCTTTCCTTTACTGCTGCTACCACCAACACTTTTTTTTGGTATTTCAGAGAGTAAGCACTTTCTCCATATTAAGATGTGAAATTCATTTTGACACTGGGCTGGAAATAGAGTGGAACCGGCAATATGCCCCTATCTCTCTCTCTCTCTCTCTCTCTCTCTCTCTCTGTCCTCCAGTCCTCACTATGTTTTTTTCCCTCCTTCAATCCATGGATCCACTCTCCCTCCTCACTTTCTTAAATCACCTAGTGAGTATACTGCAAGCTAAGGGCCTGCTTGCCCCAAATTATATTTTCATAAAGATGGCATAGACGACAGGAAATAATCCTTTGCACCTCTTTTCTTGGGATTTGGATCTATTAAGAGGGCAAGGGAAGTGAAATAAGGGTGCTGGAAGAGAAGGGGATAGATTGAGAAAGAATGATGCCCAAAGAGAAAAAAAGAATACAATGAAAATGAGAGAGGGCTAAAAATGACAGGTTTTAATATACAGACAGAATCAGTAACGTCAGTGGTGTAGAGCTCAGCTATGCAGCTAAAGTATTGTATAATGTTTCAGTGTAAACCAGCTGATAATGTGGCCTGATGTACAAGTAGATGGAAGAGATACAGTTGATATATGGATTGAATATAAACCATTTTACAAACGCCCTTATCCCTGAGCCAGCAAGTGTCTACAACTGCTTTGCTTAAAGTGTAATAGAGGCTGCAGAGACATGAAGATGATTAGACTGACTGTTACATCTGGCCACTAGCCCAGAGCTAATTCACATAGTTGAATAACTGTGTGACCGCATGGCTGGATTGCCTCGACTGCCACGCTCTCCCTGAGATGATATGATGCAACCGGATAAAGAGCAGAGCAAGGCTGTGTGAACACGCATAAATGCACTTTAGCCACACAGTGGCTTTTCTTACTTGATTTTTCATCATAGCTAAATGTTTGTTTTTCCCCCAGGGACATTGCGGTAAGGGATCATGACTGCAGCTATGTTACTGCGGTGTATCTGAGCCTTTAGGTGTGTGTTAGCCTTAAAATCACCTCTCACTCTAACAGATATACATCGAATGCATATGCAGGCATGCGCTGTGTATAACATGCAATGGTGCATACAGATGCAAGTGCACACAAATGCATGAGCAGACACAGAGGGTTGCATATACAGAACCTATACAGCATCCACATATTTCATTACTTGATTCAATGACCTGGTTGGGTTCCATTGTAAATGATTGTAAAATGGCAATGCACATGCAGTTTTGTGCTCATGAACACATGCATGCATCCATGTGATATGCAGGATAAAGGTGCACAGACATGTTTTTGTTTGTCTGTGTTATTTGTAATGTTTTGTTTGTTTCTGGTGTCTATGCCTTTGCTTACTGAAATGGTAGAAATGACCCTGCAACTGCTACCCCCACTATCACCCCTGCTTAGTTGGTCACATAAAGAAACTCTTATTAACATTGGACACAGACACACACATGCACACTCACTGATAAGGTCTAATAAGAAACTCAGTTTGTCTGACATAACTGAATCGGGATCAGGAGTCATCCTGCAAATAGGAAGCCTGGCTCACATCTGGAGCAAGACCAGGGACTACGCAGATAAACAGATATGTAAAACCCCACGAAGTTGTGTTCATACCTGTAATAACTAATGCAATTAGAGACATTAACTCTTAACTCTCACACGCACTCACCCTGCTCCCAACTTCCAGCACTACACGCCAAGTCCTCCAATTTAATTTGTAATCTAATAAATCTAAAAAAGCAATCAGTGACAGCCAATGGCTATTCAACTTAACCTCCGTGCCCTGTCTGACTAGACTGAGATAATTGTCCTGTAATGTGGTCGAGAGGGCAAGGGGGAGAGGGAGCGAGACGGAGAGCAGAGGGTCAGGGCCCATCTCCTCACCGAAAATAGCCTCTAAATGTGCAAGGCAAGGCTCCCATTATTAGGCCTTCTGAGCTGACAGGGAGGTGGCCAAGACCTGTTTACATTCACTGGGTGATATTTGGAATGAGGGACTGTAGAGAGAGCGGGAAGAGGGAGAGAAAGCCATGGAAGAGGGTGGATTGGGGGGGGATAAATTACCAGGATGGTCCAGGAGGTGCAAGGCAGGTAATTGCAGTTGACAGTCCAGGCTGCCACACAGTTAATTTGAGCCTGAGCCCAGGTCCCTTCTACTATAGCGCACCATACTTATACACAGCACAATCTGTCTGCATAGGTACATGCCCAGACACCATCTCTGTCTCTCTCACTGTCTTCCTCTCTCTCTTTTTCTGGCAGTAAAATTATGTCGTCAGCAAGATATGAGCAGCCATGTCTCTCCTAGTAGGTGCACACTCCATGTCCTTATTTTCCCTATAGTTTAATTTTCCACTGAGAAATATTGAATTTTGGGCAGGGTGATAGTGTACCTGTCAGTGATAGGGCGTCATCTCTAACTCCCTCTGACAGGTGGACCATTATATCTGCGAGGGAAAATAATCCCTCTCTACTTTAAGACCAGAAAATTTCAACCCTTTAGTTGGTGATTGCAGAAGAGCAGGAAAGAAAGGCCTCTTAACTAAATCTGTTCTGATCGGTTAATGAAAGATATTTTTCAGAAAGCTGATTGCTTTTTTAAAGTGAACACACAGAAGGGGCGGTTACCATCAGTTATTTTGAGAATCCATGTGAGTGACCCTGACCGTAGGTATACGTGTACACATGGATATGTATACACATACCTGTAACAGTGTCAGTATCAGTTTTCATTCTTTACCTGGGCATTTTGATCTACCTTGCTGAGTTTTAGAATACAGAAATGGTGACATGCCAAGCTTAGCTTCTGTGTGTATGTGTGTGTTGTGTATATGTGCCATAACTGCAAACCAGAAACAAAGCCCTACTGTGCCATTTGAAGTCACAAATCTGTTGCCTCTTTCTTAAAATGTTTTCTTTAAAAAACAAACAAAAAAAACATACCTATCATATAAAAATTTAGCTAAAGTACTAACAGACAACATTACCCCAATAGTTTGACATTAATTTATCATCAAACTTAAATTTGATCTTGATTAAACCACACTCAACTCTTATCTACTCAAACTTGCGGTGCATTTGAGGATCTAGCTCAGACCCACCCTGTCTCCAGTCTGCTGTCCTCAGTGCTAAGGTTGGGAATGCCCATTGGCCCCTCAGTCTACTGTACCATGGATGACATCAAGCCCTCTGGTCCCAAATCCCTGCAACCACTTGACATTTCTATTGACATTTCCCACAGTGCCCTCACATTAAAGGGCGTGACATTTCATTTGCACACGATGTTGATTAAAATACACCCTTATCATCTCAAGAAAGAAGGGGTGTAGGGCATTTTTGTACCCTTGACTTTGGGAAATGGAGAAGAGATGAGGGAATAAATAGAAGATCTACTGATTGAAGAGATTATGAGAAGGTTACTTACTGAGAATTTAGGGTAAACGTGATACAAAATTAAAAATGTCCCAGTTTTACTTGATTACTGTTAGGAGAGAGTAGTTCAATGTGCAGTGACAACAATTGCAAGGAATATTCTTACTTTTGGGTGGGAAACATAATGACTTTGGCTGTTTCTTTCATGCCCATCAGCTTTTGACAACATCCCTTCTCGCGATGCTTTTCAATGCAAACAAAACCTGATTTGAATCAAGCCGAATTCAGTCAGAGTCCATCAGTGGCAGGTCACATTTACGTCTGTGTCAGGCCACCTGCACAGTGCTGCTGTCTGCTGATGTGTTAGCCCCAGCTGGACTTGTATGATCTGACTTCAGGCCAGGTCTCACCTGCCAGCTCCTATCGGCTCCTCCACTTGTACACTGGCCCGGGGCCTGTCACTGATGGGCATCCTGCCGTCCAGTCTAAACGGCTGGCTTCCAAAGACATTCGCTGATGTTTGTTCTCCTCTGCCTGAAACAGCTTCTGACAAGACATTGAGATGTTTATTTCCTCACTCAGTTCACGTTTCTTCTTTGTCTGTCGTGAAGCTTGGCATAGGTAATACCACATGAAAATGCATCGCAGTGGAATATTTTGTAATGTGAGCTTTTAGAGTAATATTTGTAATACAGCATTTCTATACTGTATTGCATTTGCCTCACGCTCTCCAGCTGAATGAGACTGGTGCTGACCTGTGTTTCCACTCATTCTCATTGCACAGCGGTTAAACCATCATGACATCTGTAACTCAATTATATCGAATTAACACAAAGAGCAATGTATAACCATAAAATAAGCATTTATGGTATACTTTTATCCCCAAGCAGCCAATAGGAATCTAGAAGGGGTAACATAGTAACCTAATTAAAAGCAGTTGATATGATACCCAATGACCGCACAGTTGTTAAACTAGGAGAGGTGTATAGGTTAATCATAGCCTGTGAGCAGCTTCATGTAATAGAACCATAATATGATAATTAGTTCACTTTTACTCAAACTTATCTGTGTCAATAAAAAATTTAGCTGAGCATACACACACACACTGCACGCCTTGGCCTGATCCAATATATCACAGTAGACAAAACATCCACTATTCATGATCCATGCTGCCCTGGTTACCACCAGATACATGTACAGACACTGTAATAATGCGTGTCTACTGTTGCTACAAGGTGTTTGATCACCATTATGCCTTACAGATAAGTTAATTTAGCAACCATTATATGCAGGTTGCCCTTCCACCTTGGTAGAATTTCTGTAATTACTGTAGTGACAGCATTGTCCCACGTGGTTATGCTATTATAGCCCAAGAGGTTGAGCTTAAAGAGTGCTGCCGTTATTAGTATACTCTTTGTCGTGAGTAAATTCAATAACCTACAAAATGGCGCCGTTAAAGCGACAAAGGACTGTGAATATTCTACAAATTACCAGCATATATCTTTCTAGAAATAACCTTTTGCATTGTTTATCTGTCTTTTAAAGGCACTAGTAGAGATGTTGATCCCATTTTCTTATATTTTAACCCTCTGATGAACTGTGCCTTTTTGCTGCACACTATTGCATCATTTTCAAAAAAAAAAAAAAAAAGTCTGTGCCTCAGCAGCAATTCTACCAGCGACTGGCTACAGTTACAGGGCAGATATCATAGACTACCATCAAGTTATGGAGATGACAGTTATATCATCAACTCTATCAGCCCTCCTCAGTGAAACAATTTGCAGTGTCTACAGGGGCAGACACAAACAAACCGTTTTCCTGATAGTTCTTTCCCAAGCAGCCAGTCTGCAAGGGTCTCTCCCAGCTAGAGGGGAGGACAGCAGGCCTGCAGAGAAATGGAGAGAGAGAGAGAAAAGGAGTACAGGGAGGAAGGTGAGAGGGAGAGTGAGATGAAGCAAAAGAGAGAGACAGAAAGACAAAGAGTGGGAGAGAGAGAGGAGAGGGGAGCCTAAATTGGGAATCTATTACTGAGGCATGGGTACAGCAGCCCTTCTCTGTCTCCCATAAACACACAGAAATGTGTTCAAGTGCAGGGGCTTTATAAGTTTCCCCTTCTCCAGAGTAATGTGCTTTGAATGGCTGGTAAAATGGGACTGGGAGAATTTCATTCCCGCTGCCTCCCCAGGCGACTCACCTTTGGCCCACCGATGATATGAGCCCTTTTCTATTTTTTCCACTTTTACTCTCCCTCGTTCCCTCTTTCCATCTACGCGACTGATGGAGAGGAGGAGAAATAAATGGAGAGCAGTGGCACAGCAGGGGATGCAGAGATGGAAGTGTAGAGGGAGAGGCACACGGGGAGGTGGATTGGGGTACAGGGCTTATTTATTTAGTGGAATGAGGCAGGTGTGTTATCCACAGCTCAGATTAGCTCATCTGTTTATGCTAAATGCCACACCATGGGAAGCGCGCTTGTGTCACAGGAAGTACAGAAACCCATTTTTCTCACTGTCTACTGCTCCCACCGATTGCTGGATCCATTCTATTCACCTGTCAAACCTTTACTGGGATCCACATATCAGATTTAGTCAACAGATTATTGGCTTTGCTTTTCACTTAGCTTTTGCGTATCTAGTTACCTAATGATTTGGCTCGGCCGAACGTTTGTTTCTTATTTTGCCTGATTCAATTACATGAAGGGACATTTTTTCTTTCTCATTTGATTTACAAAATACAACTGAGGCAGTGATTTTTGACCACTCGTAACCTCTGGGTCCCTGTACACTCAAATGAATTGACTTAGAGATGAAAGTATGTTTAAGTCCTGCTTTGGCCCCTATACTAACATGAAGTCATGAAGCCCTGGGTGTTGGGTCTCTCAGCACCCACTTAGACATGACTGATGGACTTTAAGGCACAGTAATACTAGACGCTAAAAAGTTTTTAGAAACAGAAAAACACTGCTCCAGTTCTTCATGTTATACATATATGATGAAAGTCATAGATCCGGGACGCACTGTCCTCTGGATGTGTATTTTATATGCCTCTTACACCCTTTTACGGTAAAACTGAAGTTTAGGGAATAAGTACACTACATTTTCAGCAATACTTCATATTTGACTCCACACCTTAACTCTGCATAGATTGCTGGAAACTTTATATGAAGTGGAATGAACTTATTTTTTTTCATATCAGTCTTAATAAGTACTGCTTGTACTTCTTCAGTTGACTCACTGTAACAAGTCTAAATCGATAGATGGACAGTAAAGGTGAACAAAAAATGTATACTGTGATCTTTAAAAAACATGACCATGCCACTAAATCAGTGCCTGTCATTTCACCACTTGCAAAGAACCAGTTAAATTTATATTGCACAGGCTAGATTACCAAATGCTGGAGTGAGCCAAATGAAATAAAAAGCTGCAGTGAAATAAATATTACACCTGCTCTTCAAGTTGTGTATTCAGTGGTACAAGAAGGTCATATTCTCCTCTATTAGCCCTGAACATGTTCATTATCGCGTGATGTTTCCGCTGCTACACACTATGAGGAGAGCGTGGCCAAGCCGCAACCTTTCACCTCTTTGTCCTCATGCGGAAAATCCTCTTGATAAGACATGTAATAGCTGAGACATTATTGCGTATGTGTGTGTCTTTGTGGATCCACCTTGTGCATAGCATGTGAGAGGGTCATAACCTCGCTGCATGTGTGGTTCCCACCTACGTCTTCCTTCCCTCACCTTTTTCGATTCAATGAGCTGCGAGACTGATGCTGGATGTGCTGTTTTTCTGCCATTAGAAGATGCTCGGTAATGCCTCAGTGATGGCACCACTCACTCTTCTCCAGTGGCGAGAGAAAATGGAGCAGCTTTTCACAAACAATAAATCCCTGAGGGTCCCTTTCTTTTCTCTCCCCCAACCTCCCCCCCTCACCTCTGAGCACTGGCTTTTCATTTGTTTTATTTACATAGCCGCCTTTATGAGCTTTCATCAGCAGGTCTGCTTATATAGGAAACTAATGGCTTCTCAGAGCTGTAATTCGAAAGGGTGCGTGTGTGTCAGTGTTTGTGCGTGTTAGTGTGCGTGTGTGCATCCATCCATATATTTTATGTTGGTATTTCCACCCCTGGATTTGCATCTGTGTGTGTGTGCATGCGCATTTGCGTGCATGTGTGTTGTCCTCTATCTTGAGAGCGAAAATCAACATTTTCATGAAGGCGTGTGTTTTTTGTCCAATAAACCCTCCACTTCTCCTCTCACCTTCCACTCTCCTCTCCCTCCATGTTTCCCATACCTTTTGTCTCTCTGCTTGTGAATCCATTTTTCATACCTACATTGCACATTGATTATCCATCATCATTAGAGCAACACTGCAAGATATACAGGATAAATACCAAACATGAGCCCTTACTTACAAATCCAGTGCCTTTTACTAAATACTTCTGTGCAGCACCACTTTGTCTGAGTGTCTCTTTCTAAGTTATGTTTTGATTGTGTGCATAACATGCAGCCAAGTTGTTTGTTTAAAAAGACATGCGTTCACCAGTTTTTGTATATTTTTAATTTTACAGTGAGCAGTAAACTGACACATTTATGTTGTGGGAAAAATAACACTTCTCCCACCTCTGCTCCCCTCCTCTCCCTGTTTAACACCCTCTGTGCCCCCCTTGGGCTAAACAGAAATAGGTCCAGCTTAGGGCCATAATTGGTCTTGATCCTTAGGCTGCAGGCATATTCCAGCGGTGGGTCTGGATGGGGCGCTTGTTATGTGTGAAAAGGTGGCAGGGGAATGCCTGGCCAGTAATTAACAGTGTGCAGGGGACTGTGGAGGAGGAAATTTAAAAGTGAATGGGGGAGGCCAGTTCATTCTATGGCTCTGCTCTGCCTCTCTCCCCGCCTCCTCTGTTTCTCATCTATTCAGTCTTGCCTGTTATTGGAGCTGATGGGTTTATAGAGATTTTCACACTTTTGGAAGTTGGGCTGGCATTGTGAATTTGTTTTTCGCTTGCTCCCCGTTTCGCGCCCCTTTGGCCCGGCCCGCCACACACAAACATGCTCCCCTCCCCTGTGTCATTTCTTTTTCACTCAATGGCTTGCTCACTCACTCAGATCCATTTTGCCCTTGAATGAAATGCGCTGGTATTAAATATCAAAAAATGACACTAGTTTGTCGGGGAAATCATGAAAGGCTCTTAAACAGGAGTAATCTAAACTAACAGGATGACCTTTAGTCACAGAAACCACTGACATGTATCTCTCTACATCTCTTGAGAAAGCCATGACTTTGTGTGTCGTGCTTCTGTGTTGTTAATTGGTTGCCACTGACCCCTTATTTAGTCCAGATCCATCTTTGTATCTTATCTCTGACAGGCTGTAAGACACACTCACCCACTTGATCATTCACCAGCTCACTCGCCAAAGAGTTAAGTCTCCATCTTGTACAGATTTAGTCTAGGCAGTGTTTCCCATGGCTGAGCTGTCTAAACACAGAGAGGAGCTGAATATATTGTAACACAGAACACATAAATATTGTAATAACATTGTGGAATGATTAATGCGATACAGTAAGAGTATAAACAAGTATATGTATTCATGACCCCTCATGTAAAGGAAGCTTATTTAATTTTTTTCAAGACTTCCTGAGTTATGGCTCGATAGCCTTCAAATGTTACGTTGTCTGTAGTCAGGACTGGACAACAACAACACACTGTTAGACAAAGAAATACACAGAAAGTTGCTCCACAAAGCTGTTGTCGCTTGCCACAAATGTGTGTGTTTTTTTTTAATTAAGCTTTATTAGCAGAAAAGCTGGTGAACAAAATTGCCACATGCACTGAAGTACAAGACAGTTAAATATCACAACATTATTAATGTATATTTTGCAAGGCTTGCATTAATATACAGCACACCAGTGAAGACTAACACAACAAGTATGTCAGTTTGTCTCCTTGTTAAAAATACATTTGTATGCTTACACATCTGAAATATAGAAAAATCAGGATGGGTTGCCTTCAGCTACAACCAAATAAATATTTATATTCTCTCAAATTTATATTCTCTGGATACCTTTGATTGAGATGTTAACAAAATGCCGTGCACACTGGTGCATGTGTGTGCCTGTGTGCATGTGTGATAGTATTCTGTGAGCCAGGCAGAACAACAAATTGCTGTTTGTGTCTGTTTCCCCCTCAAGATACACGAAGATGTTAGTATGCCAGTGTTTCTGCAAGCCCTCTCCTCTCCTCTCCTCTGCAGCCAGGCCAGGTCCAGACTAAACATGTTCGTTTGAGAAGCCTGTTTACAGTGTTTAGGCAGACAGACAGACAGGAAGTGGCCTAAGCGATGAGAACCTCCCCGACAGCCCCAGAGATAAATGGATGCGCTGCTAAATGAAGGAAGGAGAGGCTTCAAATGAGCCATTGCAGGAAAGCACCTGGTATGGGGTTTTAAACACTTTCCCAAGCTGGATGTGTAAAAAAAAAAAAAACTGTATGCGTATGCATGTGTGAGTGAGTTTTTAAGTATGTCTGTTCATGTGCAAGCATGTGTCTGCCTGTGTGTGGTTCTGGGGTAACAGGTGGGAGCTATGCCATGTCCTGGTTAACAAGAGTGTTATTGTGTTGTTCTGTCCTGCATGACTGACCGTCAGCTGTGCGGGGTCATCCTCCTTCCCCCTTAACCCCCGGAACACTAACACGCCAGCTACGCATGCCCGCACACACATAACACACACACTTTTCAAGACACATACATACGGACTCAAGGACACACCCAATCACGCACACACAAACAAGTTCTGTTATGCATCGGTTGGTGGCCTGTAATTGAATTGGGACATGATCAGTGATATTTCCAATTTGGTGGCCCGATGCACCCCAGTGAAGAGGCATCTGTTCTCTTTTTCCCTGCCACAGAGCTGTTCAAGGCTACAGCCAGCGTGAGACATGGCTTGAGAGGTTCACACACACATACACACACACACACACACCCTCTACCCCTCCCTGCTGCATACATAGCTTCCCTAAGTCACTCACACACAGTGCCCGGGGGCCGTCTTGCAGTTCTGTAACACTACCCAACAACAATACTCCCTCAACTGCTTGGCTGTTTACTTTCTGAAAGAGTTAAAGTCTTCCACTTAAAGGATTACCTTACGCTTCCCTGAACCCCCTGCCCTCCTTGCCCAGTGCTCTCACCTCAGCACCACACACACACTACACACAGATGCAAACAGGCTTGCCCATATATCCACATCTACATTGCCATAAATAACACACTCACGCACACACACTATGTCCAGTGTTGGGCTGACAGCCACACAAAGATGGGGATGAAAAAACATAAAATATTAAACCCACTGATGGGAATTACCTCTGTCCCTGCTCTACCCTAATCTTCTCTTTTCCTTACATGCCACTGACTTTCAGGAATCACACATCCTTCTGCTCAGTTCATCATTAATCATTAATCATTGATAATCATTAATTTGACCAACAGGCTGATGTTCTTTTTTTTTTTCTTTTTAAACATATTAACCATTTTACATTAAGTCCCTGGTCTTTTACTGTCATACTGTCAAATCAATTATTTTAGATGTGAGCATCTGAGAGTGGTCATTTTAGAAATGTCTTCTGTCCTGCATTGTGATACAAAGTACTTGGTAACTCTTACAAGTTCCAGGAGTGGAGTCCCACTATGTTCCCCCTCTCTCTCTCTCTGCACTCTGAAGTGGAGCTCAAGTGGTCTGACAATCTCCACCTTCTCTTACAAAGCACCCCCTCCTGGGTTGGGCGGGGCGATCTAAGCACTGAGGCGGGGATGTGGAGTCGTAACTGGGGGACTTGTTTACTAACAGACTAATTATTGCCCTCCCCTGCTCTGCTCCTTGTAAGGCACAGTATAGTTCTCTGTATGAATCATTGTGCTCAGAGCAAAGGCTAAGAATGGGAGTTTGAGGGCCAGAGGCACGTCACTAACATTTTGCTTGTTGAGCGCTTGTGTGTGTGTTGCTTTGTGCTGGCAGGTGTGTGCTCTATGATGTGTCCATCGACATACTCTCAGAGCCAGTTTCGTGCTAGAATGTCCTTCTATTTGAAGAATTCCCACCATTTATGAGCTATGTGCTTGTCTCTCAATCAGGGAGATGTTCATCTTAACTCCTCCTATAGCTTCTTGTCTACTGGCTTAACAAAAGCCACATAAAGGTCTGGGGGATTCAGGCTCCAATGCCGCCCAGCAACCTCTTAATTATGGCTCTCATAGGGCAGGAAATACCAGGCTTATGGGGGGTATCAGGCTCAGCATTGTGGCACAGAGATGTCCGTTTTGCTATCATCCACCTCCCTGGATAAACATTCAACAAGGATTGAGCCAATTTGCACGTCTATTTGTAGCCACACGGCAGGGGCAAGACTGATGCAGATGGATGAAGGTACACTGACATTTTCAAGGGAACAACAGGCATGGAAATCAAATTATAAATTGTCTACTGCATTCCAACATTATTAAAGGAGAAGTGCCGTTTTTTTACAACCTGGACATTATTTCTGGCATAAAGTACCGTCATTTACTCACCCATATAATTGGTGTCATTAGGAGTCCTTCGGACGATATTTAGATCTATTCGAGAGCCGTGTATATCTATATAGTGGGAGTGATCGGGGCACTGAATGCAGCCTCTAAATAACGCTATGGCTACGGCTGTTCCCCTTTGAGTCCGGAGTTGCCTATTATCCTCATCCGGGGTCTGTAGATTGACCTCTGAACTGGATGGTGTTGTCATTTCTGAGTGCCCTGCACAGCCGCAGCACAGCTTATTCACTCTGCGACAGTCGCCCTCTTTACCTGGAATTTGCTACTGCTAATACACTATGGTTGCTCTAAACGAATTATAGTGTATTAGCAGTAGCGAATTCCAGGTAATTTGCTACTGCACAGACACACACACAGAAATAAGGTCCAGGTTGTAAAAAAATGGCACTTATATATAGGCACACATTGGCATACATTGTTACCTTTAAAACACACATGCAACGCACCACTAGCACACAATTGCATTAAGTCACAAAGTCACTCACACACACCTAGGAGGCCCACTAAATTAACATAATGTCATGCCTGCCCCTTGGAGAATGCAGTAGACAGCTGACTACTGGAGCTTATGAGAATGCTCAGTTGTCAAGAGGGAAGAATTCACATGAAGGTGCCGCTTCCAGTTTATGTGGTATGCATAACCCCCGCATGCCAACCAGTGCACATGGTATGTACGTGTGTGATGTGGGGTTATGTATGTGTGTGTTGGTGGGGGGTTACATGTGCACATATCCCACTTTTTAACACACTAAAGTGTGTATGAAGGTGTTTATGAGTTCTGTCTCTGTGTGTATATGTCTCTGTGTTATATTTGTACATCTGTCGCATATCAGAGCACTGTCATTGTGCCTCTTCATGGAAGTGTGTGTGTGTGTGTGTGTGTGTGTAACTAAAGACAAAAGACAGCCAAAGAAAGCCTGATCCCACAAGGACTCAACAATCTGTTTGATGTTGCTTTTTTGACCTTGCAAGGTGTGTGAACGTGCATCCTGCTCAAAGTTTGGCTTCAGCGGCACAAGGAAATATGGAGCCGAAACATAATTTTCACATGATGGCATTTGTCAAGTGGGATAGCTATTTCACTATCATGTTTAGAGGTGACTGTGTTGGCTGTACATGACAAGTTCTAATCCTCTGCCTTTCTTCTCCTTTGTAACATACTGGCCACGATGTGACATCTGAGATCTTACTAGGAGCCATTTTGAAATGAGCACATGAGAAGAAAACCTGGGAAAATTTTGATGTATTTACTTTGGACATATTTTCTTTGTAAGCTCAAGACTTAAATGACTGCATCCCATGATCCATCAGAGCTTGGAATTGATTCAGCTGGCCAAAAGTCAGTTATTGCAGCATAGTTATGAAACTAAATCTCAGGCTAATAGCTGAAAACAAATACACATTAACTGACAGTATTTGTTTTTAATAGAACAGCCCAAATCCATGGTAGCAAAAAGTCTGTCTAAAGGCCACACTGTCACAGGCGGTTTGTTTTGTTCCTGGGTCAGTCATTTTCCAGGAGGTGTGTGAAATAGCACTGACCCCACAAAACCTCTGGCACTAAAGTATGGCATGTCACAGGCCAGCCCTATGACATGAAACACACACACACACACAAGAGCATATCAACAGGTGGCTACAGCGTGTGTTGCACATGTTGTGTGAGGGTCACATTCACAGACACTGGTAATATTACAGAAGCTCTGAAATATTCTGCATTTATTCAATATTAAAATCATCAAAATATCAGTCTATGAATGTTTCCCTAACCCCCCCACCTGTATGTCACTAGATCTTATATTGGGTCCCAAAATCTTGGGCTGCATTTTATTTTAGGTTTTACAGATCAGTTGAATCAGAATCCAGTTTTTGCAAGTGATGAGTCAGTGCTCACACAAGAGCAACTCTCCCACTCCCCCATCCAGCTCAGTTTCACCCAGTGACTCAACTTCCCACCTCACTCTGTGTCTCTCACCCTTGCTTCACCCAACTTTCTCAACCGTGCCTCCCTTCAGACACCAGGCCATTTCCGCTCTCTTCCCCACTCAACAAATATGTTCTTTGGAGCCCTTCCCAGAATACTTTGGCATGCACCCATGCCCACTCCCAATCTGCTCTCTTGTTTGACATTGATCCAGACGACAGCGAGGGGGCAGTGAAGGTGGCGGGGGGGTACGCCCATATAGTTACCGTGCGGTCATGGTGCAACCAGCCCTCAGGAAAGAAGAAGGGATGAGAGGGAGGAGAAAAAAGAGGAGAGGGAGAGGCTTACCTCATGCCTTCTTCTGTGAAACATGGCATTAATGTTTGGACATGGTTTATTCTCAGTGGAAAGGCTGCTGAAAGTGAGCCCCTGCCTAAAAATATCCATTCTTGGTCTCTTTGATGGAAACTATGACTCTGCCTAATGACTGCTGTGAAGTTATGAACAAGTGATGAGAGCCCGGACGAGAGAGAGATGAGAGAAAGATGGGTTGGGGTGAGAGAGGAATGGGAGAAATGGGAAGAGGGTGAGAGAGGGATGAGAGACAGACGGTTGGGGGAGGTAGTAGCTGAGTCAGAGACAGTGAGGGAGTAATGGGGTTACAATATATGGCATTATGGGTAAGCATGTAGGTTAAACACTCTTCTCTGTTGAACCCACAAATAATATTCTCAAAGCAAAATGCATTTTGAATCAGGGAAGACATGTATTTGTAGCAAAGGACACTGTACATCATGCTGTAACATACACTTGTAAAACACCTTTTGCAACTGGACCAAACTGTGTTCATGAACACTCAACAACACAGAGGCCACTGATGCTCTGCTTTATCCCTTTGCACCTTTGAATCTTTGAACTTACTCATCGTGTCAAGTGTCACCAATGTACCAAGCCAGTAACTTGTATTTGCCTCTAATTACTAGTGATATCAGGACCTTCCTCAGCAAACCACTCCTTTTGTACCCTACTCTGTTTTTTTTCCTCCTTCACTCATTTCGTCAAACCTGTGTTTGTCCTCTCATCGTCTCTCTCTCTCTCACACACACACACACACACACACACACACTTCAGAACTGCTCACTACAGCTTGAGCAATCTCCCGTTAATGGTGTTTTTAAGTGGCCTGTTTGCATAGAGGGTCTATGGAGAGAGAGCCCATGATAGAGCCAGTGACTAAGTGGGGCTTGTTACAGTGACTGAACCCATATTCAGAGCCCAGTCATCCACTGGGGGACTGGCTGCTACTGTAGTCTGGCTGTGGTCTCTGAGCTATCACCAGCCAACACAGTTTTAGCAGTCTACTGTAATGCGACACTTGGGGATTTTTCAAACCATGACAGTTATGTAGTGTACTTGTACCATGTGTATTATATGCACTTGTTAATGCCTTTATATGTATGTCTGCATGTCTGTGTGTATTAGCATTCTTCTGTGTGTGTGTGTGTGTGTGTGTGAAAGATAGCACTTCAATTTGTGTCTGCATGTGTGTTGAATATGTGCACTCACAGTTGTTGATATGCAATAAACATCCTTTCTCTGATTTGATTGTTGCCACAATAAGTCCCCCTGAGTGCCCCTAAAGAATTATTAGTCCTCTTCCTTCATCTCTGCTCTTAGATTTCTTTTTATGGTTTTCGTTCAAATTTTCAGTGAAGTTATTTGCTTTTACTTGGCCATTGATAAAAGCTACATTAAAGCAGAGTGACTTTGATGCAGAGGAGAGGAACCTTTGGCAATGGGCCTTGATGAGCCAGCCAGCCAGCCAGCCAGCCAGGTTTTCATTAGATGAATGCTGTGTGGGACTCCAGCCAGAAAAGATGGGCGCCAACATACTGGAGCCAACCAATATAGTTATAGCAAGGTGCTCTCTATTTCACTTCCTCTACGTCACTGTCTGTCTTTGTGGAAGTCAGTGTCTGTCTCTAACGCCTTCTCTCGCTGTATAACCTGAGAGAAGGTAAGGCCAGTCTGAACAGCTTCCATGCCCTTTGCAAATCAACACACCCAGAGCAGTGATTTCCATAAAGATGTCTTGGCCCAGCTTTGCTTAAGAATAGGTCGACTGAAATAGGTAGCTTAGTGGTAAATGTCAGAGAAAGATCCAAGAGGCAGAGAGACATGGAGAGAAACAGAATGAGAGTGAAGAGAAAATGTGTGAAGACATGGCATGGAGGAATATGAAAAATCCAGTGGTTCATAGCTAAATTATAGCTATCAACATAACCATATGATTTGTAATACACACTTGCAGTCAACAGCTTGTCTTGAACAAGTCTTCTTTTTCTGTCTATTTGCAGCAGTAATTTGCAAGCCTTCCCACTGTTCATTTTATATAATTTGCGGGAAGGTCACAGGTTCACTTCACCCTCATCAAGTGTCATTAAAAGGACCCCACAAGATGTTGTGTGGCAGAATTGGTATTCTGTCCACATGGAATAATTGATAAAGTGAACCACTGCATCCTATACTCTTTAACATTGGCAAAGCATTTCAGTGTGCCATGGCATAGACAAATGTTCTTGCCCAATCCCGTCTCCACAGGATCACCCCAAGGATCACTACCGGGACCTCTTCATTTGCAAATACACCACCTCTTTGAGTCCACTTATCTCCTTGCATGGCTTTTCATATTATTGCTTGGTTGATGACCTCCAACTATACCTGTTGCTCCTAACAGACAACCCCACAGTCTCTGCCTGAATCACAGTTTGTCTCTTTGACACTCCCACAACGCTGTAGGAATGTCACCTCTCTCTGACTGGACTCTAAGTCAGTCTAGCCATGATATCAATATCAAAGATACCTTGTCATCTCTTACCCTAACCAAGGTTGTGAGCAACCCACTTGTCATATGTGATGAACATGTTGCATCTTGTCTCTGCTTTACACCGCACAGCATAAGAAAAATCAGGCCCTACTTGACTCAGCACCCAGCTCTTGATCCAGGCCGTGGTTATGCTTTGCCTGCAATTCCCCACTTTCTGACCTGCCTTCATGCACAGTGAAACCCCTACAGGTAGTCCAGAGGGCAGCAACTCATTTGGTCTGAGACCAGCCTAAAGGAGCACATGTGACTCCACTGCTCTTTAACCCACAGTGGTGAACCATTCTACCCAAACCAAATTTAAGTCACTAATGCTTTCCCACATAATGACTCCTTGGTCTGCACCCAACTACTTACATACAGGGCCATGCTCCTTCTCAGCCTCTGCATTCCTCCAATGAATTACCATCCCGTCAAGACAGTCACAGTCCAAACACATGTAGTACATAGTAGGACATTTACACCCAGTTCTTTACTGTAGTCCCTTGCTTGTAAGTCACTTCTGATTAAAGCGTCTGTCAAATAAGTGAATAAATTTGTTAATCAAGATTCTTAAACAGTCAATGAAAAATGTTTACATCCTAATGTTAACAGAATCAGAGTCAGCCTCTGTTGACATCTTCAAAGGGCAGTGGGCAGACTAGTATGAAGGGCAGCTGTGTGTTATTCCAGGGCCAGCCTTTTGCTGGTGGTCACAATTTTGCCCCCAGACCATGTAGGATGCTCTGGATTCCCACAGATAATAATAGCTACAAGAGAGATGTGTTGAAGAGTACAGCTGGGGCACGACTTTTCCCCTCTGTCTGGTGACCACACGCCATTTAAAATGACGCCCTGACACTCTGCACTGGGCAGAGCTCTTTCAAAGAGACATCATTTTGAGTAGACTGATAACTTAAAGCTGAAAGTATTTAAAACAAATCCCTGCATTAGAAAGAAGTAGTGATGTCAACTGCCATCATATTGTCATAGAATGAATAGAATGTGTTTTTTTTTTGTTTCTTTTTTTTCTAACCTTCAACATAAGTCTGCAAGGATTCCTTCTTGGCTCTTCTAGGTTCCTTTTTTACATTCCTTCGCCAGGACCCTTTTTAGCTTGTGAAAAGTGTAAGAATAAGAGCAAACACACAGTAGTATCCTATTGGCTGTATACCTATACGCTTTGTATATATATGTGTGCTCTTTGTTGTGTGCAAGCTGTTGATTGCACAAACATTTACACATTTGCCAGTAGTTTACCTGTGTTAGAAACAGTTTGAGTTGAGTGTTGTGTGAGCAGTCCTGTTTGTGTGTATCATCGTACCCATATGTGGCATGGCAAATCCTGTCACCGATTGTTTTAACTTCTGAGAGCCTGCGTGCAAGTGTGTGTCTTTGTGTGTGCGTGCAGTGCGACAGATAGCTGATATCTATCAGGGCGTTAAGCTGATTAGTGTGAACTGTGGCCAGGTTCATTTGCATACGTTTCTTATCTCATTAGATTGGTATCAGCCTCTGTCACCATGCAAGGCCTCGACCGGGATGTCTTCGTACCTCGCTCTGTAAGCACATATGCACCCACACACACACACACACACACAGGCACATACACAATCACCCTTGATGCCCCTGGCTAACAACAACACTAATGTGTAACACCAGCCAAGAAGTGCAGGCTCCTCATCGCCTCTTGTCACCAGCACTACTACACCACTGTCACAGCAACACATCACATCTTCTCCTCAGGCTCTCCATGTCCCTGGTCTTATCAAGGTCATTAACTCACATCTCCAACTCTCATCTCCACACTGTCATCTGTGCTCATGTCATTGTTTTCCTCCTTTCACTTGTTTATCGCTCATTCTTTTATTTGAATTTGTAAGTTAAGACATTGTATCTCTGTGATTGTGGTGACACATTTTTGATTCTCTGAAGATGTTATGTAATTTCAGTGGGTTAAAGTAGCGTCAATTTATTTTTCTCAACTAACTAAGGAGTTTTGCACGTTAAATAGCATAAAATATATAAAAGATATGCCTCCAAGTAATGAATGCTTTTGTGGGTGTAATATAATCAAAACTGACTGTTAGACACACTTTTCTATATCACATCATACCATAAGCTTTATGTGCAACAACTCGTTTTAGCAACAAATTGGGAATTTATATTTACTTTCTTATAAGACATGTTAATCTTTTCAATTGAACTCCAATGACATTTACAGGTGATTTAACACACTGACCATTAGACTATCAAAAACTCTTGCATCAGGATGGGCCTTGATTTATTAGTGCTGTACTTATTCACTTGACATGTTTATTGACAAATAAAATGATACATCTTAGTTTAATATAAAGCAAAACTATAATTTGCCCTCCTGTTACATGAACACAAATACCACAGCAACTACTGCTTTTCAGATTAATAGTTCTGCATTTCAGTGTGAAAGAATCTTTCAGCTCATGTTACAGTACTCATTTGAAGAGCTGCTTTCACGAGCCAACACTTGTGTGGATTCCTTAGGCAATGCTGATGTTAAAAGATGCTTCACTGCTACTAGATAACATTTTATTTACTATCATGCCTTCCAAGGACAGCATTAACACTTTGTTTTATGAGGTCTGTCAGTGCCGCCACGCCTGTGGACAAACCAATACGTTGTTCTCATTTATCTATCAAGTCCTTTCCCGCCTTGAGTGAGTGGACTTGCACCGAGTGCTTGTTTCAGCAACATCATCTCTTGTACATATTTCCATTGTCAGGCCCGGCCATGGGTACAAATGGAGACATACTGTATATCATTGCCTTAGCGGGCAATGGAAAGACACAGAGGTCATATTAATTTTTAGTTAGAGGCAATAGTGCAGGTTACAGTGTGCTGATGTGAGCATATGTCCTATGTACTACAGTGATTTTAGTACGGCTGTGTTCATAGACAAGGCGATACTGAAGTAGTCTGAAAGTACAATAAAACTGTCATGACTGGAGGGAGAACGTTGTTTTTCCAGTGGTCTTAGTATTAGCAACTGATACAAGAGAGCACAAAAATCACCTTATCACATTGTTCACTCAAAGAATACACAGCTATTTCTCTCTTCAAAGGGTTAGTTACTGGTTTAGGCACGTACACCTTGTGAATGGGAAGGAAAAGAACACGAGATAAGAATATTTGTGAGGGGGATGTGGGGATGCTGAACGATTAATTGGCTTAGAGCATGTTTTTTACAATATGCTTAGTTTTCTCATATTCCTCCACCAAGTGTTGCTAATCAGTTTCATATTATTGTTTTCACTTGGATTTGTGTGAACAATGAATTGAGAGTAAATCTCAACATAAGATGGGATAATATCTGAATTCAATATAAATTGATATACATTGTCTGATTATTAGAGCCATGTTATTCTGTTTGCAACAGTGTATTTTCAAAGGTTAATACCAAATTGGGACAATTGTTTTGCATTTGGTGGCAAATCACTACACAAGCTGTAATGTCATATATTAAATGTGGAAAATGTGAATAGCTCCTATCTATATTACTTCAACACTGAAGCCTTGTGACCTCTCTACTGCATAGCGACATTCTTTGAATAAGCTGTTTCTGTTTTGTCATGTAGTGCGCAGGCCAAAGCAGACAACACTTACAATGCAGTCTGCTAATAACAATATGTCTAGTTAAGCTAAGTTATTCGGCAAGGCACTTAACAATCTCATGTACTTTAAGCAATCCAGTAATCACAAACCTGCCCTTGCCCCCTGCAATGCTTGAAGAGCCCTGAGGTGTCCTACCCCTAACGGAGCAGACTAACAAACAGCACACTGTGTAAGGTCAGTGCAGTGTGGAACATAGCATTAGACCATGAAACTTAAAACAGTGTCACAATGCTGGTGTCAAAGGTGCACAGCATGCTACACATAAACCATGTCCTTGCACTATCATGCATATGAAAGTACCACATGGTGAGTGTTATCTCCTCTTCACCGCACACTACATGGCAAAACAGAGACGGCTTTAAAAATATGGTTTGAGACTTTACTATCATAATTACTTGCAGTTGTGGGAGGAAGTTCTTATTCTGAATGATAATGAAAAGTGCTTTTCATTCATAGACTACTACTCTGCAGTCAAGAGGTCATGAGGCCTTCATCTAAATGTCACATATAAAAGATTAGTAAGTACTCTTAAGTTGCACACATGAGTTTATAACATGGATTGTGTAGTGCTTTACCACTAGATACCAAACAATTGCCCTCAATTTGGTAACTTTTTCAACTTTATTAACTTTATTTTGCACATCTCTACAACCACAAGGAGATGGACTCCAGGTTTATCGGACACTTTTCATACAGTACAAGTTTATCTTTGACCTCCCTAACGTAAAAAGGGATGTCCAGATTTTGACGCGACGGTTTCACACTTTACCTCTTATGATTATTTTGTACCCTTACATGTACCTCCTCAGCGATGAAAGGAGTACATGTACATGCCTGCGGGTTAACTGTTAGTTAGAGTTAGTGGGGAAAAGAGCTGCAGAGACAGCCCCTCACATCTCCGTTCCCTTCAAGAGGGTAATGCTTTATTTATAACACTGCACCCCCCAGGTGCACACCTCAGGTCCCTGCACAGCCCTCTCTCTTCCCCACAGGTATACGCTGCGCCTCTGCCTCGCACCGCGCTACCTAGCACACCTTCACATGCCTTTCCTTTTAACATCCCACTCCTGCAGCTGCATAAGAGAAGGAAGTTGAGGAGAGAGATACAAAGACTTGGTGTGACGCACATACAATCTGCAGACTGAAGCGGTTTCACAGCCATGGTCTCCAATGTCTCGCTGCAGTTCTCTCGTGTGCTTGAGAGAAAGAACTGAATCCCCTATCCTCTAGCCCCGCTCACTCCCACAGAGCCGAAAAAATACCACAGAGGAGAAAGAGAGAGTGAGAGATGGAGTTAAAGAAATGTTGGGGAACACTAAAGGAATGGAGAAGTAGAATCGGAGGGGAGGTGATTGGAGAAGACAAAGGGGGGGTGGGAGGGTGGGAGATTGAAGAAAGCATGATAAAGAGGGAAAGAAATAGTGTCTCGCTCTTTTTAAACTTGGAGATGCTCAATCCCTTCTTCTCACTCCAACCTGCATTTCTGGGTCACTAGAGACATTTAAACTGCACTTATAATTAACAGCTATTTTTAAACAGGGAGGGAGAAGTGGAGCGGTGGCGAGGTACAAAAGCATTAAAATTGCCCCAGATTCGCTATTGAATAGGACACATCAAGGCAATATGCTGGCAGATCAAAGTGAGCGAGGAGAAAGGAGACAGGGCCGATCAGTGGGGATAAATTGTTCCCTTTATAATGGCATAAGAATAGACCTCTCTGCAGCTGAAACAATTTAATAACTGCATTCATTACCTCTGTCCGGCCTGTCTTTCCGTCTGTCTGCTGCACAATGTGCAACTGTCTTTGCCGTGCACTACCTCTCTTTGTCTCTCCTTCCCTCTCTCCCTTTGTCTTGCAAACTTATCACCTCACTCCTTTTTTTCTTTATGTGTCTCAGTCCTCTTTTTTTCTCTCCTCCTTCCTCTACCCGCTGAATCTAGCATCCTCCACCTGTCCTCCAGCCCCTTATCCCCGCCGCCTTGCCTTGCCTCCTGCATACTTCAGCAGTAGCTACAGTAGCAGAGGTTCCACTGAGCCAATGTGCTGCAGGCCCCACAATGAAGATGTGCAATGTCTGACACTCTTGGAATGAGAGCCCTAATAGAAGGGGAAGCGGTTATCACAGAGCTCCCCCAGGACCAGCCTCTGTGTGCCTGACGCTAATTATGGCGCATGCAAATGAATGTGCAGCATTAAAGTCAGGAGGAGCCTGCCTGACTCTGTGTGGAGGGGTTGTGTGTGTGCATGCATGTGCGTTTTGTGTAGTCTGTGTGTGTGTGTGCATGGTTGTTCACTCTGTTGGTATATGAGCTTGTTTGGATACTTATAATTGTGTGTGAGTGCAAGTCTGTGCGCAGCTGGAATAAACCATCAGGCCAACACCCCTTTACCTTTTCACACCTGCAATGGTTTAGCCACTTATAGCAATTCATTCTTTATTCTTTTATTCATTAGTATAGACTCAAGGAGTGGGCCATGCACATGCATCAAGGATTAGAAATCTCTCTACTGTGTTATCTCTCTCTCTCTCTCTCTCTCTCTCTCTCTCTCTCTCTCTCTCTCTCTCTCTCTCTCTCTCTCTCTCTCTCTCTCTCATGAACAAATGTGAAACTGAGCAGAGAGGATCTCACAGGAGGATTCCTATAAATACATCTTGCTCACATTCACAAGCAACCTCTCCAAGAGGGCGTCTTTATTAAAACCATTTTGTCTTCCCTTTGTATGATTGTGTGTGTGTGTGTGTCTTTGTGTCTGTGTGTCTGTGCACACACATGCATGTATGTGAATATCAGTTTGTGTTTAGCAGGTTTTTAAGTGTGTTAATTTGTGTGTCCATTATGTGTTCATCCGTCAGAGTTAGTGCACATTTTAATTGCTTTTAACTGTTTCAGTGTGTGTTTGCACTGGTACCCTTATGTGACACCCCCAGTCTGTTTTACCCATTGTTTTGTGTCTGTGTGTGTGTATTTATATGTGTGTGTAGTCTATATGTTTGCCATCTTATCTCCCCATTAGCCTCTTGTGCCCTGACCAGCATTCCCTCTCTCCCCTTCCTGCTTTCTCTAATGGGTAATTTAGCCATGCTCGCCTGACATCTAGCCTATTCCTTGTTTAGTTGCCATGGCTACACAGGCCTATGGATTGCTCCCTTGCTCCTCTGGCCTTGCTGTGGATGCTATAGATGTCTCAGCTATTAGAGGGCAGAGCTGCTAAATGCAAAAAACACACACGCACACACTTAGTTTAGACTGCACAAGTAAACAATCATGTACTCTGACATGAATATAGATTAATCTCTTTGCAGAATATATTCTGTGACTCACACATATACACGGAAATTCTCATGATGGTACTGATGTTTTGATGACAGGTTAACAACATAATGAAATCAATTCTGAAAACTGATAGTATGATATGATTTTCTTTTATTGTCTTTTTCTTTATATCATCATTCACATATTCGCACTGAACCAAGACATTCCTCGCAGGAAGGATCAGGACTGATTTGAGTCTCTATGTACTAATCAAACACAGTGGCAGAAATCATGTGTTGTGAATAGCAGCTCATATTTTATACACCATCTATACATCATCAAAAGCAACAAACACTGTACTTACTCAAGCATAATTGTTCTGCAAGATGACAACAGAATACAATAAACTTGACTGCTCTCTTTTGATTTTTCTTTATAGCCATCCTAGGTAACTTTTGGCATCATAGTTTGCACTGTGTCGTATTTTTTTTTATAAGATTTTATCGTCTCTATTTCCTTGTTATGACAGATCCGGGCCTGGCTGGAGGCAGAAACCTGCTGATAGATGAGGCCCTTTTGTACTTCTCAAAAAGAAATCATAACTCCAATCTTCAACCCAGACACCTACAGAGGCCAAGCTAGATGAGTCAGTGTGGAAACATAAATGTGTGCATGTATTCAATGTGCGTGTTTGTCTGTGTGCGCGTGTGGTATTGATTTTTATTTTCATTTTCTCAGTGAAATATATGAAATGCATTAGAAAAGTTCAAACCCCTCTGCCTCTCAGGAAACTTCAGTAGTTTGTTCTTTGTCATCATTTTTATGAGGTCATTGTAGTAGATGCACTGCCATATGCCAGAGCTGCTTTCTACAAAAGTTACACAACAGTAAGACATGGAAGGATGAGGGTTGCAGGCCGGAGGAAGGGGGGGGGGGGGGCTCTGGATTTGGTCTCATGTATTTTGCAGGACTTGCACGTTTGGAGGTAGAGGGTTGCAGCGTGGGGCTTCAGGGTCAAAACAAACAAATGAGCTTGAAGTATTCGTGCTTTTGCAGAAGATCATGTTGTCTTTGAAGTGTGCACTATCGAGAGCAAAGGAGAGAGGGAAAAGGCAAACGGGTATAGAGAGTTAGGAGAGGGAGAGCAGCAAGGGAAGGAGAACAAGTTATAGAAGTGTGAAGCCCTTGAGTTGAAACTGTGCCTGGCTGGGCCTACAGAGAGCAGATGACAGTAGCTTTGGTTTCTTTTGCGGAGCTCACAGTACTTTTGCCTTACATAACCCCTCCCATTGTGCTTTTTCAATTATTTGGGGAGAAATCTTAAGTATGCACTTTAAAAGTTAATGCTTTCATGTGTTCTGGAGTAGGGGAAGAGAGGGGGCGCATCGCAGATCACACATAAAGGAGATGGCTCTGACAAGTTTTCAGAATATCGACAATTATAATACTCTATAAGGTATATCAGCTGAGTTTAACAGTGCGCAGCAGTGTTTTGGGGAAAGAGAGAGCAGAGGCAATGAGAGACATTGCATGTAAGACCAGATGCAAGCAGTGCAAACTCATTTTTTACCCCTTCCCCCATCCCAGATTCCCCTTAAGGTGCCCCTTACCCCCCCTTTTCCCCCTCCTTCTGCTTCTCTGTGAGGTTAAAGCGCACCTTCCCACTAAAGGGCTCTGGGGTCACGCATCTGCATGTGAAATGTGAACCCGCTGACATTCCAGGGCAGCCCTAAGCCGTGCAGTCCTTTTGTTCACTAGGGTGCCAGTGTCAGGCCTAACAAGCCTGGCGAAAGTCTCTGAGGAAGGGGAGAGAAAGACAGGGAGAGAGGGTGGTGTGTTATTGATGCCCTCTGCAACCATCCATTTTCACAAATGCCAATGTAAGAAAAAAAGCTGTCATGTTGCTTGAAATGGTATTAAAAATTATTAGTTTCTGCACAACCTCCGAGTGACATTGTTACCATGAGCTGGCTATAATGATGTTACTGTGGGTATGTTAAAATTGTAATGCATTGAGGGGTGAGGGGGTCTATATACTGAATAAGGTCAAGGCAACCATAAAAAACAGCAAGGTTTCCTTGACAACAATACAGACGTTGGTGACTGTGAGAGCAGTGCTGGCCCTGGAATTGCTTATATTCACAACTTGGTATTAAAAAAAAAAAGCTGTTTCAATGCGAGCCCTCTAATTTGTGAATTATCAAAACTTGACTTAACCTGGTATGTTTAACACAACAGAAAGCTTTCAGGCAGACCTCGGCGGACATGCAAGCTCTTTTAAATCAGGCAGTACACAGAGGTGCTATGGCAGGGCTGGGGTCCTTTCAGTCTGTGAATTAAGTTCTGAGGCACAAAGGGCAGCTATTCACCAGGCAGTGATGGACTTCACACTAGCCTTTATGTCCTCACTGGCAGGCAGAGAGAGAAAGAGAGAGAAGGGGAAAAAAAGTTGTGAGGAATAAGTAAAATAGAAAACAGAGACATTGCCCAGGGAGCAGTGGTAAGGGCTGACAAATATTTTAGAGGAAAGTATTAGTTAAAATGGTCCCTGGAAATCCTACATGTGTTTCACGCACTCCACTGACTATAGTACATTTTAAATTCATTACAACATTGTATGTAATGGCTGATGGAGAAACAGAATATTCAGAATCCAGTCTGTGTTCCTCAGAAAAGACGATGCACATCAACAGGTGTTGGTGTGTCAACAGGTGCTAGAGAGGAATACAAACAATCTATACTCACAATCACATCCCATATTCATATTCCTACAGGACACTACAGATACATTTAGAGTAATAACAAGAATACTAACTAACATACAGTGTGTACAATAACAAAGTCTTACTTTAAGGGTGAATATGTTTCTCAAGTGGGATTTCTTCAATGTGTTTTGAAGGTGGGAATATTTTTACCAGCTTAACTAGAGCTGTGTAAATAAATATATATATATATATATATTTTTTTTTTTTTTTAACAAACTGTCATTAGTCATCACATAAGTTATGAGTCTTCATTGTAAAACAGGGACCTGTCAGCAGATTAATAAAAGTGTCACATTCTGACAGTAAAACCAGGCACAGCGTGTGCACCTGTTATTGCCGTCTTGAATCTGTTTTATTTTAACTCGCCTCTCATTTGTGGATCGATTGTGATCTCTCAAATCAGCACCGACTGTACCAACCTCCCTGTCCAACTGGCTACATTTACATGACGGTGCACATTCATGTAGTCAGTTTATTTTCCAGTTACACCATGTGCTGTAAATGCACACACAATGTCACTTATTATTGTGGTGCTTTTAATGAGCCCCAGGTTCCATACATGCTGCCACCAAACTTCTATGACGTCATACATTCACACATTGATCACACCACACAAACATGCCCAACATGCACAGCCCTTTTCACCATGCACTTTTACTTACACATATTGTAAGTGGGGCCTTATACTCCCATCCCACATTCCTTTCCCTGGGGAGCCTGGTGCAGTGTGAGTGATTCAGTTAGCGTTACTACATTAGAGCTGTCCATCCATCCGGTCTGCTTTTCCAAACACATCCATCCCAGTCCTAGTTAAAACACTGGGGGATCTCCTCCACTCCACCTCCACCCCCCAAAGTCTTTTATGATGTCCATAAAATGGAAGAGTGCAGCTTTACTTGAACTAATAATATCTGAGCTTACATGGCCGTGATTGATGATCTTTAAAGCCAGCCCGATCGGTCTCATCTTTCTTCAGATTTTTATCACTGACTTGTTTGCAGTCATGTGCAATCACAAGCACCGGGAGAGGTAACAAGTGCTTGATGTATGATGCTTGAGCCACTTTTGTCAGCTGCGCATTTCCCTCCTCTTCTTCCACTTTTTTTTTTCTTTTCTATTTTAACCCCGGGATTCTATTTGTTGCCACACTTAAGTTTGCTGCAGACTCTTGGTTTACTGTGTGATCTCTCTCTCTCTCTCTCTCTCTCTCTCTCTCTCACACACACACACACACACTCTCTCTCTCTCTCTCTCTCTCTCACTCACTTTTTCTCTCTTTCTTCCTTCCTTTTTTCAGATGGTGGGAATGTCTTCTCCTGGGGGATGGGGCAAGAGGTGAGCCAAACATTTTTCCACTTTTGGCCCTGCCAGGAGAGGCAGAATAAGCACAACACTGGACTCCAGGCTTTTTCATATTGCACAAATTCTCTCTCTCTCTCTCCCTCCCATACACAAACATCTTACTTTTTTTAACATCTAGAGAAGTTCTTTTTTTTTTTTTCACCAGAGTAGAGATTAAAAGATTTTGGGGGATCTGTGTCCGAGCCCTCCCTTCAAGCACTTAATATCCTTCATGGTGCACTAAGAGCATACATCTTTTTAAATTCTATAAATCACCTTTATGGGATCTGCTGTTTGTCCATTTCAACTCCTCTGCTTCACATGGACGGAGCAGGAAATCCTCTTTGTGCAGTCTACTGTAGTTTATGCATGTGCATGCCCCTTTGACTGTGCAAAGCCATATGTGCATGTGAGGTTTTGTGTGTGTGTGTGTGTGTGTGTCTGCGTTTGTTGGCCCTGCCCTGTTTCTCCTCTTCTGTTAGATAAAGAATCCCACCTGTCACTGAGGATTGTTCTGGCCTTTCATTTAAGACGTTCTTTAAAGTGCCGCATCATTACACAGCCCTCAGACAGAACCCAGAGAGTGTAAAACCTAGGCCCACCTCAATCCCTCTATTCCCCTCTCCCTCTGATTCCTTTTCCTCCTGGCTTTGGTGTTTATCTGTGAGGTCGTTTGAAACCCTGGCCAAAATGTGATCACTTTTACGACGTGACAGCAAGAATGACGCTTTGCCAAGACAGTGAAACAAACATGGAGGTGAAGGTTAGAGAGACAGGGGGAGCAATGAAAATGTTAGACATCAGCTGTTATGGGCTTTGACGTGGCCTTGGCTTCCACGCTGCACTCTTATTTTGCAGGGTGGCTTCTAGTCTAACTAGACTCATTGGATTTTCATAAGCATCCTCACGTCTATATAACTTTAAGTTAGTCTCTGCAAGGGCACGGTCTATTTTCCCTCTCCCCTCATCACGTTTTTTCTTTCTCCTCTTTTTCCTATCTCCTCTTCTCCCTCACTCCATCCCTGCTTCTCTCCACTCTACCCTTCTTTTACATTTTTTTCTTACTCTTCCTCCATCTCTCCCATCTTTCTGCCCCCCCCCCCCCCCCCCCCCCCCTCTCTCTCTCCTCCATCTTGGAGCCGTTCTGATGATTGATTGTTTCTCTGTGCAGTCTGACAGGATGTAGCACAGTCTTGGCCCCAGGGGCCCCGAGCAGACTGCACCACCTGATTAAGACTCCTCCTGTAATCAGCCGCAAAGTGCCACACTGAAACTACTCCCGTCAACACGTTAAAAAAATAAGAAAGGTTCCACCTCCTGAAAGATAACACTTTGTTTGTTGCTGGAGCAGACGTGAGATGATGGGTCATCTTGAACTTTTTTCTTCTTACTAAGCTGATACCTTCTTCTCTCTGGGGCTTAAAGGCTCTTATGTATCAGTAGCAGTAGAAAAGCAAAAGGTCTTAAACCTAATAAAGTTCTCCGCTGCCTTACCAAGGTAAACCCAGGCAGCTCTAACCCTATTACTGCTGGTAATAGTATTACTGATAGAAATCTCATTGTTTTCCTTCTATTGAGACCAAAAGACGGACGGCCTGCGCTGTATCACATGATTGAGGTGAGAAGGAATTTGAATGATGTCAGAGAGCGCATGCCACAGCCAGAATCAATATGGTAACAGCGTAACAGGGTAGTAAGTTAGTGTTAAAGCAAGTAGGAGAGCAAGAAGTAGCATATGAGATGTGTTGTGCAGTAAACAATTGCTTTTTATGCTCTTTAAAAGTGAGATGGTCAAGTCTAAATAGTTATCTAATTCACATTATAGATTATCTAATTAACCAGCAGCCCAGTGTAAGTGATGCTATAAACTCATTACAGACAGATACAAATGCAGTCGAGCATCATGTCTCTATTCCTAATGTCAGCTGTGTGATAACAGGGTCAACTGTCTGCTACAGCTGTGACACAGAGTTGAACTGGCCAGAGATCTAAATTGCTACAACATCCAACAGATTTAAATTGCAAGCTCTAAAGCGTAAGTAATGCCTAAATAATGAGTTGGACGGTGAGGAAAAAAAAAACCTAGCCGCTCATATGAAGCAGACGATGTCAGTTCAGAGATGAGCTAGAAAGTCTGTAGAAAAACTGCAGAACAATAATCTTATAGAAAAAATGATTTAGTACAGTAGAGTAAAAACACAACAGTGCAGATTGTGAATATGCCAAGTCAGGGAGAATGGATCTCTGACCCCAACATATGTGCCTGAAACCACAAATAGTATTAGCATGTGTGCCTGACTTGCAACATTTTAACACCAACTCAGCATAACAACAGATTACATGAAGCAAAAGAAGAGAGAATATTGTTGTTTTTTCAGGTTGGTGAAATGTAGTTGAGAAGCATAATGATATCGTTAGCAATAGCTTAGATCATATTTATCTATGTCTGAGGTGTGGCTTCGCATCAGTGTGGCTATCCGGGCTGTCAATTGCAATCCTGTCTGTCATGTAATGATGAGGGTGACTCATCAGGCATGGTAAATAATAAAGGAGTCACCCTGATGGTGGTGGAAACCCCGGGCCTGGTTCCAACACAGTTCAGGCCTCATCGAACCCTGGGCCTGTTCCAAATTGGTGTTAATATGGTCTGGGCTGCAGCAGTGAGGTAAAATGAGCGTTATTGACACCATGTACCTACAGACCTGCCTCTGTGTGAAATAAGGGAACATGAAAAAAAAAACATGAAAACATTTCTGTGCTCATGTGTCTGTGTGGAACTGTGCACGCATGAATGTGTTTGTATATTAGTTTGTGTCTGTGCATGCTCCTACTCTCAAATGTATGTGTACATAGTGTAAGCGTCTTTGCCTGTGGGTGTGTTTGGTATTTCGCCATGCTCACATTTATATCTGTCTATGTTTTCCCTTTTCCTTCCTGCTGATGCCATCAGTACACACGTTGTGACTGATGACAGTCGTTGCCACAGTCTGATGCTCTGCTGCTTAATGTCCTTTTTGTTTATTAATTAACTGCAGGACATATATGCTGAGAGACACCTATTGATTCTACTGCTGCATTAATTGATTTTGTGCTTCACTAATCATATTGTTGCTGCAAGATCATTATTAGGCCTCTGCGCTGTCTTTGTGGTGGAGGATTGTGTGTTGATGCAATATGCTGCTCTTTGTTTTGTGGGTGAAGTGTTGAATGCAGTTGTCATTTTGTCTGTTGTTTATAATGTGGTGCTTTATTGAGAATAAGAGGGTGACATAAGGCAGTGGCAAGTAAATCCTGACAGTCAAGTCACGGTCTCAAGTGTCAAACTAATCACGTTTTATTCATTTTTTAAACATTAATTATATTTGAAAACACAAGCAAGACACCTAGGAATTTATATATTTTAAGTGGTTTTCAAAATAACATCAAGCCAGGGCCACTGATGAAGAAGTTTCTTACTAAAAAGTGCAAACATTAAGTGTAATTTGTAAAGAAATAAAATGTTTTATGTAGAACAAACTGTTATCCCTCATCGATGCATTTCTCTTTCTCCATCCTGTTGTCACATTGCATGTACTTTAGACATCTAAAATGATTTTCCAATATGCTTTATTCAAGTCTCCTAAAATTCTATTGTGCCTGTACAAAATACAGAAACCTACCAACTATAGGTGCACTGACTCATGAAAAAAAGTAAACCTGAATTGCACTGTAGGAGATAGGCAGCAGGACCCTGACAGCAAAGAAAGAGTGGCCTCTGATATAAAACACTACTATTCTATCATTGGAACAAACAGATTCTAGTGTTGTGTGTTTCTGGCTGCCAGAGGTTCCCTAGTGAGTCTGACTGGGGTTACAGTGTAACCAAAGCGTCTGTCTCCTGCTCACCTCCCAGATCAGCCGGTTCAGCTTGACTGGGCCCAGTTGTCTTGGTTTCATACTGACAACTGTCTGGGAAAGGTCTGTCTGGGGTTCAAGTACATTAAAGTCATCCGCTCCCCTCCCACTGAGCCCCAACACAGATGGCTCCAGATGCAGCTGGCACAGCATGGAGCAGCACCTGACAGTGCTCATTCACTCAGACACACACAAAAATACACACATACAAGTACAAACACATACAGACGCGCAAACCCAGGTATGGACACATCTGCTCACTTACTGTACCTAAACGCAAGCAAACCTACACTCGCACAATCTAATGGAAGCACACGCGCTCACACCTATAAATACATAGACACACACACTCACAGCAGGAACATATGCTGCGGCACATCTACAAATCCTCACAGTAGCGCACATTCGAATAAGCAATTAAAGACCCAGATTACTGCATGGCACACACACACACACACACAGTTGAAATGTAAACCCACACATATTGTGCTCACTTTCAAACATATGCCAGGGCATGCTGATGTGCACATGAGCACAGTGCAGAAATCCCTTTGTCTCTGCAGGGGCGAGGAGGAAAGAGAAGCGCAGGACAACCAAGAGAAGTCAAATTGAACAGACTCACTATTTACAGCGCAGAGAAAGAGATGTAAATTGAGGGAATCCATGCTTTTGTGCACCGCACTGGATGCTAAGGTTATTATGCCTTTGTGTTGGAATAGAGTTTTTACATAGACACACTCACCGATGAGGGATTGCACTGCCAGGCAGTTGTACATGATGGTAAATGAAACATGAAACACAGTAGACTTTTAGTCTGAAAGAAATATGCAGTGTACCTTTTTAAACAGTATATCCTCAGTGACAGCTATTTGAGTCAGATGAATTGCCAGTTCCCTGTCATATATAACCACACACAGCAGATATTATAACAGGGCTTTACAGAGATGCACTTAGATTATGATGCTCTGCAGGTGGTATACAAGTCCTCTTTGACAAATCTAACAACTGTGTTTACATTCAGGAATGTCAGGGCAGCACGGATCAGGATGAGATGAAAGATGGATTGGAGTCACTTGCTGGTGCCACATTAATGGGGAAAATTGTCCTTTCCCCAAAATTGAAATGCCACTTTGGCATGTGTCTTTATTTAACTGCTCTGTCTACGAGCAATGAAATCGTTGGGATTAAACTTTTATTTAATCGTGTGAGTGACATTATATCATTATTTTGCTTGCAGGGACAGCTTGGACTTGGAGAGGACAGGATTCACATCTCTACTCCTTGCCTTCTCAACTACTCCCAGCTAAAACAAGTCACACAGATCCGAGCAGGGGACAGCTACAGTGCAGCTGTCACAGGTGAGCCATGTTACCTGACTTTCTGTGGCAGCCCATAGAGATCTCTGTCCTTCCCTAAAAGCAATTAGTTTGGCCTAAATTGTTAAGCACAGTTGAATAACACAGCTTAAGTCAAAACTCCAAAATCCTTAAAAGTTGTATTCACTCGACATGATATATAAAACAACTTATTAACTTGAAAACCGTATTTTCCCAGCAGTATCCCTCACTGTGGCTTTGAGCCATGCTAATTTTTCATCTACATCATTTCATTGAGTTTTAATTAACACAACAAGGATTCAGTGTCCTCAAATGACACCACTCGGAGCACAAATTCAACCTCATTAGCTCTCAATATCTCTTAAACCAAGCAAAATAGTGCAATACTGCACCCCCGTTTCAGTGTTATGGGTTAGATCAAGTACATAATGAATTGATTTGTTGTTCAAGCCGATATCCCCTAAACTACAAAGATATGTCAGTCCCCGTAGCTACTCTGTTATTAATAAGAATGTGAGATAAGGAAACATTAACCACTTGACTGTCCTTCCTGTAATTCCTAAAAAGCCAAACTCGGAGCCCTCTTTGCTAACTTAATTAAAAAAACAGGTAGTCGTAGATGGTGCCATCTTACCTTTCTCTGTCGTGAGTGTCAGACTTTTGTTAATTTCAGCAAACGTATTTGTCTCCCGTTTTGCTACATAGAGATCAACTGCACTGCCACGAAACTAGTCCTAATACATTTACACCATTACAAAGTGTCAGGCAACTACTTCTCCTTCAATTGCCACTTGCCTTCTGCCAGACAGATGGAATTAAAGTGGTTACACTACAAATGTAACATCAGCCACTTAAAGCGAAAAGGCATTGTACTTGTTTCAAGACCAGGGCACATTTACAGTATACTGCTGTGCTGCAATATTCTCTTAAAGAATTGCCTATTGTTGAACAGACGTCTACTGGCACCGTGTGCGCAGCTTCGCTGGAAATGCCACTGGTTCATTAAATGAACTGCAGTGAACATATTAAGTTTGGTCCCATTTGAATTCTTGGCGTGGTGAAGACTATTTGGAGAGTAGAGCCCTGCTTGCCTGTGGTACAGTTATGTCTTTAGGTGATCTATAAAATGTTATTATTTAAAACAAGCTCTTTATGGATTGCTTACGAGGCATGCTTAGCACATGATTGATCTGACCTTTCACAGACGGTCGTTCTTTGGGAAAACATCAGCCTTAACCTTTTTTAGGTGGATTACCCTGCCAGCGTCTCTGTACGTGCACGTGTTTGTCTGTGTCTGTTTCTGTGTCTGTCAGTATGCATGTGCTTGTACATGTGTGTTAGCAGTGTGAGCACGTGTCAGTGTGTGTGGTAAAACACCATCTAGAAGCGCCTGCCTCAGAAGCTTTTATAAGGTTTGCTTCACTGAGATGAAAATAATACATTACTGATTGATTGATCAATCATGTCTGAAAGGGTATCTGCATCTGTGTGTGTGTGTGTGTGCATGCATGTGCGTCTTCGTGTTTGTGCGTGCGTGCGCCAAGTCTATGTACAGCTTGATGCAGAATAGAGATTGATGGAGGCCTGCCGTGAGGAGGATACTCAGTTATCTCCTTGTAATTAAAATCCACCTCATAAAGATTATTGACTCCCCCACCACACAAACCAGCATGCTCCCTTGCTTGGCAGGGTTTGCAAAGCGCTTCTTAAAAAATGAAAAATAGCATATTAAGCAGCACATATTTCCCATTTATGCGGAACATTTAGATGTGGTTAAGTTATCGTAATGTGCAATAAAACCTGGATGTGAAATTTGTAATCCACTTTGGAAAATTGCTTACTATATTGCTTTAACATCCCCTGAAAGAGCTTTTGAGATGTGTGTGCCAGGTTTATTGTACGCCATAATTTAAAAGTCCTCAATGCAGGCAGTAAATATAAATTTATTAGTGGCAGGTTTAAATAGGCAGACTGAGGTAGTATGAGTGAGTGGATGCTTGAGTGTTTGCTGTATAGGGTGTGTGTGTGTGTGTCTTTGATAAGTGCCAGTTGAGACTGTGCTTCCACTGCTCAGTACACCATGAAGAAAGGTGAATGCGTGTGCATGGTGTGGGTGGGGTTAGCGTCTCAATACAGCGTTGTACATCAACTCCCCCTGAACTAAACCAAAGTGACGAGATTTAAGTCTCTGTTCCATTTAACTGGTCTTAATTGGGGTCAGGTTTTTTTTATGAATTTTGGGGAAATCAGAGCAGTAAGGTTCAGGAGGAAACTAATCTGTGGTAACTGGGGTCTGGTGTCCTCCTGGCCTCAGGACCACTGAATAGAGAGAACCACTTCCAGCACTTAGCTGTGTTATTGTGGTGTAACCACAAAATATATCTGTGATATTTCAACAGTCCTATGTAAATAAGATCCAGGACCAATGGAAACATATGAGAGGATCGTATCAACTTGTGTGTCATTTGACTTTTTCATAGGTAAGATAAATATGTAGCATGGCAGCACTGCGTGTATTTCTGAACATTTTTCCTTTTGTTTATATCTGCAGCAGGTGGAGAGCTGTTTCTCTGGGGTCAGACCCCTTGTGTGTCCCGGGTCAGTAACCATACAGGTTTCAAAGGGCTCTGGACCCCCCAGTCTGTTCCACTGGCAGGCAGAAAGGTACGTGTGTGTGTGTGTGTGTGTGTGTGTGTGTGTGTGAGTGTCAGAAAGACTGCAAATTATGTTTTCAGGCTCCTCAAGTCTCAAGTAGATGAAAGCCGCAGGATTTTCTGAGTATATGAGTTTTAGCTGGATATGCATAAATTCTTAAAGGGTAAGTCCACACTGAATCACACAGGGCAGAAATAGCTGATTCTGCACTGCTTTCAATGGGTATAAAGTTTAAAGAACATAACAATCCTGACCACACCAATAAATGACGTCAAGGCAGGTGTTTATCCTCTCATAGCAAGTGAAGGCACCACAATACAGTGGTGGGGGCTGAAGTACAATATACCAGAAAGAATAAAAAACAACAAATCTCATTCGATTTAAAAGCACAGTATGTAACTTCAGCCACTATGAGGTCCCTCTGACAATAACAAAACATGGTGTTTGACAGTGCTATGAAGTTGCAAGTAGCAAGAGTCTTTGTCCACCATTGCCATCAGCTTCTTTGATTTGGATTCCTTCGGTGTCATTAGTTCAGGAAGTTTTTACCAGCTGAATTGTCAGAAGAGGTCTCTTCTTCACCAGAGCTGGTGATTATAAGCAATAAAACTACAGAATAAAGCCGTTTCATATTGAAAAGTCAAGGCTGTGCAGCAAACAGGGGATGTCAGGGAGGGGCTGAGAGCTGAGACTGCCACTAACCTGTGGTTCAGTTGTTTCTCTGACAACTTAAGATCAAGACATTCAGGAGATTTTTACTGGCAGCTGAGATATTTACAGTGTCTGTCTGTCCATAACCAACGCACCAGTGTATTAAGAATGGTAGAAACCATAAGTAAAGCAGTTTCCCATTGAAAAATCAGTGATTCCCCAACACTGTTCAGTGGAGACAGGACATCTTGGAGGGGCTGGAATCTGAGCAGCAGAACATTGGCTTTTCAGCAAGAAAATATTTCACTCATGGTTAATTCATGGTTAAAAATGACCATTTTCTAAATGTGGCTTAAAATGTGATCAAGTAAGTTTTGACTGCCACAGGCACACAACAAAACACGGACACATGTGCATAGGGGATATGATGCCATTGATAGGCAACCAAATTAAATAGAGCCATACCGTGATACAAACCACATTTCTGGAAATGTGTTTAAGTGCAAAGTAACCACAGCATTTCATTTGGCTAATGCTGAAAGGTCACATAACTTAATACATATAATTTAGTACATTTTGCAGATTTGTTTCCAGGAAAAAAGTGAATCTTTAATGTTGAGTCCTCTCAAACAGTCTTTTTCAAACAGAATGATCGCTCTATGTGACCACATCAACAATATGTGACATTTATTCTCTAATTTAAAGTGAATTTGATTCGATTGAAAGAAAAAAAGCCAGAAAAAAAGCCTTTCCAGAGGACTCTTCTCAGCTGCTATAAAATGTTAGACTATGTTTTTAAAGTCTGAAAATCTTTTTCACGTCATTGCAGGTGTGTGATGCCGCCTGTGGTACCTGGCACATGATGGCCCTCACTACAAGTGAGTACCACATAGTAGTATAATTTTTGGGGGGTGACGTCGGGTCACCTAAGATGAACTAGTTCCTGGGTTTCTCCCCTTTCCCCTCTGCACTTGCTCCTCTTCTCTTTCTCCAAATCTTGCTCCTCCTCGAAGCCCCTCCCTCCTCACTTTTCACTCATCGAACCATAATTCACTTCAGAGGGAAGCATCATTAATGCACAGTAGGACCCAGCAGCTTGATGTGTGCTAATTATATTGTGTGTTTTACACGCTGGATGACTTTTGCTTAGTCAGTGATGAGCTCAGTCTCTTGTAATTGTTTTTTGCATGTGATGAGTTTATAAAAGCCTATGTGTGTGCTTGTGTGTGTATCTGGGCGTGTTGCAGATGTGCGTGTTTACCCGTGCGTCCCATTTGTGTGTGCCCGTGCATGTGTAGTCTTGCATTAAGGCTGTGTGCACACATGTATACAACATACACTATATTTTTAAGTAGCTGGAAAGACAAGATTATTCCACGGCTACACACATTACACGCTTCTGTGAACTTAATAATGATTAGCAAACACTCAGAATCTCAAGATCATTCTGACACATTAAAACTGCATGCAACTTTAAACTCCATCAATCCCACACAAAACTTTGACACGCACCGTCAAACATGGCACTACGCTCCGTGACTTGCTCGCATTCTCCACAACCCATGTGATCCCTTTAGCACTGTACATCACACTCAGTGCTATAGCTAGAAATGCTGCTCAGCCTTTGGCTAATCATGCTGATTGGAGGTGTCCTTTGGCTCACCTGGGGGCTTCCAATCCTATTAGGCCAACCGTCCTGAGCCTAGCACACCCAGCAGCCGCTCGTGTTTGATCACTGGTGCTTAAAGCCCACACTTGTCCTCTTATGTTGGTGTTGAGGCATGGAGGAGAAGAGCAGCAGGGTGGGGTTCGGTGGGGGGGTTAAAATGTGATCTCCTTAACTCTCTAGGGGGGCAGAGGGGAGTTTGGTGCCCCACCTCCCTCGCTGACACTCTGCTCCTCCAAGTGGAGCTGGTCTTTAAACTTCAGATGTCAGTTGAAAGGCGGAACCACTGCAAGTTGTTTCCAAGCAAAAGGAAAGAAGATGGAGGGAAAGACAGAGAGAGGAGGTAGAGCCTGTGTGTTTCTGTTGTATTTTCACCTTTAAAGGAATTTCTTGAAGTGCAAGGGGTTATTTTGAAGTTGACTCACTTTTTTCTCAGTTCACATTGCTCTATCTTTCTTTCTCAGTCCATGAAAACATAGAAGTCATCTGGTAAGAAGTCAATACACCTGATCCCTGAAGGCCTGTCACCTCTTTCTACCTTCTTCCTATCTCTACCACATACTCTACCTCCCCTCACTTAGCCTTCCTCCTGGCTGCTCCTCTCCCTCTCTGCACACCCATCACCACTCTCTCTTGTGGCTCTCCTTCTTCCTTCCCTCCTCCTCTTTTGCTCCCCCCTTCATCCCCAGGCCAGGAGTGCCCAGGAAGAACCATGTGTTTCCAAAGTGGACTGGATGGGAAATCGAAGCAGGGCTTCTGTGTTTATCAAGCCACAGCTCCGTCACCTTGCTCCAACTCCCATCTGGAGGCCCCGGCAAATTGGTGACAGCAGCAACAACCCTGCAGCACACATGCCCCCTTTTTTTCCGGGCACACGTCCACACACACACACACGCACACACCTTGGCCTGTTTAGTTTTATTGCTGGTGTCAGGTGAGGAGGTGGAGGTAGGAGTGCTGTCTAATGTTCACCTCTCACACACATACACACACAGACACACTCACACACAGTCATTTCCACCCCTGCCGACACCTTGGCTAACAAGACCTGTGAACCGCACTGACAGAACTCCGAGACTTGTCAGAGTCCCAGTCATTTAGTGCCAAGACCTAGCCCCAGCTCTAACCCAACAGGGTTTCTGTATGCACACCAAACCACAATAGGCTACACAGTGGTATACTAAAGATGGGTGTACTGAATACTGCTGCTCCTCAAGGATGATTTTAGTGAGATACCTTTTCTACAGAGATCTACAATAATTCTTCCCATGCGATGAAAAAAATGTAGCATTATCATTGTTTGTAATGTATGTTTCTCATGGTTCATTTTAACTTTACCCTCAGTTTGCACCTCATTATGTTGATCTGCACCATCAAACATGACGTCTTCCATCTAGAACTATTTGAATGTGTGCTGTTACTCTTGTCTATCTGCCTTGTCCATGTAACAGCATGTGTCTGTAAGCCTGCTGTATCCACAGGCATCTTTATCTGAAGTAACTAGTAGTCTCGAGTCATTACAGGTAGTTGTGCATGGACCAATGCCCCTTTTGTTGCTTGTGTACAGGATGTTTGTTGTTCATTACCTTTTTCAGTGCCCTCTCTCTTCTCTTTCATGTGACCAAGTTAACGGAGGAGAAAGGAGAGTTGACTCGGGTTAGAGCCCTGCACAGCTTTGCTACCTTGAAAATGAACTGCACAAACAAAGGCTGGCCATTGTGCCTAAGCGCTTACAATGATGCCATTTAAGAGAGTATTGATCCAGCCAGTGCAGGGTCAATCATTGGATCAATGGTGTGTGGGTTGGTCGGCTGGAAGGCTGGTTGACTGCATGAATGAATGGATGGGCTGAATAACGGATGAATAGATGGTTGGATAATGGATGGATGGATATATGGATTTATTCATGGATGGATTTGAAGGCTGATATATAGGGGTTGCAGTACTGTCAGGTCGGCACAGACATGAACTTGTGAGAGTCTGAAGATTTCAGTTTTCTGTCCTGCTTTGTTTTGGCTTGTGCCCATTCAGTCTGGTACACCTGTCATCACATCACCACCTACGGTAAACTTTACCACAGGATCACATTAATGTAATGCCTCACTCCAAAAAACATTTCTTGGATGTAAAGTCAGTTTAACTTATCAGCAGCAACCTAACTTTCTGTTACATGGTCCTAACCTTGTAGTTGTTTCTAAGGAGGGCGTGCAGCTCAATATCATTCACCACCTGCTCATGTTTTCCCTTAGATGTACGCAGGCTTAGGTTGACATCCCACAAGGAGGTATACTGTGTATATATAAAGCTTTACTGTGGCACAGAAGAGTGGGGAAAGTAGAGATATAAATTAAAAAAGAGTCATTGTCATTAGCATGTTCTTGGTGGATTCTTGTGATGTGTTTACACCAGGGTTGATTGACCTAGTTACCCAGCCCCTGGCAGCGCAACACGAAAAAATATAACACAATGCAACACAAGGGAGAGGTGTGATCCCTTTATTATTCTTACATGTGAGTTGCATGGGAGTGAACACACATAACATCCTCGCAGAGCGGTGATCATCGGGGGGCTCACAGAGGTCGTGCCTCACGATGAACCAAAACGGGGGAGAGAGCTTATTTAAAATTCTGTAAGAGATGTCAATTGTGCCCTCTGCATATTTCTATGGAATATTTGTAAATAGATCCTTTGTAAATAGCTTCTCTCTTGCCAATCACCCTGTCTGCTCTCTGCACAGCAGCATTAAAAATTGATCCTTAGCCGCACCAGGGTGAAATGCTAACATCGCTGCCAAATGACTGATTAAAAAGAAAAACCTTTAATCTTTGCTTAAAAGTGTCTACTGCCTTGGCATGCCTTTCCCCTGTGCTCCTCTATCTTCCAAGGCTGCGAGGGGAAGGAGGGGGTCGCCGTGGGGGAAACGGGGTCACGCTTCATGTAGAGTCAGCACTGTACAGCGATATAGCTCTAGAGGTGAGGGATTTCACTAAGAGCAGATCTAGGAATTGACATGTATTGCTCTCTTCTGAATTTAACCTTAAGCCAAAGGTTAAAAATACATTTGAGTATTCCGCGGGGGGGGTTGGTGTTGGCAGCCCTACTAATAGCTTGCAAAAAAATGTAGCTTTTTATCCAACTTAACCATGCAAATTAAGATAGATCAGCAGGGCTGCACCGACAATAAGATAGTTTGACCTGCCTCCAGCTCACTCACTTGCACAGTGACAGTTCTCGACACACACTCTCCCCAAATGATGTTTAAATAGTGACGTGGCAATAAAACACTGGACAAAAAAAGACCAAAGAAAAAAAAAGGATGTTAGAGTGTTGACTGGAGATGCTGAGAGGTGTGTTTGTGTTTCAGGGAGCAGGAGAGAAACAGAGAATGTGATCTCCCTGTGTGTGAGGCTCTCTTCAGAGACCATGTCAGCCGTCCCCTACCGACGGAGCATGCAGAGAAAGAAAACACAGTGCAAGTAAGATAAACACACCTCCTCTTCCTTGCTCTATAGCTCTTTTATTGACTTGCTTGCATACTGTACAGCTCAATCTGTAACCCATTTGCTAACTCAACAGCCCCCTAACTCTTGCAGTGGATCTCCCCTGATTGATATCTTCCTCTTCCACACTCCCTGCCTGCCTCGTTGATATCCTCATTCCCACGCACCCATTGTTTGCTCCTCAAACCCTCTTTCATTCATTTTTTCCTGTTTCTTTATGCACGCTGTAAATGAACATATCAGTAGCAAGTAACACAGTATAACAAGTTCCACTTGAGTAAACAGCACAGCCCTCAAAACATTAAGAAGTAAATGTATTCACTCACCTCTCAGAGTATCAGTGAGGACCACTAAATTGTCACCCAGAGCCACACACACACCACACACATACACCCAAGCTCCCGCCCCTCCCCATCTCTCTGTCATTCAGGTGTTTACTGTCATTCATACTCAGGGTTTTGTATAATCCTCTCACCACACCTGAGTGCTCCCCACTCAGTGTCACTGGATTTACTCTCTCTCTCCCCTCTCTCGCTCTCTCTCTCCCTCACACACACACTCTTCCCTCTCCTCCGGTGCACAGCCTTTTTCATTTTGCATCACAGCCATTCTTATACACACTTTGTCATTTCTTATGTAAATAACCACAGATAAAAAGACAGTAACAGACATTTTAAGATTTACACACACCACTCTGCGCGTATGTTTTCAGTCATCCACTCTCATCAGCCAGTTTGTTTGTGGAAGTGCCTTTGCCTGTAGCCATAAATTAGGGGTTGTGATTTAACTCATTGAGACAAAAGAGAAAGACAACGAAACATGAATAAAACAAATGATGTGGAGAAGGTGAGGGGGAGAGAGAGCGCGAGGAGAGGAGGGTGAACTGAAGGCAGAAATGGGCCAGTATGTATTTCTGCTCTACTTTCACTTGGGGAAGGCTTCATTAAGAAGTCTGTTTCCAGAGCATGGTGGAATCTGTGTGTGTGTGTGTGCGTGCGTGTGTCTGCGTGTGTGTGTGCGTGTGAGTGTGAGCATAGGAATTGGTGTGTATGTTCATAGGTTAACATGTGAGATTGTGTCAGTGCACATGCACATCCATGCATGCATGTGTGCATGCCCATAAATATATTTGTGTGTGTTCAGTGAGAGAGATCTCTTAAATAATTTACACCCAGAACTCTCTAATTGGTATCAAGTTTTTAAATGGGGTCAAATGTTGCGGTGCAGTTTCATGCAGCTTTTCTTTTGCCTTAAGTCTGTATCATTACATCTGGTGCTCCAGTGCTGCTGCCTCAGTGAACTTGAACCTCTAAATTCTGGATTTGCCTATTGACTGGGGCTCTGCTCTCAGACTGGAGAGACGTGCTACACCAGGCTGAGGCTGACGAGGGAATTTAGTTTTATGGCTGTGTTAGAGTTGTGTTACACCGTCTATTCATGTCTGTTACATACGCAACATTTTGCGAGAGATATGGTGAGTCGTAAACATCAAACAGAGGTACACACACCCACACACACGTGCACGCACACACACACACTGCCTGAGGCAGCGCACAGAGCTGGTATTAGATTTAAGCCCCCTAATAAAGCCAATTAGAATTATACTATGCACTGGTGAAAGCAACTTTACCGGGGCAATTCTCTCATCTCCACACATACACATGTATGCCCACATATGCATACAGAAACACAGTCTGCACACACACTTCAACCAGACTGTGTCCCGGTGTCAGTTATAACTCTACAGCAAAAGCAACTAGTTACAAAACTTGTTATATTACTTTTGTTCCTCAGCACAGCTCTGTCTGTCAATGATCCCATTAAAAACCCTCAAAGCCTACAAACCCATAGTGTCTTCTGTGTTTGTATATGGAAGTAGAAGATGAGACAACCGGGTTTAACAGCCTCTCCAACCTCTCAACCAAGTCTCTAACGAAACAAAACCAGGGTAATTAGTTGGCAACTATAAACTAACAACATAAATTCACTGATGACTTTAAAAAAGTAAGTAGACTCTGTAGTAAAACCTGTGATGCGGCAGTATCATACTGTTTAGACAATGTAAAAATCACGCAGTCACTTTTTGTAGGAAAGGAAAGAATTCTTATTTTAAGCTAATCAGTTTAGCGCTCAGAAAGTGGTAGTAGGTTTTTTGACAAATCATATCCAGTGACGCCACTAAACACCAACTAGATGATGTCTGGATTGCTATAAAATTAATCTTTGCATTTTAGACCTTTGTTTCACAGTAGGAACAACCTAATATTTTGTGTGCACTTCTGGCAGGACCTCAAGTACAGGATTCAGGATCTCACATTGGAGGGATTGAAGGGCTCTGAGGAGCAGGAGAAAGATGATGAAAGTGAGAGTGCAGAAGAAGAAAAAAAACACCAAGAAAGACCAAACAAAGATGAGGGAGATGGAGCGTTACATGATTCAGCATTTGCCATTGCCAGGTCTGCAACACGGATGGACAGGAGAGGAAATGGCCACTCATCAATCACATGTGACCAAGGCGGGGGGAGAAGAGGCTGTGGAACAGCAGGGCCTCTGGAGCTGAGGAAAGAACCACTCAAAAGTCGAGCAAGCCGAGACATAGTCTTCACCACTTTGCATCTTTTACCCAAGTCAGAGGCAGAGCGGTGCAGACCCACCGCCTGCACCCTGCCCCGGCTACTGAGAGGACAACAAGCCCATGGCAGGGTTTTAGCTGAGGCTCAAAAGGTGAATGTTAATGTGTTTATCACAAAAAAACCCTATCCCTGTAAATATCCAGTGTATTACTGATATTACTGACTACTAGAAGTAAGGTGCATATTTCTTCAAAGGGAATCAAACTTCCAAGTTTGCTGAAATTACATTTCTTTTACCTTGCCTCTTTCAGTCTTAGTGTGTATAATCCAAAGATCATTTTTACTTTTATTCGACTTTTGACAGTATAGAGTGAATGGAAACATCAGGATGACCTGGCAACATCACAGAGCTGCTGGCCCTCAACCTCTTACACTTTATACTTCCTATAATTTCTGAGAGCTACAGTAAGTGGGTTTGAACTCTGAGAGGCAGCACTGAATCATTTTGGATGAGATTAAAGAGAGAAGTATACATTAAGTCGTTGGCAGGCTGGAGGTGTAACTTAAGCAGTAGACTACTGCACAAGCAATGACTTACAAACTGTAAGCAGATAACAATGAAGATCCAAATCCCTTAAATTGCTTAGAGAAGAAGAATATTGAAATGTTCTCTAGTTGTTTGTGATTTTTGGTATTTTAAATTATGGTATGGTATGAATTCATTTCCCAAAGGCAAATTATGAGTGCAAACTATGCATTTATTCTTTTTTTCCATGTGTGTCATGTGCCTTTTCAGGAGACATATACGCATCTGACAGATCTGGTCCAGAAATCCAAGAGCGAAAGCAACGTTCTGCAGAATACCAAACACAGACACAAACCCAGACCTCCTGGAAGAGGTGTAGGTTCAGGGGATCAGAGGGCAGCCTCTTGTTACCGTTCAAAAGCAAGAGTGCACACAAACCTCAAGTCTCCGATTTACAATTCTTCTCCCCATCTGACCCCTGGACAACAAATTCAGATGTCCCCTTCCTTGCAGCTGGGGTCGCAAGTTGAAGCCTCCCTTTCTCTGACTCAGTCCTCATCTGAAACATTCAGGTATTGTCCTACACGCAGCAGAGTTTCTTCCTTTAACTCATCCTGGAATAACCTATAAACATAGACAGATCGGGCCACCATATACAGTATATATGTTTGCCCTCAAATTTCACTTTATGTGAACTACATGAAATCAAAATATATTTGTTGTATAATCCCCTAGATATTACACAATTCATAAAGCCATCAGCATTTTTACTCAACAGGCCATGGAAATGACTGGCTATGAAAAGAGAGAATGTGCACTCTATTATCTACTTGATGATGGTTTTTCTGGAGACCACATACAAAGCCAAATACTTTAGGTTCCAAGGTGACTGACAAACAGCCTCTTTAGCTCTGCAAGAGCTCTCCAAAACAGACTCCAGATCAGCATTAAAGGGCTCCACTTTACCCCACACTGTGATTTGGCAAATACACTCCTCTTACAAACCATCTCAATGACACTCATGAACCTTAACCTCATCTGAAAGCATTAGACTTTTTGTCTTACAGTCAAAGCTGCATGTAGGAGTTGCACAGTCCTTGAATCACCACATTTCAACATGTCAACAGAACTTGAGAAGGCTGAGTTTTATTTATTTATTTTTTATTTTTTTTACCCTGCACACTACTGAACCACATTCACTTTAATGCTTACAGTATGTTGTTTATTAAAGACATAACGCCCTCTCAGATCTTGGCCTCTTGTAAGACATTTCACGGTGGAGTGTCATGGCTGCCCATTTCTGCAGTATGACTCACATGTGCATGCTACTATGGCTCTTTTGAGTGTGAGGAAATTGATTTGTTGCAGAGATAATACTATATGATGAGGTTTCTCAAAGTAAGTAGGATCATTACAGGAAACAGGGCTCCCTTTGAATTCGCTTTGCTCCTTGCTCTGTTTTGTTCTTCATGTTTCTTAGAGGCATCCCTCATTAGCCTTGTACTCTATGCAAACTGCTTCTTTGCCACAGTGTCAACCACAACCACATGTCACTTGAAATAGCTCATACAATGGGTTTTTCCAATTTGTACATTTAACAGAGAGGAGCTTTTTGTTCATCAGTTCACTGTGTGATATATTAGCAGTGCTGGTTTAGATTAATCACTGACAAATAAAAGTTGAATCAATTCTTCATAATGATAAAAACCACAATCAATACTGCTACTAATAGTACTTATGACAGTAATATTAATAATAATACATGTTTTACCAATTTAAAGCCTTATTATGCACAGACAAGTCATTGTAAAAAGTTAGAGTTGTGTTGACATAACAACTGGATGTTTTATTGTTCCTATTCTGCTTTCATCACAGTGTCAATATTTCACTATTTCAAAGAATAAATATAGACATCAAAGCTGTTCATTACTTTTATCCCACTTTTTAAAGGTAAAAAAGAATGCTAATGTTAATTATATGAACCTAAGCAAATATATTTAAAGTCACATTGAATTGCTGCTCCAGGAACGTCATCAGTAAAATAGCACATCTGAATTGAGTCTTAAATCTACTTTTCCAACTCAACACTGACTTACATACAACTATACAGTACTGATGGCATTGAGACATCCACCCTCATCTCACCCCATCATCCCTTACGCTCCCTATGGTTTGTTTTGGTGTGTGTGAGTAAGCCTTGGTTGTGTGCATCACGTCTTTGCCCTGCGAGACTCCTGCCAATCGATTCAAGGTGAGATCTGTCGATTAAACACCCTGAGCCGTGCTCTCTACCTAACCCCGGGTGATTCAATCCTACCCCTTACACACACATGTACACACTAATACACAAACACATGAACGCATACACACCAACTTCATCTGTCATCCATCAATACTTCCATCGGGGCCTGTATTGATCCCCCCCCCCCATCCAACGTCTTCACCCCATGCAGCACAACATCAGGGCCAAGACGACGTCTGTGCAGGTTTAATTTCTGACAGATTTACAATAAAGCTCAAGCTATTATTTAACTCTTCCGGCCGCAGTGTGCTCTTTGATTTAGCACCCTGAGAGAGGATGAGTTACAGCTGACATGGAGAATCTGCCGGGGCTGGAATGGTAGGCACCCGGTTCATAACTCAGCCGCCGAATGTGTAGTTAGTCAATCACTTGATCTGTAATCACAAATGCTGCCAGAAATTACATGAGTGATGAGCTGTAATAAAAGCACTTACTTTTCCTGCTCTGTCTCTTAAGTGTTATTGGCAGACCCCTCTCTCCCAGGAGGCCGTGGCTGTGAAACAAAATCCCGATATAAACTGCCTCATTGGTCCCTGCCTCACGCTCTCTCTCTCTGGTGTACTGTATGTGTGTGTATGTGACTGTGTGTGTGTGATAGTGCTCCCACCACAGTGTAATTCAAAGATCTTTTTGACAGTCTTTCTTCCACTCTTGGATTGTCTTGCTTCAGGACAAATGATCCTCACTCTAGTAAAGACAGTCATCTGTGTCTCTATCATTTATAATCTCTAAAGTCTGCGGAGGTGCAAGGAAACACAATTTACTGACAATGACTGTTTTCAAACAAGCCTGGCACTATTAATTGGCGAGTAAAACACATCATGTAAATGCAGTATTAAAGATGTTGCCACGCAGCAGTTTGTCAGTGCTGGTGAAACTTTCCTTGCCTCAATCTCCTCTCAGACTGCTGGTGATAAGTTACAGTACATCAGACATATGACCTCATGTACAGGTAATCAAATATCTCAGGGCCACGACTCAAACCTTTTTCTCGACTGTCTGTGACTCCCAGCTTCATAGCCTTTGGCAGGAGGTCATGCGTGACAGTTTTATTGATACGGACCTCTGTAATAATTACACAGCGTCTTGCATGCACTATTGATCAGGCCTATTGATAAAATCATATTTTACTGTAAAGGTCTGTTGATTTGATGCATTACAGCATAAATCTCTCCTCACAAGCAGCTGAGTTGGAACTCCTCCCGCTGAGTGATGGATGCTCCCACAGATAAACACGTGCACACACACACGCACACACACACACACACATACACATACACATACACATACACAAACTATTTATATCTATTGTTTGAATGGTGATAGTAACAGGCACAGGTTAAAGATAGACAGAGATGTAATGACATCCATACCTTTAGTCCATCCATATAAATAGACGATCACATAGGGATGACAAGTAGGATCTACTATCCAGCCCAGCTCATATGATGTGATATATAAGCAAGGGTGTTTATGGAGTCACTGCACCATCTTATCATGATTTGTATTGTCAGCAGGGGCTGAATCTGCATGGTGGTAATAGATTCTGATGTGATTCAAATGCCCCATGGTGAATGGGAAATAGAGATGAATGTGACAGATCGTAGAGAACTTGTCCTGTATATAAACGGCCTTTAGAAGTGTTGTTCTCACTGGGAGGGAAGGATAGAGGGTGTAGCGGCTGGCATGGAGGGAAATGTCATTGCTGGTATTAAAATGGTAAGAATCTGATCCTCAAAGCTGACCTCTACAGTCAGTGCAATGAAATTGATATGATTTCCGGAGGAGAAACACTCTACACCTTGGCTACTGCAGTTTTCCTGGTGTTAAAGAGCTTTTTGTCACATTCAGGTTGCACGCAAGCTGGAATACAGACTAATGGAGAACTAAACAGAAAGTGTCAGGTAATTTACAATGGTGGCTATGGTGTCGCGAATTATCACCCTTTGATCCCACCATGGAAAAACATAACATGCGTAATAAAGGAAAAGAGCAAATTTATTACTATTGGAGGAAAGGAAAATACGTCTTTATGGTTCAGGTTAAAAAGCAGCTTACTAGACCGCGTTTCCGCTTTGGCTGGCAGTTCAAATGCATGTTTTCTTTTTGGACTTTCCCCTGGCTGGATTCTGAACCACTTGGGGGTAGTTCGCAAAGGCTGTGGTGCACCAGTGACGGGCTGGTTTTCACATTTAAAGAGCCAAAGGGACATGGGGAACATGTTCATGTTCAAGAGGCCTACAAAATTCTAAAAGCCGGGATATAGAGTTAATCGCTGGCCCAGCCAAGGCCCCCCCAGAGCGGCTGCTCCTTCAAAATGCTGAACAGCCCGTTTGGCTGCAGAACAGGAATTTGGTCCTGCAGAGGACAGAGGAGGGGAAATTGATCTTTATCGGCAGTGATTTGTTTTATAAGCATAAAACCTGCTCAAACCTGAACTCTTTGAAATGGAATTCTGATGAAAGTAACAGCATACAAGTTTAACTTCTTCTATTTCTTCTTATGCAAACCAAAAACACAGAGGCCCTGCAAAGGGGAATAAAATAACTCCATTGTCTAGAAATAAATAGAAGTCAGATAACAGATTTTTTCACATAATAGATTTTTTTTTAATCAGATCATTTTTCTCCTCGATATTTTTGAGATCAATTGACGACCTTTCTGCTATAGTGTGTGATTGATATAGTATGGAATCTATCCATAGAAGATGGTGCATAACTAAAGGATTCCAGTGACTTTGAACATACTCACTACTTTTGTACCACGGCTGTTTGAAATGCTAATATAAAGCTTGTGAAATAGCAACAATACCGCCAGTGTGTTCCCCAGAGCTGGAAGGAGAAGGCAGAGCAAGACAAAGGCAGTTTTTAATCTGAGCAGGAAGCATACAGTGGCGATTCACTGTGACATGGTGATTGATATGAGTGAGTAGTATATTTACAGAGTCTGACGGGATAGGAGAAAGAGAGTGTTTTCTTCCCATCCGTGCGCTTATCTCCCTCCATAAATCACTGCCGATGGGATGCATAAATGTGGACAAGGAAACGTCGTATGGCTCAGACTCAGGCAATTCCACTTTGACCTTTACATTTGGTATTGGTCACTGGTGCTAAATGCATGCCACGACCTTCCCTGACCTTGGGCTATTCATATTTAATAGCCATGAGGCCTGATGGTTCCTCAGACAACATACAGTATATAATCTCACATGCAAACCGCACAAACACATCAAATGAGCCGTCACTGTAGTCAAGCCAAACAGCATTTAAAGTCATGATTAGAGATTCTGATCATGATCAACTCCTGTCATTTTCTCTGTCTTATTAAAAAAATATATAAATGAAGTAAAGATATGATCCCTTTTTGCCTTCTCATCAGGCTGCTTCTTTACAGCTCTGATTCCATTACCCCTTGCCCAGCGGCACTCTATGATGTCCTATGTCCATCCTAACCTTTGACTCCAGCCAGTGCTTTAAAGGTTCTGCACTTTGCCCTCTCCCATTTGACCTGTCTGAAGTATACCTTTATAATTGCGCCTGTCGCTATCAAATGCTCATATGAGCGGGTGCAGGGGCAGGGGGCCGAAGTCTGTCCAGTAACCTTTTGGCCTCTTGTTCATCCATTCTGCTCAAAGCAACCACGGCACGCTTCCTCCCCCTACCCACAATCCCATACTGTATTAGTCTGCATGTCGGAGTTATTGATGGTGCTCTGGAAATATTTTATTGGTCAGTCATGACCTTTGACTGGGGCAATGCAAACACTAACCCCCCTAAAGCTTCCTATTGACATGGATATATTTATATATATATATGTGTGTGTGTGTGTGTGTGATCAGGTGGCTAATAGAAGTATAGATATGGGATGGCCAAAGACCTAGTCATTTGGATTTTAACACCATGAGGTCAGCATTGCTTGTGAGTAGAATCAATAATCAAAGCACATATCCATGTTCGTTATATAGAAAACTATCCAGTGATTCACAGTAAAGTCTTTTAGAAAAAAATAGACAATAAAGACACAAAAATATGCATAAAGGAATAAAATGTCACACCAAATAATGTTTTATTTTATCAAAAATGGAATTTGCAAATTAAAGTAATGCTTTATATTGCTTGGTGTTGAAGTGCAAGCTCCAAACAATTGAAGGAAAAAACATAAAATGCACTTCGGGTCTTCCTCCCATCTTCTTTTTATTCCACGTAAGTCTCTTCATCAAAGGAGGTGTAGCTTGCACTGAAGCACCCACAATTAAGATAAGCCCGACCACAGCTGGACAATTACCTGCCAACTAACCTTTTCTGGAGGCACTTAAGAACGTAAGGACCCCTGAGGATAGATGTGCCCCGAGTAGAACAAGCACTTCAACAGTCCGAAGAGAGAGCGAGAGGGAGGATGTAATGTATGAGAGTGGAGGGCTAGAGAGAGGGAGAGTGACAAAGAGAGAGGAAAAAATGATAGAAATAGAGAAAAAGACAGTATCATGGTGAGATTACCTAATCCTCTGTCTGAGAGGAGTATTTGAAGGCACTGGTGGTGTCCAACAAGAGGGGGCTTTGTGGAGGTTTACCCAGGAGAGGCCAGCTTAGCAGGGGGATCTAGTGGAACACCAGGTGACCAGTGCTGTCTCCCCAAGCACGAACCTCAGCCCATGGCTTTGTAAACACTGTTAAATTGATTGCAGGGAGCTGATGAGATTTCCCTGCAGCCTGGGTCATTATCACATTGTGGGCCAGCTTTAATTCACTCACACCGAGCCATCTATGGGTTGTCACTCTGTTTCATATCATAGTTTTAATGTTAGTGACAGTGCTTTCTGTCAAACGTTCATGTATGTGTCGCAGTGTGTGTGAGTGAGGCTGGTGGTGGACGTGTGCTAGAATTTTCAACATTGGGCAACACTAACTTGTATTTAATTTTCTTATCCTTGGCGCAGCGTTATATGTAGCAATGGTCAGGATGTTATGGTCTCAGCCCTGCTGCACAACGGGGTGAGTTTCAGCACTGTATGATATCTGATCCCAAAAGCCCTGCAGGGCAGCCACAGCAAATCAACAATGGATTAATGGATCTGGTTCTGCTCATAAATCTCTGTGGGATTGGAAAGCATTGGAGGACAGTCAGCCTGTAGTGCTGTGCTTAATGTTACAGGCAGTTTGGGTTTCCCATCGTTCAAAGCAGTGACAGGGTAGTAAAGATGTGGCAGCATCTTATGTCTGCGTTAAATCAGTGAATGTCAGGAATGCTGGATTGTCAGTCTGCAGTGTCGAGAGCTGGACCAACACTTATTCATTGGTACAGATTTGTTTATAAATAACCCCAATGCTTTTCCACAGCTTTTAACTTACAATACAATAACTTCATGCACCATGGAGAAGACAGAAAAGATGTGTTGTGCAGACATGCCCTAATTCACCGGTGTCAGTACAACCCTTCAACCTTAGCCGACTGCAGTAAGGCCTTGCCATAGATCACGGTGGTTAACAGTTAGCTGTTCCTGCAGGTGTGTAGGGAATGGCAGTAACTGCTTCCATTACTGGAGAGAATGGCCCAACTCCCACAGCCCCCTCCAGACAACGCTGTCATTACCCATCCATTGTGAGGCCTGAGAGGGAGCCCGTAAGTACGGCAGACTTATGGCTTTGTTAGAGTGACTGGATGGTCTCCTCTGGCTCAGCACAGGATAAGGAGTGACGGTGGTATGGAAGGATGGCCAGATAGCGTGATAGAGATGGAGGATGAGGATGAATCGAACACCCCTTGATATCCCACCACCACCACCGTACCACCCCCCGATGTGCTCATGAGTAGAGTGCAGGCTGGAGGGTGGGGAGGGTTATTTGGTGCTATTTTTACAAGAAACGGGTTGATTTGTCTTAGGCCATTACCGTCTATTACAGCTGCGAGTCTTGGGGAAAAGGTGGGAAGCGGCAGACGCTGGCATTCTGCCTAAAGAGAAATCAATGAAACAAATTAATCCTTCGCAGGCTGCGGTGACACAGTAATCCATCATTCAGGGGGCGCTTTTACACACTGAATCAGGGAGCGAGGCGGGGAGGTGGAGGGATTGGGGGTCGGGGGACTGGGTTGGTGGGTGCGTGCTGGTTGAGGAGGGGTGGGGGAGAGCGGCACTGAGGCCCTGGGGGACAGGGGCAGACATCCATGCTACGGTAGCACTGGGGTAACGGTGGGTGGTGGCAGGGAATCAAGTGGCTCTGAGCCCTTCCTTTACATCCTTGAGCTGCCTGTGGACATACAGAGCAGGAGGAGGAGGAGAGGGACAAAAACACAATCAGCTGAACTGCACCATGGACATGGCCATGATTACACACATATGCCTACATGTATTTACCCTGTTCCCTGTGACTTGCTGTTTGGTTTAACCCCACTAGGCTGATGGCTGATGGGAGCTTAATACAGGTGGCAAACACATCATGATTCGTGGACCTAACTGGATTTTAAAAAAAAGGGAGGGAGAACAAGGGCCATGAGGTGGAGGGAGAACAGGGGAGGAATCAAGAAGACGCTAGAACCCTGCAGTGCTTCCTCTCTTTTCTCACCGTTCCCTGCCACAAGCTTCTCATGTGGCCCTGTATTGTTTTGCTCCTGCTTGCAGTGTCCTTATGACGACACACTATTTTTGCATTGTAGATCATCATAGCAACAGACTAAGGTCCAGGTGTCCCCACCCACAGACATACAGGATGCTCATTGCCCTCTCGCCTCTAAAGCACAGCCCACCATTTTGCTATTCAAAGCGGAGAGCTGTATACATGCACCCAGATTCGCCACAGTGATGCGCCAGTGCACGGCCAATTAGAGCTAAGATCCATCCATGTGACTGTGTCATGTGATCAGATGCCCTGTGAGGAAACAGTCCAGCCCAGGCCAAGATCCGTGTGAAGCAGCTGTACCCTCCGATGAATCACATAACAGCCAACATCAAATGATATCACAATTCAACTGGGAGTGAAGAGAGAGAGAAAAAAAAACACATACACACATATCGGGATTGATGTGTTTTTATTAAGGTCTTCGCTGTGTTGCATTGCCTTTTAGTAATATTACATCATTATGAAAGCAAGTTCAAGAGCATGATCCCCTCAGTGTTACTGTATCAGTCGGCTTTGTTGGTCTCCAGGCTCCTTTGTGGCAACTGTGACTGCTCTGCTGACATTCATTGATAGTGACTGTGTGTGTTTTTATGGCAGTGACTTGTAGCTTGAGCTCTGATGGAGGGTGGTGATGCTTAGGAAGCCGGGGTCATTGCATGAAAAAAAAAAAGTTAATACAGGAACAACAACAACCAGAGCCATTATTTGCCATGTCATTGTAATAGGTGGTGCCACTTACCTTAAACAGCTTCCCGAAGAGGAATACCAATAGCCCCCTTTCACCCCCTAAAAACACAGGTGGTAGCATTCTGTGAAATGGCATGTCAGAAAATCAGAGAAAATAGTGGGTGGAGGTAAAGGGAGCGAAAGCGGTCAGAGAGCAGAGAGAAGGCGAGCGGGGAGGGAGGGAGGGCAGGGGAAGAAGTGAAAGGATGGAAAAATGTGGGGATATTGCAGCAGAGCGGATGGTGTGAGGGAGGCAGAGTGAGAAATGTTGCCGGAAATGCTAGAGCCAGCAGCGTGTGTAAAGAACCACACTGCAACATTTCTCATCCTTGACACCGCTGACAAGCTTTCCAAACACACACAGTGTGCTTTCAAAGTACAGGGATGTAATATCCAAATCTTTAACACGGCTTCCCCTCTAAGATCGTACTCTTTTGTTTTCCCTCCCTCTGTAAACAAGGCAGATGTCGGGGGTATTGAATTTAACCCAGTGCCGTAATTCTTAATTTGAAGGGTGTGTACTTTCAAATTCCCACAGCAAATACAATAAAACATGTTTGTGTGCGAGGAGAACTTTCTCTGACTCTCTCTAAGTGGTGGAAGAATCATAGTGAGAGGAGTGAAAGGGTGAGGAAAGACGGATATGAGGAGAGGGGAGGAGGACAGAAGATTGTTGTGGAATGTTTGCTGTTCTGGCCAGAACTCGACCATCTCATTTGTCAGGGCTTGACCCCAACTCCTGGGTCAAAGGTCGAAGGGAACATCTAAGGGAAACTGACGTGACTATCTCACACACATACACTCTCTCACACACACACACACACACACACAGAGGAGTAAACACACAAACATGTGTGAGAGTGTCTGTGAGTGTCTCCCCTTTACACTCCACAGCACTCTTTCTTACATGATTGAATCTCATGCGCAGTACATCTGTATATATCATCATGAATATTCATCCTCGGCATATTTGTTGTATTAATACGGTTACTGAGTTACTGTTATGGTGAGCTTTCCCGATGAAAAGATCAGCTGTCAGGTTCTCAAAAGTCTTTTTCCAAAATAAAATAAAACCAAAACTTTATTTAATCCTTTATTTAAAGGGTCCAGTATTCATTTCTGAGTAAGAAACCTGGGCTTGTATTTGATAAACACACAGTCAAGTGATGTAGCTGATGAAAAATATAAACTGAACTGAGCCTCTTGAAGTGTATTCTGGCAGTGGCTTTTAATCTAGCTCTAATGTTGTATTTACCACATGTATGATTAAGTACATCTAGGTTGTCACTACAGAGCTGTCATGCCAAGTGATCCCAACACTCGTACAGTTGTATCACTGTCACTGCCCTATAATCAAACAGCTCTCGCCATAAATTACATCTCATCCCAGTGTCAGTCCTCGCACCACACCAACACGTCCCCCTGTGTTTCCTGGCCGCCGCGTCGCTCCCTGCCCTGCGGAGGAGACACACACACACAACACAAACCTGGTCACAAAGGGCAAGGTTAGCTCCACTGACTCACTCACACCAGCCCTCTTTTCAAATGAAACTTTCACAATTTCAAATGAAAGAGAGTCAGTGACAAGACAATATCACTGGACCCTTGTGAATCGTGTGACATTAGGACAATAGCTGAGGGCAGCCACACCTCACACAGTGGAAATGACAAATTGAGCTGTGTTTTATTTAAGAGAGGATTATCGTACGCTTACAATGTGTGACTGTACACTCTGGTCTCTGTCTTCTGCACACACTCCTGTTTGGAGACAAATTGTTCATTTTTGTCTCCTAAAATGCAGCCTCCCTACCTGCTTCTTTCCCTGCTTTAAAAAGAAAATCAGACAGGTAGCACAGCAGCTGATATTCATGGCTTTGAGATGCATCTTAAATCTTACACCTTTGTCATTCTTTGGCCGGAGACATCAAACAGGTGCTATGAATAATTTATCTTAAGAGTTTCACATTGATAAGGTCACAATCTGCCAGGTCTGGACACTAAACACAGGCCACCACCACACCTTCTCTTCGCTGTCTCTTTTACACACATGTGCCCTCACGCGCAAACACCAGACACACACCTTTCAAATGAAAATACACAAAATCTCAAGAGGATTTTGTTCATGTGTGTGGGTGTGAGAGAGAAAGGGAGGAGGAGGGGAGGGGGGGGGGGGTCCTCTTGGTTGAAATGTTAGCTTTTATAGTATTTTAGTCAGAAATGTGTCTGGAAAAATACTTTTTTTTTTTTTTTTTACAGAATGACTGTGTTATCGGTGCCATGTTACAGTATAATGATAAATAATATTTCACAGTTGTCTAGGAGGGTGGAAATTAGAGTAAAACTGAAATTGCAGCTTCATGTTCCTTTTCATTTCTGACACAAAACACTTTCAAGGTTGTTAAATGTAAATAAGTAAATATATATGTTTTCAGTCAAACTGCCTCTGAGAGTTTGTGGGGAATTTCTTTTTTCTGATGTAAACTACAGTGCAGCAGTGTGCTCAGTCACTCTCAGCTCCAGCATGTTGACGGTTCAGCTACACTACATTTCTAATTAAGCCCCTGCTGTGTGTTGGTTTTTGGTAAAAAAAAAAAAAAAAAAATGGGAGGGAAAAAATAATGCAGTGCTGATGTGATGCCACTCATTTAGTTACAAAGCACAAGTTAATACAACAGAACGAGTTGAACCACGAAGAGGAGGGGGGGGGGGGCAAAGTTTGACCCAGCGTCAGCAAACAGTGCAACAGAGAGAGAGAGAGAGAGAGAGAGAGAGAGAGAGAGACTTTGTTTACATGTAAATTGTCTCATATTTGGTCTGATGTGATTTCACATATTCAGTACTCTGTGAGCTTCACCATGTCATACCCCCCCCCCACCCCCCACCACCTCCTCCCGACTGGAATCACTCCTCCACCGTGTTGACCCCCCCACCCCCACCCCCCGCAATAATCGCAATACTTCTTTAAAAAATTGTTTTGCACTCCTCTGTGTCGGAGGGTAATCTGGCTCTTTTGTCGCGGAGCTATATTTCTACTGTGTGTTGTCGGATAATGTGAGGATGGGATGAAAGGTAATCTGCGTGCAGAATTCCTAAAGCTCCCTTATCCTTGTTGAATTTCTCAAGAATTCCACCTTTGCCCTCCGGTTTCCCTGAAATAAATTACTTTAAGGGTGAGATGCCTTTACGCACCCCCCGTTTGGATCCCGTTCTCTGTGTGTGGGTGTATGTGTGTGTGTGTGTGTGTGTGTGTGTGTGTGTGTGTGTGTGTGTGTGTGTGTGCCTTCTTTAAACGCAGTCAAACAGGTATTAAGTCTTATTTTAATTCACTTGATTCCTTAAGGCGGCATCTCTCCCTGGATACTTCACAGACACTCTGGGAACACGAAGAACTGATTTTCCAAAGTTGCATAAAAATAGAAGCCCCCGATATTAAAACCATTACCTACTGTGTTGATCGTTGATGATTACAATAGTACATGAGTATAAACAGGTTGTTTTTAACCCCACCTGAGGCCACGAGCAGTCAGACCTGTCTGATAAAACATCTCCCCTATAGCTGTCATTCCATCTTCTGTTCTGCTCAGTTTACTGTGTGTTTCACTTCAGCTGCTGATTGATATGCTCTGGGCTTCCGTTCACTGTGGATCACTAAGAAGTGCACACACGCTGTTGAAAGTCTGTTTCCCTTCATCTAGCTTCTGGTACTTAAACTTTGGTTTTTTGGTGTACTACAAAATTACAGTGTTTGCACTGTGGAACCACGAGGGTTTGAGAGCTAATGGATTTATAATCTCCGTCTCTGGGACCATCCAGAGTAATTAGCACATAGGCTCTAAAGAAATGATGGTTAGTGAGCAATAAAGCCATTGCCCATAGCATAAACTGACAGTCCCTCTAACTTAACTCCAACCTCAAGCATAATTGGGAAAGTCATTGCTGTTATTGTCCTCAATTATACTCCAGGATGCAAAAACCCTGGAAAGAGACTTTCATTCATCACGTCTAAAAGTGAAGGGTCTCAAATCTCTGGAGAGACGAGGCCATATTAAAAATAATGGGGAAATAAACAATAACGGACGGAGATGATTCACAGGGTAGTGCGGTTTTACACCTTCAGTCTCTTTTAACAGTGACGTAATAAGTTCAAAAATACCAGAGTCAAAATTACAAATGAAATAACATAGAAATGATCCGGTTCGCTCTGATGCACAGAACTGCTGTTTGTGTCCGTCGGTTTTAATTTGACATGTAAACTTTGGCTGCTTGTGGAGGGACACTTTGCAGTAATTATTAATAGCAATGCTGTTTTTGTGAACTTTTGTTGTCTGCTAAATGCCTCGCTCTTAAATGGCTGCAGACTATAGGCTCAACGATATTTTCACTATTTCTCATGAATGGCCTTTCCATTAAGAGCGATTAGATTATGTCCATTGAAAGTTGCTGATCCATAGAAAAAAAAAGCCAGCGGATAAAAGGCGATTTCAAGTGACCTTCTCGTCCCTTTCACACCAATCTGAGCCCCCAGAATAATTTGGGGATCAGATTTGGACAACAACAAAAAAAAAAAAAAAAAAAGACGCACCCCCACTCTCTCTCTCTCTCTCTCTCTCTCTCTCTCTCTCACCCACACACACACACACACACACACACACACACACACAACCCCTCCTCCCCTTTCAACATACAACCACTCAAAGCAACAAAACATCCAATCCAAACATTACAATAAGTTTGATATTTTTGTTCTATAAATCAGGAGCTGCAGTCAGCTGATGTTATGTTAGCTCTGTGCGCACCCTGAAAACCTGACTTTTTTTTTCCTTCTTTTTTTTTTTTTTTTTTTTTTTTTTTTTACTCCAAGTGCCATTTCTAAGTGCAGACTGGAGAGAGGGTCGAGAAAAGTTGCATTAACTTCACTTTAGCAACTGGAATCCCACTTTTAAAACCATGTCACACTCACTTTTGCCTTTATCATGTCGAAGGTTTTAATGCCATTGTATTTTGAATACTTTGATTTTAAGTTTAATTAAAATAAAACATTGCCTTTGTTGCCCAACTAAAGCAGCATAAATCAATATGGCACTGCAGGGTCCAGGTTACATGGAGCAGGGAAATGATCCGGAAGCTCATTATGTAAAAAGAGATTACGTCAGAACATACTGCTGAAAAAAGAACGAGGTGGAAAAAAAACAAAAACAAAAAAACAATTGTCTTAATTTATTATTAGTGTGACACACATGCTGCAGCACACTGTAGCTGCATCTAGCCTACATCTCGTTTTTACCAAACGTGAAACACACTGGCCTTATGTTAATGAGCATTTCAGCTCGGCCAATTAATAAAAACACATAATAGAAAGTACAAATGAGCCTGTACAGTAAATAGCTTAACAGGAAAACGCGTGTAATGGCTTTGTCAGCAGCGCAGAAGTGTTTACTCACTAAATCATGAGTAACTTCATTATTAATTAAAAAAAAAAAACTTCAGTCACAAACTTCTCAGTTCTACACACGAGCACGGTCCAACACGTGTGAAGTTATATTCCAGGCTGTGAGCTGCATCTTGTTGCCACACATGACCATTACTCAGTGTCTATTATTCCACGCAGGACCCAGCAGGGAGACGTGTAACGATGCTCAGGGTTCCACGCGTAAAGGTGCTTTCGGTGCTTGAATTATTATATTAATAATTTTGCGGACAGATGTTGAAAGTGTAGCATCAGCTGCATGCGAGTTGCCCTCTGTCCCACCGTCCACAAACACAACACTGGTGTCTAGTACACAGGAGACGGTTTGAGCACAGGCCCCCTTTGAAAAGCGAATCTAAGCCCATGCGATGTCTTATTGACTATATGCTGTGGTTGTGACCCTGATGTGATTACACACAATCAATAACAAGCACAAGCTCGACTATTTATAAATCTCTGCTTCTGTCTGCATCATTTTAAATGCCCCCAAAACGCGCACTTGTGGTCATCTGTTGTTTTATTGGGGAGGGGGCTTGCACTTCTGACCTCAGTGTTTTCCCAACTGATAGTGCTGCTTGTTGGCTTCAGCTGTGTGTTAGAGCTGCATTTCTTCAGCCTCATGAGGTCCCAACGTACCCGTGTTCAAAAGTGGAGTCACTCACTGATCGTCTCAGATTTGGCAAAATGTGCTTTTTTTTAATCCCTGTAAATATTTGACCCATAAAGTCTTTGACCAAACTTTCACACAGGGGAAATTTACACAGTCGTCGATAATCCATTCCTAGATTATTACACGGTGATAGAGATAGAAAAAAGACAGACTGGACTTTAATATCCAAAGCTCACTTTATTCCAACATTAGATTATACTCTATATGCAAAAGCCTGCTGTGTATTGCGTAAAGAGGCATCCAGTACCACAAAGACACGTTTAATAATAATAATGTGCTGATGTAATTCTTCAGTAAGTTTATGCCTTATAGAGACATGCACATTTTGCTGCCCAAATAAGAAAAAGGACAAATGTCAAATCATAGGAAATATAAAATAAATATTACTTGGCTCATGTAAAAAAAATATTAATTAGCATGAGCTTAATGCATCTAGGATTAAGGTCAATGTTATTATGTAATGTTATTTTACAAAGCTGTTTAACGTGGCAGTTTGTCCTGGAATAGACTAAGTGAACCTGGCCTACATTGCTGCACCACTTATTTTAGATAGTCACTTTTTATTACAGCTCCTTTCTATCAATAATTCTGCTTTGATCAGTCACATTACATATGATCTTACATTGACTCCCTGCAGCCTTTTCTCACATATAACGTCTTCTTTTTTTCTCGTGCGTGAGATTTTTTTTTCTTTTCTTTTTTTCCGTTGATCTCTATTATTTCTTTTGCATTTGACAGTATATAGAGGCTAAACAGGCACTTGGAAAGGAGTGTAAAAGATGGGCAGCGGCTGGTCTCCTTGATCAGCCTCTTAATCCGCTGACACTATCGCCGAGACAAACAGCCTGCTATCGATCTTTTCACTATGTGTTCAAACAACAAATAGCCTCGCAGGTGAGGTGCACGGGACGTGCAAAATAGCTCCCATGTCCAGCGGCACAACAAGCAGCCTGTAATAACATTACTACTATCTGATGTACAAATCGGTGGGGACAGCTGGGAAACGGGAGGGAAAGAGGCTCGATAATCGGCGGTAAAGTGGAGGAGAGATGCGGCTGTCCGCTGGAAAAGTTGGGACTCTGACACATGCCGGGGTCGACTACATGGTTTGAAGTTAACGGTCATGTGGCGTAACACTGAGAGTGTAGCCTTGCGCCCAGAGCCATGCGTGTGTAGCGTAGGAGAAGTGAGAAATAAAAAGTGTACTTGCCTTTTATCTGCTTCCTGGCTTTATCCAGGTAGAAAGCTGCTCCTCTACTGGTAACCGCCGTCGCTCGTGCGTCTTCTTTTAATGTCCTGCTGTCCACTTTCTCCTTTTTTCTCTCGCCGCTTCCCAGCTTTCTATTAGAGCTTCTACCCCTGCTCCCATTCGCTGTCCCTCTCACTCTCTCCTCTCTCCTCTTCTCCTGCGGAGCCCCTTTCCAATCTTGTGGAGTTAAATCTTAATGATACACTTACAGAAAAAAAATTCTTTGTCCGATTTAATCTTATTGGTTTCACCTTTTCAAAGAGCTGGAGACATGGCCGGGGAGTTTCAGTGGAGTGTCCGAGACATGGACGGGAGAGAGAGCTCTCATGTTGAATACTTAAAAAACAACCCATCCCTCCTATGCGTTTCCAAAGGGGGCACTTGCATATTTACGCTCCATTATATCTGCTAATATGTCCGTGTGCTTAAAGATCTGTGCACGGCGACTTTGATTGTTTTTATTCAACAATGATTTGGTGTGTTTTGAGAGGGTTGTTCTTCTCCAACATGGTGCATTACATACGTTTTTGGAGAGGAATTGCGCACGTCATTTTGACATGATGTTCCATCTAAATCAAGTGTGACCAAAAGTGTTGGTCCACTTTTGAGACTCTTTCTGTTTTCCTCGTGACACAACCAGCATTTATTGTTGTTCTTTTAAACTTCCTCTCTTTCTTAATCACACTTGACATCCAAACAGTGCACTTTCCAGACAGTGCAGAGAAACGGGAGCAAACATGTGGCAAAATTGAGCCTCGTTTTATTTTCTAAATGAACTTTTAAGTCAAAAAACAAAACAAATGAAAAAAAAACACATGCCTGATGACTTGTGCATGCATTAATATGAGGTTGTAATTGTGCAGTGTACGCTAGATGGCAGCGCGATCCAGACATTTTTGAGTTGTGGAGGTAGTAAGCCTGCAGAAACCCTGGTACAAAAAAGCCGGAATCCCCATGCAAATTCCCAGCAACTTCACATGATTTTGAATTACTGTCATTATTAAGACATAATATGACACCAGCTCAGTGATTGTGGAGACTGCAGGACCTCGGTAATTATTGAATATTGCTTATTGCCTCGTCTATTTTTAGAGATTTTTCGGCCGCTGGCACGACATCCCGTTTGTATAACACGCTGTCTTTAATGCATCAGTCTCCCCATTGACATTTTCCCCTCCTTTATAAGCTCCTTTAAACTAAATTGTAAGTTTTAATCAGCGAGACTGTGCCGATTACAGACGTGGATTTACCGCAATGCGCATGCCAAAGACAAAACAACGTGTGAGAATATGAATCCGCTTCAAGCCAATAATGACACCCGTTAATTCTATAATAAAGATTCGAGTCCGACACAAACCATTTAGAAACTTTGGGGAATTTCTGAGCCAAGAGTCCCCCTTTCGCCGCTGCGCACAGTTTTTGGTTTATTTGTCGTGCGTAAAACCTTTGTCCCCCCCCCCAACCCCCCACCCCTTGCCTTTACCCCGCTTTTTCAGCTATTCTATCCAGGGTTTCTTCCTCTTTTTGGTGACAATAGACGGCCCATACTAATCAGGTTTCAAAGTAAATAGCAGCGCGGGGCGAGCTCAATGTAAATTGTGCCTGTCAGAGCCCCCCAGCCCCTCCAGTCGTAGATGGCAACACTGCAAAAAATATCCATCCTCAGCAATCAGTCGCTTCAGTGGGCTATTGAGTCTGGAAATCTTGGATTTAGCGAAACGGGACTGAATCTGGCATCGGGGCGAGATGTGTCCACTTGTTTCCGGCGCCAGTCGACGCACCACTGTGCATTTTATTACATCCACTGTTCATCTTTATAGCAATCTCTCTCTATGGTCCTACTCTGCCCCATGTCAGCATATTGATCACCAGCGAAACATATCCCCGATTTCTGTATTCGGACTGCGAGTGGAAACAAGTGGAAATCAGTGAACTCCACTTGCATTTTTTCCCACTGTGTTTTCATGAAGAAATAACATTTTGAGATTTGAACACGAGACCGACGGGCTTATCGGGATGGACATTTTTTGCAGTGAATGAACAGAGGGGGACTCTAACCAATGGAGAGAAAGAGAGGGCTTGGCTATAACCTTAGCCTCCCATTTTCTCTCTCTCCCTATCCCCCCCCTCTCCTCCTCTCCTCCTCCTCTATGCAGGGCTCTGGCCAGTCAGTCGCCTTTGATTATCAGTCTCCAGCAGCCCCTCTCTTGGCTCCTTGACATGAGCACCATATAAGGCGCAGCGATCTCCATAGAAACGTGTCAGTTTCAATAGTAGTGTCAAAGTTCACTATATACAGACATTCGCGCAGATCCCCCGTTTCGGAAACATTGCTCTGCTGGTCCTCCCGTTTAAGCGCATTCATTTTTGGGTCTCTCCTTCTTCTTGCATATTCTATTAGTTGTTGGTGTTTTTCCTCTTCTTTTTTATCTTTTCTCTTCGTATCTCCATTCCTCCTGCTGGAGAGAGGTGAAACTATACATGGGCACTTCATTCGGCGACGCGGTTTTCTTTCGCTGCTGGGCGAGATGATGAGGTTTATTTAAGAATATAGATGTAAAAATCCAGCTCTTCAGTTTTTCCTCCCCTCCTATACGGCGAAGACGGGAGTGTAAAGGAGCAAGGGGAAGAAAAGAGAAAGGAATTTATCTCCGCAGCACTTTGGATCGCGTGTCTTTCCAGCAAAAGGTTTTTTTACTCGTTCCAGCGTCCATGTGAATCGCTCCTGCTGCCTTTCCTTTGTGGCTATTTTATATCAAACTGCAATTTGTTACGTCTGGACTCGGGTTTTCCTACAAGATTAGGGATTCCTGAATGGCTGACTGCAATTTACCTTGGAACTGGCCTCCCGATACTTGCATATCCTGATCGGGTGCTATTCAATCGCCCTCCTGTATTTTGAATGTATTGATCGCGTTGTACTCCCCTTCTTACCCCATATGAGATTGCGTGCTCCGATTTGACTTTGCACTGCCCCGTCTTTTGAGATCTATTTTTTTTTCTCCTCTACGCTTCATAAACACCGGCGATCATTTCGCTTTATAGCACTTTCCGGGGCCGAGATATGGCAATGGTAGTTAGCGTCTGGCGAGATCCGCAGGAAGACGTGGCCGGAGGACCTCCGAGCGGCCCCAACCCAGCAGCGCAGCCGGCGAGGGAGCAGCAGCAGGCGGCGTCGGCGGCGCCGCACACTCCGCAGACCCCCAGCCAGCCGGGACCCCCGTCCACACCGGGGACCGCCGGGGACAAGGGGAGTCAAAATTCTGGACAGAGTCAGCAGCATATTGAATGTGTGGTTTGCGGAGACAAATCGAGCGGCAAACACTACGGCCAGTTCACCTGCGAGGGATGCAAAAGTTTCTTCAAGAGGAGTGTACGGAGGAACTTAACATACTCATGTCGTGCCAATAGGAACTGTCCCATTGACCAGCACCACCGAAATCAGTGCCAATACTGCCGGCTGAAGAAGTGTTTAAAAGTGGGAATGCGGCGGGAAGGTGAATATATATATTTTAAAGCCCACTCATGAATACGCATACTAGTAAGAGACGAACAGGGCTGCCATGTTGCATTAAGGTCACAGGCTATATGGCTGGGCATACTGCAGTCTCCATCCATGTTTTTGAGGGATGTTTGCATGAATGATTAGTCTCCCTGCCTATGTGAGAGAAGGGTAAAAGGCCAGTGCAGCCACAGCAGCTCTGCTGGTGAACGCAGGTCGCCTGAACAAAGCGGCTCGTCTCGCTGACCCTTTTATTTTGTTTCTCGTGCAGTCTAAACTGTACTATTACCAGGCAAAGGCATTAAGCCCAACAGGCCCATTTTACGCATAGGTTTTAGAGCAGAAGAGGGGATATGTTTCTATATGTGTGTGTTGGTGTGTGTGTGCATGTGTCTGTACGTCTGCCTGAGTGTGTGTGTGTGTGTGTGTTGTATACGTGTGTGTGTGCAGTGTGTACAGCGTGCAGGGCTAATAGTCTCTTCCATAAGTATGTGCAGCTAACTAATTTATACTTGTACAGTGGGCTTTGTAAGCTGCGTGTGAATGTAGAATGAACACACTACAAGCCCACGTCTCTCCCCAGCCTCTTGTGCTGACTAGACAGCTCAGACTCACTGGATAATGCCGCTGAAGTTGTTCATGGCTAATTGTTTTGCCTGCTGCATTACAGGCCGTAGAACTTCCCTCCCCATGTCAAGTGTTTTGTCCCAATTCACGTAAACATCCCTCGTTTTAAAATCTACTATTTGCAGTGCACGCTACCAGCCCACGTCCAGCGTCCACTGAGCCCCATTCATATTTCATTTTTAATATCAAACAATCGCTGAGTTGCTTTTATTCCCAGCTGATCCTTTGGTGTGGCTGAAATGTAAAAAAGGGGACTGCGTTCAACAGTAATTATCAGTCGTATTTGTAATATGTTTGGCCACGATTGATCACTATTAAAATAAACAAAAAGCCACGTAAATAAAATGCTGGAGTAATATAAGTAAGCTGCTACACGTAACTTGTAACTACGCCTTGAAATATCCATGGTAGTGAATGAGGTGAATTTACTTTTGCAGAGCAGAAAATGTGTGTGTTTTCTGTGCAAAAGTGACTCTATTTCCATTTTGCCCTGCAGCCCATGTAGCCTGCATCCTTAAATACAAATGCAATCAGTGTGAAGCTTGAGGGACACAGCACATCTGTATTGATGATTTGTTTATGTTGTCGATAGAATAATCGGGAATATTATAGTCTTCCAAGCAGCACACAGCAGTCAGTGTGTTTTGAAAAGCGTGCAGAATCTGAATTTCAGAGCATGCCGTTTTACAGAGAAGGGGCACACTAGCTGTAGCCTGCTTGACTGTTGCACTACTCATGAACAATGTTTATCAGTCCTGGATGCACATTTCCTCTTTTTCTCTTTCTTTTTGTCAGCGGTTCAGCGAGGACGAATGCCTCCAACCCAGCCCAACCCAGGCCAGTACGCGCTGACGAACGGGGATCCTCTGAATGGCCATTGCTATCTGTCCGGATACATCTCGTTATTGCTCCGGGCCGAGCCTTACCCGACGTCCCGGTACGGGAGCCAGTGCATGCAGCCCAACAATATCATGGGCATCGAGAACATCTGCGAGCTGGCGGCTCGTTTGCTCTTCAGCGCCGTGGAGTGGGCGAGAAACATCCCTTTCTTTCCCGACCTGCAGATCACCGACCAGGTGTCCCTTCTCAGGCTGACGTGGAGCGAGTTGTTTGTGCTTAACGCGGCCCAGTGCTCCATGCCTCTGCATGTGGCCCCTCTGCTCGCCGCGGCGGGCCTCCACGCCTCCCCGATGTCCGCGGACCGCGTCGTGGCTTTCATGGATCACATCCGGATCTTCCAGGAGCAAGTGGAGAAGCTTAAGACCCTGCACGTAGACTCGGCAGAGTACAGCTGCCTGAAGGCCATCGTGCTTTTCACATCAGGTGGGTGTCCAACATGTCACATAGGAACATGTCTACAATCAAATGAGGCCTAGTTACAGTTATGTTACTGGGAGCGAGGCTCGTAGGGGCGAAGTGCTGTGGCATCAAGGATATGGCTGTCAAGTGAAGGCTGGTCACAAATCTGAGTTTACGAGATGTTTGTGTTGCCGATGGAATAGCTATTTTGTCAACAGCTTGCTACATATCCTCTTACATGCATTCCCATGTCAGTTGTAGCCGCAGCATAAGACGTGTAAACAAATCCAGATTGAGTGAGCGCATCAAGTTTTTAAGTGTAACACCCAGTCCACTGCTTTTTAAACAGGAGACAATTGACAGTCTCATATATGTGAATATTTTATCATTGTTGAGTTAAACTTTTTTTTTTTTTTTTTTTTTTTTTTTTTTGAACACGTCTGAGCCGACACCGTGATTGTAGCTTCGCGGCCATAAATTTTGGAACAGGTGTCAAATAATTGAGCGTAAAGATGAAATAGTCCATCACTGGGTGATATATGACAGCTGATGCATTTATGAGTGTTGGTGCGTGCTTTCATCCTTGTTTTGCGTGCACAAACACATGTCTTGGGGGGCAGGAAATAATCCTTAGCAGAGTGAGATCAAAAAAAAGCTGATGGAAGTTGACTCATATGTCAGTGCATCGCTTCTGTTCGACTCAGAGCAACACTGCTGTATAGATTGTTTGTAGATTAATTTTAGCTGACCTATTAATTTCCTTACTTATTGAGGATAGGTTCTCTTGTCGCACACGCTTTGGAAAGTCATCAGCAGTAATTTTCAAAAGTAACCTACATTGTTGATAGCTTAATTGATGGCTGACTGGGGCAAGGTCCTAAAGGTCCTCATTTACTGTCGGTGCGTAATTTAGATGCTATTTTGGAGCTGCTTGTGTACACTTGGTGCCATTAGGCCTATTATGTCAAGGGAGTCTGGTGATGATGGGGAGGAGAAGGAAAGTTTAAATTCACTCACTCACAGGCCCCAAACTACTTCTGAACTTATCTCAAAGTTTTGACCTCGCTGTCTCTTGTTTGTCCCGTTATAAAATTCGGTAACGTGGCTGTGCACAATCTATAATTGGGCACGTTTATGATAAAATATTCAGATTTCCTGGGATTTTCAGATTTGGATTTATATTGAAATAATTCTCATTTTTCAATATCCCTAGAAAGCGTCCTGTCTCCATTTTATATTCAGAGTGGTTACACTTGTCTTCAAGGATATTTCAGTAATTATTGTTTATTATTTACTTATCGTCAGTGGAATCTACAACTACTTATATACACACCACCTGAACTGTTTCATATTATATTATATTATATTACATTATATTATATTATATTATATTACATTATATTATTTGTGAAAAATCTCTTTCCATGTAAAAATTTTGCCATTTGTACACAGTGTGTACAAATGGCAATGAGATTTTATGTAATCAGGGTCTAAATGATCTAAACTAAGTCAGAGGGCTGACCAAACTTGTAAATAGGAACTCATTGCTTCTACTGAACCACCCTCAGTATTTAGTTTTCCTGTTTGGACGGATACGACTTTACCACATAGGATTTCCTACAGTTAGAGGACTTTCTTTCTTTCTTTCCTTTTTTTAAATACATAGATATATATATATTTATTTATATATTTAGTTTCAGGAGATGTAATGACTACTTTCAGTCATGGGGTTTGGCAGCTAGGTTAATTTGGCACACCAAAATCTGAACGCATACTGAGAGAAAAATATATGTTTGAACAAACATGGGCACGTATTTTGTCTCGGTTACCCTATTCAAGTGATGTGACATCCTGTTGGATTCATTCTGTTCACTATTAGTCTGCCCATCCTGTAATGTTATCCTGTGCACTGACATATTGGGCCGTATTTTCCAATTGCACGGCGTTTCAGTAATTCACCCCCAAATCACCCAGAGGAACTTCGTCCACACATTAACATCCTTCATGTTTTCTAACAGATCATGTAGTTAGGTTGATAAGGCTACAACTGGTGCTGGCTATAACAAGTCACATGGCACTTTGCCAAGACCAGCGAGGATTGTTTGCCTTTAATAACACCAGACATGTCAGCATTTGATGCATAAATAATGATGGCCAGGGAAAACTATTTCACCACAGTTCAGGATCATTGTCTTACATGAGCTCCTCATCCACATGTGCACAGTGCAGTGTGTGCCTTTGCTAACCTACCACAGAAATAGTCGTTTGCGAATCTGGAAGCTATCTGCTCCCATGTCCCAGTCTATTGAGGTAGTGGGGTGCAGGGTTGCAAGGCAGGCCTTATGGAGAGCTATGGGGTGTCTTTGACCAGCTTTCTCTTGACACATACATTCAACTGCAGCCTATTCCCTGCAATGCTTTGAACTCCCTATATCGCTACCCTTCAATATTCATGCCAAGTATTATAATTTACAAGAAATTTCCAAATGTAATTAATTTCAACCCTATTGATTGCTGTAGGTTTTAAAACGGACACTCAGCGTTAATCCACTGGGATTTGCATACGTGGGGCACTGACCGGCCGGACTAAGGTCACAGTAAATCACCCCGAGATCTCAGCGTTGCCCCCGGGTTCATAAGGTTATTGTGTCTGGCCATAGTGAGTTATAGCAGTGAGAAATCACGAATAGGCTTAAAAGCCTCTGTCCGGTCTTTAATGTAGTGGTGTTTGAAAACTAAAGCAGTCTTCCTCGTGTAGTTTCCACGAAAACACAGCTCAATACAGAATCTTTTAAGGACAGCCTAGACTCCATGTGGGACCATGTACACCAGCGGTTATGCTGTTTGCGTTAATAAGCAGTGGGCTAGAGCACGCATGCTCGGGCTGCGTGAAAAAAACGGTGCTCTTTATAACAGACTGAAACATCGCAAGACACTAACAAGCCATATATGCTTTTGTCTATACTGAAGCGTGGCTGCACACGGCTGCATGAGCCACCAGTGAGCACCAAAACACATGCACGCCTCGGCTGCTTTGCTGCTGCTGCTGCTGGTGCTGCTGCTGCTGCTGCACAGGCTCATTTTCTGACATTTTATGTCGCTTCTGCGTGACTATTGACTTCACCTCCTCTAATAAATTTGATTGCTTCCAGCGGCCTGTCCTATAGGCTCCATCGAAAAACAGGCCAAGAGTGGTCTATGGAGAGAAGAGCAGCGAAATGACTTAACAGCTTACTGCAGAGTAATTAGGTCACATTACATCCAGTGTAATTTCAGATTCATCAGTGCCGTTTATGTTTCCTTATACTTGAATCCCCAGAGTCCAGACATCAAGAGCAGCGGCCTTTAGGCCTATAGCCTACCTTTCGCCTTTGCTCCATTGCCCCCCCCCCCCCCCCATTCAGTTCTTCCTAACACACGTTCACAACACTGTTTTCACCACGTTTAGCTCCACATTCTTGTTGATTGTTGTAAGAGCAGAGCAGAGCAGAGCAGAGATATCCTCCTCTGTGCTGTGCATCCACTACTCCAGCCCCTTGTTTATTCTGCATGACAGTCCCACTCGCTCAGTGTGATGTAGCATGTTTGGCCAGTGTGTTTGTTCATTCCACTTTGTCAATAACACGTAAAGGCTGATGTTGAATGATAACTAGAGCGCTTCTGCGGGACATAAATTGGGAATGGCAAAGTGTGCACTTTGCCAGAGCTAAGCCCACGTGAGGCAAAAAAAAAAAAAAAAAAAAAAAAAAAAAAAATCACCATGTGGTTTTGTGTTCATATTTTGTACAGTAATTTGAAGCGGATTCTCCTATATTTAAAAATAATTCTAAAAGAAAAGTGACGTCTGGATTTAATGTCAGTTTCTCAGTGTCGTCTCTGATCTGAGAGGCTGGTTTATTTCAAAAACACAATTTCCATCACATATGTACAGTCCACGTATCTTCTTTTACGTGTTCCTCCTCCACATGTTGAAGTTTAACGACAAAATAATATCAGCTTCAGGTACTTTTCCACAACATACTGCACCTTGTGGTTTGGGAGAAGTGACGAGCCTAACCACAGTGTTTTTGGTGTGTGTGTGTGTGTGTGTGTGCTTCCCAGACGCTTGCGGCCTGTCGGACGCTGCTCACATCGAGAGCCTACAGGAGAAATCCCAGTGCGCCCTGGAGGAGTACGTGAGGAGCCAGTACCCGAACCAGCCCAGCCGCTTTGGGAAGCTCCTGCTGCGGCTGCCCTCTCTGCGCACCGTCTCCTCGTCGGTAATCGAGCAGCTGTTCTTCGTCCGCTTGGTAGGTAAAACTCCTATTGAAACCCTCATCAGGGATATGCTATTATCCGGGAGCAGCTTCAACTGGCCTTACATGTCCATCCAATGATCCTTATATGAAAGTGGAAAAAAGAGAGGGAAAAAAGGACCAAAATTCAGCACCCCTCACCCCATCCTCCTTCAAGAAGACTATATATAGGACCTTTTCTGAGAAACTTGGAAGACATTACTTTTTTTCTGTCTTCTGGGACTGTGATGGAATACATTTATGTACAGAAAAATATTGGAACTGGACTTTACACCTGTGTAAATCCACCCTCATCTTCAAGAACAATACTCTTCATTTTGTAAAATACTAGTCTTTATTTTCCTTTTTTGTAAAAAATACAAATAAAATGAAAAACATCATATGCGCAGTAAGAAAAAAAAAAAGAATCAAGACTTAGCGGGAAAATAATGTTTCCAAGCAATTATAAGAATTGTCCTGTGTCTATGTACCTCTCTGTTTTGTATTTTTTCTGGTTCTAAACCAGGGTTTCTGTGATTCTATACTAATAATTTTTTGATATAACCTTTTGCTTCTTATAATGAGTGCGATATATGTTGTCGAAGCTATGTTCTCCAAGAATTAAAATTGAAGTGAGAATTTAAAAACAGAAAAATAAAGAAATTTAGACAAATAAGAAACAAGTCTAATCGCTATGACAATATCACCACTGATGGTTGAACTTTTTTTTCCCCAATTGATACGATGGACCTGCAACAGCAGCAAACTGACCTCCAGGACATTTTTACTGGGAGGACGTCTGGGGCGCCTTTTCCCCGGGCCATGAATGCGCGTGGAGTCGATCATCAGTCAAAGAGGAGAGACATGAAAATCAAAAGCACTTTTAATATATCATTTCAAATACATTTTGTTTGTTTCGTCTTGAGAATTTTCATTGTTTCTTGAATTTTATTGGTTGTTGCCTTCAATTTGCTTACTCCATGATGCAGCTTTTTGCAGAAGGGTCGGTTGATGAAGTTGTGTGATGGTGACTGTACTATTAAAAAAAAAGAAGAAAAAAAAAAAAATAGGCAACGATGTCTCATTGTCAAGCATTTTCCTGGAAGCCAATGTCAACGTTGCTCGGGCTTATTTTTGAACCATCTGAGGAAATGCCCTGTGTCTGTGCGCTCCTTTGGCTTCTCTGAGAAGAGCGCAAGTGCAGGTTATACAGTCGTCCCACAGTGAGACATATAATTCCGAACACACTGTTTACCTCTATTACACCTATCAGTGGCAACGAGGTGATACACGGGATTAAGTGTGGTAATTACACAATGGTTGCATACCTTACATTTTAACAAACCCACTGACATAACTGGCAATGCGAGCACAAAGGAGGGGAGGCTAAACGTGAGGAACTACAGCACTGAGCTCTCTGCCAGCCTGTGAGCGCATTAATGTTTAATATTTTTCCCAGACAGCAAGGGAAGCCTGCGCACCACACAGAGCCACCTCTATCCTACCTCCCGTGGCTTAATCAAGGTGATTCTCCACAAACCAAACAATATTCCACCCCCCCGCCCCCCCCCACCCACCCCAGTTCCTTAAAAACTCTGCCTTGATAGTGCATGCCACAGTATTGATGTGGGCGTCGTTTTTGCAAAAGGGTTAGGCCCCGCTGCAAAGCTGCTGTGATATGCGTGATCAATCTGGAAAATGTATTTTACAGCATGTAAGCCAGTCGATAGGAACACCGAGTGTGATGCATTGTGTGGGAATAGAGAGGAGGAAGGAGAGGGAGGGAGGGAGAGAGAGAGAGAGAGAAAGAGAGAGAGACTATGGAGGCAGTGTAGAGACAATTGAGAGGGGAAACGTGCTAGAAGGATGGCAAGTGTATGTAAGTGTGTGTGTGTATGTGTGTGTGAGAGGAAGAGAGAGGGAGACAGAACGAGACGTGGCCTTGGTTTGCCTGATACATTCAGAGTGTAATGAGTACATCGATAAGTCCTCAATGTGTTAGATGGGTTACATAGAGTTTCTGTCCTTGCGTTGGTCTGTCTGTCTCTCTGTGTGTGCGTGTGCGTATGTGTGTGTGCCTCCCCTTTTCTGTCTCCAAATGAAACAGGAAGCCCAGTTATGGACATGGATCTACCCTCAGTGTCATTACTGCGTTACACTCACACCTAGACTGATAAAATGTGATAAACTGGAAGGCGTCATGAAGAAGAAAATGGGGTTTCGGTGTGACAATTATTAAATTTGCCTCTTAGTCCTCCCTTCTTCATCATCAGACGTGTTGCTTGTGTGCCACATTGCCCACATCTTCATCTGCTGAGGCTGGGAGTGATGAGGGACAGCAGGACAGGGGTAGAACTGCATGTAGCACGTTGCACTGCCTGGATTTGATATGGCCATATTTGTCATCTGCCTTATAGGATTGGGGGAGGGGTGTTTCTGTCACTGGGGTATTTGTTTGTATTGCCTGTCTCGTTCAAAGGCTACAGTATTAAGGTATTCATTAGTTGGAATGATGCTATAGGTTGTGTCCTCAGATGCTCTGTCATAACACCACATTTTTTTTTATTCTCGTGATTAATGTCTGTTCAGGCAGATTGTACCTGTTAACTCCCAGTCGACCTGTCTGCAGCGCGTGAGGTCAGTTGTCAAGACGCCTTGCTGTTGCTTAAAGCTACTGCACAAACACAAACGTGATGTTTCTTCAGCCTGGGTCGTTGTTGTCTTATTGTGGAAATGATTCTCCCGCCGCAGCTGTAGGTCAGGTGAAAGTTGCAGAATAAATGAGCTGATGGGGCTTTTCCTGTCTTCTTTACACCAGAGGCAGAAAATGCTGAATTTTACCATCCAAAATGAACAATAGACTCAACCAACAAGATCTATAACGCACAGTCGATTCCTGAACAACATCAACATATAGGTATTATTTAAGGTTTTATAATCATAACAATCCAGAGGGTCTTTCCTTTCCGAGGAGGACTGCATGTGAGAGTAAATGTTTGTTTTTCCAAGACAATGAACGTGGCATCTCCATGGCCATGACAACAGCCCAGGTCGTCTTTTTTCTTTTGTTTTGTGTAGATCTGGACTAAATTGTTTGCTGGCTTATTAAACGAAGCTTTCAGCTGGTTGTCTCCACATAATGTATTCTAAATCCCTCTAGAGTAACTATCTTTTATCCTCTTGCTGAGAGCATTCTGTTATACAATTGTTACACTACAGGCTATATAAAGCAATAGTTCAAAAACAGATGAAATGGTGGCATGTGTTCCCAATTAACGTTGCTGTACAGGCGATACAAGCAAAACACACGAGGACTCTAGGAAAAGTGTTATTTTCATTTAGGCTGTGGAGCATTTCTGACTCTCTCCACTTTGACAGAGGCTCAAATTAGTACGTTATGCAACACTTCAAATATTGAAATAACGAGCCTTAAAAATATCATCTCTATTTTTGTTATTTCTAAACAGGACGTTTTCCATCAAATCTATTCTCTTTAGAGCGGATGACAACGTTATTAATACTTGCGCTGCATTAAATAAAGGGGAAGGTAAAAAAGTACAGAGTGCAGAGAGAGGGAAGTAAATGCACCGTCAGATTGGACTGTAGCTGTGGTGGGTAAAGGAGATGGATATGTGGCACACTATAGGCCCCATTTGTGCCTCTGTAATTTCGGAAACTCCGGTTACCAAAGTGTTACTGCGAAATGAGTTAAATAACCATTTACCTTTGTCTGGTTTCATTCATCAAACCACAAGTGGAGGACTCCTAACACGGGGGGCTATTTGTTTGCTTTACACAAGCAGCTGGGTGCGATTTCACGTTTGAGATATCTGTCTGAAAGCGAAACATTTATTATCCTAAGTTGTCAGCGAACCTGTTTCTCCAAAACCCTCAATGCAAGCCAATGGTTTTTATGCAGCAGTGGAAATGTCCTATTGGCGTTACACGTCACTTCATTTCACTTATAGGAGCCTGGTTTTCCCGGTCACATTTGACAAATACTGTTGTTTGAGACAATAACAATTTCCAAATAGCGGCTCGGTGTATGAATGGGGGGCCCTCTGAAGTATGACACGGCTTATTTCTCATATTGTCTTTGTGCGTAAAAATGATGACAGCACAAGACAACAAGTGCTTCGCCGTGTCTGCCACACACCTCATCCGCACAAGCTTGCAAAATGGCTGGGAACGGCACAGAGAGGACAAATGTCCAAAATTAAATGGATTCCCGTGAGATGTTGGCGTTATATCTCAGCAAACAGCCCGACTTGCTTGTAGCATTGACTGTACACAGTCAATGAAGAGAGGTATATCTTATGATTACAGTGCGCTGTTCTGAGATCTGTCCGCGGACCTCATAGGCAACCTTTAAGCCATGGATCAAATCCAGCCCTGCGGGGTATAAAATATCCCTAGTTGTGAATGTAACATAAGGGGGTGCCTCCCGGGGACGCCTCCCCACGGCCGTGTGTGTGTGTCTGTGTGTGTGTGTGTGTGTGGGCGCGCACACGCAAGTTTGTCGTAACTGTGTGTAGGCAATGACAGAGTTTTTATATATGTGTGGGGTCTGTATGTATGTGTGCGGGCGCGTTCTTTGCATGCCCGTGCGTAAAAAGCGTCTATCTACCAGCGTGTGCGTACGCGTGTGTGCGCGCGCTACTGGCCGAGTGAGAGGGAGAGAGAGAGGAGAGAGAGAGAGAGAGACAGAGAGCAAGAGAGCGAGAGGTGGTTGTGAGAAAGCCCGGATCGCTGTGTAAGCGGATCCCTTTGTGTTGATTTAGGAAGACGTCTGCTGTATATAACGTTCAAGGCTGATAATATCATTGCCTGGCCAGATAAATAAAGCATTGGCCAAAACCATCGGGTCAGCTATCGATCCGCTTTTTCTCCCCGAGAGAGAGAGAGAGAGAGAGGGAGAGGGAGTGAGAGAGAGGTGGAGGGGGGGTAGGGGTAGGGGGTGAACAGGAGGAGAGGGGGGGATTGAGAAAGAGAGAAAGGGCGAGAGACCTCACTCATTAGCATTCCACAGCCATGGACTAAACGCTGACAACTAACAGAGATATCCAGCTCTACACCACTGCATGCATTTTCCCCCCTTTGTCTTCTTCCCCTGGCCCTTCATTTCCAGCGGACAGATCTCTCGTCACAGCCAACACATTTTTATTTATGCCTTCTCCACTCTTGTTGCACGAATGGACCCCGTGCACAAGAGAGAAAACCTTCCAGTAAAGCAGAGAAAAGGGGTGTGTGTGTGTGTGGGGGGGGGAGTGATGTTGTAAAAGCTGTGCAGAAGTGACAGCGCTAAGCACTGGCTTTACTTGGGAGAGATACAATTGTGTGTGACTTGACAAAATAGAAGTGGGAGACGTTTTAGATTGCAACTTTAAACTGCTATTATTTAGATATCTGAGGATAAAAAATAAATCCACGCAGCACAGTGCTTCATTATGAGAAGGTAAATGATGATCATTTTATTTCCAACCCAATAAGGTCAATTTTTTCCCACTTACTTTGGACGTATGGTTCCATTTAGCGTCACAACTCCAGACAACGTTTGCCTTTAGAGGGTTTATCCAATACTTGTGAATTAAAGCTGTTCCTCACGGCATCACCGTAAACTGTAGAATAAAACATACACACAGAGGCTCAATAACGCCGCAGGAGCAGAGACGGTGGAAATAAATAAGAACACAGAAAAATAAATGCAACAGGATCAAATTAACGAGCTCTGAAGCTGTGGAGTTAAAGCGGTGTTTTTGTGTTGGTCCACAAATGATTTACATTTGGAATATTTTAGAAACCAAACATATTTTGAGAGGAATGAATTCAAAGCTGAAGCGATCTGAATGAGTGATATCTCGACTTTCATTGACATGACTTGGACAGGCCCCCTTTTTTTTCAGATGACTATATCTTAATATGCGCTCAAGTCTTGCCCAACAGTCACAGCTGTTCATCTGATAGTAACTTCTTTCCAAGTTTTCTCCCCTCCCACCCCGGGGCCCCCGGTCTCTGTCTTGCTTTGTTGTTTTAAAATATGCATGTCTCTCCGGAATGCCAGTCACGGGTCCAAACTTTGTGTGTCCCAACCTCCCACATGATGAAATGATCCTTTTAAAGCGGGCTCAATATGTCTCAATCTGCACTCCTCTTCCCTCTCTAAAGCTTCTGGGTTCGGGACACAGCCCAGAAATATATTAATTAAAGCGCACGAGCTTATTACTACAGACTTTTTTAGCACTGGGGAAGAAACGGTTGGATCAAGTGAAGATGGATGAAGATTCACGACAGGAAAAGAAAAAAAGTAAGCTCATTTTGACACTCTCTCTCTCTCTCTCTCTCTCTCTCTCTCTCTGTCTCTCCTTCTCCTCCTCTCTCTTTCCTCTGTGTGTGTGTGTGTGTGCGCGCGTGTGTGTCTTTTGCACAGTGTTCTTGTGTGTTCCACGGACTGAAACGGATAAAGCCAGGGGGAGTGAGTGAGAAAGAGAGGGAGAAGTGTGAGAGAAAGGGGAGGAGGGATATATACGTAAAAAGTGAAAGAGGACGGACGTGTGTCTATGTTTGTGTGTGTATCCGCATGTATGCATGTGCGCGGAGGCCTGCGTGTGTGTGTGTGTGTGTGCACGCGCGCGCTTGTCACTTAGCAGAAATTAATCAGCACGTGGCATTAAAACTCCGAAGTGCAACTTTTCTCGCTGGTGTGTAGAGTATACCGACCCTTGTTCGCATGAATGGAGGTGTTTACATGTGTGTGCGCGCGCGCGTGTGGGTGTGCGCACATGTATAAAATGCTGTGTGGAATAAATCACACACACACTACTGGGGGAAAAAAGGAGACCCGGATGGTCTGAAAGGAAATGCTTGGTTTTAAAGGGGGAAAGCGTGAATCGGATGTAACAGTGTTTGCAGCTCAAGAGGAACTCCTCATTCCTTCTGTCAAGTTTGAGAGGATGTGTGTATGTTTCTCGGCGGCACAGTGACACCATTGTCAGAGACAAAGCGGCTTACTAATAACTAATGTCTGTGCGTGTAATGGCTTGCTGTTAAGTTGGTCAAATTTGGGGAGGCAAAGTAGGAGCTGGAGCCAGTTAACCTGTTGCTTCTGGTCTGAATCTAACAGCAACCTCAGCACTGTGATAACATCCCCTGAGCCCTGCAGCATTTCATCTCATAATAATCCAGCTCTTCAGAAATGTAAACACACCGACACTGGGAGTCATTGGGAGATCTGCACAAACAAATTGAATTTAATTACTGTGTTCATTTATTAAATTCAGATACGTTTTAATAGACATCCCCACAGTCTGATTATGTCAACATATGGGAGGCCATGCAGCAAGGCCCGGGCTTACATACCTGATAACGCCTGGGCTTTTCAGCAATATTTACGGCTTCTCTTTCTAATACACTCCAGATGGTGTGTGACTGTGCCACCGCAGTCAGCGAGCTCCTCAATTTTTTTTTCTTTTTTACTCAGCAGCATTTTGTTGCAATTACATCAATGCTGAGAGAGAATTTATTGGTGACCCATTTTCGCTGCATTATATGCAAAAATAAAAAGAAAGGGGAAGAAAAAAAGGAGTTTGGCCACTAGTTAGCTCCACTTTGTTTGCATGTGAAGTTTTTTTCTGACTGCTCTGAAGTTTACTTATAAAGGAAAAAAAAAATCTTAAAAAAGAAACTCATTAAAGTATAGGCTCAAATAGTCCCAACTTCATGGTTTGATGGATTAATATGTTATGAAGACAAAACACACAGGCCGCATTCATGCCTGACCAATCTTTGTTGTAGCCTTTGCGTTTTTTCCCTTCAGCCAGTCACTCAGGCAGAATAATGCTTGTAAAGATATAATCCACTGAGCCTATACTCTCTGTGGTCCTTTCACTTATCCACTGACAATAAATTGGCAAGCTTTTTAGCAGGTATCCTGCCTCTCCACTAAACACATGTGAATGGCATTTGCTATAAGGATCTGGTTAATAGACTAATTCCGTTTATATTTTACTACCACATTAGGTTTGGTATGACATGATGAAAGCATGTGTTGCCTGCTGTACAATAATTCTTTTTCTGGTATTATTTTACATCTGTTTGCACTATCTGTCTGTCTATCTATCTATCTATCTATCTATCTATCTAAAGTGAGTGTTGTGGACTGTGACAGCTGCTGCTCATATCGTTGCTGTGTATCTGTGTTTACCTGGATAGCTCGCAGAGGTTGCTGTTGGTCTGTTATGATTGACTGAAACTATGCATTGAGGGGTATTTTTCATCTATGCCACGGAGAGCCGCTCCTGACAGTGGTAAGGTTTCCCATTGACTCCCTTTAGTCTCCATGGTTGATGCTCTCTCTCTCTTCTTCTCTCTCTCTCTCCCTCTCTCTCAGCCACCTCAGAGGACATGCGGCATGTTGATAAATACACGTCTTTTTTCCATCTTACTCAGCACCATCCATCAAATTTGTATGTCCATGTTACACCGCTGTGCTTAAGGGAGGGAGGGGATGCCAGCAGTCGAGCAGGAACACACTCTAAATCGTCAACAAGGGATGCATTGCTCTCTCTACATACTAAATAATTACTCGATCATTCGCACTGTGTTCTGGTCATGTTGACGGGGTGAAACGTCTCAAGTCGGGCTATGCCAGGGTTATGCTGTGTGAAGATATAGAATTGGTCTTTTGCTGTGCTCTGTGGGTTAATAACCTCTTCACGCACTATAACCACTGTGTTTTGATCCCAGCAATACGTTGGATGGAGCGTTTCTCTGGCTTGCCCAGGGCTTGGACCACTCTACAGAAGACCAGTCGCCCTGTGGTTGCAAACTCTTTGTGGCCCCACATACCGCCGCTGTGATTATAGAAGTGCCTCCTCTCCCTTGTTAAAGGAGCAAAGCTCTAATCTAGCCTCTGTGTCGCCCCCAAAGCCAGCGTGCTACGGTGAAAATGTGCGCGCTGGCGTGCGTGTGCGCGCGCACCAGAGTGAGTGGGGGTCGGTCGGAGCCATGAGAGGAGGGGAAGGGAAGGGTGGGAGAGAGGGAGAGCAAATAGGAGGGGGGTTATAACGGAGTGGCCCTTTCCTTCTTTTGAGTGACACGACCCCTCTCTTCTCTTCAAAGGCCATGCAGAAATAAACGCATCTCATTTGAATGGCGATTTTTCTTGGTGGTATTTCACAGCCAAGATTTCTGGAATAGGAATGTGTATTCTTTTTTTCTGCAATATTGAATTCGGGGATGGTTCTGGTGGCGGGGTATTCAATATTCCCATCTCTCCACATGCAGCATTCTGCAGCCAGTGTGGTATTTTGTCCATGACTACACCACCAACACCACCCCCTCCTCTCCTGCACCCCCCACCCCGTCCAAATTCATTTGCATCCGCTGATGATATCAGTAAAGAATTGCTGGCACCGTCTGAGGCAGGGTGGGGGAAGAAGGCTTATTTGGATAAAACTGGACCGCAGAGTGGACACGGCCCTAAAGGTCAGTCGCCCATTCATGTCAAGGTGGCAGGGGGTGTGTGTGTTGGGGGGGTCGGCATGGGATTGCCAAAGAGGCTTATTTGAAAGCGGGCGTATATTTGAGGCAGGGGAATGAAAAGGAGTGGACCACAAAGCTCGTCATACTTCAAATACGCCCCGTCACATCTTCACTCTTCCTTTTCCACGCAGGCGGCGGGTATATAAGGAAGGTGGGGTCTCACCACTATGGCATGGCCTGCAGAACATGAAGCACAAAATAAAACATGTGGTCCATAAAGTGGATCATAGAGGTTTAGGTGTACAAAAGAAGGTTCTCCTTCAGTGGTTCCCTCTGGCTTGTGCAAATAAAATAATGGAAGAATTCAAACGAGGAGGCCAGCGTGGTTGTCAGGAAGCTCCTTTAATGCTGCTGATGTGGAGCATTTCGTGTAATCTCGCGGTGCTGTTCGCAGCACCATAATGCTGTGGAGATGGAGAACCTTTCTGAAAGGATTCTTCATAGAAGAGACACAGGGCTTTGCCATGGAGCAAGCCTATAATTTTCTGATTACTGGGCTATGTACTACAATTTTGGTAATAGTGTAGAATGTCAAGGATTTACTCCTGAGGAAAAAGAAAAGAAGAACGAGTTAAGTATGAATGTGATGTATGTATGCATGTATGCATGCTGCATACAGTCCAGCTGAAGGACACGCTGCTGTGTTCTCACTCAGGCAGCAGGTCACACTAACGTTTGAAATCCTTCTTTGATATTTTTTATGTAAATCCAAAAAGTTTTTTTTATGTAATAAATGAACAAAGAGCATATTCTCATTACAATCATTATAGTCCCTCAACACACAGTAGTGGATCATGTAAACAATATCACATAGTGGCAGAACATGTAATAAAGCTGCAAATGATTTTTTTCCCTCATTAATTAATAAATCGATTAATGGACACTCTCCTGCAGGAGCACACACACACACACACACACACACACACATACACACACACACACACAGCCTTATCACTTCATCATTATGTATATATAATAAAATTAGGTGAGGTGCAGTACAGTGGAAGGCGTGATTATTTCTTAAACTATATTAGTGGCCTAGTTAAAGGTGTGCCCATGCAGACTAAAGTTTATTTTCAGTGGGGGATTATTGACCGAGTCTTAACCGAGTGAAAATTGTCACAAATTACTGGTTGTCGCCGGGCGAGTGACAAGATAACGAATATGAGAATTTTTGCCCCTGACACCTCGGTTCATATATCATGGCAAAGCCGACTAATCACTCACATGTTGACTTTAGTGTTATTACACTTCAATGTTATCTCCATGTGATGTTTCAAACTTGGAAATGTGGAGATTTTTTTATTATTATTATTTTATTTTTTTACACCCCAGACTTAAAAACCGAACAAAAGTGTGTATATGTGTGTGTGTGTGTGTGTGTGTGTGTGTGTGTGTGCTGTTCAGTTTGGGAAGATGCTCAATGAAATGATCCAGAATTACACATGCTTTTCACTTCACAGCAGCCACTGATGTATGAGTTTAATACACGCTGCAGCTTGCTACAGTGTGGACTGAGATGAATAATAACAATAAGGATCCGTCGCTTGAATTAAAAAGTGACGCTTGATCATTTCAGATAAATCTATAGCTCTGCATTGATTACTGCACTACAGTGTCTGTGCCCCTAAACTCGCGAGCACGCTTTAAGCCCTGCTGCCATACTGCTCATATTGTATGTGGCTGTAACTAACTGCTCTCTCTGTTATTGCGCTATCATTACCAGCGATGGTGTTAAAGGGTTGACAACTTAGTTCTGTCTTTGTGTATGAAACAATGGGCCGCGGCGAGGATGAGTAGGGAAGATTACTGCGAGTGGGTGAGGATGGAAGTGTTGGAAGCACATTACTGACCATTTTACACACGAGTCCACTTTTGCTCTGTATTTCTTTTATTATTTGGTCAAAACCCACCTATTAACACCTCTCAGCAGCACTAAAGCATCAGGGATACTGTATATATATATTTATACATATACAGACACACACGATATATATATATATATATAAAATTGATTCGCAACTATGCACTCGACAGAAGATGTATTGTTTGCTTGTGGTACACATACACATCCCCAGTAAAACACCGTGATGGAGCTTGAGAGTGATAGTATTGATTGATTTTGTCAAGTGGGGCAGTGGCCACCCGCCCTTTCCCTCCCTCACCCACTGTGACATAAAAAGTTCTCCCATTTTCAGCTTGACCACTGATCAGCTGCCTTTGCCATCTTGACCCCTCGGATGCTCATTAACACACGATCCGGGTGGAGAGAGAAAAAAAAAAAAGAATAATAAAAGGCAGCAGACGTTACACTAACTCTAATTAATCGATTTGAGCTGGATCATGTATTAATCTTGTACGAGTGGCAAGTGTCCATAGCAGGCGCGGCGGGGCCGGGACCGCGCATGATACACAAAGTTTCCAGTGTTTGAGAGCGCTAAACCGCGGCGCTTTGTTGTGGCGTCCCTCCGCGCCCCTGTGTGCTGCGTGCGTAAAGGCAGCCTCTCTCTCTCTCTCTCTGTCTCTCTCTTTCTGTCTCTCTCTCTCTCTCTCTCTCCACCCCCCACCACCCCCCCAGACCCACCATGCTGTTATTGTTTCTACCTTTGTTTGCTAGATGGCGCTCTGCGTTGTGGGACCCTCTGACACAAGGACCGCCTCATACCCTCTCCCTCTCTCTCCTCGGCTCCGCTCTCAGCCCCACAGTCCACCGCGCAGCGCTGAGCGCCGTTTCCAGGGCCATTTTTTAACCAGGAATTTCAGCCTGCTTGCAAACGACTTTAATGCAATCCCACCGCTGTGAATAGCGAGGGGGAGTTTTTATAATTGCTTCATCCTATTTTTGTTGCTGTTGTTGTTGTTGGTTTTACTAAGCTGTGGAATCCCATCGATTAAAAGCAGCGATCAGCAATGCATCTCATTTTAATGTAAACTGGTAATAACACAGACTGTCGCGCAATATTTGAGCTTCAGATAATTAATTGTTTGTTTTATCAATGTAACGTTGCAGGGCATGTGGGGTGATTTCAATGTAAATGATTCTGAAAGAAATAAAACAACTTCAATGATCCATTTCCAAATAAACGTCTTATTAATGAAAATAAAGACACACAACCTCGGTCTGTAGATGCAGCAAAGAATTCTGATCGACTGCAACATCTACAGCAGAAAGATTTATCAACAGGCCTATTTTACCTTCACAGAAAACCCTTACAATAAGCTGTTAACTGTGATGTGTCAGCAAAACTAACGAGAGCCAATAATTTACAGGTAAAATCATAAAATCAACGAAAATGAAGCGTCTTATAATTTAACATTTTTCTGATTTTTTTTTTTTTTTTTTTTTTGGAAGCAATCACCGATCATCTGTCTGACATTATAATCTGTTTTAGATTGATTACAACCAAGGAGAGGGGGGAAAAAGTCCATTGTATTGTTTGCTGAGTGGCCCACTCTGCTCTAAAATATACTGCTGCAGTTACACTTTCACTAAATAGCGGCTTGTCGGTGTCTGACGTTGATGAATGTGCTGGAGACTCGGAGAGCCTTTTACAGCTGTCTTAAAAAGCGCCGTGGCCCCCAGACCAGCCACAAACACATCAGGTGCAGGGGCCCTAATACGGCAGTCAATGACAAAGAAGCACGCACTACACACACGTTTGGAAAGAGCCACTGAAAAGGAAAGTGCAAACGTTTTATTTCAAAGTCGAGTTTTCCTTTGAACTCGAACCTTAACGGGGTAAAGTGAAACCACATCTATCTGAGGTAAGTGACTTAAAGAGACACACGTGGAGATTCACTTTTTAACGGAGGCTTGGTTGTTGTTTTTTTAGTGTCTTCTTCGCCGCTCCGCTTTATAATGGTCACCAACTGGAAATCTTAAATTTGAACCACGTTATAATTTGCCAATGGATCACAGGAGATAGAAGACAGATTTTCTCTCATGTGGCTGAAGATGATCACAGTGCAAGTGCTGTCCATGTGGGCTGTGAATGGTGCCTTTGGCTTTTTTCCCCCCATCCTCATGTGAAAACATCTAAAATACAAGTAGGCTGCTATACATTGAGTCACATGTAAACTGTGTATTTATAGTAGATTCTAATGATATTATGAAACGTTCAGTGACTCCCACACCTTGTGAGGACAGCGTGTGTGTGGGGAGGGGGGGCACAGAAGTTGCAGGAGTTGGACCTCTAACAACAGGCAAAGGTTTCATTGTTGGTTGAGCCGTATTTGTTCTATACACCACTCCAACACACACACACACACACACGCACACACGCACGCACAGAGTCACACTCCCTCCCCCGCTGGATCCTGGGTGGTGTGGCACAGCAGGTTTGCTTGTACTGTATACGGGGCCTCTCCACCTGCAGCCCCCAGAAGACACAAACCCAGTCAGGCTTCACCTCATTCCCTCTAAACCCACGTCTCCTCTTGCTGCTATTTACATGAGTTGGCCTACACTTGGCTAACACGTTATTAGCGAGCAGGGGGAGAGAGGGAAGCAGCATTTCAATTATTTTTTGAACAATGGGCATGGGTCCGTCATATATTTGGAGTGTTTGAGTAAGGCTCTCTTGGTATTTGTTTTCCTCGACTTAACAAGCCATCATCTCACACATGCATATAGAATTGGAATAGCTCAGAGATCCCGCAGGCAAAGGGCGGGTTGCGGGTTCAATTAAGGTGGAATAATGCATGGGGACAAAGCGTATGATGACCTCGATTGAAATTGATCAGAAAACGCCTTTACAAAAAAAAGGAAAGAGAGAAAGAAAGAACGAAAAACACACACACACACACACACACACACACACACACACACACACACAGTAGCCCCTTTGTTTTGACTTGATGCTGCCTTTGTATCAGCACTGAGGCCTATCTGCCTCTCTGAAATCTCCAACTACTTTGATTCTGGGAATAATTCCAATGTCGGAATATAAAGCTAAGAATTTAATACCACCCAACCTATGTCTAGACTAATTCACTCATTTTTTGACATTCTTTTCTTCCCTCCCTTAATCGAATTTGCCACATTTAAGCTGGTGCGTGGATTTTTGACGCATAAGCAGCCATTTGGGCTCTATCCCTGGAATGACAGAGAATACCAAGGTTTGTCATAATTTCTTAAGTAGAAAACAAGATATTTCACCGCCACAGTGGGATTTTAGCGAATTAAAATATCTCACTGCTTGCCTGTGATAAAAAGGTATGGGATTGAGGCGCTCGCTTGTTAAGTAACTTGCTGTCAGTATAGTTAGCAGTGCTCTGATATGGACGGTGGCTGCAGAGCCTCATCTCTTGGGGTTTTAATTAACAAGCTGTCTCAAAGCTGTAGAGCTCCATCAAACAGCCTCTTTCTCCCTCTCTCTTCCCTCTCTCCCCCCTCACTCACTCTCTCTCTCTCTCTCTCTCTCTCTCTCTCCACCACTAAATCCTTCCCCCCGTCAGTGCCTTGGGCTCTCTCTCAAACTTTAGACATTCTGGTTCCCGAATCAGCTTGTTCCTACCACAGTATGTGCACCAGCTGATAGGGTGTAACTATTATGAGGAGATTTGCAAATATATATATATAAATTGCTTTGTCTTCGCGTCTATTTGCATGCACTGATGCGCACGTTTTATTCACCAGACGTCCACAGTGCTGCGCGTATTCTGTTGGGTTTGACTTCAAGCCTGACTGGTGCGTGAAGAGCTGTTGCTGTCTCTGCAGCCCGTGTGATGGAGAGATAGCTTGTGTGATCTGTTAAAGTGGAAGAAATCTTTCAATCTGCCTCACAAATGGGAGATTATGCACCTTTTAACCAGGCAAACCTGTTCATGGAGAGAGGAGAAACTTTACAAACTCGGACAGCGTTGCAGTGAAGGACATGTTGCACATTTTACTCAGCTGACAGTTAGTCAATACTGCACAGAGAAATGTTTAACATACAGAACATACGGATTTACACAGCACGATGCTCTGTCTGTAACAGTGTATGAAGGGGTTAAGATTTGTGCACCATGTTCAAATTTGTTTTTGTTTTTTTTTAAAGAAAGCCACTTAAACGCCAATGCGTGAATAATAGTGATGTATAATGCAAAGGCTGGTAATGACACTCAGAGAAGCAGTTTTTTTTTTTCCTGAATGATGACTGCTTTTACTTTAAGGACTTTGTGCAAACAGCTCGTATACGCTTAAATGTCATTTTCAATGAGGAACCTTGAATGGAGTTGTAATATATTGCACACCTCCTACTTCCTGCACAACTGGCCACTTTGAAATCCAGTGAACAGAATAGAGTTGAAGCACACTATAGTGTAGGTTGTAGCCTAGCTCTTAAGCCTGGGGGGGGGGGGGGGGGGGGGGGGCGTCATGTAGGTACGCACGAGTCCTTTAAGGATAGAAAAACATAAGATAAAGTCTTTGTGCAAGTGTAACTGAGTATTGTTTACATAGGCGGTTGGCGCAGCAGCCAATGTAAACCGCCAACCTCTTGTTGATTTACCACAGTATTACAGAATGTAAGCACTGGCTTCAGACAAGATTTGTCTTTAGTGAAAGAAGCAAAAAATCTCTCTCCCTCTCTCTCTCTCTCTCTCTCCCCCTCTCTCTCTCTCTCTCTCAGCCTATAGTAAACTTGGAGCTGGGCTCCCACCGTGGCCCAGACGGGGGTAATTTGATAGCAAGGCAAGGTCAAGACAGTGCGCTGTCCATGGTGCTGCGGCGGGGCAGCCTGGATGTTATCATCAAATTAGACAGGACAAGTTTCAAATCGATGCCACCCCCGAATGTCTGGAGACCGCCAGCAGTCGGAGTTAAAGTCCTAACAAGTCCCCCCTGACAGGTCAACACCTCAACACAAACACACACCTCTGATGCAGCAGCCTACAGGTCAGCAGCGCTGTGCTGGAGAGATAAGCACCAATCCCATTGAAGGCTCTAAGTGAAATCTAGCTTTGGGTCCACTGTCATTCCGCGGGCCCTGTATGACACCAGGACAGTTCAGGGTAGATCTGGTGCTTTTCTAAAGAATTTTTTCCCCCACACTTGAAGTTCTTGTGCTTACCGATTTATTCGACAGTCTTTATTTATCTGTGTGTGTGGAATATCAAAGCTCCCTAACAGACGCACTCATACACGCACACACTCTCTCAGACACACACACATATATCTTTGTTTATTATAAACCCCACAGACATATAGTTATCTATGGAGGGTCGAAAGTTCAGCTAAAGGCATAACTTTCTGGATAATTTATTGGAATGTTATTACAAACCTATAAATATTAATTTCGAACAGTGGTGGACATAAAGGTTGCACGGTCAGCAGAGACATAAACAATGTGCTTTTCATCTTGACAAGATCAAAGAATATTTTGTTCAATGTATCTATTTGATCCAGAAAATGCAAAAAACAGAAGAAAAACAAACAAAAAAACTTTTATTTGCAATGTTCAGATAAAACACGATGCCATTATGATACAGTCTGAAAGAAGATGCATTTCATTTCTTGCAGATTCTGCAGAAAAGAAAAACATTTTAGTTTTAATTGGATGTTTTTTTTTTCTTTTGTAAATTTCCATCAACCTGGAATAGATCATCCTGAATACAACAATGACAGTCGCTGCTTATACGTTTTTCTTAGTTTGCTCCACACTGGGTTTATGTTATACAAGTTAGTTTTGTATTTTAAATGACATTTTACATGTATTTTAAAGCTCACCGCGACTCGTTAGCTGCTAAATAATTAAGCCCATATCTGGACATGGTTCGACTATAAACCTGAAAAGCTGGACTTTACCTATATGTGTGTTATCCAAAGAATAAATGCCATTAGTAACAATCCATTTGTGAGAGATCAGGAGCGAATGAGTGGAGTGGGGATCTCAGAGAGGAGTGAAGAGGGCACTGATTAGAGATGCTGCCAATCTGTCACCACCTGACAGCTTTTGCTGCGGGGATAAACAGCAATAAAGTAGAGTTGGCCGCTGTGTTGTTAACTTCGCGCGCACACACACACACACACACGGTTCGCCACCGGAGGAGCAGGTAAATTCACCCCCCACCCCACCCACCCACACACACACACACACACTTCCCTCTCCCCCTCCCCTCCCTCCTCGCCTATCATCGCCTCTGTCTCCCTCCCTGCATGTCAAACTACTCCTTTCCTCCCGTCCTTCCTCTGTCAGCCTCTCCTCTTTTCATCCTCCCTGCTGACTCAGGTAGCAAAACACAATGAGGACCTCGGCGACAGGAAAGAAAGCTATTCAACCGGATGGAGAGATTGTGAAGTGGGGGGGTGGAGGGGGGGGAGGCAGAGAAACGTTATATTTGAATGGTTGATAAAGAAATGAAATAGATGGGAACAAAGTCTTAAGCCGTCGGGATGGGCGAGGGAGGGGTTAGGCATCACAGAGCGGGCTGCAAGGTGACTGCAGCCCCTTTAATAACACAAGTATATTAACTCGCTTAACCACGGAGATTCAAAATGAACTCAGCTTCACTTAAGGGGCCCTGCAAACCATGAAATGCACATCAAAACATACACCTGCCAATCCCAGCACCTATATTCCTCCAAGCGCGCTTCCCCCCTCTCTCCATCCACCCGAGCTGTCTGTCATGGTGTGGCCCGGCTAATTTGAGTTCATTGGATGGCAATAACTTCATTTAGACCTTCATCTCTTTTTGGGGTGGATGTAATGAGGATGCAGGGTGCTGCCAGTGAAAGGCCGCTCCCTCAGTAATAATAACCTGGATCTTATTCTTACCCCACGCACTGCCGTGTTTATCCTCGGAGGGCTGCGTCCACATGATGAAACTCATCTATAATGTGTGATTTAATATCGCCTTGCACTCTATGTGTGTGTGTGAGTGTGTGTGTGTTTTTTTTCTGTGAGATTTTAAACCCAAAAGAGAGAAGACGGTGGTTTTCCGGTGGTGCGAAAATAATTAAATAAATTAAAAAAAAATACACTGCAAAAATAGTTGTTTTAACAGTTTCCAGTCTCTGCTGAACTCTTCTGAGGTGTTTGTTCATGTGAGGGCCAGAAAACAATTTGAAAAATGAGATTTCCTCACTTCAGGGAAACTTTTCTCGTCGTTGTGTGGTTGTTGTTGTTGTTGTTTTTTTGGTTTTTTTCTGAAGCTGTCACATTTTCCTGATAATGGCTACTGTACATATTTGCCTTATTTTGCACAGTTTCAAAAATTTGAAATCAAACAGTGCTCAGTGAGCAGGTGATAAATGATACTGGCCCAGGTGACACTCACTCTGATAGAAAAACTTTTTTTTTTTTTTACATTTCAATATAAAAAAAAAAAAAAAAAAAAAAAAAAAAGAGAGATACCTGAAGGAACAAGTGTCTGCTGGTTGGTTAAAAGTCTGATTTTTGCAGTGTAAGTCAAGGCCTCGTTTCTAACCAAAGACTGATCGATATCCCTTCAGCTCCAATGTGATATTGATTCAGGGAGGACTGTACTTTAAGGATTTGTGGAAATACCTCATTATTTCGTTGCTTGAAGTGCACGAAAATATTGTTTCATTCACAGACGACCTCCTTCGATTTATCGTGGTCGTTTAAAATAACTCCACGCACCTCATTTTCACTCATCGATGACAGTCCATGTGTGGAGTTGCTGTTTGTGCTAATACAAAGGATTAGAAGGGGAATCCCCTCTGAGTGGCCTCACAGAGATCCACTCATTCCTCCTTTTTTTTCCTCCAGCAACTGACTGAAACTTTTAAAAGACTGCAGATTAATTCACAGCTGCCTGTACATGCTGAACTTTTCGTTTGATATTATTTTAAACATTTTCTTAACTAAAACCACTTCTTTTTTTCGATTGATATTTGTTTTGTATAATTATTATTTTTCAATTCTTTTGATTCATTGTTCATATTGACACCTTTTTAACAATCCACGAAGTTTTATTTACATATTTTATATTAAGCCTTTTTTTTGTTTGTTTGTTTTTTTTCTGTGAAGTTGGGGGTGTTTAGTTTGTTGCCAGTTTCCTGATCTACAGCACTGAACTCTGTTAAAAGAGCAGACTGATATTACTATTAATTATTCTGATATTTTATGCCTGACGAGGTCGATGTTATTATAAACACACCTGTAAATTTCAACTAAAACATTTCTGCTCATTAAAAAAAAATACCATTGAGTTCCTCTGTATTTTATTGTTTATGATAAATAATGGACCTGTGTTAAAACTTAAACAACATCATTTATGCTGGAATCGACAGGATAGAAAGGCCGGGCAATCAACTGGTTGTAAAATAAACAAATCAAGAAATAAATCTTGTTAATAAAGTTTTTTCAAGTGGAGGTGTGAGAGGTGTGAGCAGCACGTCCACTCGCTCTGCTCCGTTTTCTCTCCACGTTGTGAAGAGGAACTGAGAGAAATGATGTTACTCAGGACAATTAGAGCATTTTCTTTGGTGCCTGTGCGCGTGTTTTAGAAACACACACACACACACACACACACACACACACACACTTGACAATCGTGTGTAATTAAAATTGGCATTTGTCAATATGATATTTAAATTGGACAAATGACAGAGTGCCAAATAACACACATGACTGCTGCTGAGTCTGCAGAGGTTTCCCAGGCTGAGAAAGGCCCGATCACAGGCCTACAGCTACCTACAGCCCCTTCATCTCCACCGCCATTCATCAACACCAAATGACCAATTTTCTCCAGTAAGTCGTCGGTGGCCTGTTAAACTAGGCCAATGAGCTGTGTTCTACTTCCTCTCCTCCCTCCTTCATCACCGCTTGCCTAACACTGCTTCCCTGAAATCATCAGAGAGTGTAGCCCCAAATCTTAAAAGTCAGAGCCCATTCTTCAAATGTATTGCATTTCAGAGGGTGTTTTTTCTTCTTCTTCTTCTTTACTGCAGGAGTCTTTAGGCCAGCTGAGTATCAGAGGAGGTGTAATTGAGGGGGCGGTGAGGGGATAGAGTAGCGGTCCGCCTGAAAGCTGCTATTAAAGCCAAATGGACTGAACACCGTAAAACGGCTCTGCCAACAGCTGTCCCACAATCGGAGCATTATATGCCAGGATCCTCGAGCGCGCACCACACACACACACACACACACCAGGCCGCGGTGCTGATGTAGTGGCTACTTACAAGTATTAGACAGCAAAGCCGAGAAAAGAAAATACCAACGAACAAGAACAAGAATATTCCAGTAACATTCACATCATATCCCTGTTGGGACTTGAGCCTAGGTATGTTTCTTGGTGATTTCGGTCTCTAAAGGCTTTTTTCCCCTCCTCGCTACACACCCCGTTCTTCTTCCACTTACCTATGGGGAATTGCAATTGTGCTGGGACAGACGCTTTGCTTAGCATATTTCCTCACTTTTAGTTATAATGGTGCTTTTTCATAGGCGCGCCGGGACAGGTGAGAGCAAAGGCAGGACAACAGCGGGTTATCTGATATGTGTCGGTGTGTGCGCGCGCGCGTGCGCTGAACGAGAGCATGAGATCAGGATATGATTACAAGAGGGGGGGGGGGGGGAGTTTTTCTTTTCCGTGGGTTGTTTGTTTATCTGTTTATCTGTTTATCTGCAGTTGTGCACAATGCAAATATATATATGAGCTTTATGATGAGCTGCATCTGGCACATCAGATGCAGAGCAGCAGAGGGGGATTAAAGTGCAGGGGACTCCTACAGCCCACAAAGGGCCCCGTGCAGGACCCCACTTGGCGCTACACCTGTGCCCAGACCCGCATCTTTCAGCAGTGCTGCACCTTCCTCGCCGTGCAGAACAAAGCCCAGTCCACACACACACACACACACACACACACACACACACACACACGCTCTCTCTCCTAAATGTGATGTCTGTGGCCCCAAGTGCTGTCTCAGTCTGCGAGTCCTTATTAGAATAGAGAAGGAGAGAGGCGATTGAAGAGGAGTTGTTTCCACTGGATTAAATGGTTTCTCTGCAAGTCAATGAATATGTAATGATGTCTAACGAAACCGACCAGAAGAGTTTTGAGCTCCGGTGTATGGGCCTTATATTAAAGACCTCTTCTGCTGAGGAAAAACACAGTATAGAGCCGGGCAGAGAAAAGAGGGGTAGAAGAGAGGAAGGGAAGAAGGGATACAATCTTGAATGCGCCTCCAAAGCTTAAGCCACACATTCTCTCCCAGTCAATAGATGAAAAAGTATTTGGTCACGTACCCAGAGAAAGAGAGAGGGTGAGGTTGGTTGGGTCTTTTTGGCCGGTGAGGGGGGGGTGGGGATTACATTATGTATAAAAAAACTGCTTTGGAAATATTGTTTGTGATAAGCAATCATTCCAATAAAGTCATTGAATTGATAGAGAGGAGGCGAGAAAGGGAGAGAAAGAGAGTCCCCTTCACCATGATTGTTAAAGATATTTTCCCTTAGTACACCCGATAAAACATTGATTGTTGCAGTTAGGTGACCCGTAAAATTTGGGGGTTAGTTTTCTCTTCTGAGCTGAGCATATAATTATGCAAATAGTGATCTGACAGTGATCCGCTGGAGGAGTGCTGAAGAACAGGGTGTGTGTATGTGTGTGTGACAGAGGGGGAGGGGGGAGGGGGTGGTGGTGGTGGTGGTGGTGGGTTGCTGTCAAAGGGGTGACATTCCAACTTTGCCTAATGCCCACTTTCTTTGGAAAGGGTTCATCTTCTGCGCGGACGGCGTCCATATCAGAGTGGGCCGGAGCAAGCAGGCGTGACAACAACTCTCTTGAAGTAAAAAAAAAAAAAAAATTGAAATATCAGTCTGTGGCAGCACACAAGGGGTTCCCCAACTTTTTCATGTCAAGGACCCCACCCATCCCATCCCACCCATCCCACCCACCCACTCCTCCACAAACCTGACATTACAGCACAGACCCCCCATTTGGCAGGATTTCTTTCTCCCTTCTTCTTCTTCTTCTTTTTTTTTTTATCCTAAAGCTCCGCAGCCGATTTTATTTTCTGTCGCAGATAATAATTCAGTCAGGATCTGTCTGTAACTGTCTGTAACCGCGAGTCGACTACAAAAGCCGTGCGAGTGAAACCTATAATCAGATCAGTCATACCTATTACACATTCACACGCTGTGCTAACTTCTAGCGAGTGGAAACAGACTAATCAGGCTGGTGTCTGCTCGGTTTGGGGGAGAGACCTCCTTCATGGGGAGAACTTTGAGAAGCCTAAACCAGCGCCCCGCAGACAACCACAGACAACTGCACGTGACAAAGCGACGAGTGAACGATCAACCTGCACAGCAGCCTCACAAAATCTCTTCAAAGACACTTTTTCTTTTTTATAAGACCCAGAATGAAACAAAGCTGAAGCTCCAGACTCGCTCTTGTTGGGGGTGTGGGTTGACACATGCAGGCCCCTCCATATCTGAACTTACTTTACATTGCTTTTAATGTCTCCATATAATCTGTAAAATAACTCCGCAGATAGTGAGGAAGTCTCAAGGCATAAAAATCATTCCTGACCGAGGCAGTGATTTATTCCGCTGTGTGTTAGTCGTCTGCCTTTGATGATAACTGACTGCAGGTCATAATTCATGGCACCACTACCTCATGGCTTTGGGCTGAAGGCAGGTTATTTAATTAAACTCTGAAAATTCTCACTAATGTAAGAATAGAGATTTTCTCTCTCAGCATCACAGAAGTGTTCGGCCAGACCTGTCCAAGGGAAGTTGTGAAAACACTTTTAAGGCAGAAAGTTGAGTCTAATTCACTTGTCTTAAGTGTGTGTGTCTCTCTGTGTGTGTGTGTGTGTGTGTGTGTGTCGGTGTGATTGAATGCCTCTCTTTAATCAGCGCTCTGACACGGTGTGAGGGGGACTCGCCTGGTTCCACTTGTTGTTCGGGGGTTAATGGAAAAGATTTCTAAAGATTTATTGAGGGGGCGTTTAATGACCTGATCGGTTTCACCGTGTGAAAACAAATGATGCTGTAAAACCTCGCTGAGTTGGAGGGAGGAGGGATGGGGTGGGGTGGGGGGGGAGTGGTGGGGGTCACTTTGCCAAAATTAATGACCAAAAAGAGGGCAATGACTGTTTATAGTTTGTTTTCCTTTTGTCACACTTCTCCCTGTCCTCCAAAGACACGGCTCTCTAACAGACTGATCTGTGGCAGTGATGTTTGTAAAGTTCAGCCCATCTAACTTTTATCTTTAAAAAAAAGAAGAAGCAAAAGTTCAAGAAAGTGGCAAAAGATGGTCCTGTAGGATTATTTGGTAACAAATTAACATTTGGTGGTCCTCCTCCTCCTCCTTCTCCTCCACCTCCTCCTCTCGGCTGGATTTCATAGATGCCATATGAGAGGATGACTCAGGTCACTTTTCACTCGGTGCTCGGCTCCCTCGTCCCGCTGCACTCACTTTACACTGATCGGGCAAGTCTTTGTCTTTATACAATCACACCGGACCAGCAGTGCGCGCTCATCGCCCCCCCCCACACCCACTCCCCACTCATCCAGACTCTGCTCCATCCTGCACCCGCAATCCGGTGGTGGCGGATTGCAAGAAAAAGCCTTAGGAAATAAATCGCAATAGGAGAAATAAAGGCGATAAAACAATCAGTCAACAGTGGGACAGGAAAACATACAGACTGCAGTTTAAAAACAGGGACGCACAACTTTATTGTATCTGCTGTCGACAGGTTTGATGGGTTCATTACAAACAAAAAATGAAATAAATCATGTAAAAGTAGAGTAATTACTTTGTTGCAGAAAATGTCCAATAATGTTTTTAAAGACAGTCGTTTAAAAGTGAAGTGGATCAAAAGAGAAAAGGGGAAACGTGTGACCTGGCAGGACACTCGCGGTTTCATAAAATCCAGAGACTTGTACTGCGATAAAACTGAATAGGCGTGTTTCTGAAACCAAAACAACATATAAACCATCTGCAAAAAAAAAAAAAAAAATGTCTTCAAGAGCAATTGGCAAAATTAGTCCCCTTTTATTTGCAGACTGTGCTTTGCATCTCGGCTGCTCTTACATCTTTAGTTCCATTCACATATGGCTTGCTGGATATTATTAAAAACAGTGAGCAGAGTCTTGTTTATTCCTAAGGCAACAATATACAAATTATGGAGTGAAAAATGAACTGATTGTAGCTGAAAAGCAGAAAGATGAGCAATGGTATCTCGAAATGAAACTCATCAAATCAAATAATAAGCCAACTTCTTTGCAGAAACCTGGAGAGATCTGAATCAAATTAAAAGGAAATTAGGCCTGCAACCATCAGCCACAGTTGTCTCATTACAGCAGAAAGATAATCCACAAAAGCCTTAAACCATACACACAGTGGGCAGGATTTCACAGTGTGCGAGTTTAACAATGGCAACTATTTGAAGTTGAAAAAAAAAAAAAAAAAAAAAAAAAGCCTATATTTGAGAAAGTGTCTAGGTATCATAAGATTTAGTATTGGGTTTGAGTTTTTACTAATGTCATGACACATTAGAAATGTATTCCATTAAGCCTTGAGTGGTTTATAAAACACACCAGCTTTATGGAAAAAAAAATATCATGTTTGTGTCACATAGTCAGATTATGTGCAGCTGAGCAGGGAGCTGACTTTGTCACTTCCAAGTACACTAGAAGAGTAGCCTACTTTGGTGGATGGAAAAAAAATGGGAAAAAATAGATATGTTACATTTCTCCAACATCTAAGGAAATATCATTCAGGCTTAGAATAATATTGAAATCTTGGATTTCCTGACATGTGTAAGGCGATATATTGAGGCTTTATGAGTGTTGTGAGCTGACTTCTGGCTCCTGTTAAAATGAGATATCCCTCAAACCCATTTTGATGCTTGACTTTAAGTGATTTTAAATATGCTCAGTGTCCTGAATTTTCCATATTCAGCACAGGTTGCATATGTTTTATTTGTTTCATCACATTCAATAATCTGGAGACATCAATTTCAGGGCTATAAAACCAAAGGAAAAAAAAGTGATATATATTTATAATAAACACAGAGAGGTGGACGCTCCACAGTTTTACAAATCAAAGCCAGAGATATTCTAAAGTAAACACTTAGAGTTATGAGAAGTATTGGCTTAATATTGAAAATCAAATAGTGTGAATGTGTGTATGAGACAGTGCATTCAAATTTAGCTTCAAGTTGAGAAATAAAAAAAACGATCTTTCTTGTTATAAGCACTGCAATCCTGGGAATATGTGGAATGGGTTAAAACCACATTGTACACAGAGCTGAATGAAAAAAAAGTCAGGTTTAAAAACACTCCATGTGCAGATGAGTTGGAGAATGAGGGAATCATAAAAACAAATGGCCACCAGTTATGTGCTGATTTTCTCTTTGTAAAAAAAAACAAAAAACATATGCTTTGGGTTTGAAAAAAGGTTAAAATGATGAAGTAAATCTTAGCAGAAGATTTCAAACAGCATGAGCTGAAGCAGTCCAGGCTTTAGGACCGGGGTGGGAAGAGGGAGAGGAGCGAGAGACTGAGCAGTGCAGACTGGAGGGCAGGCGGGGCATTAGCTCAGTTCAGGCTGATGTCAGGACAATTAGAGGTGCACCACAATGCATTGTGCACAGCGCCTGTCAGACTTAATCTTTGCTGCCATGGCCCGTACCCGCAGCCAGGCCACAGCCCACGGGAAGCGCTAACACTCAGGCCCATATTGCTTTGACAGTTGCGCTCATCTAGAAGTAATGCAAAATGTTATTGTGATGTATACATGGTGACCCTGTACTCTTGTCTCTTACAACAACAAGGCTATGTGTGTGCAGAGCCAGGGAGGGCTGGAAGGGAGAAATGACACTCGGTGAGAAGAGTGGGAAGGAAAGATGGAGGTTACAGAGGGGAAGAAAGAAAAAGGAAAAAAAAAAAGCAGAGGATCTGGGACCTCAGCCTCCCTGCCTGAATCCCCCCTCCCCTCTGATCCCTTGCCTCCCCCTCCCTCTTCTCTTGTTCCAAGTCATTGTTGTTGGCCCTCTACAAATCTTGGTGTTTGTTTTTGAGGGAGCTGCTGCGTGTGGTGACAGTGTTGGAGGTCTCCTCCGCTTCTTCGTCCTCTTTCGCCTCCAGGACTTCGCTGAAGAACCTGAAGATAGAGTTGAAACTCATCCAGGAGGTCAGCTCATGTCTCTCTGTGCCTACAAGTAGAGGAGACACACAGACACACATACACGTGAGTTCACAAACTATTTTCTTACCCCATAACTGCACACAGAGAAGGTGCATGTGGATACACTGACATGATTCAAGATGTAGCTCCACTCTCTATATACCTGCTGTTTCAACAGAGAAGGTAAAAATGAACAAACCCCATTGATGTTGAGCTCACCACTCCTACAATGCACTGTATCTTTTCCTGCAAGCCAAAAGCCTTGAGCATGAGAGCCATGACAGCCTATGACCTATTAGTCCAGCGGGAGAGCCTTAATATGTTATCCAAGTGGATACCTGATAATCAACACCAGTGCACGTCCCTCTCTCCAGCTCAGGCCTTCCAACAAAACCAGAGTTATGCACAATGGGCGCACTAAGTGAAACCAGTGGAGCGGTAGTCATTCATTCTTAAGAGCTGATTGAGGAAAGGCAAGACAGAAGATGGAGAGTGGAAGTAACTAGTGAACATATCAGGTGGTCTGGTGGCAGCGGGAGGCGGGGGGGCAGCAGTGCTGGGTTTCCCTCTGACCTCCTCCAGGTTAGCCAGTTCCCAAGTTGGGGTCGCTTGAAATCTGGCCCATGCGAGTCAGGTTCCTTGGGGTTAGGGTATCACAGGCCAGCTTTTTACCTGGATAGCTTAAACCCAGTAGCAGTTTCTCCTACACCAGCTAGCCCTGCTACACTACGCCTTGGGTCTACATCAGGGCATCTCTGATGAGAACAGTTCATGGCTGCAGCTGCTGCCCGACTCATTTCTACTCTTGCTCGCTAACCATTCAACACTAACAGATAAGGGCTTGCTTCTGACGCCGCTGGCTGGCAGCTCACCTGCTTAGTAACACAATTGAAAATGGACTTGAGAAGCCATATTGAGGTGTCCTCTTGTTTTCCCAGAGGGAGAATAGGTTTGTTATGAGATGATATTACCAGTTCCATCCCTCTACAGAAGGCTCTAAGAAGAATTTACATGTATTTACAGACAGAAGGGTGAAAGAAAACAAGATGGGCAGTAATGAGTTTTGTTTTTTTAGTCTTTATTTGCACACTTAAGACCTGGTTTTTGCTGGGACCTGAATTTGTTTGTATGATAATAATATTAAAATAGATCCCTATAGTTCCTCATGAGGATTAAAACAAAGGCTAAGCTTAGGGTTGCCAGCAAAAGCTTTGGTCTCAACAGAAAAGGGTCGAAAACCATGACCCTTCTGGAAGAGTCAAATCAGTAGTACATTAGAGATACCTCTTTACCTCTCTTCCTTTCTTCACTGCCTCTCTCCTCACTTCCTCCCTTCTCCTGTGTGCACATTGTGTCGGCTATAAAAAGCCAGACTAGAAGGCCGCAGGGATACAATTAGGAGGCACCTTAAAGGCGGTCTCACCATGGAGAGGCCTCTGATGACCACTGCACTGACCCCATGTTTATTAGATTGACCTCTGCCTGGACGCATTAATGGAGATGGGGTGGATGCATCCGTGTGTGTTTGTGTGCATGACTGTAAGGCTGAGGGTGAATGTGGGGTCTGGGGCTGAGAGTGGATTTGGGTTCAGCTGGTGGTGGTGTGTTTTGTTTGTGTGTAATTTGTGTGTACGAGTATGTAGGGTTCTTGATCACTCTGAGATAAGGGACTGAGCTGCACATGATATAGCAAACAGACTGCAGTCAGTGCCTTGGGTCAAATTTACTGGCCTAGCAATCATGGGAGTCAATAACGTGGCACTCTCACTGACTGTGCTACCTGTGTAGGGCTCAGCATAACATCCATCCCTGGAAAACAAAGACACAGCCCTCTCACACCTCTAATCTATCATTTATATCCAATTTGAGGCACTGTGATCTTTTTTCCACCTCCTCCTTCTCCTCCTTGTTCCCCATTTCATCTGTCTCTCCCTCACTAGTGTTTTTACTTCTGTTTTGTCCTTTTTTTTTCTCCTACAGAAGCAATCAATGGCGCAGCGCTCTCTCGTTCACCCTGAACTGGCGGTGAACTCCTGCGGAACGCCGCCAGCCTCTCCACCCTATCCCATCGCAGTTCGGGGTCACCAGGGGGGCGTCTCTGTGCCAATATGCAGATGAGACTGTGCCCCTCCAATGACTCTGATGGTAGGATCCACCCCTCTATATGGTGGAGGCTTTGAGCTGAAGTCCAAGCACCCCCCCCCCCAGACAACTGTCACACACAGACATAGACCCACTCTCACATGAGCTTAAATAGGCCTTTAACAGCTTACGTCCACTCTTCCTTTAATAGCCAAAGTGTGTCGAACCTAATGGATGTTGTCAAGGCAGAGATGTGACCACTGATTTAGAGGAGGCACCCAAATGACCAGGGAAAGAGAGAGAGAGAGGGAGAGAGACAGAGAGAGAGAGAGAGAGAGAGAGAGAGAGAGAGAGAGAGAGAGAGAGAGAGAGATTACCTCAGCTATGCCACAAATCAAAGTAATATCTTTAAAAGATGTGGGGATCGATGAGGTGTCATCTGGCTCTATCCCGTGTGTAAAGTGAACCCATAAACAGCCAATGAGCAGCACTTTATCTTCGGTTTTAGCCCCATGCTGAAAAAGTTTTTCAACTAATAAGCAGATTTTTCTTTTATGGCCAATTGATTTCATCTATTGTTAAAATAAGATATGACAGGCAAAGAGCTCTTCCATTTTCTCCATTTTGATTACAACTTGTATCTTGTATTTCATTGATCAAACTTTGTACCTTGTTGTATTTATGTGTGCTTTCCTGCATTAACTACGAATCAATTAAGTTGCATGCCCCGATTTTAACAGCTTTATTGTAATTGCATCGATCTAATAAAGTTTACTGTAAATGCAATAATGTCCTCATTTATTGTAAATGCAATAATGATGTAATTGTGAGCTCCATAACATCGGGTATTGTCAGGGGAAATACTGAGAAAATCTCTCTTTACTTTAACAATGTGTTTATAATTAGTATTAGGCAATGGCAGGCTTAACAGACATCATTAATGCATGTAGAATGATGAACACTACAACCTTTGCGTGAAGCAGCACATTCACACAGCTCTATGATGATGTTTCCTTACAGTGAGACAGTAAGTGAAGCCTTTTGAATTACCTCCATTCATGTATACGTCTGTCTTAAATCATGGTCAAGTAATGATTATAAACAAACACAATCTATTTTGAGTAATAACACAGAATCATTAATTCTTGCTGTTGTCCATACTGAAATCACTGTTCAAACATTCACAGTATTGACTGGGAAAAAAAACAGTGTGAACCCCTTGGTGAATGGCATTAACTGGAATTAACTGGAGCCAGCTCAGTGTTACCAGACTAGAAGTGTGTGGGTCAGATGTACTTTGACTTGGGAAAAACACAAACAGTTTGAGTTTGCTATTCTCGAGAAACACCCTGCTGATGTAAATCATGCCTTGTAAAAGAGAGATCTCAGAGTACTTGTGATAAATTGTTGACTTGAATACAGCCAAAAGAGGTTACAGAGTCATCTCAAAGAGTTTATAAATTAGTCTGTGCTCTGTTTGACAAATACTCTATAAATGGAGATGACTTAGTTCTGTGGTGAGATGTGGATGCCAGGCCAAGACAACTCCAAAGGCACAAGGCAGAATGATCAGAGAACCTCTGAGTAACAACCAGGCTTGAAGAAATCATTGTGGCTGGTTGATGTCTCTGTTCATCAGTCTCCCGTACACAAATCAAGGTGCATGGTTGCATGGCCGATGATGTCCTGCCATGAACCCCATTCAGGAAGCCAGTGCTCTCCACAAAAAAACATTGTTGCACCACTGATGTTCACTACAGGGAAAGTGCGTCATGGACTAGTGATGCTGAGGTCAAATTATTTAGGAAGAACATGCAGCACCATGAAGGGCACTAACATGAGAACATCATCCCAGAGGTGAAGTGTGGTCAAGGAAGCATCATGATATGGGGCCTTTCTGCCTCTGGGCCTGGACAGGTCATCATGTTGAGAGGACAATGAATTCCCAGGTTTGTCAAGGTGTCTTACAGGATAATGTCAGGGTGTCTGTTTGTGTCCTCTTGCTGAAGCTCAGTTTAAGCCTGGCAGCAGGACAATGACCTTTAACATCCAGGTAAAGTTCAAACAATGAAAATGAGTCAGAGCTCAGACCATAACCTTATAGAGATGCTGTGAAATGCTCACACCAAACAGCCAACAAATACACAAAGGGTTATAAGCGTGTGATATGAGCTTAGGGACACTGTGTAATCAATGCAGAAACCCAGGTCACTGCACTGTCTTTTTCTTGCCACTGTTTAGTAACAAGGTCTGTGGTGCGAGCTGTACTCTTAGCTCAGGTCATGGCACAGTTTCAGTCCAATGCCTAACCCTTGCCCTGTGTTTGACCACTCTGCGTGTGTTGTCTCAGCCTGGCGAGGCTGCCTCATTATGTGACAGGCAGAGGAGAGTATTTGATCCTGGATATTTAGCGTCCTCCTCTCTGTCACAGCCACTGGAGCCCTCTCAAGGTAATTGACTGACTGTTTGATCTCCCTCTGACTCTACAAGACACTGACACACATGCACGCACACACGCACACACAAACAAACACATTCGTCGCATGCATCTACTCATAGATGGTCCACGCACACATTTACTCTGGCATGTAGCACATACCCGCCGTACCCTCCCCCAAAATAGAAGCCAATCCAACATGCCGTGCACACACAAACACAGAGACAATCTCACACACACACACAGTTGTTATCATTTGTGTGCAGTGAGCTAAGGGAACAGAGGAGGAGAGTTTAGAGCTGTTGAAAAGGAAACAAGGAAACTCCTCCATAGCTATGGGCCATGCTTTCTTCCCTCCGCACCAAACGCTGCATGCTGTTACAAATGGTAATCGGCTCTGATTGTCACAAATTTCAAAACAAACGCTAGGTGACTGAAAATCCAAAGTGACGCCCCGAGTGATACTCCAACAGAAAGCCTGAATCAAAGCATGCCGACTATAATTAGGTTCCATCTGGGCTACATTATTTAAAGCCGCACCAGTTAATTGCTTGTGTACAAATGGCCTATTTTATTTGAATCAAACTCTTTTTTTTGTGATTCATAATTACATTGATATGAAGGGAGCCATATCTCTTTACTTCATTTATAATATAAATACATATTCATATTATTAAGAGGACTTTGAGGCAAGGGAAATGTAAAGTGATGATACTTTACTTTGCGTGAATTGAATTTCTTTAAACAATTACGGGTGTTTAATCAAATATAGTGACATTTGGGTTAAACATTTAATGAGCTTCAATTAAAAAAGGAGATGAACAATGATATAATCATGAAGTGAAAATTACAAAAACATAATATCTAACAGGACCGATACACATGATATTAACACATGCAGAAGCAAACATTTTCTCATTTCCTCTTGTCAAAGTTTTCATCAAGAATCTAACACAAACAGCACATTTTCTTATCGATTTCCTATTGACGGTAACCTAAGCTTTTGTTTTATCTCGATGTGAGGCAGAGCATTACTTTGTGATGTGGGCCCTGGCCGGCTGTAACCTTAGCCAGGCTGCTGTTTGTGGAAACTATCTGTTGCATGGATCAGCGGTGGGGAATCGCTATCTGTATCCTGGTTGTCAGATGATCGGATTTCCGCCCCTGACGCTCTCTCATATTAGATGATCTTCTGTGCTGTGTGTGAGAGTAAGTGCACAGTCTGTCTGTGTGTGCTTGTGTGTGTTGGTTCCCCATGTGTCTAGTTGTCCATATGAGATGCACAGGCGCGTACACTCAGTTATGCGTGTTGTCATGTTGCTTGCCGACATGCGTAAAGGTTAAGGATGTCATTTTGTCCCGTGCGGCTGCCTGTCTGAAGAGGGCAGGACATGTTGCCACTGGAGACGAGGTCAAAGAGAGCCCAGGCAGGTGACAGGCGGTCAGCCACGCTGCCAGAGCAACTCTGTCCTCTGTAACACAAACATGGAGATGTTGTCCTCAGTCAAAAAGCTAATTAAATCTAAATTCACTCCCCCTCCCCTACACCACCCCTCAATTTCCACTCATGGTGAAGACATCCATGTCAAACCAACAGACAGTGTTACACAGGTATGATCATACTTGTTATGCTATTCTATGCTGTGTGTCTTCATTTTTAATAAAATCAATACTGCACTAAGCTTTCACACATCTGCTGGAGCAGGAGAGACACACATGCATCACACAACCAAAAAAAAAAAAGAAAAAAAAGAAAATTAAACAGAAAAAAATGACTCAAAACAGAGCTCATTTCATCAAACCAGCAACACCACTGCTGCTTCTTGAGTGCAATTCATTTTTAATGCTCGTCGGTAAGTGGGGTCTGCTTCCCCCCCATCTCCCTCGTACTGCTTTTAATTACTTTGCTTATTATTGTGTGTTGTTGTTAGACAAAAACAAGGCAGAACTCATTACACATCCAGAGATGAGGAACCTGAATCACTAGCTACAGGGGCCGCTGAGGGGACTCTGTATTTACTCAGAATAAAATACAAACAGAATAGAGACACACAGAAACAAAATCAAGCGAAAGCCCAGAGAGGAGAGGATATTGCATTAACTTGTTCAAATCATCTCCCAACGTCAGCTACTTTACATTCCATATAATATTTCCTGGAAGAGCGAAACTTGTGACAACAAGGACTCTACTCCAGACTGTGGCACTGTACATTTTCTTTCTACTTTCTCCTTCAGTGCCATCCCTTCATCTGTCCCTCCCCACTTGCCGCCTGCCTAACCAGACACTGAGACTGCACTGAGTGCTTTTTTATTTTAAAGTGAATGAGTGGCCTTGGTTGTCATAAAGGACCCTCGCGTTTATAGACTTGGAGCAGAGTATTTACAAGATAACCCCAGTCCAAGGACAGAGCAGGCTATTTGATACCAGTGTCAGACTCTCCCCTCTCCTCTTCAGTAAAAATCGAAAGCCCAAACATACCCTCGCCTCTGACAGCACCTCTCAATGTCGGTTGTTTTACAGGCCTGCACTGAAATGGGATGAGACACCTTGGAATAAGAGGAGAGACAGCTGTGTGTGGCATTCAGACACATTGGTTGCTGCTTTTCTCATTAAGTCTTGCATTGGAGTAATAATGATGATAAATAATAGAGATGTGGATGTTTTTATAAAGTGCAAGTTTAGTGCAGTTTATAAGTGCAAGTATTTAAATTGAAGATTAGCACTGTAAATAAAGAGCATAGAAACATATTTTGTCTCTGTTATTAAGATGGACCCAAGGCAGAACATTCAATTCACATGATACATTTATGAGACTAAGAGACTATGAAACTTTTAAAAGGACTGTACATATCTTATTTTCCTTACATCAAAAATAGGGACAATATGCTATCTTGATCCATTGGAGAAACCTTGAATGACTAATTTAAATATGGTTAAAAAGTCAAGGCAAAGATCTCTATAGTTAATTACATTAAATGTGAATTTGTCGACAGGCAGCTTTTGAGATCATCTTCTTAACACAATATCTGCTCATAAATCTCACTACACCAAGAAACAGCGATATTTGAGAATCTTTTTGTAACTGTAAGAAATAAGGGCAGAACACAGCTTTTGCTACTCCTTTCCTTTCTTTATCAACAACTTCCCAACTTGCCTGCTTCAGCTATATAGACAGCAAATGTTCACACCAGAATGTCTGAGACTCACTGACAGTTATTTATTTCAAACATACAGAAGATGTGCACATGTACCTGTTGATTCAGTTTGTGTATGTGACAGAGAGAGAGACAGAAAAACAGAGATTGAGTGACTGAGTGCGCGTACACATGTATGTGTACGGAGGGGCCTTGATGGGAGTGCCACCCAGACATTAACACTGTAAACAGTGCAGGCCTCCTTCCCTGTCCAGGCCTTTTGTTCCATCTGCACCACCATTGGTCGGGACTTAAATGGCAAACACTCGGGGGCTGCTAGCTCGCCTGACACGGTTTTGTTTTTGGCCTATTGAGGGGCAATGGAGAGCTTCTGTTTCTATGCCCAGGCACAATGTGTCTCAAAAGCAGCATGGCTGAAAAGAGAGGCCCCCACAAAGACTGTCCATTAGTGGAGGCCTTGCATGCAAGCATGTACGTGCACTCACATAGGCACAGGCGCATATGCACACAACTGACATACACACACACATCACGATGCCTGGGCAAGGGTCAGGACAGACAACCTTGCCAAAGACATTGGTGGAGACAGAGCATGCGCACATGGGCATATCCACATGCACACACATACACAAGGACAGAGTCTATAGAACCAAATCCAAGCCAAACTGCACACCACTAAACTATACTACACTCACCCCTCACGCACATAAACACACAACCTCTGCTCCACTTCAACACAATGAGGTCTGGCACAGACACATGCACACACGCATGCACACACTCATGCACCTCCTAGCACCCTCAAGACAATACCAGGCATCACAAATGTGTGCGCACACATGCACACACATGCACATACACACGCTTCTACAATATCAGACATACACACATCACTCAGTCACAAAAGAGGTGGAAGAGGAAAAAGGAAGAAGAGGGCCCTTTGCACCTGTAAACCTGTAATAAAGGCAGGCTGCATTCAAAATCACTAGTCAAAGAATAGACAGCCTTGAGTATGAGAACATATATACAGCCCTCCTAACCAGGTTGTCTCAGCTTAGACAACCTGTCTTACAAGAGTAAAGCACAGCCATTAACATCACTGGCACATGCTTTGTGAAATGTAAAGTATAACAGCTAAGGATCTAAAGGAATTATACCCTGGCAGCAAGGTGAGGGAATGTCCCCTACATAGTATTATATATATATTCACTGATTTCTGAGCTCCTTTCCTTACAAATAAATCTTTGTCCATTTGCTGTAAATGTTTATACAACACTTACACTTGGATGCTTACAAGGAGAATTGTGTCTTTTTGCATTTTCATCACAACACAGGGGCTTTGTTTGGTGATAAAAAGCACAGAGCAGATTTGAGCAACAGTTGCCATGACCAGCACTTCACCTAAAGACCTTGTCAGTATTACAAGCTACAAAAGAGCTGCGCACTGCGTGTAATAGTTGGTGTTCTACACAATGATGTGTCACCTGTGTCAATCTCAAACACACCTGAGGAACAGTGCAAAACTGCTGCTTGGACACAAAATGGAACAATAATGCAACTGATCAACTAGTGGCTGTTAAAATTTCATATTTGGCCTCAGACCTCACATCATTTTGAACTGAAGAGTTCACATATACACACTTGTAAGTTTCATTGTTGAGATGACAGGCAAGCAAACTCACAGCTCCCACCCAAGCAATGAAGGCAGTTGTATTATCAGAATTTAACTGTTCAGCTGCTGCTAGGAAGGACCAACAAAGTCAGTAAGACCTACGAGGATGTAGTCAGGGAGTGAGCATGGTTGACAAGTTCAAGACAAGGGCTTGAAAACTTGAACTAGGAGTGTAGAAAAGGTGAAAATCATAGCAAAAGTTACATGTTTTAAAACTACAACATATCACTGTGGATGTAGTCATAAAGAAAGAAGATGGTGACAAATACATACATGCTCTTTCTTAAGTGTATTTTCTAACCTCTTGGAATGTGCTGGCCTGGACTTTTTGATTTCCACACAATTGTAAGTTCACCAGGAGAGGAACTTAAAATCTAAATCTCACAACAAACTGTCCTGCTATAGAGCCTCATTGTCTTTTTTGTCTCACAATACATGCACATACATAGAGCTGGCATGTATAGAGCTACTAGTCACATGACCTTTTGATCCTATGCATAGTAACACATCTAGAGGGGAAGGATGCTGTGTGTGTGTGGTGTGCATGTGTTGGAGGGATGGAAATAATAAAGCAGAGGATAGACGAGGGCAGGGTAAGATAGGTGGAGAGGAGAGGAGAGGAGAGGAGAGGAGAGGAGAGGAGAGGAGAGGAGTCAGATGGGGGAGGAGCAGGCCAGGGGTGGAGATAGCAGAGAGTGGGTGTTGAGGGAGGGGCAGGTCTGAAATAGATCACTTAAGGGAACAAAGTGTAATTAATGGGTCGCCACAGATAAGAGGGCTCTGGCCCTATCTGGGAATGTGCTAATGGAGTTGACACACACTCAACAAGATCAGTGGACAACCCCTCTTTATGTGTGTGTGTCTGTGTACACGTGTCTGCATGCGCATGCATGGGCGTGTGTGTCTTTTAAGGACACACAGTGGATAAATAGTGGAAGAAAACTGCTAAGGTGACAGGTTAACATGGTTTCCTCCATGACGAAGATCTGCCATCCCTGCAATCAGAGAAACCCCAGAAGGAAACACACACACACACAAAGGTTTTCCCAATACACACAACCATAGCCATATCTACGTGAGTCAGCCTCCTTAACTCACGTAGACATCCCACCTCACATCAAAACATGAACGATGTTATTACACTTGGCGAGCCGGCACGCCTTCAGTCGCAGGGATGTGGTTGTTTACGTTGAGATGGAGGGGGAGGAAGCCGCCAGGTCAAGAGTGGGTCAGACCTGAAGTGTTCTAAGAGAAGCAAACTGACACAAACCTCTCCTCAAACTTCCTGCCTGCGTGTGTCCCTGCGTCAGGGGAACCTGGCTGGAGCCAAGGGGCCTGTGCATGTGGACATGTGTGTGTGTGCATGTGTGTTGGTTACATGTCCTGCATTTGGAGCCTGGCCGGGGAGGTCGGGGGAGGGTTTGCAGGCCCCCACGTGCGCCGGGACAGTGAGATGGCCTGTGATGGACAAGGCAAGACAAGGAGGATTTCCCCTGTTTGTCTGAGAGAGAGGAGCTGCCGCGTCACATACACAGACGGAGAAGTCTGTCTCCGGGATGGATTTCTTGTGTGAATATGTGTGGCATGAGGTGTGTAGGTCAGGCATCTGGCCGGTTTGGTGTGTAGGAGTGTGTGCGCCTCTCTCAGGGTCACAGACCCCGGGGCCATCTACTTCGGTCTGGTTTATTCAGACAAGCCAAGGCCACATTAACACACTGCATGACTTAATAATATAAAGACCCTTGGCTTGGTGCAGCAAATACAAGGCTCAGACGGTGAATAATCAAAAAAAAAAAAAAAAACCACACATCTTACATCTTTATGGAAATGAAGTATTTAATGCCATTAGAGTCACCTTGACAAGTCAATAAATATCAAATGAAGTAAGTGTAACAGTCCTTAAACACAAGGGCATGACCTCGACAATAGCAAGCTGTGCATGGAGCTCTAGGTGAATCTTAAATCTTGCATTGTGTTGTTAAATGTGTCCACAGCAGACTGAAGAAGTGTGGCTTGTTTGTACGTGAATGTGCGATGTAGCATTTGGGGGTTAAATGGAGAGAGACGAGACTCCGATCTGTCAGGACAAGGGAAGAGCAGCTTCAAAGGCTCCACAGCAACCCCTCTCTCTTACATACACACACCCACACTTGTGCACATTCACACATACACACAAACACACACTGACGGACAGTCCATTGCTCCCAGCATATCTTTACTTTGTCCTTGGACTGTCTGAATACCACTGGAGGCGAGCATGATTTGAGAGAGCAAGTGGGAACAAGAGAGAGGGAGACAGAGAGAAGGGAAGAAAGAGCAAAATGATAGAGGGAAGGAGAGGGAGAGAAAAGAGGCGCCCCTCAATGACATCTAAAGAGATAACTCACTCTCCAGAGCTTCTTTTCTCTTGCTATCACTTTCCAGGCAGCGCTCCCTCCGCATAAGGCCTAAAGTGTGAGAGGGAGAATGTGTGTGCGTGTTCACTTTGTGTGTGTGTATGAATGAGTGACAGTAGTATTTGTGGGAATACAGTGTACGTGAAGGTGAAAAAGGCAAAAGATTTTTGAATCTCAATGAGATGATCTAAAGAGCAATCAAGCACAATGGTGTGCATACTGAAGACAGCGCATTGTATATGTTCATGGGGAAAAAACACTCTGCTTGGACACACATGATGGTTGTCAGAGATTATGTGTAAAGCTATAATTAACAAAACAGAGATGTATGAAAATTGGTTTGCCTGTTTGTTTGTGTGTGACGCCGGTGTAAAGCTGAAAGTTGATAATGTGAAGTAACTGCTGTATAAACTGTATATTCATGTCAGAATCGTATTGCTGGGAGACTGCACTCAGATGGCTGCTTAAGAAATGATGTACAGAACGTAATACAAACAACAGCTGGCTTTTCTCTTGATTGAAAGTTAACTTCGGGAAAACAAAGCATCGGGCCACCGTCGGGTCACAACATTGTTGAAAACACCCAAACAAAACAGCAGGAAAACACAAAGTGGTGCGACGCCACCACTGTTGTTGAAAATACTTTCCCTTTGTAGGCACAGACAACTGTGGGGAAGAGTTAACCTTTTGATAAGCTGCTTCGAGCCCCAGCTGTATGCATTTTTCATCGAAATGTGTGAGTCAGAAAGAGAATAATTATCTCCTCTCGCTCTGTGGAGAGGCGAGGGGTTGCAGCCCCCAGTCTGGTCTTCATAAATGAACTAAGTCCTGAAACGAAGCAACGATGATGAGCACAGAGAGAAACTAATCCACTGTAATTCATTACCCAAAAAATACACTGAGTGTACCCAGGAAAACTTGGCGAGGAATGGCGAGATGTATAAAGATGTCCTCTTCACTTTACAATGGACCAGAGTCTTCACCCTAATATCATTTTCATTCCAACATGCGATTAACTTTAACACAACTCTGATTTGCTCAATGCAGCTTACTCTTTCATTTCAATGAGATTACTATATTTAGGTGGTGAAGCTGCCATTTCAGGAACTGTCTGGGAAAGACGACAAGGTACCATACACCAAATATGTGCATTTGCAAAATGCACAATGGAACAATGGTGTACATATCTGCTTCTGTAATAAAGTTTAGTAGTTTGGAAATTCTGAAATCTCAAAGGACTCAAAACTACTGGGCAGAACACCTTCAGGCTGGTCTTAGTGGTTGCACCAATCACCTGGACCAATGGAGTTGTTGTATTTCTTTGACACTGTTATTGCTGGGTTGAACATGGCCCAACAGTCCTTGCTCTGGAAGACTTTCCTAATCAGTACAAGAACAAACATGTATGCACAAACACACACAGAGACACACAAGTTGTGCCTGCCAAACAGTGCAAGGTCACTGATCCCTGCTTCAGAGTGGCCACGATCACCTCTAGAGGAGACACAATCTGCACCAACACTGGCACAGACACACATTTACACAGAGGCACACAGAGAAAAAGCAACAAAAAAAAAACAAAAAACAAAATAATAAATTAATAAAAACCAGAGCACCCACCCCAACTGAGCTTAAGACCTTTATCTGACAGCATCAGCTAACACCAGATACACACACAGCCATGCCCTGACCTTGCAGCACTTCAAGATTAATCAAAATTGTAGCTGGGATCAGAGGTGTGGGTACAACGGGCAGAGAGAGTCATTCATTTTGTGCATTTGTGTGTATTTTTCTGTATGTGTGTGTGTATATGTGTGGTGGGGTGGATGAGACGGGCTCAGAGATTGAGGGAGGGGAGGTCAGGGGAGGCACTCACCCTCTCAATCCTCCACTATTGACTTGTGAGCAGAGAGACGGTGCCGGGCGGTCAACAGCAAATAGAATAAACTGATCAATAACCTCGCACTTGTCAGGAGGAACGAAGGCACCTTAAAAAAATACAGCAGCCCATCTTGAACTATGCAGGAGGGAGACATTGATCAAATCAAGTAGAGCTCTTCCACCCTGCTCACACAGATTCGTCCTCCATCCATGACATGTGTGGAGTGCAACTTCTCAATAACAGTGTGGGAGAGGACTTGGAGGAGGTTGGGGGAGTGGACGAGACAAGGTGTCATGGGAAGTCAAATAAATTAAAACATTAAAGAAATGACCGAAACGTTTGAAGAAACTAGTTATTCCTTAGGAGCAAACAATGAAAGAATGTGACTGAGTTTGTGTGTGTGTATGTGTGTGTGTTAGAGTCGAATGCTTGCAAAGGCAGGTGTTAGAGAAAAGTGAAAGAGGGAGCCATGAGGTAAAAAAGTCAGCAGGAATGGGAGAGTGAGAGAAAGGGGAAGGAAACTGTGAGTGAGAGCGGCAGAAACAGAAGTGCAGGAAGGAAGAAAGGAGAGGAGAAAAACTACCCTCTGTCATAATTTAAACGAGCCGTAGTCTCCCAATGCTCTGTTTACAATGTATAATTTATGCCTCCCAGTTCAAACACAGCTTTATCTGCACTCAGCTGCTAAGTGATATGATTTCACTTTTTATAGCAGCCCCCCCACTTGTCCAATCCACCACCACCCCCAGTCGCTCTGTAATGCAGGCTGGTGTGATTCTGCACGCCTCATGCACTGACTTTCAACTGTACAGCCCCCCGAGGGCTAAAGTAGCATATTAAACCCCTCCCTAACCCCATCCTCTTACCCCCCTTAAGCAAAACCGCAGTCCTAGACACACATACGTTCCTGTGTGCATGTGCACACACCCACTGACATGCACACCCTATATGCTGCAAAAAGAGAGGGCTGCCTCATATTTTACAGCAGTTAAAGTTTCTTTTTGTATTTATAGCTGTGTTGCTGAGCGGTAATGTCCCATTTCACAGCAGCACACTCTGACCTCTGATCAGAGCCGCTCTCATGACCCCATGGCTCTCACTGAGTTGCACTAATATGCCACTTAGATTACTTTGCTGTAATGGCACTTTTTATGCACTCCCTCCACATGGTTCTTGCACGCACGCACGCACGCACGCACGCACGCATGCACACACATATGCATGCACACACACACGCATGCACATACAATAGATATATAGATATTGTATTGAATATCATACTAGGGGACAACCTGGGTAATGCCTGACGTCCTAATACACAAAGTGGTTGTCAAGGTATACACCCTATAATAAACACTTTATGGTTCACATGAGGGATGAGTGCAGTGATAGTACCAAGGGTCAAGAATTCAACCAATGGAAGCATAAACTGTTATACTGTGTGGATAGAAATCACAAAGTGTAAGATAAGGAAAATTCATTAGTATTCATTTTAAGTGGTCATTAAGAGAATTAATAACATTAGCAAGTCATGTCCAGGTGTTCTGGGAAGTGGAAAAAAAATCTGAATGTTGCATAAACAGCTTTGCGTTGAAAATGTTGATCATGATTTCAGGCTACATTGAAGAACTTATTTTATAATTCATGTGAAATGATTTTGTGCTTCATCCATAATCAAATGTCAGCCTTCTTACTGACTCACCCTCTGAACACTGATGTATTCTCATTATACCATTATGTTAGAGATCAATTTATTTGACTTCTGTATTAACCCTCTGCTTTTCTTTTTTATCTTCCATCGTACTTTCCCACCATCTTATCTATTCATCATGCCGCTCCCTTCTCCCTCTCTCCAGCATCCCTCTTTTTACTTATTCTCTGCCATCTCCTCCCTTCTTCTTTCTCAGCTATCTGCCTACATAGTGTTTGCGCTAGCAGAAAATTCCCACTTCATCTCTTGGGAGAACTGCGTTTTTCTCTGCTCCGCTCTCTCGTTCTTCACTTGTATGTTTTCCATGCTGGCAAAGCTTCCTCTTCCTGTATGCAGCAGGGAGTGTGCTCCGTCTGCGGCTGTCCCACAAGGGACCTTACAGTGTGATGTTACAATCCTCCCATCCAGTGGGATCCTCTCTCTGTCTTCCTCTCTCTCTGGCTGCTCTTTTCTCTTTCTCAACAAGATATTCAGGTTTTCCTTTGTCTTTCTCCCCCTTCCCTTTGACTACTTTACCCTCTTCTACCTCACTTACTTTATTAATATGTTTATCTGACTCTTACCCCTTTGACACTTTCCACCTTACTTGCATACTCTCTCTCTCTCTATCTCACTCTCTCTCTTCCCCCACAGACACAGATACACTTAAAATTACGCCTTTTCCTGTTTACTTTTCTCTTTTCCTGTATTCTTTTCTGACATTGACTGATTGAGCCTCTCAAAAAGTACAAATCCTACATGTTTTCGGTGAGAAAAAAAAGAGAGGAGCTCAAACTAATATTTAAACGAAGTTTGATTGCGAACTCTAATATCCACACTTCAGTGTACTGTCCACAGTTTAGCTTTTGTGAGACATCTTTGAATGTGAGATTTTGGGGTTCTTTTGCTCCTAATTGAGCAGTGCATGAAGCATGGAGACTGGGAAAGTCTGGCACTCCAGTCCCTAGCTGTTAGCATACAGCTCCAAAGCCTTCGTCTTCAGTCTTCAGGGAGGTGGCTGTGGCTGTGTGTGTGTGTGCGCTGCGGTCCAAATGTGACTTGCTAGCCAACAGACCAGGGACCCCTGCCATATGGTTTGAGGCTGTCCTGCTTTGGTGTTCCTGTAGGGACCAACTATGATAGGCTACCCCACAGATCCTGAACTGGGCACCATGCCCTGTGACACACACACAGTGGTAATGCAGGATAACCCAAACACACACTCAAGCAAAAAGACATGCACGGCAGATGTGCATATGTGCATAAACAAGAGGATTCTTATGTTCACACTATGCACATATTTATTCTGGGACACTGGAAGTCTTAATATTTTTGGTGTTTAACCCAAATCCTAACCTGAACCAATAACTCTCTCCATAATAAATGGAAAGACAAGAAAAATGGGTATAAGAAATCAGGTTTACATTAAGTAGTTTAACAATTAAATTAGGTCCACTAAGCTGTTTGTTTTTAAATTACAAAAAGAGAAATGGCCTCATATCACCATGACAATATATGCAATGTATTATCTATCCTGTAAACAAACATGTCACCTTGAAGAAATCTGGACCTGGCCACTCAAAAGTGAAAGCTGCAGATGAGACGCAGCTTGGCTAAGCCACTCATGTAATGATGTCTACACATACATATAGGAAAATACTGCATGCACTCCGCGGACTTCTGAAGATATAAACAGAGTTGAAAAGGTTGAGGGAGATTTTCAGTTTAGAAATGCAGAGCAATGCTTTGACTAGAAAAGATGAGGTGCTGTGTGGGTGAGATTCCCTTGACCTGCCATCTATGGACAAGGTCTCCAGTTAATTAAGTTTCTTGTACATCCAACTGCATGGCTATTATGTTTGCAGTTCTCTTTGGAGATTAACATGGAGGCCTCTAAATCCACCTCACAATTTCATTTCATTCAACAGGATTTCTTTTCTCTTTTCTAAAGGTTCATATCAGCAATGTGATATGGGGGCGGGGGGTGGAATGTGTGTTTGTGTGTGCTTGTGTGTGTGTATGCATGTATCTGTTCTTTTCAGCATGCATTTTGCGACTTGTCTGTGTTAAAGCGATAGATAAAAAGAAAGAAGTAGAAAGAGCGAGTTCCTTTCAGTGCGCATTCTGGCATGTCTGTGTGAATGAGCGGTGTTCGGTTGAAACACAGAGAATGGGATTCAGGTTAAAGCTATTAATTCACCTCTCTAAATATTGCTCTTTGGCTGAGGATGTCACATTTTTGTCCAGGATGTTCTCATGTGGACAGAAATGAGCAGAAACACAAAATCTCAGAACCTGATGTTAGACATGAGACCTGAGAGCAATCACAAGGTGAAGAGCAGGATGACTGTCTTTGACAGGTCGAGGTAACACTATCTTTCAGTGTAAATGATGAGTACAGAGGGCATGCAGTATAAGTATGTTGATTATACACACTTTTGTTAATATACATTCTCTCTCTCTCTCTCTGTCTCTCTCTCTCTCTCTCTCACACACACACACACACACACACACACACACACACACACAGACATTCTCACAGAGACATGCACACACATGAGCGATTGGTACAGGATGTTTGTTTGGGTGGAACCTGAACCTGTCTGTGCCCCAGGGCCATAGCCAAACAGGTGTTGGTGTGCATGCATGTGCACACACACACACACGCACACCTACACACACACAAACTGAGTAAGTAACACCTGGACACCTGGGCTAGGCTGCACAGCACTGTCAGACTCACAGGAGCTGTCACACACTCCAGGATGAAAGTGACCCTAGAGCTGAGGGGGGCACACCTGTGCCATGGGAGGCCCCCCTATCTGTCGAGGACCCTCTCATAAAAACACTCTGTCACGGTGACAAAGTTGTAGGCGTTTAATTGGCACTTAAACCCGCTTACTGCTAATAAGGGTACTAATAACATCTCTCAGAGCCATCTAAACAAAGGGACAAAGGAGGCTGAAAAGACAAAGAGGGTTAGAGTTATACAGAGAGAGTAGATTTAGCATCATGATCTGAATGAAGATTGCCACAAATTTTAGATTTGTTTTGTACAAAGTAGCTGTCTGGCTACATAACTAGTTCCAGGCTGGTGGCCACAGCTTTGGTAATACTGTCTAATAATAAGTCTGTGTGTCTTCGCAGGGCGGTACAATGAGCAGCTTTGCACTTTCCGCTGCTATGAGCAATCATCAAAGCCAGTCACACGTATGCATGAGAGCTGAGGTTCCGGGGCTCCTTGCTCTGTTGCCTGGCTCGGGGTAGAGTGTGTGTGTGTGTGTTTCATGGGATCAGGGCATTGTTTGATCATTGCCCAGTATTGTTCAGTCCAACCATTAACCGGTTCTTTCACCTGTGTGCTTAATGAACAATGATGAGAGAGTAGAGAAAGATGGAGAGAGACAGAGAGACACAAAATGAGTGAGATACACTAAGTCAGTGAGACCAAGTGAGACAGAAACCCTCATAAAGAGGATGTATGCTGTGGGATTTTGACACACGGCCACATCAAGAGACAATGCAACCACATAATGGTGAAGCTACAATCCCAGGCTGGCCAGTTCAGATAGATGTGGAGGGGAGAAGGGACAGGGGAGGGCAGTGGGCTTGTGGGTCCTGTCCTGCCCTCGACCTGCGAATGCTGGCACACCCTGTCCTGCTGCTGGCTAAATAAAGAGCCCCAGGGTGGGCCGGGCTGGGCGGCAGGAGAAACAGACACAGAGTCGGCATTACCCAGCTAATCTCATTAGGGAAGCAGCCCTGCCAAGTTGCCAGGGGTCAGCCAGAGTGCCACGTCACTCACCACACCTTTGGCACTCCCTGTGACCCCAAGGCAGGTTTGGGCTGAGACTCATGGCTAGCAGAGGTGAGAGGCGATGAGGGGTGGAGTTGGTGGTAAAGGTGGGCGGCAAGCAGTAAAGCTAAGAAGCGTGCGTAAACCACATCGGCAGTTTAGAGTTGAGTGTGAGTGTAGCTTAGAGACTGAGGAGTGTCTGCATGTAATACTTTCAGATAGAGGTAGCGAAGGGGAGAGAAACCAGAGAGTGGTTAAAAGAAAAACAAGAATGAGACAAACACAGCAAAACAGCTATAAAGCAAATGAGAGAGAGAGGCAGAGGAGGAGAGAGATAAAGACAGAGTTGGAGCAGCAGAGGGAAATAGAAATGGGGAAAGAGGCAGAGAGGATGGATAAGCAGCTTCCTCCTCTGCAGCTTGGTTTAATGTATTTACAGCGGATTGCATCAGGGTGCTGTAGTTAAAAGGGCCATCGCCATCCAACAGGGTCATCTGTAGTGTGATGTGCCTCTCATAAAGGGGATGTGTGTCACTGAGATCACACACACGCGCACACACAGAGGATGAATTACCAACAGAGGCACAGATGCACAAACATACACAAGTGTGGGCATACATGCACGCACGGTCAAATCTCAAAGAAAAATATGAGAAGCCAACAGTGTCATAAACCCTTGCAAGTTCTTTCCCATGGCGCTCACCCCCTCCTCCATTCCTATCTCTCTTTCTCTCCTTCCCTCCCTCTGTGAGCACAGTTGAGAGCTGATATGATGGTACTTTTAGCTCCAGCTCCCTGTGCTTGCTTGACATTCAGCGACACGGGCAAAGGTAGGAGTTTAGGAGCACCTCCGTCCTGTCAACACCTTGGCTGCATGCTGCTCCCAGACAGGGTCAGACACATTGGCTTACGTTAAAAACATCACCAGCACTACCCACTGTGGACACGGTGCCATGGCCCTCATCCTTGTCCCAGCATAACTCCACAGAGAAAAACTTCTCTGCATCTATCGCCCGCTTTTAGAGCTCTATGATCTGAAGTTGTAGGCCCAGGCTGGCAAAATATTGTACATGCAGCCCCATTCAGTGTACTGTACATTGTAGTGAACATGCTATTTCCAAGTCCTGTAAATGATTACTGCCTCATCAGATTGCATTTCATTTAAGCCTTTGCTTTACCTCGTGTTCATTAAGTCCCAGGTTCTGGCTTTAACTTTCACTGTTAGACAAACAAATATTTTTGTTCAGTTCCACACATGGACCAGCACCAGTCTCCTGACCTTATCTTCACCCTTAAAATGTCATCAGAGAATAAGTAGGGTGAGGGCTATGGAGGCCAAAATAGCATGACCAGTGACACGCACGCTACTATGGACTGAGCTCAGCTCTTTAAAGCCTCAATCTCATTATTGTAACTCCTGGTGCTCCTGGTGAGAGGGATAGAGAGAAAGAGAGAGTGAAAGTAAGCCGAGGGCAATGTGGAAAGTAAAGGTTGTCAAGGCTAAAGCTACTGGTTTGCGTCTGTGATGACTAAAATAGAGACTTACGGTCTTTTGGCTGGGACCTTCATCATTAGCCACTAGCCAGTGCCAGTTGACATACTTAGTGGTTTTAAAAACAAAGTGAGAGGAGGGAAATTAACCCAATCACCTTTTCTACTTAGGAGACACATTTTCAGAGCTGCGGCTAATATCCATGATGGCTGGCTGGTTGATGGGCTGGGTGACTACTATGATACTTCTTTGACTGATAGCATTCTGCAGCGTTACTCCCTGGCTAGCCAGCTGACCAGCTGGCTGGTTGCCTGTTTGGGTGGCTGGTTGGTGTGTTGCATGCTGCCTGGATAATAGCAGAAGGTTTATGTTATTGATGAGCTCTACTCGACACCCTGAGTGTGTTTAGACGTGCCCTGTAAACTGTGCATAAGAGCATCCACTGCATATCAAGGCCATCATCCAAAAGGCTCCTAAAATAGGAAGAGACGGAGTCCGGGTACAGAAGGAGCCAGCTAACTAGAGAGTGAAAGGCGCTGAAGGAAAGGTTGAGAGTTCACAGCTGAGTTCAGGCGGGCCCTGCACTGCTTTGGGCCCCCGGCCAAGGCTGAGATAGGGATAAGCTCCTGATGGTTCCACTGTGAAATGGGATCAGAGGAGGGACAGAGGGAGGGATGGAGGGATGGAGGGAGAGCTTAGGGGGGGTAACTGTATGAATAGGCCAGAGTTGGTGTTGAGATTTGAAATTGTTTAACAAGCTCGTGTTGGAATATGCAGCCGGGAGCAAAGCTGAGTGAATTGCAGCTGCACCGGGAGGGAACATGCTTGGTGGAATTTCTCTTCACTCTAAAGTGTAAGGATTGCTTGAATAGTGCAAATTGATTAGAATCTTCGAAACTCACATGACCTACGCCAGAGGAAATCATCTTCAGAGCATCAAAGAAAGAAACAAAAATGAATCCATTTGGACAAACCACATGATGTGACTCTCCAGAATAACCGCATAAAAAAGACAGGTTGCACAGATGTAATGAGTAGATAGCTGAGGTAAACACTGAAATTAAAAGTTTAGGTGTAGTACACCAAAGTGTCTGAGGGTCTACTTCATGGCAGGTGCCAAGTTACCTCACTAAAAGTTGATCAAACTAACCTTTCGGTTACCTCAGTGTAAATGCTCTACAGTTGACTAAGAGTGGGAGGGCCCTTATCTTCTCAGCAGGGGAGAGAAAGTAGAGGAAGAGAGAGAGGGGTGTGGAGATAAAGAGAGGGTCTTTAGGAAAGCGAGGCTCTTCTGACTAATTTTGGAGGGGTGAACAGTGCAGAGTTCGGATTTGTGGCAGAGCACGATTTGCCATGAAAGCTCATGCAGCGCTTTGGCAAATATTAACAAGAATTGGAGGCACATGCAATATATAACCATGTTAGAGATAGGGGTTATTAATTAGCTATAGTAACTTCTGCTTTTAGAGATATGGTGTATATGGTCAGCTAAAGGAGTCACTGAAAAGACACTTCCTCTTGTTTTAAAAATACATTACGACTCAAGATATTCTGATGACATGCTGAAATATGTATGAAATGAACCCATCTGCAAGATATTAGTTTATAACCCCTCCATACATTTTAGACACATGCTCTCATTATCTATTTTTTATGTATGTATCCATGAAGAGAGACATGCGTGTACATCCATGTGCATGTTCTGTATATGTATGTCTCAGTGCCTCGGTGCTTGTCTACATTCGGAGAACTCATTACCAGGAAAATCAATGCATGACACTGGTTTATAGCGGACGGCTTCTCATCAACCTCAGACCTCATTCTATCTCCTCTCATTTCTGGCTAAACACAGACACCAAAACATACGAGCACAGACACGAACACACAAATCAATAAACGCAGTATATACAGAAGGCACAATCATTCCTATGAGCATGATCAAACAGCTGAAAATGTGTAAAGGTTTTATTCCTATGTGTCTGTGAGTGTGTTTGTTTTGGAGCGATGCAGACAATATAAACAGCTGTGTGCTTCTGTGAGCTGCATGTGTGTTAGCCTGCATGTAAGCATGTTTGTGTGACTGTATATTTGCCCATGCATACATATATGCATTTTGTGCTTGTTGCTCTCAGTGTAATGCATCTTTGAATGTGTGTATGTGTCTCTATGTGTGAAAGTGTGTTTGCAGGCAGGCGTGTCTGATGAAGATATCAGAGTTAGCAGAGCAAGGGCAGGATCGGAATGTTGAGGAGGACTGGGGGGCTCAACAGGCAGAAAAGAGGATGCTGTCTGCGTGAAATACACACACCCATACTCACACACACACAACCTCGAACACACCCTCCCCCCTCTGTCATGGCCTCTGCTCCTACTGTATGTGTGGCACGCAGCATGCTTTAAAGCCAGAACTACGAGGCACAACAGTGTCTGCCGGGGGAATTCTCTACCTCTACATCACTCTCTCTCCTCCTCTGCACACCTCTCTCTCCTCCTCGCTCCTCCGCTCCCTCGCTCTCTCCTCTAACTCTGACTGTACGGAAACCCTGAAAGAACTTTTGCTTGCACAGCCTTCCCCCAGAAACGACTCTCTCTCCTTTTCTCTCTTAGCCAACAAGCAAAGGAGACGGCAACCCCGTCCTCAAAAGTGATCAATTTTTAATTTCTCACCACTTTTCCATGTTGTGTCAGAGAGAGATGTCAGCAAACAGGAGCCCTGGGGAGGCTAGAGGAAGGAGGAAGAGGGGGTTTGTTAGTAGATGAGGGAAGTGCAGGTGAGGAGAGTGAAGATGAGCAGAGGAGAGGAGGGAGGAGAACAACTGAGAGAAATAAAAAACTGACAAATATTTGCAATCACACTAAGCATACAGCAGGGTGTTTAGCATCATCACTGCTCAATGACATGCATCATGTCTTACATTTGATCACTATCAAGCTCATTTCTTGTAATATACTGTTAAAATATCTTCATAAATTCTCTGAATTTCACTCTGAAGCTGTGTTAAGGTGGAGGCTGTGGTGTTTGTGCCACAAGCTGGCTAAGCTGATTGGCTTGATGTTTTGCTCTTCCTGGTGACAAACGGTGAAAACGAGCAGAAAATCCAACTGTTCCATATCAAGGAATATTTTTACTGCTGCTAATGTGACTTAAATGCCTTGTTCCACAGCTGAGTGGGCTAGCACCTGCTGCAAGCAGCAGCTAGCCTATTACAGCTCGGTACAGAGCTGTCGCTAATTTTCTGATTCAATTAGCATGCCTCAGAGCTTTCCAGTCTAATTGCAAACTACTTCACAGTTACCTCTCTGATTAATCGCTGCCCATCTGCGAACCATTGCACGCAGAACTTGGTGGAACAAATTTGTGTATTCTCAAGTATCAGCTGCATCACCCCAAGCTGTTGAACAGGCATAAATGGTCACTGACACACCCTGATATCTGACCCTTATGACCTGATTCCAGAGGACTGTACGTTTTGAGGGACTAAAAGGCCACATCCCAGTGTTCTGCAGATGTTGCCAGAGGTTTTTCACAGTGTCAGACACACCAGCTCCTGCTGCTCTCAACATAGAGAGGACAGTTTGGAGGCTGTGCGAAACGCACGCATGTATGTGTGACTGCACTCTATGTGCAAGATCAAAACAGAAAACCTATGGATTACATGTTACAGTGAATGAAGAATAAAGTGCACCATATGTCCTTAACTAATAGGTCACAGACAAGCAACCTCCTACTCCTGTAACATCATCACTCATATTAAACCTTTTATATTACCAAATTCTGTAATGCCTGTTTCTTATGTGTTCCAAATCTAAATGGTTACCTCAAGGGCTATCTACCTAATACTAATACATTTCTAACATTGATTCATCTCAATACTATTGCTGTAAGCTTTCAGCGGTTTCAACATAGAATCAACAATGTAATCTCACCACACCTTTCCAACACCTCTAACCTTAACTCTTGAATAACATGCCACTAACCCTATTGGCCTTGAAACCTCCCAAGCAGATCAGTGACACATCTCATTAGCCTATTGCTGTTTTAACCTCACAGATTCTCACACATATATAAATATTACAACATGCATTAGAGATAGTTGGGGGGTATTTGTCAGTTGTTCTGAGTTGTGACTATAGTAACATAATATTCTGTTTATCCAATGTACTGCCCACCTCCATTACCTCTAACTATAGCTGGTCCATTATATCATCCATCCTGTTTTGGACCACATTTTGAAGCTGTGCACCTGCATTGTGGAAGCCCTCTGGTATTCTCAGTGGATCAACATTGACTGACTTTTGTCATACTGATACTCCATTTTCCCTAACCTCCCTCAAAATGAAGAACTCAGGATGGTGTTAGTCCAGACCTGGAGGTCGTAACCCCCCTTGAGACCCACCAGGAGACCCCTCACCTATCCCACCAAACCAGACCAATGGCTGTGTTGTCTGGGCTGTCAGCCAGTGTTTACTTGTGTTGACCTCTGGAGCTCATGAAGAGCAGCATAGGACAGATGACAGCAGAAACACAGTAAAGCACCATGGCAGAGACAACGAGGGCAGACCGTGGACAAGCTGTGGAGAGAAGGGCAGAGATACCGCTATCAAAGAAGAAAGGAATGGGGTCGGAGGAGAGAAAAGAGAAGGGGAGGAAGAACATGAGGGCAATAACATGAGCTCAAGAGAAAATGAGTACACCAATATCAAAGAGAAAGTGGAGCAGAGGTGATCAGAGAGCTTTGACAATGAGAGAGAGGAGCACAGAAAGATGGTTAAAGGAGTGCAGCTTGGGTCAGAGGTAAGGCTGGGGTGTCTCAGGTTATCATATCAGTCAGTCAGCTAGAGACTTCCAGCTATCATAGCCAGGGCATGTTGCTCTCAATCCCACACAATCCTCTTCTCTGTTCACCAACCCAGCCTTATTGACAAATCTAAAACCAAGGTCACAGCAGTGTTTACACAGCCTTTAGCACAAATTACATCATCCAAACTCTGGCCCGCTGGATGCGTCACACTGTCACTGAGAGTAAATGACCTGGCAGTCTGCCGTCCCGCTGAAAGAGGAGAAACAGAGAGAAAGAGAGACGACGAAGGGAGGTGTGGGTGGTGGAAACAGGTAAAGAGGATAAAGTCTGATTAAAAAAGGGAAAAAGAAATGGCACAGGAGCTTGGCAAGAAGAAATGTATCAGGATGATAAAAAAAAAAAAAAAAAAAAATCAGTGCCATCAAAACACATACATAAGATTACTATCCTACTGTCTGTGACAGTGTTCTCCCCTACACACCAAACAACATGGGAGCATAATGCATATTGTTGCTGGCTCCCAATAATGATGCATAACCTGGTGGCTGCACAGGAATATAATACCAATATGTCAGGTCTCTGATTTGGCCACAATTTGCATGGTTATAATAGCTTATCGACTGGCTCAAGGTTGAGCAGGGCCAGGCGGCTTCACTGTAATGACTGGCCATGTGCCTCCGACAGTTTATTTCAAGCTTCTGTGGCTCAGTCACCCGGCCCCCTATCTCGTCAATACCCAATCTTGATCCCACTATCTGCATCCTGACAAAGTCTGCACAAACACGTCTGCCCCCCCTCTTCGTTGCCAACAACCTCACCTCCACCTCCCTCCATCCCATCCAACACAGTGTTTTTTATTCTTTAAATTATTCCTGTATCATACAAGTATTTCCCATGGAGATCAATACAGGTGCAATTCATTAGGCCTCCCAAAAGCTGCTTGTCTGCAAGCGTTTGCCCGTATAAGAGCTATCGACCCACCCCGGGTTGGCCTGCTGCCCACCCTGTTCGATGTCTCTACGGCAGCACGACAGGCAAGCCACAGATGAAGAACCAAACTTTTTGAAATTGAAATTATGGATTTTGCTTGAAACAAGGAAAAATAGGCTGTGATATGACCTCTAAAATAAGCGTTTGTATTTATTTGCTGTATTTTATTTATAAAACAAATGGAAGTACTTTTTGAACTGTATCACTGTAATAATCCACAACTGTCTAATCTTATCCTAGTTTAAATTTCATTGAGATTTTATGTCATACATACATTCACTATTTATCTATCATTGTTTTAGTATGATTTAAACAATTAGAAGCTACTTGATTAATTGTCCAATAGGAAGTTGGTGAATTATCAAGTAAAATTTCCACACACAAGTCAGTTACCGCTTAAGCCATGTTTAGAATTAAGTATTTGCTGACGATGCAAAGATGTTCTTTTACTTTTAAGAGCTTTTAATTTAAAACATGACAAATAGTTTCTTAAATGAAAATAGTTATTAGATGAACTAAAGGCAAGAGTTATGTGAGACAAGGCCTCTTTTAAAATGTGGTTGTATTTTCCATAATTTCTGTCTTTGTACACATGGACACACGCTGCTAGTTTGGAGCTGGAAGAAGGGAATATTTAAGGAGAAACTTTTTCATTAGTTGCAATTTGACTTGAATTTGACTGAAACTGAGAATAGAAATCTAAACACCTCAATTTACTTTAACTGAGAGGAAAACAAACAAAAGGGATCAGATATAAAGAAAGTAGAGAAGAGAGACCTAAGTAAAGGTTAAACTAGAGTAGTGGATATGTGCTGATGAAAGAAAAAAGAAGAGAGATGGGTTGTGCTAAAGAAGTGAGTTAAAGGATAGAACAACTGCTGCAAGGCAGACGTCTCACTTCACAAAGAAGTCCATGCATTTGTCACTGGATGTCCTTTCCTTCCCAACAGGCTAAAACACTTGACAGTGTGACTGCTCAAACACTAACATTCTCTGAGTCAGTGTCAAGGGCACTGCCTTGTAGGGGAAGGAGGTCATGCACCAAGATAAACCTCACAATCCGAGCTCATTGTGCGTTCCACTTTGAGTGCTGCACAGCTCACCTCTTCGTTTTGTAAAACATAAACTGCGCAAATCTGCCTTATATACAATCTGCTCTACATTGTATAGGTTTTTTTCCACTATTGTTGTTTCAAGAATCCCCATACTGTTGAAAGTCTTATGGAAATATTATGAGCAAAAGATGAATAAAAGCTCAAGTTTAGATCTGAAGTGCTTGATTTTCCATAAAATTGTAGCTACAGAAATAATAATAGTGTATCTCTGACCAAAATCATTATATATTCATTGACTGCCTAGTTAAAAATCAGTCATCAAATGGCCCTCAACAGCACTTAACAAGGAATACCCCTAAAACCAGTCACATGAAAGCAGAAGACAAATCTTTGCCTTTGTTGAACAGAAGTTCCAACAATATCTGATAGACACACATTGATGAGAAAATGTCATCTGTCGTTTTTTTGTTCTTTAGAAAAAATGTTGTTTCGTTAAAATGTTTCTTTTGATCAAGAGGTGAATCATAGATTGCAAAAATACCCCCCCCCCCCCAAAAAAAAAAAAACCCAAAAAAATCATCCCACTGGTTGTCTGATCACAAACCTAGCCCACTGCTTTGACAAATCAATCCTGAAACATCTCTGTTTTGGCTGTTATGAAGCCATTTCAGAAATACAAAGAGGAGGGGGGGGGGGTTAGAGGGAGAAGAAAGGAAAAAATCAAAGGGGTGGTGGAAACAGGCGAAGAGGCGAGCAGTGGTCCTCGGTCGAGAGGTCAGAGAGAAGGCAGTGCGGCCATGCCCACCGAGGGCACTCAGCTGGAACTAAATGGGGACGCAGAGACGCCAACTACTGCCAAGGACCTGCTGTGCTTTCTCTCTCTCCTTTGCCTGAGTCTCAACAATGAGTGGGAACTCACTGCTTACCGCCCCACATCCCCACCCAACCTGCCCCCACACTACACCACCCTATCCCACTTCGCATTCATTCAGTCATTCAGCTTAACATTTTCATTATGGCGAGCACAGGGTAAGTGGGATGGAGGGAGAACACTGGAAGGAGGGGAAAGTGAAGGCTGGAGGAGGGTGAACTAGACCTCTGACAGTGATGTTGCCCAAATATACACTCATTTATATTTCGACACCCCTTGGGGTGGTTGGGTAGTTTAGGTCGTATGTGTGTTTGTGCAGGACCACCCTCTCTGGGACGTGTGGGAGAGACAATGGGGCCAGTGAGCCAGTCCAAACAGCTGCGAGTGAGCTCCGTGTCATTCCACCTCCACACACATGCACAAGCGTGTGCGTGCGCACACACACATACACACACACCATCTGTGAACACCAACACATGACAGAGCAAATAGGATTACAGTATGGAGGAAGACAAGGAGGATGATCCAAACACCATAATATCATTTCCAAGAAGGGACAGGGATGGGGCAGGGCATGGGGCGGGCAGGTGTGTGGTGGTCTGGGGTGAGGGGTTTACCAGGGGGGCGGGGCAGGGGCTTAGTTGGTCAGGGGTCAGACCTACAGTGCAGCAATCTAATGGGTGTCTGGTTTGTGCACAACAGCTTAGATCATGTTTTCCAAAAACAAGATGCAGAAAGTAGGCCAGGATTCAAGAGACGCAAAGCACCACAAATAGCTCACCGGATAAGTGAAATGCACCACAGTTCACATAGTTCAAACCTGTTTTATTTTTTATTTTTTGGTTGTTGTTGTTTTTGCAGTAGAATCTTGTTTGTCTTAACTCCTTAGAGATTGTTCACAGAAAATGATTTGATATGTACAAACATAAAAATCCCTGATTTGAATTTATAAACTAGAAGCATGTGTACCATGTACTGTAATTTAAAGGTCACATTTAAAAACATTACTTTGTCGATATGCTCACAGTGATGGTTTGACAAACTAAGTCTGTTTTTAGATGAAACACATTGGTGGCCATTTTTTTCACCACTGTATGAAGGTTACAGGCCAACATCAGAGATAAACCTTATGACACGGTCAACATAACAAGTACTGAGTGTCAGCTACGATAAGACCCGCGGGTTAAATCCTTGGTGCTCTCTGTCATTCGAAAGAAACACTTTTAGATCATGTTTATCATCACGCGATTTGTCGACTAATATTCAGTGTATTAAAAGAGATTATGGTTGCATTAGAGGATTAGAGGTCTTTTACGGAACCAGGAATGAATAGACAGTGACCCCCAACACCAATCCTTACAAACACTTATATTCATACAGAAAATTCACACCAGCCTTGCCTTATATGAAAGAGATCACAATATGATTTCCAGAGTTATTGTATAAAACAATCATTTCTCCCTCATTCAGTCGTATACGCTCTACCTGCTATGTTTATTGTTTCAAGGGTGTGTCTGTGCGACAGAAAAAAAGGTTGATCCTGGGGCCAGAGAAGGGCAGGAATGCCAAGCATGGGTTTAAACTGTAAGGTAACATCTATGTCAAAAGCTTCATCGTGTGTAAAACTAAATCTCTGAGTTGGGCCCGGCTGAGCAGGTCTTGAGTAGGAACTACTGAGACAATCTAATACGAACACATCCAGCGTGGTCCACAGGAGCCAGTCTGACATGTGACTGGCTGCGACACGTCAAGGTCAAAGGTCAATACAGATTTCAGCAAATCTGAGCAGGCACGGCATGAAGGGGGAGGATGGGGGGACTTGGCTTGGCCTCCAACCCTTACCCGCTAAGACCCTTGAAGTTTTTTACCCTGACCTAGACTTGACTCCTTCATCTGGGATGTTAGCTATACTAATTACTGCCTGATAGCCGCCTGGTGCCAAACGCAATTCACTTCCCCCCGATTCTCCTCGACTCTGCTCCAACAGCTGGTGCCAACCTCACTTAGCACTCATGAAGTGTTTCAGACACAAAGTGCGAGCCCCCACCTTTCTCTTTTACCTCTTTTGTTTAGGGTTTTGTTATCTGGCCACATGTTGTTCAGAGGGCTGGGTTGGGGGCAAAGGGTAGCTGCACTATGTAACATCAGAAGGTCGGCTGGCATGCACTGTGAAAGAGAAAAGCATTTCATAAGCCAAACAAAAGGGGATTAAAATGGCGCCAAAGATGGATTTGGAATTTGCGCCTCAGAATTCTGACCCCACCCTTTTGCATCTCAAGGGTAGATATAAGACCAACTGTCTCCTCTGCAGCCACAATTGTGTTAGGATCTGAACAAAGGACAAGGTACCGTGGAGGTGGTTGGAAGGAGGGATAGAGCTACACATCAGTCAGGTGACTTGGGCTCATGGATGGACAAGGGGAATCTGACTCACAGTCAAGAGGCCCAATTTATTTCCTCAATGCCCTAAGGCTCCCTGTCAAACCTCATGGTGCCCTCCACTACCTGATCTGCATGTCTACCACTTGGCCTTAGACCCCCTTCTCTGCCCTCTGGGTCACTCCCACATCTCACTGCTACAGCCAGTCATATCTGAAAAACCAGAGCAGACCCAGATCAATGTGAGTTTGACTGTCATTATCAGCCTGTGGGTGTATATGTGTTGTGAGTACATGTGTCTTTGGTGGTGTATCACTAAGTGTGTCTACATGTGTAGGGCTATCTCTGCACATGGCAGTTTGTGTGTGTGTATGTGTATGTGGAGGGCCTGTCTATGTTGATTAGATAGGAGGTGAGCCCTGCAGTGGGTGGACATGCTGGGCTGACTGACCAGCACACAGATGCAGGGGCAGTGTGAAAGCAGGAGTAGTGTTTTTCCGCTGGCTCTGTAGTTTAGCCCTGAGAAGCTCACAGACAGACAACCAGTCTGTCTCTAGGTCAACCAGATAACACGTCTGTGCACACAACATTCTTCTTCTTGGGTGGGTATATGTATAATCGTAGGTGGGTATTAGTTTGTGTGGAATCCATGCACACATATCTTCACCCAAATATAAAGGATAACACCATCACACCATTAAACAACATGGTACAACATGAACTGTCACAGATACCTCAGTTACAGAGCCTTGGGGGATTTAGTCCAAGTGTGACAGAATGGACAAAAAGTGAGTGGTAAGATACACAAGCAGAAAGGATATGACAGCATCCTAAAGGGCCTAAAAGAAACAATAACACAATCCCATAATGGGTGTTCTTGGCTTTTCTTGAATCAATTCAGTATAAGAGACCACTAAAGACAAAATCAAACAGCAAAAATGGAGACAAAGACAAGTGGGACAAACATAAATGGCAATTAGACCATTTAAAAATCAAGACAATTGTTTACAGAGGGATTGGTTTGGTGGTAAAAAAAAACCCATGCAGTTACACACTGAGAAAAAAACATACTACACTGCACTTTATGACGCATTAATGGACCCACAGCTATGACTCAGTGCCAGGGTTGCTTTCAGAGCTGGAAAGTCAGCTGACACACAGGTTAAAGGTCATTAGGAGCTGCCCAGAGCAGTGACAGGCCAGGGAAGGTCAGAGGATGTTGGTGGATAAACAAGAGAAGCAGGAAAAGAGGGTTGGGGATTAGGAGCTATAGCATCAGTGAGGGATCAGCGCAGCCTATCTCATTACTCCCAGGCACAATAAGCACAACAACTCTCTATGCACTTTATAATTGCTGCTTCCTAGGCCACAAACAAGCTGTGTCTATTACCCCTTTCTACTTCTCCGTGCTTTCACCGGGAAAAAATATCATCCTCTAATTGCCACATTTCTCTAATACTAGTGCACATCGGTTTCACTGGCGGTTTGTCTCCTGTCCGGCTGGTTAATAAAGTTTTTATCTGTCAACAAGGAGCACAGGGGAGGAACCAAGGTCACTGCTGCATACTGAAAACCTGGCTGGTCTGGAATCTACCATCACTTTTGTTTACATAATTACAGAAATAAGATGTAATTTTCTTCTCTCAGCAAAAAAGACAAATGAACATTATAATTTGAGGCTGATTATGACTCAAGGACTTTCAAGGATGATTTTTTTTCCCTTTATTTTCTAATCATCTGTTTGGCAATTATGTGCATTCCAGATATATTTTCACAGCTTCCATGTTTGCGCTTTTTTCATAAAAATCATATTAAATGTGCATTTAATTATAACCTAATTGTGAAGAAGAGAAGGGAGGGGGTAAAACTGCTGCCACAATGTATCAAAAAAGAAAAAAGTTAAGCTAAACAGGAGCAGTGGTTTTAAACTAACAGAGCAAACATCTGAACCCTTTGCTTTCACACACACACATCACACTGACATATTAAATTGATTGACTTTTCCAGATGTTGGATCTCAGCATGGGTCCTTCAGTCCAACAGCTGGGGGATACGTATGTGTTTGTGTGTATTAATTAACCACTAAACCCTATGAACTGGCCTTATGAACCCATAACAATAACAGTTTCTATTCAAAAAGAAACATATAACAAGTCCAGCAGAGTGCAATAGAAGATCAATAGAAAGTCTAATAAAGTCTAATTGCATCAAGATGACATATGACAGTGACAATGACAGTAATCCTGTACATTAGCCAGGAAACAAAACAAGCTGCTGCAATTATATTTCATAACATTCAAAATACACAAACTCAACATGAACATTTTGTCAAATGTAATAGGTCTATCTGAATGTTTGCATTATGACTTTATGCTGCCAAAAATGAACATGCTGACCAATATGACAGAAAGAAAATCCATTAGTATTTTGTAAGTACCAGTAAGTGTTTGTCGTTCTTCTCTGCTCCCTTTTAAATAAATACTTTGCTAAGAGGCAAATTATACAGTCATATTCATGTTCTTAACCTTGAATACAAATGCTGTGGAGCAATGAATTAGGTTTTAGTCCTTTTTTATAAGGATTTATGGTGACACTCTCATGTGATTACTCAATAGATTAACCTCTCCTTGCCCTAATCTACTTTATCCCATCAACTAATTTCACCTGCCCAGTGGCAGCACCTGAGAGGAATATTACATTTACTGCCAAACATTTTAAATATTGAGACTAAAATATGATTGTGCATTTCACAAGTAATGCATACATAATGGTAATTAAATGTAAAAGTGATGCCATTAAGGTGCAAGGCTTTCCTGGTTGGCTTGGTTAAACTGTCATCTTCTAACAGACAAGGTCAATGCCAAAAATGGCAAGAGGTACAGTACCATCAGAAGGTAACTGCTACATGGATAACAACACTGTGACACTTGTTGGGTGGCAAGTTATGCCTTGTTAATGAGGGCACAGTACTACTGAGAGGCTATGGGATGAAGGTGATAGCTAAAGAGTTATAATCTTCGTGGTGGTTAGGATTTACCATGCCCCACTGGGGCTTACTGGATTAATTCCACACGAGGGAATGTACCTAAAACCAGTGTACTGCCACAGGAACCCAGCATTTTCACCACAGCCTGAACTGGACAAAAGTAGCTAGAATCCCATACATGTACTGATGATCAAGAGTACACTAGCATCTGTTTTTCAACCTCAGCATTATGCCTGATCCCGATGATGCAGCCATCAAATGTGGTATATGCATGGATTGTGTGTTCTTTTTTTCTAAGTAGTTTGCCACATGTCGAGGTCAGGGGTAAAGGCTGGGCGGATTAGAGCCTATATTGACTCAATGAGAAGAGGCCATATGGGCAAATGAGATCCATGTCCATGAAGCACTAATCTGGGGATGCCCTCTGAGTGACCAGGGATGGACACTACCCACAGTAACTAAGAGGCTTGGGGATTCGAAAGCAGCGTGTTGTCTACTCTACTGTATCCTGTACAGTAGCTCCCCCATCTGACCCTGAACACTCAGGGAGGAAAGAGCCTGGTCTTGAACATTAAAGAAGATTAAAAACACAATCAAGAGTAAACAAATGCAATGTATTGTGCAGTTATATTGATGCCATTCGTCTAAAATTTACACAAACTGAAATATCCAATGTGTGACATGAAGAAACGGTCAAACTGTTCAAAATACGCACTGTATTTTTTTTCCACATTCATTTCAAATGCCCTTCTTTTTAAGTCATACATCAGTAGGATTCGAGTCAAAGCATAGACAATATACTGTGTACTGTAGATACATAAAACTGCTGAATAAAATACTGGGTGTTTGCCCCATAGCAAGTTAAAGTTAAAAAAAAAAAAAAAAAATCATAAATAAAGCAGTAGGTGGTATGGCCAGAGAAAAAAAAAATAAAAGTGGAGATAAAACAAGAAGGAGGGGGGTATTTATTAGAGATTCTGTCCCAGTGATTGGCTGCGAGGCGGGTAGCAGAAGGACAAATGGACAAATCTGAGGAGCTAATAAGAGTGAATACAGAACGGCCCTCATGGGCAAATCTGGCACTAAGATGATAATGAGATTATAAAACCCCACTATATTGCAGCAAATTGTATAAGTGTTTCATTGAACCTTGTTGAACTTTCATTTATGCATGCCAGGCTCTTTCCCTTTTTGTCTCTCCCCTTTCTTCTTTTCCCCGGGATGATGGGTAGAGTATGAGAAAAGAGAAGAGGATAAAATGCCTCCTGGATAGAGTTTACCTAGTGCAGGGGTGAACTGAAGACCACAGACTGGGCTTTCCAGACATGCTTCTCGTTAGCATAATCACAATAGCCTAAACCTAAGAATGCTGTGCATATGAGATGGGCTTATAGATCACACTTCACATCTTGTCAAGACGATGTCACAGATATATGCTGAGAAGTAAATATGGGTATAGTAGCATTTTGTTTTTTCTACCTGAGCTTTGACATATTTTCCAGTGAAATGTTTGATGAACCAATTTGACCAAAGACATGTAGCATGAATTGTTTACAACTACTGTACTAGTGGTACATTTAATGTTAACCAAGTTGAAAGGCGAGCAGTATTTAAAAACTTAGGAAACAATTAGTGTTAATCCATTGTTGCAGCTCCCATAAATAAGAAAAAGAAACAAATAAAAAACATGCCACCCAAAAATATCAGAAAAGGTTGTCTCAGAAACAAGAAGACATGAGTCAGTAAGTAAACAGTGACATAACTGTTTTACTTCCTCAAAAATCAACTGTCAATCACTCATGCCGTATGATTCATAACTGTTTGAAATTTACATTGATATTAATTTTGTCATAATTTGGCTGTTGAAACGCTCATAACTCAAATAGGACAAGCTGATCAATGCTCTGCACTACATGAACATCACATCACTGCTCAAGTGTTGTATGGCATTCAGCTTTGAATAACCTGTACAATTATTAGTTTGAAGTATTGATGAATGTCATTTCCCTCTGTTTTTCAGTGAAGACAAAAAGATGGTAACAAACTTGTCTTGGACCTGTAGCGAGGGCTTGTGTTTTGATTATGTCAGCATATCTTTGATTCTGATCTGAATGAGCATGCAACACAAAGCAACACAAAGCAACACACTATATCAATAAACATGGACAGTCCTCTCGAATCAAAGAACAGAACCAAAGTGGTCAAGTCTTTTATTCAAAGGAAATGTCTCTGAGAGATGGGCACCGACGTGATGGAACAGATCGACCTGTCATCACGTGGCAACGCTGTGACCTGACACTGGACTGGAAGCACGTAAGACACAAAATCAAAATTTGGAATAAGAACCCATCAAGGCTGGTTCAGATGTTTTAAGTGTTAGTTGCAAAAGTTCCTAATATCAGGATCCTGTGTATCAAACTAGATAAAGCCCAAAGTCTAATCATTCAAACATCAAAATTACAATCATGATGAAAAATTATATTTTTCAATTAGAGTAAAGAGACTGTCTACAAAAGTAAAGTACGCACGCACACACACACACACACACATCGTTCATCGATCAGAGCTGAGTGAAACTGAACTAAAGCACTAAAATTTAACTAAAGTTGATAACATTTTTTTCTTACAACCTAAAACCTTTTCTTTTATACCTGCAACCTTGCAATTTTCCAAAGGATGTATCAGTCAATTGAATAAAATAAAATAATTATAACTAAATCAAACAAATCTAGGAGATATTCTGTGTAATCAACACACCAGACTGAGACGTATGTCACAATGCCATTACACAGGCATCACACCAATTAATATTCCCTTTCAGTTTTCTCAGCATTTGTTATCCTGGCACAGATGACACATTAAGAAGATGATTTCAGTATTGTGGATCTCTAGGCAACTGAATCAGGCTAACCGGACTTAGTTTTGTCTTTGAAGACGTTTTGCTCCTTATCCAAGTGGCTTCATCAGTTCGTGTAGACTAGACTAGCTAGTCTGAGCTGGTATCAGGAATTAGGGGGTCAAACCTAAAGTTGTACAAAAAACATTCCAGCAATTTTCTGCCAGTGCATCATTTTGACTTTTTGTTATAGCAAGTATCGTCAGTGTACCGAAAACATAATGGTAATCTGGGCTTTGTATTTCTTAAAAGACCTCTAATTATCAGGGTAGTAGTCTGCCTGTCAAAGCAGGTCCAGTTCATGTAAGCATGTTTTCAAAATAATCCACAGCCAAATTGGTCTCATTTTTTGCTTTAACCCTCGAGACAAACAGGGTGAAAACTCTGACGCTGATGTGGCATTCATCGTTTGTTGTGATTTTTAAGTTGTCACTTTTCAAATGGCTTCATGAAGGCATCCAAAATGGAAGCAAAAATAGCACACCTGGCCTGAGATTCTCCAATAAAGGCTAGCTGGATATTGAAAAATCAAGCTCATATTTTTTTTTTCTTGCTTGGTCAAGAAAGTTTGTTTTGTTCTTGCTGATAAAACTTCAAGCTGCTGGAGACTTAGTCCCACTAGTAATTTCATGGCATAAAGCTTCTGCAACTAAACCTGCCCCTTCAGAGCCTCCAAAACACAAATCACAAAAGTCCAAGAAAGAAAAAAGGGAATAGAAAAAAAGATCTTTGCAATGCTTTGACATACTCTCCCTCTTTCTCACACCAACCACTCAACACCGTTTCTGACACAACTTTTCTTTTTCAACTCTCTGCCTTCAATATGACCTTATCACTTCTGCCTCTAGTTTGCAGCTGAACTGGTGCAACTGTTGTTTGAGATACAGTCAGGCACTAAGAAAAAAAAAGGTTGTCGATGTTTGACGTTTGGGTATTAACAGAAAATGTAACACAGATGGACCCATTATGAGACACACATTGAATCAGTGCTCCACAGGAAGTTTACTCTCATCATATGGTTGGAATTTATGATTTCAAAGTATAATGAAAAATCATACCAAACTGTAAGCTTTCTTACAAGCCACCAATCCCAGACATGAGTCTTTGGTGTCAGCATTTTCCACATCACTGTGATAGAGTCTGTCACAAATGTGACCCACACAACACAACATCAGTGAGTCTGGGTCAGAGGTTAGTGTCCAGTTCACCAGAGCTTACCTGTCTATTTCCTGCAACACTAGCACAACAAGTGCCAGTCAAGCTAAGAAAACACTGAAACACATATGAAAACACAGACACACACGCTTTCATATGATCTTCCATTGGGGCAATGGATTTCCACTTTACCAAGCTGAAAAAACAGTGGCTGGAGGGGTTGAGGTTAATTTGAGTGAGTCTGAGTTTCCTCTTAAAGAGTTAAGTCACACAAACATCAATCAGACAGTGTGTGTGTGTGCTGAAAAGGTGCAGACAGCTAGAGGTGTTTCATGGTCAGCAGTGCGTGGATCAGAGGGTAACAGTGAAGTCAAACGTACAGCAGTATAGAGCATATTTGCTATAAGGGTATGTGTGTGTGTGTGTGTGTGTGTGTATGTGTGTGTGTGTGGGTACGTGCATGCTCTGTGTCAGCCTGTCTACCTTATTATGCAGACACTCTTTTGTGTCTCTGTGGTCTATCTTGGTACATTAATAAAACTGAGCCACTGCAGTATGAGCCTTAGGTAAAGAGGAAAGAGGGAGTGTGACCTCCCATGTCATTGTACAGGAATGTTATCTAATTTCTATAACAATGTTGCATCACTTTGGCATCTAACTACCTGATATTTTCATACAGAAATTAAAAAATCCTTTCAACAGAACTGTCTTTTTTTAATTATATATATATAAAAAAACCTGGTAGGAAAGTGAGAATGATGGGAACATTACAAAATTACATACAGTAGCATATATAAAAGGAAAATGAAAGTGAGTCTCTTTGCAGTCCATTAGGGTTAATTACAGCCTTGTGTTAGGATGCTTGTAACAGAGCAGGGTTGGTAATTAAAGTACAGGTAAGACATTAACTTACTTTTGTTAGCCATTAATCAGTGTTTACCTTCAGAGAGCTCTCCCTTTGTAATTAATAATCAGCTTGGACAATGAGTAATCACCCAAGAGGAAGTTGTGCGTGCATGTGTGTGCGCTTATGTATGTGTGTGTTATAGGGGTTTTCCCACCTTTGAAATAGCATCTTCACTGATCAAACAACCGATCATCCATCTCACCAGGAAAAAAAAGCCAATAAACTAAGCAACAGAAACAGAGGAGCATTTGCAAGAAAAATAACTCCAAGAATGTTTTTTCCTCCCTTTCATTTGTCTTTTTCTCACCAAACTACTTCTCCCATTTTGCATTTATCCTCATCTTGGCATCTAAACTGCACTGTATCTTTGGAATAATTACATCTTGGGAAGGCCTCAGCAACCCCACTTAACCAGCACCCCACTCCCTAACTTATTTCTCTATCAGCCTTGCAGCTACTCCACCACACACACACATATGCACACACACACACAAAGGGAGCTTTTCCAGCAGGAGATTGGTTCCACTTTATCTGCATATTTAGCTTGTGTTCGGTGTGCTCCTAACTGATAAAATTCTGCTCGTGTGCCAGGCCACTGCCAAACGCCAGAGCAATGACCTTCTTGGGGGAACAAATTCCTTTTGCAAGATGGAAAACAAGAATGGAGTGAAAAGAAGAAAGATTAAGACAAAAAAAATGTAAAAATGAAAGAGAGGGAAGCTAGCCAGTCAAATGCGAAGGGAATGGGTCCAGGTTTTATCACATTTAAAACAAGAAATGGAGATGTTAGCGGACACCCCCGCTACACGTTATTCTCCCTCCCTCCCTGGGTCCTCGCAGCCCTGTCTGAGTGCCATGCTGGTACACCGACGTTGCTTCACAGATGATTAGGAATAACAGACAAGCTCTGCCTCCACTCCCTACCTCCTTCTGCCAAGAGTCTACCAGCATGGAAAACACAATCATCATATCATCACTGCACCACACAGGGAGGAAGGACGCAAGCAGAGGAAGGGAGAGGGAGATGTATAGAGAGAGTCAGACACAGAGAGGAGTTAGGAGAGAGAGAGGAACAGACGTAGAGACAGAAAAAGAGCAATGGCAAGAGTCGTCCTTCAACCCGTTCTTCCATCACGCCGCCTGACCAGTCCCAGTGCCCATGTCTAAGCACACATCCAATACTTTCTTAGCCTTGAGACATCTTAGTGTGTGTGTGTCTGATCATATGCCATTCTCCACAGCAGCTGAATCGCCCCGGGCCTGGCTCAGTCTGGCTCCACACAAGAGCAGCGGTTCACACTGTGATGTGTGTCTGCATATGTGCATGTGTGTGCATGACAACAAGGATTCACCGATCTGTTCTCTGTTGCAGAGACACTTTATGGTCATACCCCCACCTACAAACACACGCGCATACTCTACCATAGCAACCGAGACAACAGTAGAAGTCATGGCAGCAGAAGAGGTGACCGTTGGGAGCTGCATGTGTGTCGATTGAATTGCTGGGCCACGATGCCCTGACAGCCTTCCCTCAACCTTCCCTCAACCTCGTCACCTCTGTGGCTCTGCTGTGACTCTCACCACAATGGCTGCTGCCTGTGAACCTGCCAGGCTGCCAAGGACACAAAGACGACAGAGTCAACCTTTGACATCAGAAGCTGCCACCAAAAGACCAGAGACAAGCTGAGCTGGCAGCTCTGTTAACAGGCCAAAGACTCAGATCTTTTCAGCTCGGTTAAAGTAGCAAAAGTCAATAGAGCACAAGTCAATAGTGCATACATACAGATGGACGCTGTGTCAAACAGGTCTGTGTTAGGACAATGCCAGGCATGCCAGCAGCTTCAAAAAGTAAACGTAGATATCTTTGCTCAAAGGTTGCTGTCTTTTGACCGACAGCACTCAGTCACTGAGAAGAGACATAAAACATCACGGGAAGAAAAAAAAAACTGACATTTGAACATGAAATACAGTATGGGTTTTGTATTGAAGGCTAGATGACATTTCAAGGGGCTGATTCACTGGTAGATGTGAAGGCCACCCACTCACACAGCTCCATGTGGAACATGGTGTTTTAGTGGCTGAGATGAGATAGCAGCGTTGGAGATGTATTCACCGACATGTGGAGCATGTGTAAGATGACCTATACATTCACCATGATGTCACAGGGGGGCGTTTTGAAGACTCTAAAAACACAAAGCAGGACCTCCTGAGTGTCTGTGTGTACACATGTAACAATCAATGTATAAACACAGACATGGAATAAGAAGATAATGGCATCTATATTCTATTTACAGCTTGACTTTCCTTTTGAGTGTGTGCCTGTGTGTGCTTGGTGCTTGCCTGCATGTGGGTCACTCTTCAAACAACACCGCAATCATCATCTTTTATCAACGGTCATGTTGAGGATTACAGCTTTCATCCCTAATCCAACATTAAGGACACATTCTCATGATGGCCGTGACATCATCAAGGCCAGTCAACCACAGAGAGGGCACAGGGACAGGAAGCCAAACACCACAGGAGCGGATTAATGAATATAGGAGACAGAGTAGATGATGAAAAAGAAAGAGGGAGAGGGCGCAAAAAAAGAGACAAAAATAGAAACAAAATCAAACAGCTCATTTCTGTAGCGTGTTAGAGACAGCCACTGTTTCTGTGTGTATTTGTGTTACAAGATAATCTGCTACTGCTTCACTTTCTCTGTCTCTCCGACAATGATCCCTCTCAATCAGCTGTACTAAGTCCTCCAATCTACCAACACCAACAAACATGCAAACACATACACACACGCTTATATTTGTCCACGCATCCTTATAGGAAGCCCTGCACACACACACACACGCACACACACAACCAGTACGAATATGCACTGAATGATGCCTGATAATCTGCACATGTGCACTGCTGGGAGGCACTGATGAGCACATATGCAGAGGTATATAAAATGCATCTTAAGTTGGTATATTGAACCCACTTACTCTCAGCTGTGACCAGGGATATGATGTCTTATAAAGGCAATTAAACTTGATTTGCACATCTTTACGTAATAAATGAGAAGTAACTTATTTTTGAAACCACATTTAAGAGACCAGTGGTAATCTTTTAAGAATATTTTTCTGCATATCTGTGGAAATTACCAGTCAAACTTATACTTAATCCTCTCTTTCTATATCACCAGTTGTGACCCTCTGGAAGTACGAGCTTCACAAAACTCCACGCTACAATTATACTACTCATAAAGCAATCCCAATTCAGTATTTCACCATTGACTGTAGAATAAAAACTTGGCTCAGCTAACATTGACATAGCACCTTTTGCCTGCATGTGAAGCATTTACAACTTTTACTGGTATGCCAGTATTCAATTGCTTAGCTGCACTGAAATAAAGTCAAACTCCGTTTACTATTGTATATGGAAAATGGAAGCAATCCAAATTAAGCAGATATTGAGTAATAATGTTATTCTGTTGAAGTGAGACAGAAAAAAGAAATTGTAGTGTTGTCGGTGTATTTATACTGAACTTGTTTGATACCTGCAGAGACTCTGGGGCAGTCTGGCAGCATGGGATCCAGCGGTGTGTCCAGAGGCTCTGAACTTGATACCCAGTTACAACAGTGCTGTGGGAAAAGGGAAAAAAAGCAAATTAAAACTCTGAGGAAACATTTCTAGCTCTATGTTGCTTCTAAGATTTTAAGCACTTCTACACAGACTAATGGTGTACGGAGGGCTGCTTAAAGATGGAAATAAAACAGGAGAAAGTATTTGATGTTAAAAAAAGTGTGTTTTTTATGCTGATGCTTCAGAAGTATTTCATTTTTTTTTTAAATTATGTAAATAGAGAAACCAAAATTGACACTGGGAGGGATAAGAGAGAAAAAAGAGGAAGAGAGGGGAGACAAAGAAAAGGGGGACAGGTGGGGAGCACAAGAGGGGGGACAATAAGTGAGAAGGAGGTGTGTGTATGGCAGAGTGAGGTGTAGGGGGGGAGGGAGAGAGAGAGAGAGAGAGAGAGAGAGAGAGAGAGAGAGAGACAGGAACAAGCAATTAAAAGCTCTGTGACATGTTGCTCAGACAGCTTGGCGTTTGTTTGTGGTGGAGAGCTGAGGCCTTCTACCATGGTGGATCAGTGGGTGCCCTGGGGGAGGGTGTCTGCCCAGCTTGCTGACCCATAACCCCCTGCAAACACCCCTCGTCCTCTCAAACCCCCCTGCGGTTGACAACTCTACTGTCAGAAAGAGGAGAAGACCTCTTTATCCATTTTTGCTGTCTTCATCTTCCTGTCTGTGTGGAGCTCCTTCTATCTACTTACTAAGTTATTTCAAACATATGGCTAAATGTACCTGTAATGAAGCATGTCAGTGCCTACTACGAAACAGCTCACTTTCCCCACGCTTTGAATGTTCACTCTCTGGGGCGGCAAATGACAACATATCACTGTGCCATGTAGATTGGTATGCTGTGGCTTGTAAGGTTAGTACAAAAACAAGGAAAAGAAAGAGAAGGAAAGTGGGAGGCTGAGAGGGAATGCTTGGAGAAGACGTTCCCCAGATAAGATAAAAGTTCAATAGAAGAAAGAGAAAATGTAAAGAGATTAGAATGTGCAGCTGGCGTCCTTCTGAATCACTGCTTATCTGCCCTTGTTTACTTTCACCCTGGCCCCCTGACAGCCATTACAGTGTTGTGCATGCTTGTGTGTGCGTGTCTGCTTGTGTGTGTGGGTCAGTGATTGCATTGCGGGGGGTCTCTCTCAAAGATGAGTAGCGTTGTGAACCCTTCAAACTCACATACACGCGCAAAGACACTCACGCATTTTTGCCCTCAGCGACCCTGACTCCCAAGGCCCTGAAAGAGGAGGGACTGGATAGACAGAAATGTGAAACTTCTTCCACTTCAGCCCATCCAAAAAATACATGCAAAAATATCCAGGGTCACGTCACACCAACACACACAACCTAGTACCTGTATAAATATGTAAAGGCACACTGAATATACTCGATGCCTTTTATATCCCTTAATGCTGCCAAGTAAAAATGAATGTCTTTGGATGTATTACATATTTGTCCCAATGAAATTTATGCACTTAAATCTTGCAGATTAATATACAGGAGATGACCACGGTTAAATATCTGGCCAAAACAATATCATCAAGTAAGTAGTAGTAACACCTAGGAAAACCAACAAGTAAATGCACAAGCTCAAGTTGGGAACAGTGTTCAGAAAAGCCTGGTATCAAACGTTCATGTGTGATCCAAAGAAATAATCAAAAGAAATAAAAATCAACTGAAGGAAAAATTGAATCCACATCTTAAATAGAAATGCCCCTTCACTTTCATCCTCTCTATTTAATTTCTCCAGCCTTGTCAATCAAAAGTGCTGTAGCAGTTGGATGGAGAATAGCAATAGAGGAGCCAAAGATCGGCAGAGAGATGAGGGGAGAAGGACTGGGGGTTCAGTGTTGGGGGAAGATGACAAGTCATCTTGGTAAACAGTGGCATATTGTGTATTTTTAGATCCTTTGCTTTGCCCTAGATGTGCTCTCCTCTGAGCCTTGGCTTAAGGGCAGAGCGGTGTAGAGCAGCACTGAAGCAGTGGGGCTCCTTGACTGCTACATCAAGTGTCTCATTGTATCTCCTTTAATTCATTCAGTCTGTCTGGAGGAAGATGTCAGCTGGGCTGTGGAGCAGTGGGCTGAAGGCGGCTGCAGAGAGGGGAAGGAGGGGAGTCTTTCAAAGGGCCCTCCTCCCTCCCCCTTCATCTCCACCATCGCCACCAATGGAGGCAGGGAGGCCGGGGTTTGAATAGATTTGTCAAGGCAACAACACACATGTGCACACAAACTCTTGCATAAATGCACACACACACACACACACAGCACACATAGCACACAGCCCCAGTGCTGTGGGAGACCGCAGGCATAACAGCAGTCACATAAAGGCAAGGCCTACTGGCTGGGATTAGAGAGGGGTGATGTGACAAAAGGATGGCACATCACATCAGCTGCCTCTGACGCATAGCATCATCACTTCAAGCGGCTCGTCTGCCGATCAATGGCGCCTTTGAACTAAAGGCAGACAGAGAAACAAACATGTAAACAGATTTGACCCCCACCCCCCCACACACATACACACATGCACTCACTCAAACAGTCACATTCCTGACACACTGTTCACATTGTTGATCAATGCATTTATTTTACTTAATCTCAATGTCAATATTACATGGAAACAAAGTTATAGAGGATAATTCAAAGTTAGAGTTGAAGACTAGGTGCTGAAGTAAGAAGCTAACAGCATGGTCTAAGAGTGTAAATGACAAGCAGGTGTCATCTCTACCCCTTCACACGTGAGGGATGCTTTTAAGTCTTATATGTGTGTGTTCGCTGCGTGGGTGCACATGATCCACCACCTGCTGCTGAGTGGAAACCACTGTGCTTCTTTCACATATACAGTGCACAGACACACAAACATCGAATAATGGACACAAAACACTGCACTCAGCTGATGGTAGGGTGATCTAATGGAGCCATCAGAAGTCCCAAATAGGTCTCTCATAGATGTCCATACCCACTACACATTAAGCACCACAGGAACACATGTGCAAGACCTTTAAAAGGAAATGTCTATGTCCTTCCTTCCAAAATCTGCATGAAAATAACAGACAACACCTGTTAAAGCCAGGGTTAAGCAAAAACTAAGTAAATACAAACTAAATAAAAAGTGAGTAGAAATTTAAGGTGTTTTTTTCCCAATACAACTTCAACATAGGTCTAAATGAAAACATTAAGACCACTGTTGTCTCTACCATTGGAGCCAACTGCATTTGTATACAATTGGCTCCATTTCATGGTAAAAAAAAGTATCTCCACCTCTACACAGGACTGAGTCCCATGACAGAAACTCTGTGCAAAGTGTACAAAAGTCTCCTAAACCATAACACACATGACAGTCTGCAACCTAACTTCTCAGAAAGTAGTTCCGCGTATCAATTCTTGCTCACTCGCTCTGTGTCTGTCTCTCCCACCTCCTCCAGTTGCTGTATAATCTCTATGGATTAGGATGGTTTATTCATGACCACAGTGTACTCTGTATGTGTGTGTGCATGTGTGTGTGCATGTGTGTATGTCTGTTTGTGTGTGTGCGCTCTGGGCAGGCCACTAGAGTGTGACAGCAGGCCAGCACAGTGACAGGAGACACCTTGGAGACTGTGACAGGCTGCCAGCTGTACACCATCATTCACATTTCTCTCTCTCACTCACTTCTCCTCACTATGCTACTCGTCCATCTCCACATTCATCTCTTCATCTCCTCTCCTCCATCTGTATTCACTCCATTCACATCCTACCTGTCTTTTTGTGTTTCTTTTCCACAACTCTACCCAGTGCTTTCTGGGCGGCAGTCAACAGGATTTAAATAATTGAACATTTCTCATACTTTTTTTTCTGTCAATTCCTCTTTCTGTCTGAGTCAATGGATGGGTCTCTCCATCTTGGTCTCTGTTTATTCCCTCTTCTTTTATTTTCTTTCACCTTCACTCTTCCTCTCCTAGCAGTGACGTCAGTTGCCACTCGTCTGACCCATTTGGTCAGTATAACCTGGCCCAGCAGGTGCTGATCTCTAAATCTCATCTTCTCTCTTTCACACTCCTCTTCTCATCTCTCCATCCCACCATCTAGTGACTTCTTGATCCCTGGAGGTGGGGAATTATCTTTGTCTGAAGAGAACAGAGCAGTCGACTGCTGAGATGCCACAACCTCACATGCACCCATTCGTGTAGGCACATATTTGCGTAAACACCACCCGGAGGATTATTCAGGTTCCCTGCTCGCTCCCTCTGTGATGTTCTGCAACATGTGGGTTGCTCTGCCCATTTGTGTGTGAGTTTGAAGCTCAGTGTCCAATTCAAGTGTTCCTTACATCCAAGATGCGTATGGTCTATTGATAAAAAATATATTTTAAAAAGTAGCATTCACCAACACATGCATTTAGACTGTGGAATGTGTGAGCATTCAAAGACAAACATAAGCAAACTGAGCCAACAACAGAAACCCCTCAATCAGCATAGAGCCATGGGATTAGCATATTGGGTGAAACACAAAGGGACTCTGACCTTTTGGTGGAACCACTGCACATCCACAGTATTGGTTTCTAATGTAAATGACTGGGACAGATTAGATTTTGGATTCACCTCCATTCTTGAGCTGACTGGGGGCTTGTTAACAAGCACTGCCACCCATGGTCACCGATGTGACAAAAATACAATAACATAATTAAGTCACAATTTTTTTTTCTAATATATATAAGACATAATTCTTGTTACTTTCCTCTGTCACCATCAGTCAGGTTGTTAAAATCTGTCTCATCACATCACACTGATCTACAGTAATTATCTTCATCTGACACTAAATTATCAGTGAAAATCAGTGGTTAAAACACGTTTGTACTAAAAACTATGAGGACTTTTATCAGTCAATTGTCAAGACAAGACAAGACATCAAAATATTTTGATTTGCTGACAACTCATTTTAAGTTAATTTGGTTTTTTGGGAAGAAAAAGCAGATCTTTGTTGTTAAATAAATTTAGTGTGATGATTACCTTAATGAATTTAAGGGTCCCGGACAGAAATAGAGAGTGTAAATGTCTTTGGAATTAGTACCTCTTAAAGTGGTGAAAAGGTGAGTTTAAACTATTTTAGAAATGAAAGGGATTAAGAATTTAGGAAATAAAGAACGACAAAAACACAAGGAATCTAGAGCATGTAAAATCTAAAGATGTATGGTTCTTCCAAATTTACTCTTTTTTGTTGTATCATTGAGAAGGACATAGCATAGGTGTGCCACTGTTTCCCTCTAGAAAAATTCCCTTTAATTAGGCAGGCTCCTCTCTTAATTCTGCCAAAAAAGGACTGTGGGTTAATGAGCACGAGACAGTGCAAATCCTTGCCTGTCCCCTGCCTTAGACTGGACAAAGAAGGTTATTTCAAATTTATTGTTCTGGGTAATCATCACAAATAGAAAATCACTTAACATTCCAATTATGCTGTGTCCCACGCATCCCTTAGATGAATCAAAAATAGGAGATGCCAGACAAGGAGAAGGGGGCCAGTGCAACCTTGAATCCCCACAACTCAAACTAACATACGTACACACTCGACGACAAGTGACACACACTTGATCACACTACCAAATACACCCACACCCACACACACACAGACACACACACACAGGAATGGGGGATGACAGAAATAGCAAAAACAAAAGGCAAGGGATATAAAAGTCTATGTAATACAAATAAAGGTATAGTATGCATGGAGTGTGTGTGTGTGTGTGTGTGTGTGTGTGTGTGTATCTGCGTGCATGACATTTGCATCTCTGGCTCTCGAGCAACTCTGGTCTTGGCTGGTCTCATCAGTATGTGCATACAGAGTGAGCCCAGGTGCTGCGTATGGCTCAGAGGTCACATCAGAAAGGGCAAGTGCTAAAATGAAGCTAGCACAAACGCACGCACATTCTATCTCACACGCTTACCCACAAGTGCATAGAAACACATGCATGCATTCTTACACATATGCATGCCCAGCCACATGCACACACACCAGTGAGAGTTAACTGTCTCAGTTATTCATTGACATGCACCCAGGAAGAAAAAGAGGGGGCTGATAAAAAAAAGAGGAAAAATACATGCAAACAATGGTTCTCTATGACTTCTAAGGCTAGCTGATGGTCAGGGGTACCTGTGTAGGTCAGAGGACTTGTGTGGGGAGAAATTAGAGAGGAGCAAAATCTGAAAGACCTCTGGATGAATTTACATGATGAAGTGGGAGCCTGGGAATGGACCCCTGTACAGTTTGCAGCATCTTTGTTTGTCTTGAGGGTGTGTGTGTGTGTGTATTTCAGCATGTGTGGTAATTTCACCTGCTGCATCCAGTCCTGGGTGCCTTTGCTGGTCTCCTGTAGCCAGATGTTGTGAGCGGAGTCAGTCAGAGCCACAGCACACACTCTGTTCTTCACCTGCATTTCCCTCTGATTCATCTGCCACAAAAAGCAAATCAAATTTGTGTTTGTCACACTTCCAGCATATTAATGAGTCAGACGCTGTTAAATTTCAGACATTTGAATGAGAGACTTAATGCTGTATGAAATATAATAACCTCTTTAGAAAAACAAAATGGTATTTTTGAATTGCATAGAAGTGAATAAAATTATTTTAACATGACATACCCTTTGTGTCAGTAGATACTTGCCTAATAAAAATTTTATTCCCTGTGCAACACACACTGTCAGCCCACTCCTTGGACCATGATAGCACTGGCCCAGTGGACAGCTTTGTAACTGGCGGATACAGATTCAACCTGGTGTATGGCATAATGTTATAAAGTGAAATATGAAAGAGCTGCTCCACCATAGCATGTCCTTGTCACGTTCCGTACAAATGTCCTTCCCCGTGCACGTTCAAATACCTCGGTCCCCATTCTTAATACCCTTTCCCTTCACATGTCACAGAGAATGTGGCATCAGCAGGCCCGTCTTCCTATTCCCCTCTGAATGTCAACGCCAAGGAAAATGTCACACAAAGGACTTGTTACTGCACTACAATAGACTTCCCACGCCGCTGGTCCTACCCCAAGGAGTATGGTAGCCAGGCACTGGGAACAAGCCGTTTCACTCTGCTTCGCTTTAAGATAAACGGGAAGAAAAGAGAACAGGACTTGCAACAATAGGTTAACAATCACTTACTGTATAGATTTAGGGAAGCAAGGGAAGGGACTGCCAGACTGGGGATGGTCATAGTGCTACAGAATAAAGCACAAAGAGTAGTGGTGGTGTGGTCATCTACACATGGTGTTGTGTCAGCAGACCAAATTTTACTAAATTAAAGCTTCATGTTACATGTCGTCTGGAGGGAGGGAAATCTTGGCTGTAGACTGGACTATTGACTTCTAAGACTTGGCATTTGGCAAGTAATGTTAAGACTAAGGCAGCGAGTAGCCTATCAGTCAGTTGGAGAAGAATATGATCAATATTGGCATAAAAGCCCAAGCATAATGAAACAAAATATGCCTGAGACATAAGTATAGAGATACTACTTTTTTTTTTGCAGCTGTAGATTGTTTAAGCTGGGGTTACAGCATGAATCTGTGTCTGACACTCAGGCTGGGGCTAAGGCTGGAGCAATCACAGAGGCCAGCTCTAGCTGGCCGGCTGTACATCATAATGACGCTGGGCATTTGAATACATCCTCCCTTGCCCAGCCAAATTAAAGTGGGAGTGTATAGAGATAAATGGAATCTATTAAGGCACTAAGGACTCATACATCATCCAGCTGATAAGGCTTCCACTGGTGCGTCTTCACCACGGTGGAGGATAAAGCAGACTGAGAGAGGAGGTACAGCCATAAGCATAAAGAAAAAAGTGCACAACTAATGCACTAGAGATAGACAACAAAAGAAGACAGACACTGCACATGTATGAACAGACAAATTCCCCCGCTCACACAGAATCATACACACACATAGAGATACAGACTCTCTCTGTACTCCCTTCCTCATCCACGCTTGGTTGAAAATCTTTCCTCTGGCAGAACTGGGCCCGAGGGAGTAGCAAAGTCAACCTTTTAAAACTGGAGGTGTCAGTCAAGGTCCTGTTTTCTGGTGCTAGCCAAACGGGCCAGTCCCTGAGTATAGGGGCTGCTAACAGAGGCCAGGAAACAGGAGACAGTGGACTGACTGCCTATGGAAAACACGAAGCACATGACTTCAGTCCAGACAAAAACATCACCCAAGCCTGGGAAGAAAACATTTTTTCCACTTTCCAAGTGGTTAAATGAGTCTCTACTTGCCCCTATTGTATCCCTCTTAAAATCATCTGAGTCCTTTTTTTTTTTTTCTTTCTTTTTTTGATGGAAAACCTCAATGTTATTTAAATGAATAGGGTTCACTGGAAATCACTGGCATATTAAAACTGTAACTAAGCTATAATAAATGGGATAACTTGTGCCAAAGTACACAGTATTTGCCAACCTGCCAATAATGACAGGTTGTTTAAATCTATCTTTGTTTAAAGTATTTTGACATGCCACTTTTAAAACAAAGTACTTTCACAACATAACAAAGAATATGCTGATAGACGGAAGCAAGACAGAGAAAAGCACTACGAAGACAGCCAGAGGACATGTGTGCATGTGCGTGTGCATGTGTGTGTGTATGTCTGCATGCGCATGGTACACACATGGATGTATGCATATGTGAATGAATGTGAGGAGTTATGAGGGAGCTGCACAACAGAGGGGCAGTTTGAGTTTGTTGGGGAAGCAAGTGAATGATAGACAGCAGTTAGACAAAGATAAAAGCATGAACAAAGGAAAAAGCACAGCTGGTAAGGTGGGAGTGAAACTTGGTTCTAAATGGTGCTGGATAGATGTGTCTGGAACTTAAACACTGAACTTAAGTATTTAGGCAGCGCGTGGTTAATTGTGCCTAGATGGACTGTCTCATCAAGCGGACAGATGAGTAGAGAAATTATTTTTAAAGACTGGATAACGAGACCTTCCGAAATCCTAAAGCAGCCATTAAAATAAATTAGATTCACCTCTGAATGCTCTTTGGTTTTCTCTGGCTAAATTTTATTGGTCTGAAACACAATGAAAAACTACTTTCTCTCTGGCCCTCTCTAACCAACTATTGTCCTCAAGTTTCTAAGTGATTTGCTATTCAAAGATACTCACACAGTGTTGTGTATTTGCTGAAATGAGGAAGGGAAATAAATCAGGAACTCTCACCAAACAGAGTCTGTTTTCCTGACGATGCCTCAACCAAAGATTAAAGACCAAAGAACTCCATCTCCCACCACTGGCTATATAAATCACTTGTTCTGACAGGTCTCATTGCCGCAATGCCTACACACATATGGCTGGCTGTGGTAACAGTTGAGGTAATAGGTTGACAAATAATGACTCCAGGAGAGAGTGCTCTATGCAGTGTGGCCCTCAACCACAATGATTTTGACACCACTGGGTCCCGTGTTTTAAAAGCCACAATGACAACTGTGGTAAGCTGCTTGTTGAAAGGGAAATCTAAGCATGTCTGTGTCTTCTACTAGGTGGGTGATTCTCATGGTTTACTTACCAGCCAGTTAGAACCATAAAGCCACATGCCCCCAAGGGGGTAGAGATGTAGGCTGTCTTATCATATGACTCATTGTGTTATAATTTTTACACCATGTTACCCTGTGAGTTAGCGTTAGCCATCTTTATCCAGAATGTTAAATGTGCTAATCCACTATGTAACCGCAGCCTGCAGCTTTAACAAGGAAACAGACCAGCTGTTGTGATCAGTCTTGTATCGGACAGGGAGAAAGAAAGAGAAACATGTGGAAATACTTGTTGAGCTAAAACCAACACACAGATGTTGAGACATTTGCCATGCCTCTGCTGGCCTTTCCTTTAATGCTGAAACAGCTGGATATGCAGAGTTAAGTATGAGTGGGGCCTGGACATGGAGGGCTTGCATGTAAAAACCTGTATGAAAGGAAAGCAGAAAGGTAAAGGGTTACGAGAGAGAGAGCTGAATGACATGAAAAAGTGATACGCTCAGAGAGAGAAAAAAGAGGGGAACGAGGAGACAAAGCAAGGCAGATGAGAGAAAGACGGGCAGATGTGCACAACAAAGAATATTTATGAATCTTTTATTGATCCCCATGAGGAAAATTCTCTTTTCCCTTGACCCACTTCACAGGGAGATCAGACCACAGGGTCAGCTTCAGAACAGCATCCCTGAAGCAAGTGGGCTTTCAATGTCTTCCTAAAACAAGAGCAGAGGCTTAAGTGGAGATGATACGTCCCATCACAGGGGTCTGAACCTGAGTCCTCAGCTTGAAGGGCAACCTCCTCCTGCACCCCGATGAAATGTTTATCACCAGTGTGATGTATTGCATCTATCTTCTGCACCATTTCAGGCTTATAAGTCTGATTCACATTATCACGGCCATTTTGACGCCATAATTTAGTTGCCACAAAGAATAAAGGAGTCAGAAATGTCTGAATTGTCCCACTGACAAGCTGTTTTTACTTGTGATTTTGTTGAGTGATTTTCTATTTAATTTGAGCATAACAGCACATACATTTACATTTCTCTGAAACATGATAACAAGGCTGAGTCACAACTCAAGTTCACCGCCGCCCCACATACATTCACACTCTGGATGAACTACAAAATCCTTCTCTCTCTTTCCCCCCTCTGTTTCTCCCTCGTAAACCACTCTTTTCTAATTTGTCTGCAGAGGGCTTGGTTGCTATAGAGACCCACAAACATCACAGATTTCTAACCCCCTGGATGGCACAATTCTATGAAATAGCCCCACACACACGCACACTTCCCTCTCACCCTTGTGTCTTGTACCTGACCTCTCTCATGGCCTTCAGCAAAGTACAGTGTTTAGCGCTTTAAGCTTCTTCCTGCAACAAAGCCAGCTAATTGCTAGACTTTTTGTTGTGCATAATCTTATTTTCATCATTGACGTAGAATGTGAAATGTGATGGGTGTGTGTATATGTAAATGAGAGGTTTGTGTATGAAGGAGGGGAGGGAGGCATATTAATCATGTTTATTTATCTGGACGAGGAGTTGAAATAAGCGTCGAGACATCATTTAACAGCATGCTAAGCTAATCTCTGGTCGAGATAAATACTTCATTTCTCTCCTCTCCCTGTGACGCTCCCTTGCTTGCGACTGCTCCGCTGACGCTACATCTAAACACCGGCAATAATAAAGACAATTATTTAGGCCTTTGATAATTATGTGTCAAAGGCAGCGAAAGCCACTAGATAATTGGGCGAAAACTGAATGGTAATCCACAATGGAGATCCCCGCGGGGAGACAGACAGACTCATCCCTAGAAAGAATGCAGTGTGAGAGAAAAGAGGAAAAAAAAGGCAAAGACAGAAAGATGAGAGCTCTTTAAGGGGCCTTGCTCACTGTCAGATAGTAATGTGAAAAGCCACAATTATACACAGAGAGAGAGTGCGAATAGAGAGCAGCAAACAAGAGGAAGGAAAACAAGGGATAGGGAGAGAATGACAAAATGATTGAGACTGAAAAAGAAGACAAAATGTAGAGTGGTAGTGGGAGTGTGCAAAGACTGAGCAGAGGCCAAGGGGAAGGAGGGAGGAAGGAAGGGGAGAGAGAGAGAGAGGGAGAGAGAGAGGGAGAGGTAGAGAGAGAGAGAGAGAGAGAAGCGCCCCATGACGATGCCAGTCAGAGACGAGGCTTATAATGTGGCTGCGCCATGCACTGCCAACAGCCACAGATAATCTAGGACTACCCACTGAGCACTGAAGCACTGCTTAAATATTTGATTGATTAACTGTCCTGTTGCTGCCAGAGAGTAAGAGGAGAGCATCAGAGAAGCCAGGGCGAACACAGAAAAAACAAACAAACATGTATGCGGGTGCACACCGGAAGGTTGGAAAACACATGGCGCAGACACACTAACACATACACCCCCATAAATCCCCACACGCCAACATTGGAACATGAGCACAAACACAAACACACAGAGACATGTACACATTGCAAGCATGTGTAGAGTCTGCAAAGACAGTGGCAAGGGAAAAAAAAACAAACATAAAGGCTGATCCATGCTCTGGCAGTGACTTCTTTCTATCATAAATCAATAAGGACAATAGACTTATAGACAAACACTTGTTAAGTTGATGACCCACAGCTGCATTTGGCTTTTAATGACTGAGGGATTCACCACATGGAAGATGTTTGTGTGTTTCACTCTTATTCCTGAATGTATTGCTGAAGTATTACCGAATGTTGCTAGCAACTGATCTCGGGTCAGAGAGGGCGCGGATAGGAGTGGAAGTGCAGAGTGTTCAGCTACCCAAACTTCACTGTCTCTGTGGCGCACACATGCACACACACTCATCCCTGTACGTCCCTGACTGTGAAAACACAGGCAGCTGGCCCCCCACGCTCCGACACCCTCCACAGGAAGAGACAACACCAGCGCTTCCTGTGGCTTTGAAGCAGCGGTCCCAGGTCCCCTGTCGGTCCCCAGCTTCCTTTGTCTTAACCGCAGGAAGGAAGCCCTCTCTAGCACGAGGCCACAGGGCCCTAGGGAGCAAAAAGGAGTGTGTTTGTGTGTGTGCATCTTTCATTGCTGTGGGAGTGTGCAGAGGTTTTGCTCACTGAGGTCACATGCATTTACTCACAAGGTTTTTTCCCCTCTGATTCTCCAGTGCATGAACCCTGGCTGTGGTGAGGGTGTAGAGAGGGAGGGAGAGAGCAGTAGAAAACTGCAATAACTTCCTCCTGTCTTTCCTGTTTCCTCTAACGGCTGTTCCCCGCATGTATGATGGAGGAAAGATGAGGAAGAGAGAGAAAGGGAGGATGGTGGGTAGGGAGAGGGGGTGAGATTTGAGAAGGTGAGGAAGGGGGCATTCCTGAATTGTTTGAATGACAGCACCGGACGCAGGCTACTGGGAAGTGGTGTATGTGTGTGTGCATGTTGGGGAAGATTCACACACACACACACACACACACACACACAGAAACACATACACAGAAACACACAGACACACATGTGTGCATATATGTATATACATACAAACACATAGGCCCATGCCTGGACAGATAGCCTACACACCAACACTGGTGGGGGATGTGAGGAAAAGGAAGGCCAGTAAATATTTACTGACACAGCAGAAGTGGAGAATGGTCGTCCACTGGTGGAAACAAAAGGCAGAGGATGAGGAGCAGCGTGCCAGGAAACCTGCCGGCTGTGGGCGCTGCGCCCCGCTTGTGCCCGCATGGAAAACAAGAGGAAGACGGGAAGGGCAGAGGGAGGAGACAGAGAGGGCAGGGATGATGGGATGGAGGGAGAGAAGAGGGGAGGAACAAACAGGGTTGTGGGTAAGGGAGCGCTCATAAACAATGGCAGTGAGCAAATGAGCAAAGCAAGTGCTGTTAACTCAAAATAATGGAATGAGTTGTAGTGGAAACAGTTTTGGAGGGAGCTGGCTACTGCGTACACACGTGTATATAAAAATTATTAGTTCTTCAAACAACAGTATAAAACTTGGAGAATTTCTTTTCACATTTGTCCACATAAGTGATTTTCCACATTTTTTTAAATTCATGATAGTGATGTATAATTCCACAATAATAATAATAATAAATCCCTGAGACACTTAAATTCCTATTAGTTTTCAATTGAATGACAATTCCACCAAATCATTCAGACTCACTAAGCCAAAGCAATGGTCAAATGCATGCCAGTCTTTCATAGTTGCTACAACACAATTCAGTTAATTTCTAATTAAGCCTAGTGTTAATGATACCAACTCCCTGCAGTTTGATCAATTACATTTCTGTCACAATGAAAAGACTGCTGGTCGTTGCTCGAGTTGCATGAGCTACACCCCTGTGATATTCACATTGAAATGATATTGACACAATTAAGAAAGTGGACAAAGTTTTGTAACATTAGTAGTTCAGGGTGTTCATATATTGTTTAGTGACAGCAATTACAGAAATTCTCCACATGATCATTTCTAATTAGGCATTAGCATTCCTTAACAAAGTGAAATTACGGCATGGCGACTAATTAAAGTCTTGTGTTAATTAGACTACATCTTAGTTAAGAAAACCAGCACAAGGTACAGTGGGCAACGTCTTCATCATTCCCAAATCAACTGGCCATATTAACAGCTTTGGTCTACAGAGTGAAATGAGAAAGTAACTTCTGCACAGTGGAAAACAGCCGAGGCCTCATCATCTCAACTCTCTTTTTCTCTCCCTCTCTCTCTCTCTCACTTTGAAAGTGCTTCTTTCTTGTCTTTCTCCCTGTCTCTCAACCCTCCGGCAATGCTGTAAAATAGAAACCTAACCTCAATATTTTCCCTCACGGTGCTGGGACTTGCTGGCCCATTAAATTCCCCTTCCCATGTGTCAGCTTGCACATTTCCACCATGAAATTTTCGTATAATTAAACTTTCTTAATGATTTATAAGCTATAATAATAGCCGTAAGTATTTCAGAGCAGGTTAAAGGGACAGCCTTTAAGTGCACGCCGGGGGATGACCCTGTTTTAACATAGTTTCGGATGGGTGACTCTCGGCTGGAGACCAGGATGGATAGGGTGAGGGAGAATGAGATTGACGGAGGGAGGGAGTGCGCGAGAGGGCCTAACAAGGGTGGGTGGAGGAGGAGGCTGAGACCTTTGCATCGTAACTCAGGGTGATTCTGACATGGAGGAGAACCAAGAGCTCCCTGAACCCTGGCAACGGAGACAGCTTACTATGGACAGACAGAGAGAGACACACATGGAGAGCAGGCATACGGCACAGCAGAGGTTTAAAGGAATGAGAGAAAGAAACCCCGTGCTGGGAGAGGAGAAGACTAGATGCAAAACCAAAGATGCCGTAAGAAAAAGAGAAAGAAAGTTCTGAACAACACATAAAACTTAAGATAGATAAAATAAACAAGGGGAAGAAGCAGTTACAGTATGATGCATATTGTTATAAAAAAAAAACTTTAATGAACAAACTTAATCCTGATGAATCAAACACACACTACTAAATAAAAAGTCTAATGTTCAAATCTGACGGTAAAGTCTAAATGATGTGCAGTTTGCATGCATGTTCCAGGGCACACACTCACAAACAGACACACACGCACATACAAAAACACACACACACAGATGTTTGCTCTCTGCTGCCTCTCTGACGGCAAGGCTGATATGATTGCCACTTAGGAAATCAGTGTGTTTTCACACCACTCTCAGCTCTGCCAAAGCTAATGTGTTAAATATCCATCGGGTACTGCTGTCCATTTCTGACACACACACACACAGGCAGACACACACAGCCTTAGGGGCTGATGAACACTGATTCCTTGTACTAACTGAGCCCAACGTTGGCATTTGAGCCAAAATTTCTAAATTGGGGTGCAGTGAGAAAATTTCAACAAGCTATGATGTGGATTTTTCACCCAATTCCTCTAAATTTGTTGTGAGAAGGTTGAAGTGGAGATGAATTTAACAATTGTGTGACTTTCTTCACTCTTCTTGTTGTTGTCAAGAAATAACCTTTTTTTTTTCAAGGAATTGTTTTTTTTTCCTAAAGATCCATAGAAATTCACTTTCTTGCTTCACAAATCAACACATAAAGCCCAGCTACTGCATGTGTTTGAGAAAGGTGGAGCCTGCTAATGGCAAAATCTACCAAATATCTCAGTGGACTGTTTTTCACCTTAGCTGTGAATGGGGGAGGAGGAAGAGAAGGAAAATGAAACAAAAACAACAAATCTGGAGGCGCCTGCTGCTCAACACATTACTGGCAAATCAGGTGTGTGTGCCTGTGTGTGTGTGTGTGTGTGTCCCTCCAGGGCTGCAGGAGTTACATTCTCAAGGGGAGGTGTTTTGTATAAACTTCCAGGGCCACTCAACCCATCTCTGATTGAGTGCAAAAAAAAAAAAAAAAAAAGTTCGAGGGAAGGGAAAGAGGTAAAAGAAAGTGACAAAGAGAGCGTTCCTCCCTTCAGTTATCACCCTCTGCTCCTTCATATTTGCTCGTCTCCCATGCCGTGGGCCAAAGGGGAAAGAGAGAGCCCCCAAAAAAGAAAAAAGAAAATAATAAAAAAAAAAAACAGGCTCTGTGATCCCCTGTACTCAAAAGGAGAAGGAGAGAGTGAGGGAGGGGAAACTACAGAAGGCCAACGAAAATTAATGGAAATATATAACAATCTGAAATTAACTTCTCATTGCCACCAGCCATGATTTAAAACCGCTTTTTAACGAGAGGAAAGATGAGTCAGAAAAAAAAGAGAGAGGGAAGGGGTTGAGGCCATATTACAAATTGGACCGGCTGAGGGAAGCTACAAGTTAATTTGCCCCATCATATAAAAACTTTGCAGTACTGCAGGCGCACTTGCTTAAATGATTATTTTTATGCCCAAAGTAATCAAGACATAAGAATAAAAGATTAAAAATAATACTAATTTAGGGTATAAGAAAACACAAAGCAATTCAATTAACCAATTAAACAGCCAGGGTAAGAGGGAAAACACAAACCCATTTCAAATATCTAACATGTATCATGATGTTCTGTGAGACCGGATTCATGCGCAAAAACAGTTTCTCTTTTTGCATTTAAATTACATAGATTATTGATAGTTAGTAATGAAAATTAAAAACATCAACTCTCACTTTGCAGCCAAAAAATAAAACAATTAATAAAAATAATAATAATAATAATAATAATAAAAGCAACAATGCCAAGATAAGTAAATAATGTCTAATTTAATGAAATTACACTGATACTCCACAGAAAAAGATAAAATAAAGATCTTGTTCCTCCTCTTATAGTTATAATGCTATTATTGTTGTTATTAATATTTTAATTATGCCAGTGTTTGGAGCAGACACTGAAACCATATTTTAAATAAAATATAAGAACCTGTACAAAAAAAATTACTTTAGTTTTCTTCTGTTCACAGTGTTTTATAATGAAGTTTATTAAAACAATGTGCGAAACAAGCGCAGCAGCATCCTCTGGGGTACACAACGAAATCACCACAATGATTCCCATAATGAATTTAATGTAAAATTTACAAAAACTAGTACACCAGTTGAAGAGCTTTTCAAGTGATATTGTTGATTAAAAACAAAGCCTGAGAGACGGCTGTGGAGCACATATGTACACATACACACAAACACACACACACACACACACACACACACATACACACATATACACACATACAGTGCGTACACACACAATACGGTATAAAGTGTATTATTAATGTTATAAAAAAAAAGCAATTAAATCAAAGTGGTATAGAGCCTGAAGCTATGAGGACTGTCAATTCTGCTGGAAATGCCACAGAAGATTACAGTTGGGTTTGTGGATTCCATGAACCCTTTTTTTGATTAGGGAGTCAATTATTTCTCATTACTGAAGATGCTATTTCGGAAAAAGACCTTGTCAGTCAATCATGCAAAAAGTCCTCGAAAAGCGTGAATAAACCATTAAAGAGAGAGGCGGATGGGGGGTGGTGGGGGGAGCACACTGACCCTTTTCCCCACCCAAACTACTTGTAGTCAAATTACCTTTTTAACTATTACACCTCTGTCAGGTCTTTGTCAGGGTATGCTAATTAGGGCCTTCAGTGGAGAACATTTGAAAAGAAAACAGTATATTTATTAGTTTATCTCAGAAAAAGGCATTTACCCAGAGCTGAAGGTAAGTTTGAATGTGGTGATTATCTTGTCATTTTCAGGCTGTTTGTCTAAGAGTGTGCATGTGTGCGTCAGAAGGTGTGTGTGTGTATGAGTGCGCGAATGCGAGTGTGTGAATGAACGCTGGTGTATATGACTCCAGGTAATGTGCTGCTGTGTGTGTGTGTGTGTGAATGGACGTACATATGTGCATTCATACATATATAATACATATTCATACGTGTGTGTGCGTGCATGCACGTGTGTGTACTTTAGCTGCTTTCAGCACACTGATAGGCAAGCACAGCACATTTCTCCTGTCCTCTTTGTTCTGTGTTGGGTTTGACACCTCTAAACAATAGCAGCGCTTCACTTCGCCCAGCCCCAACCCACCACCAACCACACACTGCATGGACGGGAGCTGCCAATTAGCACTATCAAACACCCCTCATCAGCTGTCTGCTCACCACAAAAAAAAAAAAAAAAAAGAATCCCACAACAAATCAATAATTCTGAGTTTCCGTCACAAACAATCACATTCATCAACAGATGTAAGGATACACAAGAGAAGTAAACATGATCGCTAATTGTATAGAATAGACTGAGCATATATAAAAGACACACGGAAAACAACTCAAGTACTGCCTCATGAAGTGGCATGTCACAAAAAGCTCAGCTGACAGAGTTGAAACAAAGGTCTGCATCCTCTCTGTCTCCTCTCCAACTCTGGTGTTTAAAGCTGATCTTAATTTTGAGGCCGCCCTGGCTCGAATGCAACCAAGGTCCCTTGTCTAAATTGCCTTTTGGACAAACAGGGCAGCCGTTCTCAAGCACTCTTTTTTTTCCCTCACACACAAAAACTGTCATCCACTCAAAACTGCACCACTCTCTCTTTTAGTTTATCTACCTTTGTGTAATGCCACGCTGGGTGAGCTGTGTTTTTGGCGGCCACCGGGCAGCTAGACAATGTGGTGTGACCCAGGGGACAGAGGGTCGACGTGGGGAGAGAGACGTGGAGAGGGGGGCCTGTCATGGAGAGAGGGTCTCAGAGGGCTGGAGGTGAGCAGAGGTGTCTGTGAGATGACTGTCGCTCCTCTCGGTGGTCCAAGCCCTTTTCATTAACCCACACCCCTGGGTTCACCAAACAGAAGCAGGGGGTGGAAGTAAGGACAGGGGGGTGCAGTCGGGTGCAGAGCACTAGCCCTGGTGACCACCAGAGACCTGCTGCCTGCCTTCCTGTCTGTCTGAATGCAGATCCGTGTCATCCATTACAGACAAGGGAGTGCTTTTTAACAAAATACAAACACATCCAGGAGCACATGCACGGGCAGACAGACACAGACAGAACACACACATACAAAAATACACATGCATCGAAGCCTGCTTAGGGAACAGAGAGGTAACAAAGGACAGGCAGTGCCCCCTAGTGTTTTCATCAAAGAGAAATCAGACCAAATCAACTAACCATCACCCCAAGCAAAGCCACAAAAACAGAGGAAGGGAGCAAGAAAAAAGGGGGATAGAGGGGGGAGGTAGAGGAGGTGAAGAGGTTGGATTCATGGGAGAAGTGCCATCACATGGAAGGCACAAGGGTGGGGGTGGGGGTGGGTGAGTAAGGTGGAGGGAGCAGGACACTGGGGGGAAGGAAGGAGAGGGATGGAGAGAGCGAGGGATAAAGATGGGATGGAAGTTAAAGAGTGGGGGGGAGTACAGTACATGTTAGCTGGTAGGTGGTGGAAAGGGTGTTAAAAGATGTCTGACACAACCAAGATGTTTTTAATATTTGAGGCCGAGAGAGCGAAAAAGTGAGAGGGAGAAGGAGAGAGGCAGGCAGGCCATGCATGAAAGCCGATGTCAGAGGAGTCCAGAGGAATCGCCGAGTGTGAAGCCATCTAATAGGAAAGCAGAATATATATGAGACAGGGACACACGTACGTACACACACATACACACACAGACTGTGAATTACTAAGCCACCCAGTGTGGCCTGGTAACTGATCTGAACATGAACCACAAAGTAATGAGTGACATGACAGGGAAGAAATGAAAACCTAGCTCACTTGGACAGTAAACAAGCCCTTTGGAGTAAAATGCACACTCATGCTTGAAGATGAAAACATTTTACAAACATGAATGTGTTAAAAAAAAAAAAAAAAAAATCTGCTCAAATGTGTGTGTGTTGTATTCTTTACTTGGACAGCACATCTAGCTTCATATTCCCACCATGAAGCAAGACCTACCCTTCAGTGAGTTCTGCATTGAGCTCCAAGCCAGCAAAGACATCAAAGCCTGCTCCACACCAGGAGCCTCTCGCTCACTCTCCTTCTCGCTTCCTCTCTCTCTACCTTCCTTTTGCTCTTTCATAACCCCCATCGTATTTCACAGCACATAAAGCCTTAAAATGGCACATAAAACAGTTCATCTCTTTTCACTGTCAGCTTTCTAGGCTTAAAAAATTAAATATGTTTCACTGCAGGTACATAACTAAAACACACCCCTGGAAAAAAATTGCCATAAAGGATTCAAACTAGGCTTTCCATAAGTATCGGAGGCTATAGACTTGGGAATAGATCAGCTGAATAGTCAGTGCGGAGTATTTCAAGCTTGAAGTGCACAGCATATGAAGAGACTGAGAAACTGTGTGGTTGCCTGTTTTCCCGTTGCCATCAATCCCATCATTGTGTGTTTTCTGATAAAACACTGGTTATATGTGCAGGAAATAAACCGCACATTCTGCAGGTGACGGATTGATGCTGAAAAATTCTTTACAAACACACTAAAAGAAAACTGTGACCCTGGTGTTTGGAGGCTTTGGAGTAGGCACAGCGAAAACACCACAGAATACCAACACCCCATTGAATGAACTTTAAAAGCAGTGAAAGACAGAGAGCAGAGAGTGAAGGAGGCGGGCATGGATGGAGATGCTGACTTTGAAGGAAAAAAAAAAGCAAAGGAGAGAGAAGAAGAAGCGAGAAACAGAAGCAGAGGAGGGAGAGAGGGTTTAAACTTCAACCCTAGAGTCAGCGAGTTCACTGACATTTGCACCAGGATCCGCCTAGCTGCTCCTCGCAGCTTTTCAGAAATGACACCTTCTCCCCTTTCAATTCCTAAGACTTATTCTTCCTCCTACATTCGCTGCAGAATGAGACCATTCACAGTCTTGAGGGCAGAGAAAGAAAAAACGAGAGAGAAAAGCAAACTGGATTGAATGTGTTAAATTCAAGTGATGCCCGCCTGACAATTTGCAACTCCGTATGTCCTCAAGATTCTTCTCGTATATTGTATGCATTCTTATGGCAGAATTAACAAGGGGGGAGGAAAGGGAAAAAAATGACATGTGACAAGCGATTCATTTGAGCTGTCAACATGTCATCTTAACCACATTCAAACCTCACGTCAACCGCCCGTATTCCCTCTCTGGTGAAGGTGACCTGGGTCGTAACCAGCTGACACACCCACACACAGCAGGTGAATGCATGGAAAAACCGCAGTAAGAACAGTGACTGTGAAAGACTGGCAAGTATGAAAGGCAAGTTAGAGCAAAAGGACAAATAGGAAAAAGGAAAAATGTGACATCCCCTCAGAAAAGGAGACAAATAAGGATACTTAATTGAAAGCACCGTACATTTTCTGTTGAGAAAAAAAAAATCATCCATAACTCATTTGACATTTTATATAATATTGAAAGTTAAAGTTCAGATAATAATTTGAACCATTTTGCAGCTTTACACAAAAAAAATATAAACAGTACCCCTGAGATTTTTTTCAATACGAGCACTAAATAGGTACTGTGAGAAGGAGCAGCAATGAGAAGATTGGTGTTCTAAGACAGATGTTTGTTGAGAAAGACAAAATATAAAAAACAGTGTAAAGGAGACAGACAGAAGTGAGGTCAGTCTCGAGTGATGGATCGGAGTGAAATGGCAAAGAATGAAGTAGCAAGGCCGATGTGAAGTTGAGGTTAAGAGAGGGAAAAGAAAAAGAAAGTAATGTAGTGAATCGAAAGCAAAGGGGAAGAGCGAAGAACAGATGGAGGACCATATATGCAGGGCATGAGATAAAAGAGAGAAAATGAGAAGAGGAAAGTTTACAGATAAATGTTAAGAGAGGAGACAGTAGGAGTGTGACCAAAGACGCTCAGAGGAGTGCGAGAGTCACAAAAAAAAAAGAACAGTAACGTTGAGTGGTTTGACAACGGGGGCGAGGGGCAAAGGAAGAATGAACGAATCAAGAAGGAAGGTAAAACACAACACATGGCAGTAAGAGCAGCGAGAGAAATGGACAGCAGTGCCCAATGGGTATTGAGAAGTGAATGACAGAGTGAGAGAGCTCTGAAGTAGAAGAGAAGGAAGAGAGCGAGACCTTGCCTCTGAGGCAACGAGCCGAGAGGAACGAGAGAGGCAGACAAAGCCGCACACTGCTCTCACACGGCAGAACAAAGAGAAGAGGTGCATCATGGGAGTCTGAGCCTTGCGCCACCTCTGACGCCATGCTGGATAAACACACAATGGCACGCATGCACAAATCAGAACCCAAATACGCAAGCCTTCAACTAATAATCAAGGACATGAAGAGCATATGGACCTCTGCAAGGTGAGGTTTCCTGCTCTCAGTGCCATAAAGACACAAATGCAGCGAGGTCATCAAATGAATGGGTGAAAGTGGTTTCAGACTTTTGGACTCCACTGTATTTATTAAATGTCTGTCATAAACTTGAGTCAAAACAAAACCGAAATCTTTGACTAGCATTGACATCACAATGGCATAAAACTGCAGCTAATAGATGATGGACAGGAGGGAATCCTTCAGGAAACCAAGACAGCATCCTCATTGACCAAGTGAATAGGTGGAAGACGAGGAAGATTGTCCATGCAGATACAAGGTTAATGGTGCTGGAGAAGGAGTGGAAACAGCCAAGAGGAAGTTGAAAAAGATTAAAGTGAAAGAGGAAGAGTAGAGGAGAGCGTTCTATGTAGAGCACTCATACAAACAGACCAGGGTTGAAATAGATGCGTTGCTAAAGGCATCTTATACACACATATATGCATTTGCCTTCTCAGGCAGAGGAAAGGGAAAAGGGCCATGATTACAGAGGTGGCAGGGTGAAACTAGATCTTAATTTCTGAGCACATGTGTCAAAAATCAAAGGTAAAGTATGCTAAATTATCAAGATATCGGCTCTAAAGTTTTCCATCTACCCCCTCTGACTCCTACTTGCCCCTCTCTGGTGCTCTCTCTTTCTCTTCTCCTTCCTCTCTCTTCCTCCGGCAGGTCTGATATGCTGGAGCAGCAGCAGCTGAACTCTGAGTAGCACTGTCTCCGGGAAAAAACAAAGTGATCAATGTGAGAAGGCACGGGGCGCTCATGGACAGGCCAATCAATGGTGGAAAGAACCTTGCCCAGGGCCTTATGCAAATGGAAGCACGTCCCGTAACCTCGGGAGTGAACATGCGCACTAGATCAATGGGACGAGGGTAGAACCTTACAGCAAGATCAGCCTCAGCCAGTAAATATGTAATGATGAATCCCTCAAGATTTAACTGAACTCAAATGAACTTCAACAAGCTCGGCTTCTAATATCACAAAGTGGCAAGAAAGACCCTGTGCTGAAGAGGTGGGGTATGGGGTGGGTGGAGCAGGACAAGAGAAATTAAAAAGAGCCTACACACAATGATGCACTGAGGACAGATGGATTTTTCACTTCCTTTTCACTAGAGGTGGAAAAAAAACAGGAAGACAAAAAGGTGAGAGGAGACTTGTGAATAGTCACCTCAACAATACTTGTTTGAGATGTAATGATTTTCAATTACATCACCATGGCAACATCTGTGCGTTTTGAGGAACGAATGAGAAGAGCGAGTAACCGTGACGACCCGGTGAAAGCATGCTTGGTCATTCAAAATCATGGATCGTCCAACTAAGGACTGGATGAGACAAACTATTTAAAATAAACAAACAGGTGACATTTTCTAATTTCCTTATATCCTAAAATGTTTGAAATGTGTATCAGTCAAAACCTCACACACATAGAAACAATGCAAGACTTAAATAGGCACATGGTAACAGTGCAAGTCAGAGGTTTTCTTAATAAGAAGAGAATGATATAAAACAGATGTGCACGCTGTAAAATAATTACTATAAAAGAGAAAACGATGAGTTCTTGAACCCAACCACAATGTACGGAAACAATCCTGAAGTGTATTGACAGTTACAGCGTCACAGCTTTGGGTTCGAACAACAGCTCCATATCTGCCCCTGGGCTGTATATATTGAAAAGATTGATAATATCATATTCGATATATGATACTTGTGTCTCCTATGTCTTGGACCATCCAAAACAAAACAAAAAAAAAGAAATTTTGGGAAACAAGAAAAATGTACTGAAACCTAGATGCATTATCTAGTTATCGCAGCAGTACCCCTGGCAAGGAGTGTAGTTCAACTGTTAAAACACTGGACACAAGGTGAATCACTTCCCTGGGAGTCTCTCTTGACCACTCTACCTTTCCTGAGATGTAACAGCTATCCAGGAGCATCTATCTTACTGAATGCTTACTTGCTCTCTAAAAAGAAGAAAGCCATTTGATAATAATAATGTTAGTGTCCATGGTATAGCTAGTTAGGCAGCTTGGGATTGCTGAGGGATTGCTGTAGAACAGTAAGAGAATACAGAGACCCATATTGAGACTGAATTGGCACAAATCCCCAATGCTGTAAATCCTCTTGGAATCCAATTTTCTCATTGATAAGATAACAATTCTTGACTCTTAAGGTAGGAAGTAGTTGTTGTTGGTTAGTGATGCATGATAAAATCAAATAGGATGATCCTGGTAACAACAACAATAACAACACAAAGAAAAATCACATGACGGGCATGAGGACAGCTCAATGGATAAATGTGTCCCACTCTGTATTCCAGACAACTGCAGCAATTTCTTCTCTTCAGGTTACGGAGATATTATAAAGCAACCCAACTAAAAAGAGGGAAGCAGGATTTGCACAACGGACGGCGCCAATCGTAAAACAAAAAAAACCAAACATCAACAACAAAAATACAAATAAAACAAGGAATCCAACAGACACTGTTTATGTTCTTAGAGCCTGATTGTCTTGCAACTGTACAACAGTAAAACAAGACAGAATTAATAATGAAAGCAATCAAAAATTGCAGTAAACAACCAAAAAAATTAGAATCGCTCACACAAAATCAATTTCCCTTGACACTCATGGAATAACACATGAGGGACAAGAGTAAAGTATTTTCAACCCCCCACCCCTCTCCAACACCACAAATGTAATCTAGAAACCAAAGATGCTCCTGAAACATAGAGAGAAACACCAACAAAGGTGAGAATAATGGCGACGTATTGAAGGGAATACTTCACAAAGCCTATTGTGTGAGTATCCTTTTCAGGCAGCAAACCCGCTGTAATTTGGTCTGCGTCATCTGCCTCTAGTCACAATGCAGCACTACAGCTTTGAAATGGATGGCAAATGAAGGCCATTTGTACATAATCACAGCAGATAGAAGAATTCAGAAGCCCTACAATGTGTTGTTGAGGTGGAAAGAAAGACCTTGGTCTATCTGTGGCAGCCAGCGCAGCTAAGGTTTGGCAAGGGAGGTCTTTTTTCCAGAAACAAGCAAATCAATTCAAATCAAATCAGCTTGCTAGCCGTGACATTTAAACAGTTCAATTTACATCCTTATGTTAAGAGGAGAGCCGCTCTCTAAGATGCCTATTCATTCACAAAGAAATTAGACGTCTATATTTCAGCTGCTTAATAGAGCAAATATGCTGTAGCTGTACTGAGGAACAAGCCACGTCTTTTCACGGTGTACAAAGGGCTAGGCACTGTCTGTCATTATGAGCGCAGCAGAAAAAAACAGTGAGAGATAATATACACAATATAGCTGGGACTAGAAAACAGGACCATGCATGATATACATGCATTAAAACATACATGCGCACGCAAGTGCATTCAAACACACGTGCAAAGGCGCATACACGTACACCATCAGTGGTGATGGTGTATGTCCTGAGGGCTGCTGTCCTGCTGTGCAGGCTGGCAGGCACTTTTGTCATGGTGGTCCTTTTGTTTCACATCAAACAAAACGCCACAGCTTTGCATACGGCTCCACTAATTTCTGCTAGTGTGCCCCAGCCATTTATCATCGCCTCTCACCCTCTCCTCCTCTCCTCCCCTAACGTGGCTCTGATAGCTCCTCTCCACCAAGCTGTTCTGCTCAGGACGATACAGGCTTCTCCAGGCTAACACTGACACACAAATGTGCACGTATGCATACGTGCACACACACACACACACTCACATACAATCAGGCAAACATAGGCCAACACAATATGTGCAGACACTCACATACACACGCACACTAGTTCACACAGACAGACATACACACAGGAAACTGCACTACTCCTGCACCGCTTGCAAGCCCGCCAGCTATGGAGAACCTTGAGATAAAAACAGACCTTCTCTTCATCCCCTCCAGAAGCAATAGACAGGCTAGCACTCAGAGTTTCGAAGGCGGCCGAGACGTGCATACAACATTAGATGAGGGGATTTTCAGAGTCTGTGTACAGACATCTTCACAGCTGGGATGATTTTGTCAACAAATTAAAGAGATTTTTGCTTGTGTGGTGATGAACTCAGGTGAAGGTTGCACTGGTCCTTGAAGAGCATTTCAGATAGATATGAATGTGGAACTTAGTTTGACACAGTTTAAAGGAATACAGCAACATTTTACGAAAATAAACTTGTTAAATAAACTTTATTTTTGCAGTCTGGCTGGGAATAAGACACTGTATGATTTCGGCAGAGAGATTGGTCTAGGACCTGTTTAGTCTAAGAAAGCCCAAACAGTGGAAGCAGGGTGGAAACTGCTAACTTCCGACGAAAGAGAAAACTTCCAGCAACTTATTTCATTTTGTGTTGTGTCTGCTGCCAAACTGATTACCACTCCATCTAAGATTCAGTTTGACTGGAGAGTGTGGAGACAACTTTAACCATGGGGATCACACTTCTAAGACATAATACGAAAACTACTTCTTTAAATTTAACTTTATTCATTTTCTATTGAATGCTAAATACACAGGATAAAATGAGTTGATAACAACAAGTAAATAAGTATATTTTCTTTTTAAATAACAGAAGTTTACACTAAACTTTATATGACATTAAAAACTGTGATTTAAGTTATGTATCATATATTATTTTCCAGAGGCATGTAAAAAAAAAAATGTAAAAAAAAGACAAGGAATGGAAAACAGGGGCGTTTGCATTGCACCATGTGTTCAGTGTGCTGTTGCCATGCCAGTCATGGAGCGGTACAGACCACTGCCAGACCCAGAGTCCTGCACAGAGGGCACAGTTGGCACTGCCACTGCCCTGAGGGTCACCACGTCTGAGAGAGGAGGAATAAGGAGGATGAAGAAAATGGGGACGAGAAGATAGAGAAGGTAGAGAAGATTTTGGGAAGGAAAAAATTGTGGTGAAAAGACACAGAGCATATGAGAGTGAGAGCTAAAGAGTGATTCAATAAACAAAATGTGAAGAAAACAGTAAATCAAACTTAATAGAAAAAGAATTGCAATGTGTTAGGAAATCTGGAACTACTTTTCTTGTATTTCAACTTCTGATCTGTCTGATTAGACACAAACAATGCACAGTCTCACAGAAAAACAAATATATTATTCTTAGATCATACCATGACATACAACATGAAATCTTCTAATTTAGTCTACGGATATCTAAGAATGCTACATAACGGCAGGGAAATTCAACCATTTTCTAAACTCTGAGCGATGTAAAACAAACTTTTCTGACTCAGACTGATTCACCCAGCAGTGTTTCATCTTTCTCATCCTCCACACACCAGTATAACGATGAAGTCCACAAGGAGTGAAGAAATCCTCCATATCTATCTGTCTCACCTCAAGCATCTCTTCCCACATCTGACACTTTGCCACAACACACACATACACTTACACGCATACACGCACGGAACCAAGGACGACAGAGAGAAATCTAGCTATATTCATTATAGATTGAAACAGATGGCACCATGTAGAAAGTGTACAGACAGATACCTTGCAAGCATGCACTGTATGTATGTGACGTGTTCTCAGAGGACACTTAAAATCTGTAATCATGTTTTTGAAGGGCTGTTGTGGCGGCTGGCTGGTTGTCTGGTTGGCACCCACACATTTGTGTACTGGGAGACAGATGCATTCTTACATAAGACCTTATATAATGCTGCCCTGTCCTATCCAATAAGACTGCTCCTTTTTCATTCTGTGAGCAGGAAGGTTAGTGCGGGTTAGACAACCCTTCCTGAACACAACCACCACCACCACCATCACAACTTACATGCTCACTCCCCTTCACTCCTGGCAATGAATAAAGATGAAAAGACAGTCTGAGCAGAGGGAGAGATGGAGGCAGGGCGCTATTCCCTTGGTCCCCTCCTCTCCCTCTGGTTTGTCCTCAGGTGAGACTTGGTCCTTAGGTGAAGAAACACACATATAAACCTGGAACCTAAAAGAATATGGCATGTAAGACAGAGAGATGATGGTCGATGGGCTAAAACGCATTAGACCTTGAAGAAAATATAGGAATACTGGGTTCAAAACAAAGTACAGTAGCACGACTAGGGGAACATGACTCATCTTCCTTTAAAACTATACAGCTGAGAGAGACAGAGAAGGAGGAGCTGGGAAGGACAGCCTGGCCAAGCATGAAAACAGATGTCAGAGGAGACTAGAGACGCTAAGGAAGAGACAGAGAGAGGGACAGAAGTGCAAAACAGTGAACTGGGATGGATGGATGGGCTATGCGATAACTAAAGAATGGTAGAGGGGGTAAAGGGTGAAAAAGGTGGGGGTGAAGCAAAGAAAAAGGGAGCTGCCTTCCCCCTGCAGCGCAAGGCTCTCTTTCTCTCTTGCGCTCTCATTCAAAGGCAGTTAGCTACTCTTTGATGTATCTATAATTAGTCAGTACACACTGTGAAGTGTTTTAAAAGAAATCAAATTGCAATGAAACACTTGAGCACTCCAAACAGGGGCTAACATGCTCCGGAGCAAGGGGAGCGAGCAGCAGAAATTAATGCCGGGCCTTTTTGATGTGCTTGATCAGAAATGTATTTATTAACTGCAAAGGGGAGCAGTAATTAACCCACAGACAGCTTGTTTTCTCTGGGTCTTCTCATGTGTCAAACGGTTCATCCCGCAAGGCTCCACTCTCCACTCGCCTGCTCATGCGCACACACCTCCCGTCCTGTCCCGCTGGACCACTTTCTCCTCAATTAAGTAGATGCGCGTGTATGAATGTGTGTGTGCTTGTATGTGCGTGAGTGTGCGCATGCTTATGTGTGAGGAGTGTGAAAATACAGCAATAACAAGTAAGAAATGCACAGTACAGTGGCGGCTTTAAATCCCATGTGTATATTTATATGGTACTCCTGTAAAAAGCATGTCTGCAAGTGGGAAGAAGTTTTGAGTGCATTTGGATAAAAAAAACAAACAGCCTAAAGCAGAGCCTCATAGAATTCTTTATATGAACAATGCTATAATGCAATGTGAAAAAACTGAGATTTCAAAAATAACTGCATGCTTGAATGACTCAATTGAGCACTTCTACAGACTTCTCTCTTTAAACAAAGTATTTGATAGTTACAGGTAGGCAATTGAGTGTAGCTAATAAAAACTATGAATGTGTTACATTCTATGTGTTTGTGTTCGTGTCAGGCTGGAAGAGGTGAAGGAGTTTCGACACTGACAGACAACAGAGGCTGGGATGGCCCCGAGGGAAACCTGACAATGCCGTATTCGAACACCCTGTCACTTAAAGTGAACACAAGGATCTTTCAAGTCTCTGTTTTGATGTTATCTCCACCATACCGGTTCTGCTATATATGCACATACTGTATATGAGTGTTTTAAGAGGGTTTTCACATGACAAGGACATCACATAAAAGAAAGCAGTTAGAACCTCATCGAGGCCTTTATGCACACGCACGCACACACACACACACACAGAGTCTGACTGATGGAAACACAGAGAGACAGAAAGATACAAATAGAGAGAATAGCTAGTCTTCGTCACACAGTGAGAAAGCCCAGGAGATTGTGAGGCTGTCACGGACAAAACACTGCATGAATATTTAGCAGCCAAATTAAAATTACAAAATACTAAACAAAAAAAGAGTAGGTGAAAGAAAAAGAAAGAAAATAAAATATTCCTGAAAACACCAGTGGGACAAGTGCCCACCTTTAATCCCCCACTAGCTGTATCCTCATTGTACCGCCTCCCTCCTCCTCCCCTGACTAAGGAAAGAGGAGAGATACTGTATGTCCTAAATAATATGGATTGTGGTGAACTGAGCAGAAAATTCTTGAGATCAAGAAACCAGCAGACAACATAACTCTCAGCTCTCAGATCACAGAGAGACTTCCAAACACAACTAGCACAGTGTGTTAGCACATCTTAATATACTGTGCAGTCCCACTAACTGTGTGAACCTGATATGATGAAATATGAGATAGATAGATCGATAGATAGATCGATAGATAAATCGATAGATAGACACCTTCCTGCCTACATGCACACTGACAGTTTATCATTAGGTAACTCTGGTCATTAAAACACTAACAGAAGTGACAGTGATGACGACAACAAACCAAATACTAGAAAAGCATTAACCTTAGAAGTCTTCATATAACCCACAAAAGACACACTGTAGGCCCATGTAGCTCAGGGGTGCAGTTATAAAGCCAAGAGGCTGGCCAAACTTTTATTTTCACCCTCCCCTGTGCACCATTAATTCCTTCAAATCCACTTCCCTCCCACCATCTTTCAACCTATCCTCTGTCTCTCTTAAGGCTTGGGAGATCTGCATGCTATGCAGCAGATCTGCTTTAACAGTACCACTGTTGTTGTACTGCCATCCCTAGATTTAGCTACCCAGCCCTCCACTATCCCCTCTTTTACTTGTGTTCTTGATGTGCAGAGGAGGTGGATAGTGCCCAAGGACAAGGATGAACCAGATTGTTTACAGAAGCAGTACTTTTTCAAAGAAACTAAATGCTATTTATTTTTAATTGTTCCACCATGTTTCACACAGTATCACTTCTCTGCCCGTCTCCCTGAGGTGACCGGTGCTGGTGCTGCTCTGCATGTTTGTGTATATGAGAGTCTGAGTTTAAGAAAATGTAAGTTTTTGCATACTAATATGTTTATGTGCATGTATGGGTATAGCAATGCAAACTTGAATGGTAGTCTATGGTAGAGATAGAATATGCACATTTTCCAACATGAACATGCCTGAGAGTGATTGTGCTGACACAAGTGTATTGTGTGTCTCAGTGTGTTTTCATGTCAGTGGGAGGTAGGAAGGATAAGTGGAAAACTAAAACACTCACCAGCTCAACGAAAGACAGCCCTCCGTAGCTGTGGGCCATGATGAAGACATTCTTGGCTGCGGCTTTGGACACAAAGTGGTCCCACACATAGAGCACGTGTTCTTCTGAGGAACCATTTTCCTGCAACAGAAAAAAAAAAAAAAAAACGTCACTCCAGTGTTAGATCCATAATCAAATAGACTAAGGGAACCCTTATGAGCTTGAACTCTGTCAACAAACTCTGACAAACAAAGCTGTGCAATTAAAAAACATTTAGGTTGTCCAGCCAATGTGACTAAAACATCAATAGAAATGTCAAATTCTCAGAAATGTAATGCTACAGCATTGAAAGTGGCACCCTAGGGCCAGCCAAAAAGACTGAGGAATAAAACTGAAACAAAAAAGTGGCGGTGGCCTGAGGTGATTTCTATAAAGAGCCACACTTCAGCAGATCAATAACTCTTGCATATTGCAAATGCCCTAAATGTAAAATTCAATAGCCTGGGTGACGTAACGTTTAAATCTTAATTTGTACCCTGTTGCTGAATCGATGGCCCATCTATACGCCAGAAGAGGCATAATGGGAAGACGCAAAGGGAAGGTCAAAGGAAAAAACAACAGTGAGAAGATGTACAAATGCATATATGAAATACACACAAATTAGGGACAGTGTCACACCCATGCACACCCTAATAAATACACCTACATATGTTCTTATTCTCATCTGCATGCACACAGTTATACACACACAGATGTGCAGGACACACATGTAACCATAAGACATGTTTAATTAACCAGAGATGTAAGCATTTATCCAGGGCTGGACGGAGCAATAGTAAAAGTACAAGCAAGAAAAGGGCATCCAATAATGAACTTGTGACATTGATTTTAGACTTTGATTTCCTATCAAACTGTCTGCTTCACAATAGAAACCAACAATACATTCCCACAAGAAATTGAACTACACATGGAGCATTGTTGACTAGAAACATTTAGATTGCAGCACTGCACTGTATTTAAGAAGATAGCACCACACTGAATGCAAACATGATATACACACATGCGAAAACACACACACACAAACACAGAGTTCTCTTAATTAGCATACAGATGTATATATGTAAAAGAATGTCTCGAAATAAACAAACACATGGCCTATAGAGAATGTAACCTCATCTGTTAATTGAGCGTCAAACTCTTCCATGTGACGCCAAAACAAATAATTAGTGATATGAGGTAAAGGACAGAGGAGGCGTCTTAAGAGACTATCCTGTTATATTCCATAAATGTGTTTTCATTTTCCAAAGTGATATAGTATATATAATCACAGAAAGATAATTGCTTCAACATTCGCTCTTATGAACATGGTAACTGAGAAGAAAGTGTGGAACACATACACACTACAGAAAATATAAATAAAGAAAACTTTACTTTCTGAAGAAAGTAAGGCAGCGTATGATGTGCTGAGATGTTTTCACTTGCACACATTTATGTGTACAAGTTTGTGTGCAAGCGTGTGTGTGCTTGTACTATTTGATGATGTGCTGATGTGTGTTTTTGTTGCTGTGTTGGTCTAGAGGTAAATTAACCTGTCAGAGTGTTTGTGTTTACCGCTAGATTAGCATGAGGGGGTTGTAGTGTCAGCACCCACCTCCATTCACAGAGTGATGCAAGAGCAGGCAACTCTGCTCTGCCCTGCCCTTCTGCCATCAGTGAAGTGCATGTGCCTGCATGTGTGTGTGAGTGCGCGTGCGCGTGTGCTCCTGTGTGCACGGAGGGGCTGGCTGAAGCAGAGTTGTCAGTCTGAAAGGCTGTAGCATCAAAGTCCTTTGAAGTCTCCCTCCTCTCCCCTCTGCCATGTATGTCACCCTTCCTCTGTGAAGCCCATTTCATTAGCCTCCCACCCTCCCTCCTTCACTCACTCCTTTCCTCTCCTCTACCTTCTTTTTCTCCTCTGATTCCACCTGTTCAACTTAATACTCCTCCGTCTCCTGTGTTGCCCACCTCTCCACCCACCCTTTACTGACAATGTCGGACACGGAGACATTAGGCACAGGGTGCTGTACAGGACATTACACCTGCTGCAATATGCATCTGCATGTGTGCCTGAGAACGACATTTACATAATCAAAGCTTCCAAATGTGTGGTAATCAATGAACTGTGGGAAAAATGAGCTGATGATTGATAAGTGACAAAGTATTATTTTTCACTCTACACGAAGACAAGATGAATGATTTCCTTTACTATTAGACTATGCATAATAGCAATGATTATAAGAAACATACTGTGATTTTGATGTCTTCATGATGGCAAATGACTTCCCCCATGGCCCTGACTCCATCACCCAACCTCACACACAAAACACACACAACAACATACATTCCCTCCATATACCCTCAGCGTCGGGCGACACAGTGACTGACTACCTGGCATGGCAGTGTAGTGAATTATCTAAACAGCATTTGCATATTGTAGCAATTATTTCCTGGGGTTAATTAGCTGCAGTGGAGCACACCGCCCTATGAGACTGGCTTCCTGTCACCAGCTCTCACACAGTATCCTGGCTTATTTATTTATTTTCCACTGTTTTCCCCCAGTTTGTTTGTGTGTATTTGTGTGTGTATGTGTATGTGTGTGTGTGTGTTGTGAGTGCATCTGGCAGCTCTGTCAGAATAGTATCCCAACTGCACACCTGTTGCCAACATCCTTCAGCCATGACTGTCAAGGGACATTTGAGGGTGTGTACTGTTTGTGTGTGTTTACATACATAGTGATCCATACTGTCCCCACCGAGAATATAAAGTACAAATCTGCTCCCTAGACAGTCGCAGAACCAGACAGTCTCCAGATGCTGACAGCTAACCATTATCAAAAAGAAATAAAAATGGTGAGAGAGCTGGAGAAAGGGAGATGGACGGATGGATAAAGATTGCGAGAGGGAGAGTGAAAGAGAGAGAGCCATAAGTTGAGGGTATACAGTATACTCAGTGTGTGCGTCTTGCAGAATGACACATCGGTCCATGAGTCCATGAGTTTGACAGGTTCTCTGAGCTCTAAGTTGGAATTCATGAACATGTTGCCACACACACGCAAACACTTCATGCAGGCAACTAGGACTAGTTCAGAGACATTCAGATTCAAAGTGTATTAAAGCTGTTCCAGTGATTGGTGGTTGTCCAGCACCTTAACGCTATGTTAGTTTTTTCTTTGATTTGTCACTTGTTCACTCTGTGAACACATTGAGTTTAACACGTCTCTAGCAGTTACAGTGATTTGGTGAACTAAAATGTGGTTTCAGGCAAGTTCCTGCTGATTATATGTTATAATTTGCATTACAATTAAAACTACAAAGCAACTTGCCATGCAACACTGTGCATGACTACCTTCCCCACTTTCAGTCTCTAAGTGGTTCCAACTGTTGAATGGGTTCATCTTCTCATCGCGTAGTCCCAAGAATTTGTTTGATTTAGTTTCCTTTACTTACACAATAACAACTCAGTCAATTCCTGTGTCACACAAATGCATGCACCCTTGAACATACACACGTGCATGCAAACAGGCACGCTCCATTGCTGCATGAACACGGGTTGCATCTCGCATACACACACACACACACACACACACTCCCTTGTTCCCTCAGAAGTTGTCCAGTCCAGTACTTGCCCTGTGTTTATTCACTGTAATGAGAAGCAGAGAGACGAGAGTAGAGGAGAGCAGCCAGAATAACAGCCCCAACGCCAACACAAACCCAGTGTCTGACCAACACAGGAAACAATGAATCTAACAACATCAACGCACTCTGACAAACAACCACTGCAGACCTCCCTGCTCCTCCCTTCTGCTCCTCCTCCTCAGTCATCCAAAATACACACGACTTCAGAAAACTTCTGAGGGAGCTGAGATTTCCAGTTGGGAGACTGTGAGCAGTGTGGACCGGACGGAATCTAGTGGATAAAAGCCATTATACTTTTTACACTCAGAAACCTTTCAGTGGTGGCCAGAAGTGTCAGGACAGTGTCACGGGATGCCTAAACAACTTCATTGGGTTTGGACTCCTGTGCCTGGGTAGTGCTGGTTCCAATCTTACAAAAATGTCAATAAGCATTTCAAGGTGTTAAGCGTGAGAGCTGAAGTAGACTGAATACAAAACTCACATCACACAATCATGCCCTCATCATACTATCCCAGAGTTCCTTCCTGCGAAGGAAGAGGTAGAAACAAATTACTCAAATTACACAGGAGCTCTCTGGCTCTCTCTCTCATTCACACACAGACACACACAGACACAAAACCCCTGAATGACTGGCTGACCAATCTCTCTCAATCTCTCAGTCCCCTCCTGGTCTCAGGCCACACACTGGGTAAACCCATCTCCAGTCATTATACATTTTAATATATCCTGATCAGCGGAGAACAGGATTGTTTTCATTTGGCCTAATGATTAAATATTAAATAAGCACTGTGCGTAATTACAAGTCTGGTATTAGCAAAGAGATTATTAGTGTGAGTTAGTCTGTGTTTGTGTGTGCGTGATTGCGTACAAGTCTCTGTGCACACAATTAAAAAGTGGACCTCACCGACACCTGTTTGCAATTGCATTCTAATCAATGTCTGGGATGTGTACTCCTTCGCCATCTCCTTTCCTTTTTTCCTTCCTTTTCCGTCTTTGTTTCTTCCTTTACTGGCTTTTAAGGCAGACAGAGAGCTGAAGTTAGCTAGAAGCTGTCTGGGAGCTGATGGGTCTACTAGAGTGTGGGTGAAATGAAGGTATGGTGCAAATTAGCGGCAGAGATGGGAAAATAATGACTGTGGCATTGTGGGTAATTAGCAGGTATGGTACCTATGGAGAGTGGGGAATATAATGATGTGAGAAAGACAGAGAAAAGGGAGAATGAGGTGAAAAACATGTGCAAGACTAACAAAAGGGAGGGAACTGTGCACGTCTGTGTGTGTGTGTGTGTGTGTAAGAGAGAGAGGGAGAGAGAGAGAGAGAGAGTAATGTATGTGTAGGTGTGTTATTCAACTTTGCAATGAGGGGATATACAGTGTTAGGAAAGAGACAGCAAGTGAGGAAAAGGGAAGGGGAGGGAGAAAAAGGGAGGGAGAGGGAGAGGGAGAGGGAGAGGGAGAGGGAGAGGGAGAGGGAGAGGGAGAGGGAGACAGTGCCAGAGAAAGGAGAAAAACTATAGCGTACATGTCATCCTACGTGCAGATTAGCGTGCTCAGACTGTATACAATAAAATAGCGTGACCTTGGTGGGGTCAGTCTGCTCTGACAATATTTGCCAGGGCATTGTTTCAAATCAATAACTCATTAACAAAGTACAAAGGAAGTTGCTGTGGGTTTGTGAGATTCTTTATTAGAAAAGAGCGGCTGCGGGCCAGAAAGGTCATCGCTGTGACATCTCGGCTAGCCTCGTGCTGCCGCCCGGATTGTCAGGTGAAATTACTGCGAGCCATTAATTGACATAAGGCAAAGGAGAGCGGGCAGGCAGACAAGGCTGTGTTTGTTCCAGTATGACCCTGAGGTGCTCTGAGTGTGTTCGTGTACGTGTGTGTGTATGTCTGTGTATGTCTTTATTCGGGTCAGTCTGTATCCACACTGGGGTTGTGTGCAGAGAGAAAAAGAGAGAGAGGGAGAGAGAGGGAGGGTGGGGGGGCTTAGTGGGTGGAGAGGTGGGAGGAAGGGCAGGATGGATGTGTTTGATGGTTGACCTGACTAGAAGATTGGGAGCAGGGATGTGAGACCATCTACGCTAGTTCTGCCTTGAGCGAACACACAAACATACAGGTGTGTGTACACACACAGATGTTACGTACTACATGTTAACACATATCCAGAAACACTTGCACAGGCTAACCAGCACATTTGACTCACTCCCCTTTAAAAGTTTGAGAAGTCAAATGCACCTATTTAATTCAAACACAAGGAGATAAACCTGAAATCGAAATATGCCATACAGTGCACTGTGCTTGTTCTGTGACCTTAAACATGAAACTAAGCTCATAAAGACACATGCACATAAGTCAAAGCTTTTTGTCTCCCACACTCACATAGAAACACACACCAAAATACAAAGATGGCATCTAGCCAATTATTCTCTGCAGCAAGCAGGTGAGCTGCCCTCAAGCCCTGGTCATTGACCTCTCTTCTGACCAAGTTCAGAGGTTAATCAAGTCCCTACCTGTCCTTGGAAATGCTGAGCCTTACCTTTTGGCACAACCACAGTTCAAAGGTCAAATAAACCCTGTCTGTATAATTGCTTGTGGGCCACAGATTGGGGCAAAGGGGTGAAGGTGACAAAGAGCAGAAACCCAGTCCCATAGAGAAACACTGTAGCGCCATGTCGAATACAATTACCTGTGTGTGCTTGTGTGTCTGTGTCTTAATGTTTCTAATCAAGTTTCCTCGTGTGTGTAAGTGAGTGTGCATGTACGTTTGTGAGTCCTCAGGACGTTTTGTAGAACAGGTTTAACATGGGGATACAGGACATCATCTGCTGAGCACAGACAAGGACAAGGATCTCAGCTGGCCCCTGTGGACAGCTGCAGCTGGGAATAATGGGTCTTGGAGAGGCAGGAGCTAAATAATGGATGCTCTTTCCTTTAGGAAACACGTTCTGTGCAGTCGGCAAGGGTCAGATCAGTGTGAGGCTGCACAAGACCCCCTGTTCGGCCTCATACGTCACCAAGACCACATTACTCCAATAGTCCTATAGACTTGCATCTGCACGGAAGACAGAAAAAAAAAGAAATTAAAAGAAAAAAATTACTGAGCCTTATTTTCCACAATTACATGAGTGTCTGGAAGCAACTTTAACCAGAGTTAGGAGTAAAAATTGTTTAACATATAGGAATTAAACAATGCCCCCAGAGGTAATTCTAGCACACTGAAAAGCCCCAAAATGTTTCCTCCATTGTGGTTTGATTGTGCCAAATGAATAATTGCAGAGAAAAGCAGTGAAATGTCACAGAGAAAGCATTCACTGCTTTCGTCCTCCACTCTCACTCAAGTCATACAGATCTCTCATTCTTGAAGTTGCACTGAAGCTGAATATAGTGGAAGAAAAAGAACAGAAGAAACTGCCTCAATCTGCTACTTCAAAATGCTGTTGGAGTGAGGGGCTCTCAGTCTATCTCCTTCTCTGAACATTTAAGAAATGTACAATGTGAGATGTTAAAAGGAAAAGTGTAAAAAAAAAAAAAAAAAAAAAAACTAAGAGAGAAAAAGAGAAAAGTATTCCAGTCATTTATAAAAATAAGTGGTGCTTAAAAAAAGGCGAAGCTCTGTTTTTTGTCCCCCTTGCTCTTTTTTTTTTCCTTCTTCTTTCCAGGGCCTGCTGGCCTAATCCCAGCCAGCCAGCCTTGGGTGAACTCTTTGGAAGCTTCTTAAGCCCATGAATGTGCCTTTTGTTCCTGCCATTCCTCCGCTTGGCTGACAGAAAATAGCTAACTGGATTACTGCTAAAATTCAGAGTAAAGTGAACTCCCAAACTTCTATATGGCAAAGTGCTAAGAAAGCAACCCACCCCCACCTCCCCCCAGTCCTTCCACTATCCTCATCAGCATCCCTCCGATCAGACTTTCTATCCCTCCATCCCTCCCTCTGTTCTCTCTTTCTCTTGCCCCCCTCAACTAACATCCCCCTTAAAATGGCCCAGTGGTGTGTGATCTGGAGGAGAAGAGAGGAGAGGAGAGGGATTAGATAAGGTTGAGAGGTTGAACACTATGAACCCAGGGCTAAAAAGTAAGAATCCTAAAAGCAGTTAAGAGCTTATTAATGTGTGTAAGGAAGCATATTAATCGACTCAACTCTATCAGTGGACCGGGTGGGTTATGTGTGTGTCTTTGTGAGTCAATGCAGTGCAATAGAACATGTACAATATGATATTGTGTGGGGTATAGTTATAAATACAGAGCAAGGCAGGTGTTAATTCACCTTATAGTGTTTTTGTGCAATGTTGGATGTCATTATAATACAAGGAGTGGGGGTATATGTTTCAGTGTGTTTCTGAATGGCTGTGTGCAGGTGGTCTGGCAGCTCAGCGGGAGTTAGAGTGAGAGGTGTAGTGAATAAAAAGGTTTGTGTGTGCGTGCGTGTATGTGTGTGAGTGCACGTGTTTTGGGTGGGTGCTGTTAAAAAAGATGAAAACAGCCCTGCTAAAGAGGTTTGATTTGATCCACCACCCACCCCGACTAACAGAGGTGAAGGAGAAAGGCACACACGCACGCGTACACACAGGCACACACGCACACACACCAATGTCAAAACCTTAGTCCTTTTTCCACCTCCTTTACTCTTTTGTCTGTCGGTATGTGTGCGCCTTTGGATATCTGCATATGTGTTTTCGTGCATGCGTGCGTGTGATAGCTTACTCTGGGCTGGGCAGAAGCAGAGCTGTGCAGAGTAAAGGCAGTGCAGGAGGAGGTGTGTATGATAGAAGCGAGGTCATACACACTAACATCCTGCTGACTTCTGGGTCAAAGGTCAAAATTCAAGGGGCACTAACACAGAGTCAGTCTGCTCACTCATTAATCTTTATCCTGAGTCTTGCAATCCCTGCATCTAGGGACAAGTGTATTTGGCTGGAAAATCTAAACCTTACCTGACCCCTGTTTTTCTGGTTAATGATGATAATTGCGTATTAGCCTGCTGGTTGAGAAAAAAATTGACAGAGAGACCAATTTTGTATCCATTTTTTAAATGCCACAACACTGGTATGGATTGCAAAATCAATTATCAATGTGCTAGCTTTTAGTACATTTAAAGTAAATAAATGAATAAATGTGTGGCAGTGAGCTCATTATGTTGACTGTCCTGACATCCATCTCACAGAACTGTGTAAAGGCAAAACTGCTTAAATGCAAAGTATTTCTGAAAGTCTCAAAATGACACACCACACATCTGACCCCTTCCAGCATGTTTTATGCAGGTAGAGGAAACAGAGCCCAGTATTAAGTTGTCAATAAAAGTGCATGCTTCCTCTTGGTATGGGGTCATCCTGATTAAGACAGTATTAATAATCTCACTGTTATTGTTGCTAAATGGTAAAAATTTAAGGCAAGAGGAGGTGGAAAGAAGAAAATATATAGATCACCACTCACTAACAACACCACACTAATACTGGGTGGAGCCTCCCTTTGCTCTAAAATAGTCTGAGTTCTTAATGGCGTGGGTTTACAAAATGTTGGACTCAGTGCTTTGAGATTTAACTCCATGTTGAAATAATTGCATCACATAACTTCTGAAGATTTGTCTGCAGTGCAGTCATTCCACCGATCTCATTCCATTTTTCCACATCCCATCCCGTTCTACTGGATTGATACCAGGTGACTGAGAAGGCCAATGAACTACACCAAACGCATCCTCATGCTCATGAAACCACTTTGAGATGACTTTCGCTTAGTGACACAGTGCATTATGATTCTGAAATTAGCCATTAGACGATGGTAAATTGTGGCAATAAAGGGATGCACATGGTCAGCAACAACACTAAGATACACTGTGACATTCTGAGAAGCTTTTCTGCTCACCACAGATCCAAAGAGTGATTATCTGAGTTACTGTAGCTTTTCTGGCAGCTCCAACCAGTCTGACCATTAACCTCTGACCTCTTTCTCATCAACATGGTGTTTCTATCCACAGAAGTGCTGCACTGGATGCCTCTTTTTGTACCATTCCCAGTAAAAGCTCCAGAGACTGTTTTGTATGAAAATCTCAGGAGATCAGCACTTTCAGAAATACCCAGTCAAGCTCCTCTGGCACCGACAATAATTCCACGGTCAAAGTGACTGAGGTCACATTTTCCCTGTTCTGATCTTTTATGTGACCAATAGCTGAAGCTGCTGACCTGTGTCTGCGGTGATTTATATATTGTTACATGATTGGCTGATTAAATGAGTGAGCAGGTGTCCAGTTGTTCCAAATAAAGTATTTGGTGCATGTAAATATAGGGAATAAGAAAATATGAGAATCATTTAAGTTACATCCTCAACACAAAACAAGTTATTAATATGAGCACTAATCATCATAATCTAAACAAGCTGTTCATGACAATTATAACAACCACACACGTGTGACCAAAGTCACACACACATTTCTCATGGTCATGATATGACAAAATGACATCCAATATGCATTAGACCTTAGATTATTAAATACATTATTTAAAATAAGAAAATCAACTTAGTTTGACTGCCTTACTGTGAACGACATGATGGATTTTTTACCATAAGACCTTCATGTCAGGTAGTGTAAAGCAAGTTCATCAGCTGAATGATGGGAAAACTGCACACATGTAAAGAAGTGTGATAGAGTAAGATAGCACTGCAGCTAATTATCCCTTATTAGAGTGTGTGTAAAGGTACTGCCAGGGGGGTTGAGAAAAAAAGAAGCTTGTGTTGACAGCTCACACACCGCTCGCTAGTCCCACAGCAGCCCTAACTCTTGTCAGACATCAGAGACTGATGGATTTCACACACACACACACACACACACACACACGCACGCAGACTCACACACATGCGCAAACACCCACCCACACAGTCACGTACAAGCATTACTGTGACGTTACTGCCATCAACCAAAGTAAAACACAGTTAATCGATGAGGACACTTTTCTGTGAATTGCTTCGACTGGAAAAAGTCTGGCTCATTGTACCCATAATGTTTAAAGTCTTACTGAATAAGAGCTTTTAAGAAAAAATTGGCTGGACCCTATTGAGTGAATTATGAATTTTGTTGGCAGGGGTGACAGAAAAGACATCTATGAGGAGGAAAACACTGTTTTCATTTATCATCACTTTATTTTTTTTTTTATTTATTTTCGCAATTAAACTAGATTCATGCAAAGGGTCACTAACTATATTTGACCACAAGTGTAAACTGGCCAAGCTAGGAGCCTCGAGCTGTGTGCTTGTGTGTGTGTGTGTGCGTGTGTGTGTGCAAGGGTATATGTGTGAGTATATGATTAGGGGGTGTACAGTCAGTGTAGCATGATAAGAATGTAGCAGTGTGTTTGCAGAGTGTGTGTTAGGGAGATAATAATCCCAGCGGTCAACAAGAGTAAAGGGCCAGAGCTGCACTGACCAGCCCACCATCTGAGAGAGGGAACGAGGGAGAGGAAGAGGGAGAGAGAGTGAGGTAGCCATGTGGTTAACACTTGCTCACTGAGAGGCGACTGGAGCCCGGCCAACCTCTTCACACACAGGCTGACCACACAAGAGCCTCTCTTTCTCCCTCTGCCTCCCATCCTCCCTTCATCCCTTGTTACCTAACATTTCCTTCCCTCGCTTCCTCAGCTAACCACCTCCCATCCTCCTCCCCACACCTTCTCGCCTCTTTTGTCTCTTACAAACTTGCCCCCCCACCCCCCCTCCCCCATTTTCTCACCCAAGTGTCTCTTCCTACCTCCCTCTATGACCCTAAACTGTCACTCCATCCGCCTCCCCCATCATGTCTGTTTTTGATGAACATCTATCGTTCGGTCCCCCCACCCCAGCTCTCCTAACGTGTCCTTCCTGCCTTTCTTTTCTGTCTCTCCTCCCTCTCTCCATCCCTTTGTCCTTCCCTCCCTCTCTGACTTACCCGTATGGGGATCCGTTCAGTCTCTGTCTCCTTTTGTGGGTTACGGTATTTCTCGTAAAACTCTCTCTTCTTTTTGCCCTCTTTATCATCTTTCCGTTCCCTCTTTTCAGCAGGCTCGTCCGAGGGTTCGGTAGGAGAGGGCAGGGGAGAGGACTTGGCTAGCATCTCCACCTCCAGGTAGTTCTCATTGGGGTTCAGCACCATCACACCATAGCCCTCCTGAAGCAGATATGAAACAGAAGTACGTGTAAGTGTGTGAGAGCTGTAGCATCACCTACATCAGATTCTGCTCTTAATAAGGGTTTAGCATCAACAATATTTGATGTATTTATTTATAATAATCTATATCTAGGCGGTATATGATAACACACTGACTGATCTTTATCATAACACATGATTTATAGTAAAAAACAAGTGTCTCTAAAAATCAAAATCAAAAGAAAGCAATAAAAAGCCATGGGACAGGGTTTCATATCAATAGTATGGGAATAAGACTAATGCAGAGAATATGGCAGATAAGTATTTTGTGTGTGTGTCTGTGAGAGAGAGAGAGAGAGAGAGAGAGAGAGAGAGAGAGAGAAAGACAGAGAGAAAGAGAGAGAACTGGAAAAAATATATATATAAATATATATTACACTGAGGATGATTGTGTATTTTTTCCTTAATTCCTTTTTGGTTCTTTTTGAAAACAGCTGTGTAAACTTTATTGAACTGTCTGACAGAATCATTTTTGTTGTTTTTCAAGTTTGTCACTGATATTTTTTTACTTAGGGAGAAAGCCAATATTAACTTTGTCAAACCCTCTAGGGAAAGTACAGAAAACACAGCAAGATAATCTCAGCTGCAGTGAAGCTCAGAAACTTGACCTGCTCATTCTTGGATTGGTAGTTGCTCATGGTGTTTAGGGCAGAGCTCTGCAAAGGATTTCTATGAACAAATAACACTGAAAAAACGCTTAAAAGGCAGATTGTGAGATGACTGTGGAAAAGATGCAAATCCAGACTGAAAGAAATGGCAGAGAAAGAGACAGAGGACAGAGTGTCACTGCAGGGACAAGCCCGAGAGGCAACCAGGGGACTGGAATTCAGGAACGGTGGTTTCAGTCAGTGAGTAGCATTTAGTGACTCCAAAGGCCATGTGTCACTTAATATCAAACCCAATCGATCCTGCCATCACTCGACGAAAGACTTAGCTGCAGCAGCATACATATCTGTGTGTATGTGCATGTGTTTGTGTGTATGTGGTTTGAAACTTCTACAGACAGCACTAAAAAAACGAAACTAAAAAAAACTGGGAAAGTTTTTAAATTTAACAAAATTTGAATTAATATTAATAATAATAATTCAAGATTCTAAAATTGAAAAGAAGTTAAAAAGAATTAAAAAGAGGAGAAATGTAGCAGAACAGAAACCCAAGTGGTTATAATAAGAGACAGCAGGGAAATGTATTATGGAGAGAAGGAAGCTTTTTTTTCTTTAGCCTTTTGTGACTTCTTCAACTTTGAAGACATTTTAATTAAGTGTGTTTATTGTCCCAAGAACTCTGAAACTAAAGCAGGAAATGGATGGATTCCTGTTTCACTTAAGTTGTGCTTTTTACACATAAACACCAAAACTTATGGGCATATGCCTGTGCAAACACACACATCACACAACAGACACACGGAGAATGAAGGATAAGAGTGCTGACAAAAAGACCTTTAGGAGATGTGAGAGCGAGTTAAGAGACGCTCTGTCGCTCAGCTTCCACTACAAATCGCCCCTTCACACACACACACACACACCTACACGCACACACACACTGTCTTCTCCAGGCAGCACGTCTCCTCTTCCTTAATAAGTGTTAACACAATGTGCTTGTCTTCCGTTGACGCAGCATGAGTGTGTGCGTCCCTCCTGTGCCCATCGACATCAAACCTGCCACACACCCCTTCCCTTAGCACCTGCCGTGTGTTGACAAGAGCAAAATGACACTTTCTCACTTGTTCAGATTATAAAATTAGTCTGATTCTCACTGCCTTTCAAATTCAGACGAGGCTGTACTTCCCTCGCTGGACATATTTGTGATGTAAAACGTATTATTGATTTAAGGAGGATTAAGAAAATATTTTTAAGTGAGGTGAAACTTGGACATTCTTATATTTAAACTATGTGTCTTAGAAATATATTCACAATTATATCAGCATTTAAATGCCAGAAAAATTCAACAATTGTATCTATTTTCATATGTAAAACATCTCCTGCTGCATAATAGAATTTGCATGACGAGGACATGAAGGTTTGTGTTTTATTTCAAGCAAAAGGAAGACTAATTCTAAAGACTAAGTCTAATTTGGCTAGAGATATATAACATTAAAGACAAAATGCCCACATGTGGTCATACTGTATATGTCAATGTAAGTCCAATAGTACATACAGGCTACACATTACAGGTGGATGATGTTTTTCCATAGATGGATTTTTATTAGTTTATGTGTGGATGTAGGCGTATACACAGCAGAAAAAGTGAAGTTAAGGAATGGCAATGAATGAGGGTCTGTCAAGGAGACTTAACCCAGCCTTCAAACACAAATAAGTTCAGAGAGAATTGTGTACATTCAGACATAAGAGAAGAAGGAAAAGAAGGGAAAAAGAAGAAGAAGAAGGAGTGAGCGAGAGAGAGAGAGAGGAAAAAGAGTAAAATACATAAAGGAGAGATATGGATACGTTGTAAAATGATGAGACAGATAGAAAAGGAGGGAGCAGCAGAGAGATCTAGTCTCACAACCAGCTTTGTGCCACTGCCCACTGGTGGCAGCCGGATAAAATAACTGACAAGTCCCGTTCAGCCTATGGCAACAATATTATAAAAGAGATAAAAGTTAAAATCAATAATGCAATGTAATATGTGATCTAAGAATCTTGAACTACATATATGTATATATACAGATTAAAAAGAAACACTGCAGTGAGAGGATGAGTAGTCCACTGCACTGTAAAGACACAAAATCAAATGGGAGGAAAGAAAGACAGAAAAACATGACATCACATCACTTTGTGTGCATTTCTCCTTTCCCCTAATCCTAGTTCATAAGGCCACAAGTTAATGGTTTAGCAACCCTGGTCTCCATGTTCTGACCCTAACCCTAAGTGGCCTACAACTATGTTTAGCCTTCAGTCTTCTTACTCTCAATCTTACTGGTCAATAACCCTTCTTGGCCTTAAGCATACTAATGCTAACCCCAGGTTCCTAGTCTTTAGCATCCTTATGCCCAATCCAAGTGGCCTATAGCCTATGGCCTTCCCTTTGGCGGGGCTAGCTCACCTAACCGAGCTAACAGTGCTGTGCTAACCCTTTCAGCTGCCCAGTCACCCAGAAGGACATTGCTGTAAAGGCGACCAGTGTCGTTGGCGTATTTAGTCTGGAGGAGCAAGGCTGTCGACTTCACCTCTGTGTCGGAAACAATCATTTACTTAAACACTGAGAGGTCTGTGTTGGTGTCAGGGCATCACTGCTCCCCCTGTCCAGTCACTTCCTCCTCTTATTCTTCTCTCCATCAACCAAAACTATAACAGCAAGTCTGGTGCTAGTGGACAGGGCACAAAAGAGCAATATGAAGAATTTCTTCTTCACATTTTGTCAAAAAATAATTTAAATTCTTTTAAGGATCTTTTGTAAATATGATTCTGCATTTCTTTTAATATACTGTGATGATCTAAATGTATACACAAAATCTATTGACACAATCAAACTTAAAATTAAACATTCAATCAAAACAGCACAAGCTCAGTTCTTTTCCTAAATCCCGCAGAACTCGCAAATGTGCTGTGCATCTTTCGTAAGACCAACTTCTCCCACAGAGCTCATGTTCATCATCCCAGTACTTGTGTTGTTTTGTGACAGCTATAATCTAAAGTTACGTCATTTGGTCTTTGTGTTTCTAGATAAATGTTCAGCTCTCTCTTCCTCACATACACACACACAAACACAGACTGGATACACCTGCTAAATCTGATCTTTGTGTTGTGATGTGCTGTCAAAGTGTGAATCTTACTCAAATTCACACAGCAAACCTTGGGTCACACTGCTCTTTATACTACTAAATCTCTCTCTCACACATTGCTAACACTGGGTCACATTGCTTTTGTCCTATACACACACACACTGTCTCAAATAAAGCAGACACACATGGTCCTCTAGCGTTGGGTCAGTCTTGCCTTTCTGCAGCAGTATGCAGGCTAAGTCTCTTCCCATGCCCTGTGGGTGCCCCTGTGCCACCACCACACTGAGCCCCTGCCCTGGGGGCAGCGGTCAAGAGGGTCGCCACGACCCCTCTAAGGGGAGGGGGGTGGCCCGACCCCCATCACCCTGCTCCGGACGCTCCTTAGCGCTCCTTTGTCGGCCTGTCCCGCACCAGATAGCACAACAAAGGCTGCCGCTGCTACGGAAACCAGGGCTTGTCTCATCATCGTGATAAAACCCTTCCTCTGTCATCCCTACATGTCCTTAAAAACCCAGACACTTACTGTGTGCAAGGTATTGAGAAACAAATTAACAGAAAGGAAAACATATGCTACATAGTACAATATAGATATCATGATATTATGCATCAATTGTGATTCATTATCATAAATTGAGACCATAATGCGCCATCTTAACAATCTCGTCAATACACTTTGATGACACTGACATGCTCTCTTTATGGTGAAATTAGATGTCTTTGTCCACTGGAACTTTGATGGTAACAGATCATTATTTTCTCTTGCAGTCGCGTTATTTAAAAAGGAAGCGGACAGTGTGCGTGTGTCTCTGTATGCGTCTACATGTGAGTGACTACACAAGTGCGAGCTAGAGTAAATAAGATGTCCCTTTAAGACAGCAGCGCCTCTATTTTTCCAGTGGCGTTGTAATGAAATGAAATGTGTCTAATGTGCGGGAGCAGGGAGAGAGGCAGCCGGAGTGAGAGGGTGTTTCATCTGTGCGTGTGGAGCTCAGCGAAGCTTTGATGTGAGAGCTCTCATGTAGTGAGCAGGGCTTTGGGCACAGGGAAAAGGACAGCACTTGACAGGTACAAAGCATGGCTGATAGCGGTCACGGGTGCATGCAGTGAGGAAAGTGGATGGTATGGTTGCGTGAATTTGAGGTTGGATGTGCGGTTGTTTGCTGAATAGGAGCATTTAAATGCTCTCTGTCACATTGCACTTATATTTAATGTATTTGTATATCCGTACGCATGCATCTCACATCACAATAATCAACATGCAGTCAATGGGTGTCCACTGAAATTGGCTCTCGGGCAGTTTACTTTATTAGTTTTCTGTCAGGGGGCTGTTAGGTTCAGGGCAAGCGGCGCTCCCTTTTCTCAACAAGCCCTCGCTCCACTTCCTTATTTCACCAATACGCAGCTCCCGATTTGCTACTCGGGCTTGACTGACAAGGAGGAAAGGGTCACCCAGCATGGCATACCCAATAAGAGGAGGAGGAGGGGAGGGATGTCTGCAGGCTACAGTCGGGTTTGAGATCTGAACAAGGCACAATGGCTGGCCGAGAAGAAAGGCGAAGTTGGGAAATAAGCGCGGGCAAAGCGTTGGCATCACAGTTTTGTTCCGATTTTAAATAGCAGTGGTTGAGGTGACATCAAATACAAGTAAAAAACTGTTTACAGGAAGAGCAGAAAACAGACAGTTCCTCAATATAGAGGTGCGGAGGAGCTGAGAGGGAAGGTAAATACTGTAATAACAAGTACACTCTTGCTCTCCCTCTCTGTCAGGGCCACCCTGCTCTGTGTGACCTTGTCTGTCTCGGTCTCTACGTGAGCTTTTTTTTGCATGCAGGGCCCCTTTATCCATCCGATCCCCCTCTTTTCTCCCTCTCTCTTTTTTCCCCACTCCCCCTCTCCCTGAGGCTGACATACCACACAGATCGCACAGTACTGTCAGATTAAGTCACGGTGCCCCCTTTCTCATTTTAACACAGCACCAGTCTGAGACCCCCCCATATCCACCAAACACACAGCTATGTTTCTCTGAGAGCAGGAGGATGGAAGAGTACTTACTGTACCACACAGGCTATGAAAAGACATGTGGATTTTAGAGGGGATGTAAGAGGGACTGAGACAGGATTGTCATCAGCCTGTCACCTCAGAATCAATCATCTTCATGATAACCAGTGACACTCAGGGGGCCACGCGGAGAAGATCTAAATGATATTAAATGTGATCATTAAGTCAGTAAAATGTTTAGGTTGTTCAAGAAAAACATCAAGATAACAGTCTGCAATTACAACACAAGTGGAGAAATGGCGTTGAAACTAAGTGGAATAAGTCAGAATGCATACACACACATGTGCTCAACTTCATTTTGCTTTTTGATCCTCTTACTTAACTCCACATCCTTGTATGTTTAAGCAATCAATTGAACAGCCAACACAAATGTTTACGCAGGAAAAGTAAGACAAACTGAAGCTTCATCTCCCCATCTGCCCTCTGAGTTAATTTTGAACAAATCACCCACTGCCTGGGTTTCTCCTCTCATAAAGGGTACACATTTAATTAAGTTTCTTTAAATTCAACTTTTCTCTTCAAGTTCAAAGACTGTATTCGCCGTTCGCTTCCACTAATGTAGTCGTACGCTAATTTGGTCAAAGTAAATAAGACTGCGGTAATGATTATCTTTTTCTTGATGTTAATGAGCACAAATAGTTTAGGTCCGAATAAGAAGCTAACCTTTGTAGCTAGTCAAGTAGTTTTGTCTGTAATAAGCAGCTGAGTTTTTAACCTTGGCATGGATGTCTGGGCTCATTTGGATATTGTTTATATGTGGAGCTGAATATTTATAAATGAGTTCAAAGTGGAGCAGTGGGGTGGAGGAAGTGGAGAGAATAGCACAGCTTCTGATCCCCGATGCCTCAGCTTCTTTTCATGCGCGCATTTACATTTCCTTCTCTCTGTTTCACTTTCTATTTCTCTCTTCCTGTTTCGCTCCTCCCGACCTGTCTATTTTCAGCACCTTAGTCAAAGGATAGACATTAAGACATTCACACAAACACTGTTGAGTAACCTACTCAGCGCGATGCCAGAGTCACTTTACGCATCAGTTATTTACCATACTCAATGTCTGTGAATCTCTGAATGTCTTCAGCCACTCTTTATGCTTGATGGGTGATCAAGAATCCAAGCGTCTGGACACACACTGCCATGTAAACACACACGACACTGAGACATAGACACACATAACGCACACACACAGAGAGTTTGGATGCCTGCTTCATCTGCTCTCAGCACGACACACGCAGAGGGAGGTGGGGGGTTGAGGGTGGGGGTTGCTAGATTGGGGGTGGATGTAGCATTAATCACCGTCCAGGTGGAAATTGTCAGAGCTATCGATTGTGCAAGTAAATGTTACACAAGTCATTTGTCAACTTTTCTTTTCTTTTTTCTTTTCTTTTCTTTTTTTTTTTTTTTACAGAAGACCTGTGTGTGTGTCATTTGCAAAGACACACATTTAAATTCACACTGAGATTTTTTTTTAAGTACATTTTTGGGCTTTTATGCCATTAATTGACAGGACAGCTGTAGAGAGACGAGAAATGGGGAGACGGGGGGGGGGGGGGGGGGGACATGCAGCAAAGGGCCACTGGTGGAATCGAACCGGGGCCGCTGGAGCAAGGACTGCATATGGGGCACCTGTTCAACCCACTGAGCTAAAAGACATCCACACACCGAGATTTTAAAGCTGTCAGACCAGAGGTGTGATCAGCTCCATAGGCAGTCATCGAAACATCTGATTGCTTCTGAACATAAATATGTGAGTGTGTCTGAAAGTCTGACTACATCTCATTTGTGCTTAAATCTTTTAACAATTTGACAAACTTTACAGATCAGATCAATGACTATTAAAATTAACCACACTTCAGCAGACAGTGTTGTTTTCTGTGATTATACAATCAGTTGCATAAGAAATTAGCAATATCTCCACTGTACTTTAATATTAGAATACACTCCGCTAATGTGCTTGCCACATACAGGAGGCAGGGAAAGTCCTCAGCCTGTGGAGGGAAAGCTATGGGGAAATAAATACAGGAGGCTCATTCTGACGCCGTTAGCATTTTGATTTATATATTCTATATTGTCTCCCCAAAGCATACACATGTATTTTTAATGAGGGCACAGAGAGATATAGATCATGGAATGATAGGTGCCTCCCTGCCCTCCTGCCTAACTATTTAATGTATAAATCAGGGGGATAGGAGAGCAGAGAGGGGGAGTCAGAGAAGCTATAATATGAAGGAAGACATGAGGAGTGGAGGCGTCGCAGGAGCAACCCTGTCCTGAAGGCCACTAAGTGCATGGAAGGAAGGAAGACAAAGGCTCAGAAGAAAGGAACATGATGCTAATTGAAGATGATGATCATAATGATGATGATTATAAATAAGTATTTGGCTGATGTTCAAAATCTCATCCATACAGGAGTGGAAAAAAATAAGGCATCTGACTTCTGCAATGGCAGCGAAATATCCATCTGTGATAATCATGGTACTGAATGACACCAAAAAGTGAGTGAGCCTTTCAGTTTGACTGCAGTTGAGAAATTGCTCCACCATGCGAATTCTTTAGGAGCACTGTGGACAAATGTTTCTACTTCACCATCTGGACAGGTAGTTAGTGTGTTAACACACATGAACACACGCACACACACGGTGGGTGTGAGACACATGACCATATGTACAGACTGAGTCAACCAGGGTCAATGGTAGGACACATCTAAACATTGTGGACACATGAATGCATGTGTATGTATGCACAGACCTAAGCACATACCCAGCACCATGGTAAAATAATACACAAGTGCATGTGTGTACGCCACAGCAAATTACTTGGGAAAAAAAATACTGTACATCTGTATGGTGAAATTAAAATAACTTCCCATTAAGAGAGCACATTTTAAATTGTATGAGTTGAATGTAGCATGTGCCATTTCACATACATTTTTGCACATAATTACATGATCATTACAATATTGTGTTTTTAATTCCAACATCAAATTTTGTGAAAGTTCTGGTGAAAATGTAGGTGTGCCACATTGAGTGTCATCTACCAGTAATCGGTACCGTGTTGGTGAATAATGAGACCATGCTGTCGCACCCAGGGTATTAATCTTACTGAACATCACAGGACCACTATGACCCCATTGGGCCAAAGGTCAAAGAGGAATCCCTTCACCTTTGCCCTGTTATTGTGACCTAGGAGGGAGAGCCACACAGAGACCTGGGGGTCCTGCCAATGTTGCTGACTGTTGCGGTGTGAGGTGAGTGTGTGTGATATCTCATGATAAGTGTGACCTTTCATGAGATTAAATTTGTACGGTCTTATACAGGTAAAATAATCATTTCTATCTGCAGTGGTATTGTACACAGAGTGGCGAGCAACAATCATGAAATCAGCAATAAATCTGAAGGCCACAGTATTAGCACACATAGACACACATCCACACCGACAGACAAAACACACACACACACATACTACTCCAACAGTCCAAGAGTCTGACCTCTCTAAGTGGAGGTACACCACAGGCCCATGAGTCATGGGGAGGTCGCCACAGCCAATCACAACCTGTGTTTGAAGTGTGAAGGGTAAACACCACGCTTGCTCTGTCCTGCCATTTACTCTGCTTACTTTCACGGGATGTAACCTAGAACAGAGGTGGCGGAGAATAAAGTCTATCTGTGCACATGCATGTATGTATGTCTGCGTGTTCCTGCACATTTTCCATAGTGTCATTACCACATGGCTGGGTCTATGCTTCAGAGCACACACATGGAGCTACGCATGTACGTTGGAATCCCCTTCATCCTCATACCATACGACCAAATACACATGGTGAAATCCATGCTGTGGCAACTAAGGAAACCATGCATGGAGCAATAGACATTTTCCTATTAACCCAATGTAGCCTTCAAAAATGGTTGAAAGCAATTAACCATGGAGAACGGCTGTGAAACACATCCTCTCTCCCTTCAGCTTTCTCCCTCTCACACACAGGCCAACCCCCTCAGCCCCACCGCCACCACAATCCTCGCTAGAAGCTCTTTCAAATCTACTACTTTTTTTTAAGACCACCTGTTGTCTATTATTTTTACATACTGCTTTTCTCATAAATCATAACACTAGGTAATTAATCAAGCTGTCAAAACAGGGACCGGAGGTCACCTGGAGGGGTCGGAGGTGGTTGCAGGGCCGATGGAGGTCAGGGTCACACCGCATTCCTCATTATCAAGTTGGGATGGGAGAGGGGCCAGGCAAACAAAAGCGAAAGCAGATGGGGGGGGAGCAGATGAAAAAGAGGGCTAGAGAGACAGAGAGAAAGGGAGAAGGAGAAATTGACAAAGAAAAGTGAAAGAAGCTGTCAGCTGCCTACAGATGAAGACAGGGGAGGTGATTCTGAGAAGGGAGACATCACATAAAGAGGTGGCAAAAAGGAAAGAGAAAAAAGAAAGGGGCATGAAAAAAGAACAAAAGAAATCTACAAGATGTTTCTTCTGTATAGACCTGAAATTGGCTACAGAGAGGAGAAAGAGAAAAGAAGGCGGTAGGATGGTGTGGTCTGTTCGATGAGAAAATAGGGAATCAGCTGCGGAAGTATGATTGTTATCACATTCTCTCTCCTAGCTTGTGTGTGAGTGTGTGTGTGTGTGTGTGTGTACAGGTGATGAAGCAGACTGATATCTCTCTCAGAGGAGCGTGTATCGGTGTCTCAGTGGGTTGAGAGCCAGTTCAGAGACAGGACCACGGGCCTGGAGTGGCATGTCACTGACTCCACAATACACACTGCTGATTAGATCAAACAGATTAGATGGGCACATATAGACGCAGATATACACACACTCCCAAATAATTGCCCACAGACAAAGAAACTGAATGAATGTACTGTCTATTCAAGTTATAGCTGGGGCCAATACTGGGCAAGCAGGGAAATTAGTGACAGAAAATCATATTAGCTTGTTGATATGTTTAGATTTTCTTATGTCTTCATGGTTTGCCAAGTTCTGTGAAGTATGTCATGTGCTGACAATCAAGTAAAATGTATTATCTCATTATGTTGAGCATAAATAGGTTATGTGAAGTTAAGGGGTGCGAAATCAACAACATGGAAAAAACAAAGCCAGATGAGGAGATGGAGACAGACGACTGGAGTGACGAGGGGAGGAAAAGATGAAAAAAAAGAACAATTTAAAAAGTGCAAATGCCGCGGAACTCCTTGTGCAATGTTCGCGTCCCCCTCCCCTGCGTAGACCATGAATTCTCAGGCGTGGCTCGCTCTATCAAAAACATCACTCTTGAATGAGGCGCCGACCATTGCGCAAAATTAGCTGTCACCCTTTCCTCAAAATCTTTGTTAATCTTGTTTCCAGTGTTTGCGGATTTATCAGCACATGCATCAATGTCAGCTCCTTGGTTACTGAGCCGCACTACTTGGGAGAAGATATAATTAAAAATGTTTGGGGCGTGGGGGGGGGGCTGCTGAGGAGCGGGAGTGCTAGGAAAGATGGGGTTGGGAGGGGGGGTAGTCTGGGAGGAGGAAGGTGAAGTCTTCCTCTCGTCTCGTAGTTTCCCCAGGGAGCCTGCAGAACACAGAGCCAGTGATAACACACAAACAGGCTCTGCCGCCCCACTCTTCCTCTCTGCCTCACTCTCTGGTATCACCCGGGTCAGCGCATGCTGCTATCTCTTTAATGATTCTAGTTCCACTGATCTGGTCATGGTCGGGAAACTGGTCTCACTGTTAACAGCCGCTTGACACAGAGGAAAACAAGAGCCAAATGCACCCATCTACTGATATCACTGCCTTATCAACCATTTGATGCACAACAAACCTATCCTGAAGGTGTCACATGTGGGTGTCATGGGGAGGAGGGGGCAGAAAGACAATCATACAGTGCACAACATGCAGTACAGTCTCAGATTTAGTACAACTGAGATAGTGAGAGTATTTAAAATGTGTTTGTGTGTTCGCTGATTTAGACTTAAATACTTTTACATCTGTAGGGGTGATGATGAATTACACTGTGGCACCACAGCTTGATCATTGATAAGTTTCCACCACATCTCTTATTATCATGTGGCTTTTCAAAAACCATTACTCTCCCATCCAGCTCGCTTCAAGGGACAAGGGACATCATGCTTTAGAAAGTAAACAATCAACTCCTCCCTGCAAATTCAGACACACCAACGCCCAGCCAACATGTATATACACATGTATTAACAACCGCATAAACACACACATTCACACACACACACACACACACACACCCCTTCTGGGAGTGTGGTTGCGACGCTGAGACATCCCAGAGAGCCGTGCCACAGTACCAGCAGGTTTCAGGTCTGTGTCGACAGAACTCTGGCCACAGACATGACAGCTCGGGAGACAGCTCGGGAGGATGACAGACACATGTTTAAAACATAGCGCATAAATGCAAACCCCTTATGAGATGACACCTAGCATAGCAGCCCTGCGTCTTTCTCCCAAAAGACTGGGGTGTCAAAGAATGCAACAACTATGCACCCCATGTGTGAATAATATCTATTATAGAAATTGGAAAAAAGAACACAGGGCAAACTGTGTGTCTGTGAGTCTACCGTGGCCACGTAATGGGTGTTCGCGCCTTAGCCTGCACATGGTCAAGCAACAGGAAGGGGTTCACTTACAGTAGAATACAGGGTTGTCACAAAGGCAAGAGGCATCCCAATTTCTCCCCATATCATATGGAGGGCTGCCATGATAGTCCAGACAAAAGTTCACACACAGGTGTTGGAGACAAGAATATGACCGTCCATGCCAATGGCAGAGACATCGGCATGGAGGGTGGACATTAATGTGGCCCAAACCTTAATCTCACACCATGCCTGACACAATATGTCAGCATTGAGCTCACATATACTCTTCTCTTCTCCTACTCCAGCTCTTCTTCCTCCCTCCTTTTCTCCTCCATCCAGACCTTTAAGTGCGGTCTGGCAGGTTTGGCTGGGAGGTCGCGTATTCCCCCTCTTCATTAGTGAGAAAATGGACTCTGGTAAACGCTTGTTAAAGCCCTTACCTACACTCCCCCAGTTAATGGGAGTGATCCATTTGTGTCCGTTTCTGCCTGACAAGGCTTTACTGGAAGATTAATAGTGCGGTGTCAGGCCACGGCCACCCTCTGTCCCGCTCTCATTTCCTTTCTTCTGGGATGCACACATGCAATAATGGAGCCCCGTCTTTTGTTGTAACACCATGATTAGCCAGTGAGGAAAAAAGTGCAGGAATGACAGAATGAGAGAACGAATGGAGGAGACAAGGGGAAAACAAAAGGAATATAAGAAAAAAAACTCTTTCCTTCATGACATGGTACAAGTGTAGGTTTTAGGGTTGTGAATTATGGCCACTTGAGAGATATTATTAATTAATCTCCATGTGAGGTGAGGAGAGATATAATGAATCACTCCTGGATATTTCCCCTGTTTTAAATGTTGGCTTTATCTTGATGTGATCCAGAGAGGGTTCTCAAAAAGAGTTGTCTATGTATGACAGAAAAAGAGACAGAGAAAGGGAACACTATGGGAGAAATAATAGAGACAGAAAAAAGACAGAGAGGGAGAGTGAGAGAAAGGAGAGGGGAGAAGTCCTTAAAGGGCCACCCAGGGTTTCGTCTATCACCCAGGCCCCCCAGCAATCCCTCTTCCTTTCGGGGATGACACTGTCAAGTGCTCTGTCCCTTCACTGGGTGAACAGGATAATCGCTCTTAATAATTACACGGACATTCCCGGGAAGTCTGTCTTGTCCAGGAAGACTAATTCTTGAGATGGGGATCCCATGGTGCAACAGGCCTGGAAATGTGCCATATAAACAAAGAATTAAAATACAAGCACAATTCTTTCTTTTTTTTATTTTTTATTTTTTTCTTGTATTTTATCTCTATGGGTCTTTTCTCTCTGGTGATTTCTCTGATGGGCAGACCAACAATCTGGTAAACACACAAACAGACACAGACAGGCGACCTGCATCGCCACCCCCTCCTCACCACATCAGTCAGTGCCAACGAAGAGCAGGGTGTTTCTCAAAGCAGAGTATGGGGGATTGGGGTTGGTGGTGTCTCATTAAATTCTTGGGATTGTCTAATTGTCTTTCGTGGACCTCTGAGAGACTAGTACATTATACTCATTGCAATTAACTAAACAAAAGAGCCGAACCGCCCAAGCACTGGGGACAAGGCTGGCTAGGGGGAGCAAGCCGTCCAGCCGGGACCAGCACAACAAAACACAAACACACACCCACCAGAGGAGAGTGCGGAGGAACACCAAAGAATAAGAGAAAAGATATGAAGGAGAGCAAAAAAAAAAAAATTAGGGGAATAAAAGGGGAGGGGAAGGAGTGGAGACTCAGACAGATCTTGGGATTGGCCAGATGTCAGAGTCGGGTGTGAGGTTGGGGTGAGACAGGGTGAGGCGAAAGAGGAGGAGGGTGTCTGTGCTCATTTGAGACGCACCTTTGTGCTGGACCTGTCTTGTTTACTGCACTACAGCTTAGCAGTGCGAGGGTCCTATTCAGGGTCCAGGCCTTTCAGAAGGTACTGAAGGAGCCCTTAAGCCCACTTAACTACCATTTTCACACACTCTGCCTGCTCTCCTCTTTGTCCTTGCCTCCATTACATCAAACGCAGGAACAAAGACGGGGAACAGAAACTGGGGCTGGCAGAATGGCGCCCATCACAAATATTAATTTGAAAAGGTGTTGGAGAGTAGAATCTACTTTTATGCACAAGGACAACTTAGGATTTTTTTTCTCTACCTTGTGGGGGGCTCTTCGGGGGCCGCAATGAGCTTGGTTTTCAGGCTAAAGGGGAGGCTGAGGACTTGCAGCACAATTATCCAAGAATAAGGGGCTTGAGACGTGGCACACTGCTAAAGACTGAGCACACACAAGCAGAGACACATGCACGCGCACTGCCTATTAAATAAGCTCCAAACATCAGGCCTCATTCACTTGCCAAAGCTATTAGGCGGAGCAACAAACTCAAAGAGCGCACACACATGCACACACATGAATACCTCATGTGACTGCAGCGGTTTGCATACGAAAACCGAGGCAACCGTCTATCCACAAAAATATACATAATAATGTAATGTAAGCCATCACATACATGTAAAGACATGTAAATGATGGCAAATGAAAAACAAAAAGAAAAGATCATATGTATTGAGATATCTGGAGCAATGCTTTTATTTCAGACACACTTGATCGAAGCATATTTGTCGGCAAGTAAATGGGTTTGTAAAACTGACCTTGAATTGACTGGTGGAAAGATAATTGTCTCAACTAGAGGTAATCCACAGTCCACCGCTCTTATTGCTATTAGCTGGGAAACACACAAAAGCTGCACACTAATATAAACACATTCACACAGGTGCAGGGTGCATGCGTTTTCCGTGGAATGCTGTTTTAGACAGATCACATGAGAAAGTGGGGTGAAAAGTTTACACTGCCATTACCCATCAGAAAAAATCTGTGCATGCCTCTTTCTGACGTCGTCCCACACACACACACACACACTTGTAACAAACACTTCCCCAGTTCAGGGAGTCATGGCCAGGGTAGTGTGGTATGTGAAAAGCCCATCCTGTGTGTATAGATGGTACATTGCTCTAATCTGCAGGATACAAGCCTTTCAGTCCCACCCCCACCTCCATCTCAGTCTGCCCACACTCTGGGTCTCATTGCGTGTCAAACCAAACCCTGCCCTGCCCTGGCCCTGGCCCTCAGCAGGCTGGCTCTCACCCAGCTACTCTGGCTGACCGTGCAAACATGTGGTCAACTTGGGTACAACGGAACCTCAGTTCTCTCAGGTGTGGGGTGGGAATAGGTGGATGGAAAAAGAATAGAGAGGAGAGGAGAAATAGGATACCGGACTGGCCCGACACAGGACCAGCCCTAACTTTTCTTTAAAAAAAATAAGGATTTGCAAAATGTATAAAAATAAAAGTAATGAATTAACAAGCTTAAACACCTCCTTCTACCCCACTGAGTTCAAATATGTTTAATACAAAGAGCTCTACTCTCTGCTTGGTGCCACAGTGGAAGCTCAAAAGCTGGTGTGTGTGTTTATGCATATGTGCTTAAAATTACCAGCATGTATGCAAGCACAGGACCTGGCCAGTCACCTACACAGGTACTCCTGAGAGAGAGGGGGAGAGCCCAGTCACCTGTGCATCCCCAACCACCCGCACCCTCAAAAACATACACACTTCAAAACATAACATAATCTCCTTATGATGATGCAGTGGGTTTTCCAACATTACTGAATGGAGAGAGAGACTGAAAGACGGTCTCCAGGTGTCCAGTAATAATAGTGACTGAAAGAATTTTGCTTAATTATTTTTCATCTACCACTGGGGCTTCACACAAGTGCTTTGCTCCCAAGCTTCAGAGAGAACAAGGGAGAAATGAAGACAGTGTGGATAGGGAATGAAAATCCGCTGCATTTAGAGAATACAGGAGAAGATGAACTGAAGCAAAAAATACTGAGTGAGGAGGAATAAATGTGAAAAGAGGAATAAAATTGATGAGTATTTTGTTTTGTTTTGTTCAGCTGACATGATTGACAGTTTAATTAGTTTGATATATCTTCCTCTTATTGTGTAATGTTGTGCACCACAAATATTAGTGAACAGAAACATTCATTTCTATAGTACATGTATAAAGGCATGCAAAAACAACAAAACAACACAACAAAAAAGGCATGCTGCTCAGTGAATTCACTCTAAATAGCACCGAATCCTTGATAATTTCCAATGACACAGCAAACAGTTGGCTGGTAATCCTTTCCTTTTGCTTCAGAGTCAATACAGCGATTCTCTGAATGTTCGCCACAGTAGGATGCATGGCAAAAGAAAAAAAGGAGAGACATATGTATGGTTACACAAATAGGACTTTAAAAGTAAAACTACACAGTTGACAATGTTAAAATATACATCCTCAGATTTTTTTTCATTGCAGAGAATTAAAGCCAAGACCCATCAACATCCACTAACTACTAATTTACAAGAGTAAATATGAACCAATTAAGAAACCAGTCTGTATTTTTTTAAACTGTCATAAAGTCAATTAACAAACAGAACAAAATAAGTATTCATCTGTAAATTGCAAAGTTCATTTCCAATAAAAGTAAAGGAGAAGTAAGTGACTGCAATAAAATGTAGGAGGGACAGCAATGTGTGCATCTGTGGTGTGTGTCAGATTCAGGTTACGGAACAAGAGGATGGAAAAAGACAAGAAGAAAGTCTGTGAGCTAAGGATACCACCACAGCAGTACGTCTCCAGGGAAGAGTGGTGGGTGTTTCGATGACAAAGCCGTCTATTTCCATAGGCGCTCTGTGCCTGATCTCCCTCTAGTCCCTCAGAGCCACAGCCTTGATCTGGGCAAACTGTGTGTGTGTGTGCATTTATCTGCTCACATCATTACCAAGTTGATGGTACTGAGTCACAGCTGGTACGCAGTGCTACCATTTCTTATCCATCCATTCTTTTATAGAGCCTATATCAGACACAGACAAATGAATAGCCATGTCTATGCTAACTAGTGCTAACGTTACTGCATTTTAGCATTTACACAGGTAGCACCTCCAGGGAGACACGAAGTAAGACTCCACAGAAATGGACAGATGGCCTAGAGGGAGAGATAAGAGGGACATAAGATAAAAGAATAGAAACTGTGATAGTGGGAGTTGATGATAAAAGTGAAGGTAGAAATTCAGTTCTAACTTGATATGATAAAATCAAAATATGAGATAGATAGATAGATAGATAGATAGATAGATAGATAGATAGATAGATAGATAGAAAAATAGGACCCAATTAAGTTAGAGAGAGGGGGGTGAGAAGAGGAGAGAGAAAGTGTTGATCTAGCCTGACAGTATACTGCCACCTATCTGTCTGATCTGGTACAACAGTCTTTGCTCTTCACACATCTGTCCTAGGGTTTGTCGCTCAAGTTTCATATTATTCAGAAAAACACAACCATAAGAAAGGCAAGATCTGAGGCAGAGAGATGATAAAAGCCCTGAAGAGATTACATGCAGACAGTGACAGTTTAGAGAGCGAAGGATAGAGAGACAGAGAGGGGAAAAAAGAGGAAAATCATGTCTATTCAACAAAGCCTGTTGTATCAAAAGGTAGCATAGGAGCCTGGAGCAAACGTCTGCTCACCTGCCAGCCCAGCCTGACCAACTCTCTCTCTCTCTCTCTCTCTCTCTCTCTCTCTCTCTTTCTCTCTCTCCCTCTCAACTACTCTCTCTTTCTGGCCCTTGCCCACACCTCACACGTTCAAAACTGCCAAATGCACACAAAAGCAAATTATGTTTTTTTTTTTTGTTTATTAACATCAAACCAAAAATTCCATAAGGTGCATGCATCTAAGAAGACATAAAAGTGGTCTAAATTCCCCTCCGACCCACCCCTCCCGTCGATATCAGCATCAATCCGGTTTAGGAATTCCCCGGCTGGGGAACAGGGATGGCTGCTGGGCTGGGCTACCACCAGCCCTGGTTCATATGCAGGTTCCAGTTCATCCACAGTTCACGCATACTCTCATCTTTTTGAAGCAGCATCCCATCAGCTCAAGATCATGATTATTCAGGACAGAAAAGAGAAGCGTGGCGTGCCATCAATATAACATCTGCCCTTCTCCCTCCCTCTCTGTTTCTCTTTTTTTTCTTTTACGCACACAAAACTCCCTTAGAGAGTTAACGCCGCTGAATTTAAACCCATGTTCTGACCCTATGTGCAGATCCATGCCAAGTAATCACTCGACTATCGCTCTCATTTTGCAGCGCCTCCCAGCAACAAAAAGCACACTGCCCTAAGCTTTGAACCTTTAACCATTCAATTTGACTTAACTTTGAGGATCATCCTGCAAAGTTGAGCATGCATATTTAAACTTGCCACATCTGTAGAAATACTGTTATTAATTCATGGACGTTAAACTGAAAGTATATGAACATGGGTAAAGGCATCTCTGAAGGATTTTTACTTTAAATTAATCAAGGTTAATCAGGTTACTCCAAGAGTGCATGAATACTCATAAACATATGCTGACTGTATGTTCAGATAGGAGAGTAAGTGGAGTTTTTATTACATGATATTTTTATCAGATATCTGATAGTCATCCAGTATTTATAACAACCACTAAGTTCAGAAGTCATAAGTCCACTGTGTCTTACATGGTGAACAGCTGAAAAAGCACACAGCACTGATTCTTAGAATAAACATTAAAAAACAATTATCAGATAACTGCGAATTATATGAAGTAGAATACAATCCACTCATTAGCAGGAGGTGAGACCACCAGAGAGAAACAAAAGCAGAAAGTCTCTGCTCTCATTAAAGGGCAACTATAGTTCTTTAAAAAAGGGTGATGAACATCAGTATATCTGACACATAGCATAAGGAGGGCAGGTTTTTTTTTTCCTTGAATGCTCTGAGCAGGGTTCCCCACCAGCAAACCAGCTTGCTTTTCCTGCACTGCCACCCACTGCCAACATATGTCACTTCCATACACAAGTAACGCACATTGAACTTCACACATGCAAGCACACGCACAGATAGATGCAAGCACATTTGTCCATCCACTTCATACACTTGGTAACAGATCCATCCATCTAACAAAGACAAACATACCCCAATGCTGTTTGTACACACACACACACACAAACTTTGTTCCTCTCATCTGGCCTCCTCCTCCTCCTCCTCTCCTTGTCTTTATTTTAATCTGCAGGAGAGAAGTTCACCAAAAAGTCAGCGGGGCATACAAGAGTTGCGCCTCCAGCGTCACAGACTTGGAATGAGGAACAGGGGAAAGTGGAGGTAGAATTTATCAGCATTTTAAATTAACCAATGGTAAACAGAGAACAATTTCACATCAAGAAAGTTCCTCACTTGAGTAAAATAGCGGAGCATTAAGAAGTGTATATTCTGCAAGACTGACAGTGTTGGTTTAGAAAAAAGTTTTCTTATATATGTTTAGTATATACCTCACCACTTCAGTAATATTCATTTGCCGGAGCAGGGGTGAGGGATAAAAAGGAAAAAGAACAGATGATGGCATAAACGAAACAGAAAACAAGAGTATGAGAGAGAGAGAGAGAGAGAGAGAGAGAGAGAGAGAGAGAGAGAGAGATCTGTATGTAGGTTATTGCAGTCTTACTGCACCACTCTTGAATTTCAAACAAGAACCCTGGGCAGAGCAGAGAGCAGAGGGAGAGAGCAGGGGAGAGGAAAGGCAGGGAGGCAGCGGGGTGAGAGAACGAATGCAAGCTAGCACTGGAGGCTAACAGGAGGCAGGCAAGAGAAGTGGTTATTAATGAGAAATCTTAACTAAAGATGAGCAACAAAGAGAGGGAGCGGAGGTGGAGGAAGAGAAGAGAAGGGCATGGACGTGACAGAGGGAAACAGATCTTCGGGTAGAGAGCGCAAAAGGGGCTGGAGAGGTGATTAAAAGGTTAAAGATATCTACATATCTAAACTGAGGCATATTCATCTTTTAAATTAACCTCTTTACTTCATCTTCAGCTATATTCCCTCTGTCCATATGTGCATGCTGTATATGAGTTATTATAAGCGTGCACGTATGCAACTGCGCATTTTGATGCAAGCACAGACGTGTGCATCAGCGCACACTTGGATATGTTGTCTTTAAGTGTATTTGTTTATGTCTGTGTGCAGCCAGGTGTTGCTCTTCCTATGAGTGTGCGCACACATATTTCTGCTTCTGTGTGAGTGTTCGGCTGCAGCATCTTTCTAATTGCTGGTGTATTAGAGGGCCAGCTCTTTGATCTGGGGGCTGTGCAGGGCCTCAGCACTCGCTGCGCAGGGTGGTCTCCCATCATGCTCGGCTGATCACAGACGCAGTTTCGCTATTGGCTGCCTGGCAGGCCCTCCCATCAGCCTCGGTGCTACACGCCTCTGACAACTTCATTAGCCCGATTCGACCCTCTAAGTCTACTCTGCTATACTCCTTTCTGCCAGCAACAGGAAACTAGCGCTGCTACAGCCAACACATAAGCAGAGGAGTTGAGGGACAGTTACACATATGAAAAAATACATACATTTGATCAAGGTAAGCATTGGGAAGATGATGACTTATTTTTTTTTTTTGCCAAATTCTTTACCTGATTCTCAAAACGGCTAGTAAAACCCATTAGGAGGAGTAAAATCTTTAAAGGAAAGTATTTTTCTGTGTAGTTTTGGTGCTTTGTGCCATAATTTTGTATTCGGCGAGGGGCACTATATCTTTATTATCAGGCTAATAATTGATGATTTTTTTTTTTTTTTTATGTGATGAGTCAGGCAGAGTGAACAAGGGGAAGAAAGAGGAACTGAATTTTAATTCGCTGTTGTCTATAATATGTCTATTCTAATACATGAAAAGCATCACTGTCTCTGTCAGGCTGTCTTTCTCAGTCTCTTTTCTCCTTTTTTCCTCTACTCTCTCTCTCTCTCTCTCTGTCACACAAACAGACTAACACTGGTCACACAAAATATCTCAATACAGCACACATTGTCCACTTTTTGACACCAACATCAACATGTGAGAATTCAAGTTAACTGTGTGTGTGTGTTTGTGTGTGCACTTATTATTCTTATTCACTATTACTTTTGCTAATATAAAGGCCAGTGTTTCTGGCCCCTCGACACAGTAAGTAATTAACTGTATGTACAGAAAAAGTGCAAACTGTGTTTTCTTCACATGTGAATAATAAGTAAATAAATTATGAAGATCTATAACCAATCTCAATCAATGGCTGACAGATGGAAGCCTCACTTATTCTTGAAATATCAAATATCAAGATGAGAGCTAATCTCCAATGCTTCAGCTTGTCACAACAAAAACTGATTGACGGTCCATATCATCAATAGCCTTTAATCATTTACAGGCGTAGCTGACACATCTAGGACAAAGCTTTTATAACATCCCATTTTAAATGACAGTAGTCATAAATCTGATCCTGTTAACAAATGTCTGGTTGTCTTTCATTACAAGTGTCCCTGCTGCTGAACATGCCTGCTCTTCAGTTTCCAGGCCACTCAAACTTTTTCGCTCCCCCATGATACGAAGAGATTATGGAGGAAGTGACTATGTCTCTTTTCGGGACAACAGATTTCATGTAAATCCACCTGGCCAGCTCTTTGGACGGGTTTGATTTCCAGGTTGCTGAACAAGACAGGTACTTGTAATACTGGGGTTTGGTAGCCGGTAAAGCAGGTAATCCAGGTTTACCATCGTTGTAGCTCAGTGGTAGATAGGTGAACTATTGAACCCTGTCCCTGCAGCTGAGGCTTGGTAGTGTAGCAGGCTAATTAGCCGGTCGCAGGGATGAGGAAAAAAAGAGCTATCTCTCTCTTCCTCCCCTGCTCCACTTCTACTTCTTTTCATCTCTCATTCATGAGCCCTTGGTGGTGCCCTTGGCATTGGGTATGTAAACTATCAATTCATACCATCACACACAGAATCTGGACTGGCATTATAAAACCACACCACGGGTTGCATAATGAGCACACAGCTTAATGAAGTTGTTTCAGAGGTGATGCTGTGTGAAAAGGAAAAAATCAATGATTATTTCACAATCCTGACACATATTTTATTTAATGTGAATTCAAATGCAGTCTGTTTTTGCAAAGATAAGCTGTGATGTATCCTGAAAACGAGAGCAAAGCGTATAAATATTACTCTTCAAATCATTTATTTATTCATCACCTCTCTCATCATACGGCCAGATTTAGACACTCAATACTTCTTGCCATTCCTGTTGTCGGTGCAGACTGAACTCCGGCACAGGTCACGCTGGTTTATCCAACACCATGGTCAAAGGCTCAAAACCAAGCTCAAATAAGGAGATCTGTATCCTGACAACATGTTTTTCTTAACTTCTGATTCACATGAATTTATTCACAGTTTTTTTCTTTACTCTATATTATAGGAAACTTTTTTTTCTTTTAAGTATATTTTTGGGGCTTTTTCCCTTTAATTGATAAAATAGCTGAGAGAGACAGGAAATTGGGAGGCAGAGAGAGAGAAGGGGAGGGTGACATGTGACAAAGGGCCACCAGATTTGGGATTCGAACCAGGGCCAGCTGCAGCAAGGACTGTAGCCTCTGCATACTGTATGGTGCACCAGCTCAACCCACTGAGCTAAACGGCACCCCACAGGAAACTTTTTTGAAATGGCACTGTGTGTTGAATGGATGGGATTGAAATGATATCTTACTGATATTTTACCAACAAAACAATTTGGAAAATGAATTTTAAAAAGATCAATGTGTATACTGCCCCTATCGTATACATGAAACAATTAATAGCATAGTAGTGATTAATGGAAATATTCTCTGGCAGCCTTACACTACCTCTGATTAGTATTTTCTGTGTGATTGACTTTTTTTTTTACCCACAGTGAAAATATTCATCCAGAAAAAGAATGTGTTCTGGCTCTTCAAGCAAAAAGATGGCTGGCTGGGTGGCTGAGAGAGAAACTCAATCCTGCTTCCTGCTGAGGGAGAGACGAGCGCTGGCTGTCGGCAGGCACACCACCCGACTACCACACAGGTACTGATTTGAAACAACAAGTCAAGAGAAGTCAGGAGTAAATAAGAGAGATAGAGAGGGAAAAAAGAGGGAAAGAGAGAGAGAGAGAGGGGTAATAGATTTGAGAGTGTTTTTGGGGAGTAAACAGATGGAGTAAACACAGCACGAGGGAAACCAGGGGACTCCTACCGAAACCCGCTCAATGTGTCACTGACACTGCAGAGCGGAATCAACAAAGTGCTCTGAGGGCAACATACACACATACACACCCACACAATCACACACAGTTCACCAATTGGCTGGGACCCAGAGCTCCTTTCCAGAGTAGTGACAGGCACATGGAGAACAAGCTGGCTGACAGCACATGACAACTTCTCAGCTAGTGGAAAAACAGAGAGGCATCTCCTACTCTACTTTCTGACGGTGGCTTTCACAAGTGGTCTGAATATTTGCAGGTGAAAATGCATTAACACTAACATTTTCAGGATATTTAGTGTTAAATATCGATCTGTGTCGAGGCGGAGCTGTAATTTACCTTCTCTCATCTCCTGATTGAGCTCTAAACCTCATCCTAGCACCCATCTGTATTGCTTCCCTCTCTCCAATTTCTTCCATGCCCTCAAACCTGTTCACATGCCCAAACCCTGCTGCTGTGTGCCAGCGTACCAACAGGCCTGTAGGCCTGTCCAAGAGAGAGATAGAGAGGAGGAGAGAAAGAGGGAAGGTAGCCAATTAAGATTGGGTAATGGGAGAGTGAATGTGTGAGAGAGCGAGGGTGTGGGTGTGTGTGTGTGTGTGTGTGTGTGTGTGTGTGCACCCGCGTGTATGTGTGTGTGTGTGAATGCCTGACTTCAAGCGGTTGTAAGTGCTCTTGTGTGTGCATGCGTGTATGTGTGTGGTGCCACAGGCTGTACACACAGCCAAACTTAATTTAGCAGGCCCAGGTTTTTAACACAGGCCTGAAGCTAGCCAGCAAGCTATAGCTGGACCAGAGAGCCAGAAGTTAACAGGCACATTGCTCTCCTAAACCCCCTGAGATCTCGTTTCCACCCTAAGGGGTGACAGAACTCATTTAGTCATTGATGACCATCACTGATCACATCCTTGTGGTCATATCTTTCCGTCAGGCACTTCATTACAATAAAGCTTTATGGAGCAAAAACTTCCCCCCCTCTGACTTTCAAGACCTTGACAGTTGACAATGCTAAAAGAGGTACTGGGACCTTTTAGCTGTCATTGACAGAACTTCTGACATGGTTTGTGATTGTGTGTGAAAGTGACATTTTGGAAAACTACTACCACTTGCATCGCTGCATACAGTCTGACAGGCTCGTCTTTTAAGCCACGAACAGCTACAAAGATGGCAACATCCAGCTTGCTCCTGTTTTCTCCATGTTCCGCGGAAGGGGAGCTGAAAAGACACATAGCTTTCTATATATATGTGTGTGTGTGTGTGTGTGTGTGTGTGTGTGTGTGTGTGTGTGTATGTGTGTGTGTGTGTATAGTGCCCATGTGTAATCTATGTGTGGCGCATGTGTGGCATCAGGGCTGAGATGGATATGGATTTTTTTGTACTGCAGTGGGGCATGCCCTTGACGTTGTTGTCACAGACAAAAACACAGACGCAGCAACAGTCAGAACACAAGCACACACCTTGATCACTGGTGTGTATGGGAATTCATGCCTAGGGACTTAACACAACAAAACAGCGCTAGATTGTGTCTGAGCCTCCAAACAAACATGTGCCAAACTCGCTAAGCAAATAGAAACCACATCCTCACTTGTATATCTCATATGCTGCTTGGCTATGGAATTAATAAATATTGCATCAATGAACAATAGATCAATAACAAATGATGGTTGGTGGATGTTGCCTAAAGCTAAAGATTGCAAAGTGACAACATAGGGTGAGGCATGTGTATTTGTACATGCATGGGAGTGTGTGTGTGTGTGTGTGTGTGTGTGTGTGTGCACACTTTACATTATAAGCCTTAGTGTGTGTCATCTTATTCTACGAGGTAATAGGCAGTCAGCTTCACAGCCAGAGCATGACCTAGAAAGTGAAACCACACGGCAAGGGACTAAATGTGTCACATGGGCTCAATCATTTTCTCTTTCTCTGAAGACAGAGAGAGAGACAGCTACAGAGAGAGAGAAGAATATGAGAGAGAGAGAGAGAGAGAGAGAGAGAGAGAGAGAGAGAGAGAGAGGGGGAGAGAGAGAGAGAGGCTTCTACCAACCCGCTGCACTCAGAAGCTAATTAAGTCATTTGAAATAGCCACAGAGGGTACCTGTATGCAATCTAGCCAAGGCAAAGGGTTGATGAGGCTCTGTGAGGCCCCAGGCTAACTTCAAAAAGAAGGCAAAGGAAGGGAATGAAAGAAAGAAGGAAATGGAGAAAGGAAGAGGAAAAAAAGTGAAGTGGATTTTTTAATTGAAGCCCAACTTGAAGAAGAGCATGTGTGTCTGTGTCTCCTTGTGTTGTGCAGCAGGAAAAAGGTTAAGCATGCCCCCAGCTGAGTATGTCTGCACACACAGGCTCTCAATGGGGAGCAGGTGGGAAGATGGATGGATGGAGGGATGGAAGGGTGCAGGAGAAAGGCTCCAGATAATTGAGGGAGTTCACTGAGCGGCCATGTCATACGGTGTGCATGCGTGCGTGTGTATATATGTGTCCATGAACCCTGTAACGGCTGATTCACACAAACAGTGTGTGCTCTGTCCCTTCTTACACACATATCAAACCTAAAATGGATGCGACTGTCAGTGTACACAAACTTAATTAAAACGTGAAGACGACAGTGGCAGCCAGCAACATACAGATAGAATAGGGTGGGAGTTAACCTGATGAGGTTGTGACCCAGTAGGAGAAAGTAGAAATAGAGAACTATCATTTATGTACACACCACTGATGTTATATAAAAATCGACAGCTGTGCTTAAACAGAATATACACATTTAAGGGTTTTGTACCCTAACATGCATGCCCTCACCAGGGGCAAGCCTGGCGACACCAGCAACTGAACTGGGTCACATACACACACACACACACACACACACACAGTATAGACTGCGGCATTGGCAGCATGGTGATCACAGGAGAGGGCAGACAGGGGGCTGGATGTAGAGTGATTGGACTATTCTAGGTCAGCTCTCCTGACAATGCACCACTGTCTCCTAATGTGGTGGGCTAAAGGATAAAGGCTGAGTTTGGCATGACATTACAGCTACACATTCGAAAAGGAATACCTGCTATATACAAACACACACACACACACACACACATAGTGATTCAACAGCAGAATCATAGCCAAAAAAACTTACTTCATAAAACACACAATCATTCATACACACTTACAGTAAGAGCATGAACCACCATGACACATACAGTAAAACCACACATACATGTACGTATGCACAGGTTAAGGATAGGCTCAAGACCCCAAGAATTTGATTCACTGCCTTTTTTTTTTTTTTTTTTCCTGATCCAGGTCTAATAAAGCTGTATGCAGCAGATCTCCTCTGCAGCCTATAGAGAGAGATCAGCCTGTGGACTTCAAAGAGGTTGCAACTAGGTCACCACAAGACACTGCAGTCAGCTAGAGCACAGTCTCTGGTCTGAGACATCTCACTTCTCTCCCTCCTTTTCCCTTTCGCTCCACCAACCACTGCCACGCTTTCTCTCTCTCTCTTTCTCTCTCTCGCTCTTTCTCAATACAATGATATCAGTGAAATTAAAATGGATTATGGCGCCTTTCTCTCTTGTCATTCCCTGGGGTTGTACAGCACCATGTCATGTTACTGTTACTATAATGTTACTTCTTTATCACTGTCCATCGAAGCTGGTGCTCAGCAGTGTTTAATTTAGACACAGAGCGAGATAAATGGAGGACGAGAGAGGCAGCGAGAGGAGGCAGAGACAGAAAATGAGACAGAGACACCAAGCAGAATGCAGAAACAGCCAGTCCTCCATGGTCACACACTGCCATCCTGATCTGTCAAAGGCCGAAGAGACAGTGACTCCAAAGTCTCCTGGTCTGCACTTTGGTTGAAACAGCCACAGAGGCAGCCTGAGAGCTAAATGGGAAACAGGAACCTTAGAAAGACAAGAAAGAAAAGAGAGAGAGGAAGAAAAACTCAGGGGGGAGCGGGAAGGGTGAGTGTGGACAAGGTCAAAATGAACAGAGAGCTGCAGGGCCACAGTCCCTCTCTGAATGCAGAGCAAAACACAACAACTCTGTTAACACAAGAAAACAGCCACCAACATCTTAAGATGGATATAGAGGAGAGCACAGGAGGGAGGCAAGAGGGTACACTTATCAGGTAAGGGAGGGACAATATACAGTAGCTACACATCCACATACACACACCTACACTCACACTTATATTGTCTCTCTGGTGATGGGAAAACCACCCCTGAATACATTAGAGAATGACAAAAGAGTATCAGTTTGTGGGCAGATGTGAGTGTGTGAATGTGAGTTTGTGTCACTGTGTTTGAGATACACATGTGTGCAACTGCACACCTGTATTCAACATATGATTGTTATTGCATGCGCATTGGGCAAATATCATCACATGTTTTCTGTCTCCGTAGCAATTTCCATCCACTTGTGTGACATCTGGAAGTGGTGTTCAGGTGTGTTCTTGTGTGTTGAAGCCAAAATTTTCACATCCCTTTGCAGTGCATAGTCTTAACTTCAGCGGCATTTTACCAAATTCTTAATGGAGTGAACTGAAGCAGGATTTCCCAGCAAATAGTCGTCCTAGTGCAGACAGTAGTTATCTTGCATACTTTGAGAAAATCATCATCTTGGTAAATCTCTTTGGTTTAGATGAGTCTAGTGGCAGATTCATTTCCACAACACATTTTGGCCAGGGGCATCACAGAAAATGATTTCAGTTCTATTAGCCCTTGTGGTAAAGTGCATTTGTTCATAAAGGTATCTTTGATTAATCACTGTGAAAAGCTCAAAACTGATATTGGGATTCTGTATTCATTACCAATTAGCTACTATTGCTGTTAATGGTAATATTGCCACTTCAGGCTGGGTAAAAGGCTGAAATTGTTATAATAGATCATTGTCTGATAGATCAGCACAGGAGTCTATGCTTTGGCAGTGAATGTCTGTGAATTTTGGGAGGCGGAGCTTCAGAAAAAGTACCTAAGTGAGGGGGGTGTTTTTTTTGTTGTTGAGTTGAAATACAGTATTCCTCCAGCACTGCTTATTCTAAATTTAAAAGGTCATCACATGGTCAATCACAATGACAGAATATATAGCAGTCAAAATTAGACAATAAAATAATGCAATAAAAATGCAAGGATGGCATACTCAGGTGTATGTTTAGGGCCTGTAGTGATGTCTCACATCATGCACCTCTGCTGCTGGTGCTGCTGCATCCTTTAGACAGCTGATGAGCTGCTGTATGTCACAACCTCCCTGGGCACGAGCTACACTGTGCTATCATGGCACCTAAAACAGGATGTGATTCTTTTGTCCTTACTCCAGTGTCTGTGTTTGCTTTATAGCAAGTTTACTTGTGTGTACAGTACAGCTGTATGAGATACTGTGCCTGTGTGTTTTGTCGCAGTTGTTGTGTTCCTGGGTGTGCACCGTCACGTACTGTGTTCTGAGTTAAGGTTGACATTCGTTTGACTGACATTGGGGGCGACAGCAGCACAGTGGCATATGGTAACCGCCTGCTAACCGCTAAAACTTGACATCAGCGCAAACAAGTCATCCAAGCGTGGCATAGTGCGCTCCTAAGAGGGTTAAGGGATAGGCTGTCAGCATACGGCGGGATAATAACACCTATCACCAACACCATAATACCAGATAAAGGGGAGGGGAGCCACACCAAATGCACAGGTCGATGTTAATGCAGCTGAAACTGTAACTGACAAGTTACACAAAAAGAGTAATGGATAAACTGTAACGTATCTAAACATATATTATGTGGCTGTTGTGCAGGAGGGAAGTTCAGATACTGATTTTGGCATTTTGTGGCGTCACACAGAGCAGAAATGTAAGGAGAAACATTCAGACACAGAAGAGTGCCTTACACCTGACATTAACATGAGCTTCACACCTAGAATCTGTTTATATCTGATGTAGCTGGATTATATTCACGCCTGACTTTGACATGCCTCTTTGGTATTTGCACAGAAATTTGACTTCTTTTTCCTTTGCCAAAATACAGATTGTCAAACATGTCACTACCTCGCATAATATTTATATGGAAAGTGACATTAAATACCTCATCTGGCTTGTTCCTTATCCCCAAGTAAGTTGACAATGCATTTTTGAAAAATAAGCTACAACGAGAGCAGGCTGCTGCCTTTTCTGTTTTTGTGTGTGTGTCTTCTTTTTTTAAAATTGTAAATGCAGCTTTTAATGGACTAGAAATACAGTGTATTCTCTCGTGAAACCAAAAGTGCTTCTCATGTAGTCCAGAGGTGACATGGATTACAGCATCTTCAACATATCTTTTCTTCTACTCATTAATTCAAGTTCAACACAAGATGCAGGTTGATGCCTATTGTACAGACCACAGATCTACAGACACAGTTATCCATTGACCCACTGAGCAGCAGAAGACAGAAGAGCTGTAGACAAATCTGGTCACTGATGCCATCTCTCTTCCCTCATTGTCTGTCTCTCTTTCTTTTGCACTGACACAAAAGCACACATGTCTTGAAACACTGAGACACTGCCGTCACTGCCATGATCTGATGTACTGAAATGTACATTTCACATCCACAGAGAATGCAGGACAATAGCAGTCTCAAAAGACAGATAAGCCCTCAAAGAAAGATTCCATCTTTGATGTCTGGTCACAGAGAGAGAGACACACACACACACAAAAGCAGACAGCCACAGGACACATAACACATATGGGTAAACAGATAAAACCGCTGCCTCAAATACATATATATGGCACATATTACTAATCATGTACAGACAAGTGACAATCTAAAGCCCAATGCCTTAGTACGATGAACTGCTGAAATAGTGTCAGTGCAAATTCACATTGACTCTACAAGTCTCTGGACTCTATGGGTGGGATTAACACCATAAGACATTGTCCATTGTCCATAAGACAATCAATCATTTTGTGTTCTGATGGAGGTGGAGTGTTCAACTGGGTGGAGATGTAATGACTGAGTTACATAATTTAGATTCTCTTCAAACCATATACAGATGTGGGCACTGTCATCAAGGAAGAAACCACTCCTAGATTCCCTTATGTAGCAGTCAAGCATTCAGACCTGTTCTGTTTCCTTGATGTTCCCCATACATACACTTGCCCACTGAGCTCTCAAATGTGCATTTGTCTTTGTAATGAAGAATATATACATTTCATCACTATAGTATCCTTCTCCAGGTAATTGTTGTGGGACTGTTGCTGACACTGTCTAATCCCATCCTCTTTTGATATTTTCAGTCACCTGAGGAGGAGCTGCTCTTCTGTTTTTCCTTTGGTTACAATGTCCTACTGTATTTACTGATGTATTTCAATATGTATAAATAAAGATGATGCTTCAGTCACTTTTCCTATTGGAATACAAACCAGATTCACAGTGTTTGTCTGTACACAAACAATACACTCACTTTCAAAATAACTTTTCCATTCATTTATTCAGACTCTTCTTTAATTTGTCACCCATCTGTTTCTACAGTATAAGACAAATAAGTCAGCCACATGTTTGAAAAATTGGCCCAGATCCTGTTGTTACCATAAAACACAAATGAAAAAAAAAACACTGCAAAGCTGCAGTCTAAATATCTACAGGACAACCAGAGAGCAGCCCTTCAGCATCTATTTTCATTCCTAACCACAAAGCCGGCACTAAAACTATTAAGAGAAAGATTTGTTGTTGTTTGCCTCTAACCCTGGTGTACGCCCCAGAACCCTGGTAACCCCTATTTAAGAGCTGAGTTTCCTCTCATCGATCAAAGTGTGGTGCACACAGTCTAGGAGCATGACACTGGCACTGGAGAGCTTAAAGCAGGTTTCAACTTTGACCCTAAAAGATGCTCAGTGGCTGATTGTGTGAGTGTGTGTGCTTACACCTGTGTGTGTCTGAGCATGTGTGTAGTGTAGTGTATATCCACATCCTCATCGACGTACTCACCACTACCTCCTTGCAAAACTCAATTTCCTCCTGGAACATCCACAGCTAAACACTTTTAACCTTTGCAAACCTGCTGAGATGGAAGATACATGTAAAATCTACAAGAGGATGGAGGAGGCTTTGCATTTATGTGCTTGTGTCTCCAGGTAATATTAATGCATTCAAATGCATATGGTGAATACGCCCACCTGTATACAAAAATGAAGTAAAAGCAGTTACACTACAGCCCTGAGACAGTGAACATGCTGCCGCACAGACTGACGAATTGTGGAAAAGATTGTGGAGGATTTTTTCTGTGTGTGTGTGTGTGTGTGTGTGTGTGTGTGTGTGTATGGGCATAGACAAGTGTTCCCAGTGAGAGAGTGAAGAGGTATCCACTGCACAATGCCTGGGGCCCTCTGGAAGAGAGACTAAACAAGACCTTCCCATTGGGACGCACACACAGAGCCTGCAGCTGCAAATGACCTACTACCCACCTCACACACACAGGCATAGGCACACACACACACACACACACACACACACACACAAACTCACATACATACACACATGAAGACAAAGCCTCTTTGATGGTATAATTTGTTAATATCAAGGAAAAAAAATAGTCAATTATCACACGTGGGCTAATAAATGCACACATCTAAATAGTCTTTCACAATTAGATTGAAGTCTGCCTCTCTCATGCTCTTTCCTTTTCATCCTCTTGTTCTTTCAATCCTCTCAACTCCCAAGCAACATGTTGGCATGAACAGCCTGAAAAATGGCATACCAAACTCTTTCCAGTAGTGGATATGCACAGTACATTTGGACACATGCATATTTTCAATAAATAAAATAAAATATAATGTTCCCCTCTCTTAGTAAACTGCTCGGGGGAAAAAAAAAAAACCCTGCATGTACTTGTTGTGTTCAGTTTCTGGATCTACAGCAGTAGTTCCTGCATGGTTTCTGAAACAATGGAGCCATGAAAAACACATACTCATGAAATCTTTTAAGCTACAAACGCCACAGTAAATAAATATGATATACTTTAAGGTCAATTATTTGTGCTGAACACTGCGAGAATGTTATTCAAGTAGTGCACAAAGACTGAAAAAAAAATCCATCCTGCCCATTCCTGGCCAGTTTTCATAGAAAGGGTTCCACATCATTGACTCATGGGGACGACTGACCTGCAGCGCCACGTTTCAAGTTGCATTATTTAAACTGGATTATTTTTAGTGGCAAAATCCCCTTATTCAATTTATTTGTTTGCAAATCCAGAGGCATTTGGTACAAAATAAATGATCTCTACACAGTAAAATTACCAGACTTAATTTACTGTAACTCTGACAGTGTTAAAATCAACACTTCCTGTGTTTATAGAGTCTAATCAACACTTATTAACACCACAAAATTTGCTGTGTGTTTTCCCTTGAATCTCCGCTCTTAGCCCAAACAAGAAATGTCAAAACGCATGCTCCCCCATATACACTTGTGTGAATTATGTATCTGGCAGATTTGCACTGGATGAAAATTACAGATGCCAGTGGTAATTATAATAATGACAGGACCTCCCAAAAGAACATCCATTTTAAATAGGGCTTAATGTGAAATGGGAAGAACATGTCCTACACCAGTGACATGCAGAACAATGATGAAAAACCATGTAGTATGACCTTTTTCCTACAGTGTGTTTAGTAAATACTTCAAACCCATTGTAAACTGTCAGTCTCATTCATCAGTGTCTTGTGAAACAATAGTTGGTGTGTTTTCCTTGAGGAAGCCTGAGGATGAACATATCTTCTTCATATCGTTCTCGGACTGACAAATAAAGGCTCCCTGCCAAGAGAAACTCAATGAGACCACAATCAATATACTGCTACAAGGTGTGCACACAGAAACACACACACACACACACACTACACAGATAGGGGATGATGTACGATTACCTGGAGCACATAACAATCAGCTGCAAGCTCATACAGTATGCACACGCACACACTCATGTGCTGCATGCACACACATGCACACACACTCTCTCTCTCTCTCACACACACACACACACATACACACACACAGAAAGACACTTAATATGCAAATAATTTTTTACAACAGGGACAGCACTTCATTGTTCATCTGGACGAAGGGGGGCAGATAGATAGATAAATAGGTCTCTAGATATCTAGCTTGGACCTCAATTGATGAGATTTCACATACGGCAGCAGCAGTGCTGTTAGGACAGGGAATACCACCACAAAATAATGTTTTCTCTCCCTCTGATCAATTTTTAATTTGGCCCGTGCAGCCGAGCCCTTGGCGGGCCTGGCCCCGGTAATTATGGCGGGTTATTGACAGCTGCCTTCCCGCGGGAGGCTATTTAAAAGAGGTTTAACCCCAGAGCAAGTCCAGGCCCCACACCTGCCTTTGAAGGTGTCAAGTGCATTGATCTGAGCTTCAGGATGTGCTGGGACCTTCCCACCTGGAGGTGCATGTGTGTGTGTGATTGTGTCTTAGTTGCAGGGCTACTATTACAAGGCCATGGCCAGGCAGAGCATCTTTTGACCCTTACACATAGACACACATGCAGACACACAAATACACAGACTGTCCTCTGGCTAAACCTGGATAGAACGGTACATTTCTGACTTCTGGAGCCACCTGATGCCCAAAGATAGGCTGAAAACACACTGTACGTATAGTGTTATCACATACACACAAACACGCACGCACGCACACACACACAGCACACAGGTTAACTCACAGCTCGGGGGGAATTAGAGGAACTAATGAGAAAGGAGGAGGAGGAAGAATGGTGATTGGAGAGACAGAGAGAGGGGAGAGAGAGGAGAGAGAGGGATATCCTCACTGCGCACAAGGCCACGGCACAGCACAGGAAGATGCCAGAGTGTGAAGCCAATGCTGAACAAGACATCATCCAGCTACAAGGGAAAAAAAGAGAGAGAGGGGGGCAGGCATGACAGAAATTAAAAGAGGATTTCTGTGTTTGAGATTGTCTGCCTCGCTGCCCCCTTTCAGCCTCCCATTGAAATTCTGGGCAGATACAAACCCCTAGGCTTTTGACACACTTTTGAAAACACCACACCCCCTCTTTCTTTCCAGTGGGTCTCCAGTGTCGAGCCTGACTCACTATCAAGAGAGAGACGGAGAGAGCATAAGATGAGGTGAAGGGGGGTGAGCAGGAGGGGAGGCATTACGGGGATGGGGGGGGAGGGGGGGGGGTTGGCGCTGAATAGGTCTGTTTTTGTATAAGCAACTTCTAAATTAAATTAAGTTATTCTTGATGAGAGTGTTTTTAGTGGTTTGTTCATGCGTAAGAAGTTAACAAGTTGGAGAGTGGTCAGATTTCAGAAATGTACAAAAAAAAATCAAACACATAAATCAATTTGAAGACTTTTGACCATATGAAAAAAAAAAACAACTAAGCTAAAAACAATGTCTGACACAAATGACAGCACTGTGTAGAAATATTGAGAATGAACGGAGCAATTTTACCCCAGTGGTACAAGCCTTTTGGAGAGAACTTTTTTAACAGGAGCCGATAACTCATGTTGCCGGCAAAAGCGTAAGAGCACAGCTGCAGGAGAAGCCGAGGGGAGAAAAGTTAAGAGGTAAAGCAAGGTAAAGAAAAAGGAGAAAAAAAGTACTAGAAAATGTTGCCTTCTTGCTTCTCAGTGTCTCATGGCCAGACAAGTGTTACAGACGGGCTGAGGCCTCACAACAGCACTCAAGTGTTTTCTTTCAGACTGGGCACAAACATACACAAGTTGAAAGTCCTACTCTTAACTCCAGCTGCTACTTTAACTAATGATCCCACCTTCCAATATCCTCTCCTTTCTCAATTATTTCAACTCTCTTTTTCTCTCACTGTCTCTCCCACCCCCCCACCCCCATCCCATCCAAACCCCATGGCACCCACCCTCCACCTCCACCATCTCAGTCTCAGGATGCAGAGCAGTGACAGGGCCAGAAGGTAATGATACAGCTGCCATGATGCAACAAGCAGACCTGTCGACTGTCAGGAATTGAAATCATGAAGGAATAAGCTGTCATTAAGAGGCCCTCTCCCAGTAGTGGAGCTGTCAGACGCCTGCCTTCTGCCTACTCTCTCTCTATACTCCCGTCTGTCCTCTGCCAGTCCCACCCCATTTGCAGTCACTCCCTAGTCCTCCTCTCATTTCTCTCTTCCTGCTTCAATCCTCTCTGTGCCCCTCTCCTTCTCTCTTCTTCTGTCCTCTTCCAACCAATCATAATCCTCCTCCCTCTCTGCATCCCCCCGTGCCCTCCTCCCCCATCTCAGATTCATCTTTTCCATCTCTTTCCCCTCACTCTGGTTGTTGCTTGAGAAACCTCCTCTCACCTGTCATTTTACCTCTAGGCTATGGGAATAGCACTTCTTCCATGCTCACATAGACATGCACATATAGACAACATTCAAGAGACCAGCAAACACAGCAAAAAAAAAAAAAATCTCTTAACCTGGTGTTACTGTACACACCTTTGCCCAATGCAATACATCTCTGCATGCATATATTTTAGAGTCATTTTTACATTTTGCAAGCTTATTAATGTGTTAACATAATCCTGAGATTGTGATACTGTATCTGTAGACAGGAGCATGGTGGATATAGGAGGCAGAAACAGGTGATGGGATGTAAATGGCGTGTAAGAGACAGGCTGCCCGGAGATTCACCCTGGAATGTGATTGTTTGTGTGTGTGCATGTGTGTTGTGTGAGGGGCCTGATTAACGAGCACAATCAGCAATTTTTCCCACAATCCCTTGATTGGCAATGGGAGATCCCATCGGAAGAGAGGAAAGGCTGACTCAAGCCTTTAAGGACCCTGATTTAAAAATTTCATAGTGGTGCTTTAACACAGGTGCAAGTCCATAGACTTACGCTGCATACATATGCACACTACATTTTTACAGTCGTACTGAGTCAAATGAACTGTTTGTGTGTGTGTGTGTGTGTGTGAGTGTATGTGTTTCGCAAAGCCACAAGCTCCCCCCATATTTCCCCAAATGCACTCCAGTTGACCCTTTGCTGCAGGCTTTGAATTTCCAAACAACTTCCCATGAGTAACTTTGCATGAGCTGCACTCGAGGCAAAAGCTTCTTGCTATGCAACATTTTTGTAAAATGGAGTCTAATCTAAACATAATAAAAAGTACATTCAAAATGTCAACATCTGACCCAACACTGCACTTAAACAAATTTGTAAATCAAAAATATTGAGTAATTGTCATGGTGCCAGAGTTCTTCTTTTACTGCTACAATGCACCAGAATGTTGTCATGACCTATTTACAACAAGTTTTTATCGGTAACAGTTTGGTTGAAGGAAGATTCCACTGTCAGATAGTCTCACATTGCTTAATGCCATTACTTATTTTATCAAGCTGTTTCATTCACCTCCTCCTCAGTTAGTCATTTTCAGCATTTCTCAGAATGGCTTTGGACAAGGACATTGTAAACTGTCTTGTATATATGTGTAGGTGGAGACAGAGATACTGAAACCACTACCACAGAAGCAGCTGTGACAAGATTTTCCCGATGAGTGATTTCTTTTCTTATTTGCCTTATAGTGCACATTTCAAAATAAATATGTGGTTAGCAGTACAGCAAAAACATTATAACAGTATTACGACAATTAATAACAATGATGTATATGGAGGTGCTCCCATGACACCTTGTCTACTTTCTGACCTAACCCAGTCATCGCTATTTCTGCTATGCTGTTCTTCCTACAAGGAGAATGAATGTAACATTCTCATAGTCAGGTAGCCACTTGGCTGAACAGTCAGACACTCATTATAAACACTGACTAGGAAATACATTTAAATTAATGCATAACTAATGCTATGCCTCTATGCCAGTTTGTCTTTTTGCTATATAACAGGTGGAAGGCAGTATCTTTAAAAAGTAAGATGGGATTTATCTGTCAGAGTGATGAATTAGTAGCTTGTACAAGTGTATGAGATAACCAGATGAGATGTCTGAGGGTAAATGAATAAAGGAGGAGCTGCATCAAGCTAAAGTGGAAACTACCATAAACTTATAGCAATTACATGTCAAATACCAAATGTAATACAGCCATAATAACTGCCCTTGCAGAAATATGGAAGCTAGTGTATATTGCAGACTAAATGTAGTCATGTGGTGTACATTTACAACACACTGCAATTTTAAGTATCCACTAAATACTGAATAAATATAATGGGAACTGCTGATGACTATGCGCTTATTTCACTGATTAGTTTCCTCCCTCTCTGCTTGAAGGGGAACAAATCATTCAGCTGATAATGTGTTTAGACAAAAAAAGACAAAAAAGGGTGAGACAAAAAAGAGCAAAGAAAAACTCCACACCTCTCTTCAGATGTTACTTTAGCTGTAACTCCTGTACGTGCACTTCAAAAGACATCCACACAGATGTCATTTGTATGACATAATAAACCACAAACATGCCCATAATAGATGCAGACAGCATGAATTGACTGCAAATGTGTGAGCTTGTCTTTCCAGTGCACACACAGAGTGCAAGGCCTGTGTGTGGTAAATGCCTGGATGATGATTTGTCAGGGTGTAAGAACACGATTTCTTGTTTATGATGATGAATGAGCAACACTTGCACTACACACACCATGTTCTCTATATCTGAGCTGTCACTTTGGCTCTCTGCAACACAATCCTGCCTCTTCCAACTGTAAGAGCGGGCCGGGTGAGTGTAAAAGACACTTTCTGGGTACCTGACTCATCTGTTAGCACAGACAAGGACCCACACGCGCACTACCCAAATCTCTCCTGTTGTTGTACTCAGCAGGCGAGGGCTTTACACAGCAGTGAAAGTCTTTATGGCATTCAGGTGGACCAAACGAGGGAATGAGGGGGAGAGGGAGAGCAGGATCTCCCCTAAGTCAATTTGAACAGCGGGCCAATGAAATTAAACAGGTAGTCGTGGCTGGGCTGACAAATGAGCAAGCAAATAGGGATGAAAATAATAAGACAGGCAGAGCCACCTTTTGCTTGCTGGAACACAGATGTATACACACGTGTGCATGATCATATAGTAGGAAAAGGAAAACTAATCTATATTTTAGATTACATTATCTGCTTCTTTCTTTCAGCTCAGCCACCCAGGAACCCATAGGACCCCTGGAATCATAAAAATGTGTAAATGTTTTCCTGCACTATAATGATCATGTTGAGGAATATGCCTCATTTCACTAACAAGACAATATGAGCCTCTATCCTAGGTTGAGGACTGTACAGTAATATGTAAAGTAATAAAGTCTATGTTTGCACCTATGAATGAATGTCTGTTTGTTATTACTCACTCCTGTTGCTCTATGATGCCGTGGAGTGCTGAAATTGTTCAGCATCGCAAAATTTATCATATGACCTCAGGACAAAGTTTCCTTTCCACTCCAGACTTGTGCAAATTGTGCAATGAAGTTAAACTGAATTGAGTCAATGCATAAAATCCAGTATCTAAGGTAGAGCAGCTCAGAGCTACAAAAAATTACCCACAAACACATTCAGACCGGCAGTCACACACATGAAAACAAAACACCACGACAGTCCGCCTCTAACTACACCACAGCTGCTTTCCAAAGCCCCAAATATTTAATCCTGCCCCTTACATAAACAATGTGTGTTACACTTGTCACACCAATATCCCATGAGGCTAACCACCACTCCCACTGTGGTAGCAGTGGTAACACTATGTGGTGGCTTTTTCCCTCAGAGAGGGAAACACACAACCCTACATACTAATGATGGGTCACAGTTTGCACTCATTGCAAAGGGAAAACTAAAATGAAGAATATGAATGTGAAGTATTTGGATTTGACTGCATAATAAATAGCCTCCTCTAACATTATATGTGCAGTGTCCACAGTGCACTCGGCCCACTCCTCGCTCTCAGAGACATTAGAGTGACATTTGTTGGATTTCCACATCTAACAAAGTAGCTTGAACTTCTTTTGTTGTGCCCCCTACCTCCATGGCTCTGGTGATGAAGGGGATCTGTGTCCCTGAGTCCAAGTCCTGGTTGATGATTAGTCTACGGGCCCACTGACCGGCCCGCACTACGCCACTGCCCTGGATGAGCACCAACAGCTTGGATGGGTTAGACAAAGCATCTGGGCTCTGGTAGATAAAACTGGTGGGTTCATCTTCTGTGGCATCCACCTAAATGTTCAGAAAAACACAGGTTATCGTGTGTCACTAACATATTGGAGTCAAGTAAAATATCTTATTGAAAGAAAATGCATATTTCCCAAACACGTTTATATATTTTCTAACTGCTAAATGTGTCATAAATATGGTTACATCCAGTTCAGTTCTGTTAAATCTTTGCTATCTGCTGCCACAGCAGATCTTTCAAAGAATCCTGAAAATGATTATGACAAGAACTGTTAAGAATTTTATCTTATGTTACATGTATGACTGTGAGGAAAAATGGCTTTCTCAACTGTGGCCTTTGTAATTAAGAAAAGCTTATATGCATCAGTACACTAATCATCATTAATAATGATTATAAAACAGCCTTTGTGTGATTAAAACTGAGGGATAAAGTAATACCCAGAAAGGGGGAGGCAAAGTAAGTGACTGAGTATTTGTGTGTGTGCATGAGCTCCGTCCACATCCCATGCGTCTTTGCATCCCTCCCAAGTATGCCTGGAAGAATCTCTAAGGAGACAAACACTGTCCATAAAAGCCATGGGTGGCAGCTGCAAGAACTTAATCCAAGCAGACAAAGAGAGCCGAGTGGGGGAGAAAATCTTACCCTTTATTCTCTTGTGCTCCCTCATTCCCTCTCCCTATACTTGGCTGCGGTTAATCTTCTTAAAATCTGCGGTCACAAGTTCAATGCCACGCAGGTGGACGGACCCACCACTAACACACAAATACACACACACAAATGCCATATACACGCAGGCGGGTGGGCAGCAGAAAAGCAGAACAGAGCAATTTTCCAGAGAAATAATGAGATAAATAGGCCAGGCAGATAAACCAGTAAAAGTGTATGGGGGCTAATGAAAGGCGCTGAGTCCCTGGCTAGGTGATTTATGGAGACTGTTAGCGTTGCAGCTAACTCCGCTATGCTCCTCACACCAGCGCTGCCTAACGTCCCTGTAAATGCAGCCTGAAAAATGATCACAACTTTTATAAACAGAAAAAGGAGCAGGGATGGAGGGGTAAATGGGGGGGCAAAAAGGAGACAAACATGCTTCAAACAACAAATAAAAGGGATCAAGTGCGGATGAGCTGGGCAAAGAATAACTCCATGATGGCTGAGAAAGTCCCCTTCAGCGCAAATGAATGCAAAACAGATTAAGCATCAGCATGCTGCGCCTCTGCGCCTTTGAAATGACACGTCACAATACAGTTAATTTGTTGAGGAGACACTTTTGCACAAAGGATGTGAGCAGAGGAGGGAGTAACAGAAAGAGAGAGAGTGAGAGAGAAACTGAGTGAGAGAGAAAAGGAAAGACAAAGACTGATAGAGAAATGAGGAGAGCTGACTCCTCACAATCCCCTTTTCTTTATTTTGTTTAAACAGGACACTCAATATAATCACACTCTGAAGCCGAAGCATTTACGTCAATTTTCATATTTAATACTCTCTTTAATCTTCAAGGGCATAAATCAAAGAGGAAAATGCCTCTTTTCACACTCTGGGTACTTACTGGCAGGAAGGCTTTAGTCATGTTGCACTTTTTCTCCAGCAGCTCATAAACATACTGAGTGATGATCTGGAGAGAAAAAAAGACACAGAACACACGTGCACACACAGACACACACAGTCAGACAATACATTGATAACACAGTGTCTAATGCAGTTTATATTTTTATGTTGGCATGATACAAATCCATCCAACAAAGCAAACTAAACTGTGTGTATGTGTGAACAAGTAATAGGAACCGCTGTCATGCTTGCAAACAGAATAAAAACTACTATTCAAAAACCCTTGTTTGCCCTCTGGTGTGTGTGTGTGTGTGTGTGTGTGTATGCATGTGTACATGAGCTACTTGAAAGGGTCTGGATCGTACTGTGTGTGTGTGTGTGTGTGTGTGTGTGCATGTGCGTGTGTATGGCAGTGTAGTGTGAGTGTTGAGGTTGTAAGTGCCAGGAGAGGAAATCTCCTGTACAAGCGAAGGGCTGATGTAAGTTATGTTTATCCCCGCAGCCACAGCACTAAAGAACCTTGTATACCGAGTCATTCCAACCCCGGGCCAAGCCTTTCATGGTTCAGTGACATTAACAACTTTCTTTTCAATTTTCCTTATTTTTTCTTCCCTTCTTTTCTTCTCCCCGCGTCCTGCTGAGCTGAGAACAGAGACAAGCACTTTGTGGAACAGATTTAGATTTTTGATCAGTTGTGAGAGAAAGCCGAAAGGAGTTAGGAGTGATAACAGATGACAGGGCACATGATCACTGGCAGTGAGCTGTGCTGGGGCTATTGTTGCCATAATGATGTTTCCCAATCAGACGCAACGCATCAGATTCCCATATCCTGTACATGTCACAACAATGAAATGTTGGGGCGCACAGCACACAGGGAGCAACATGTTGTCCTGCTTCGCTGTGCAGTCTCACTTTGGACACAGCTTTTGAGGCAGCAGCCTTACTAAATCAGGAAAGCATAGGCCAGCAGTGGCGCCACAGCTACAAAGCGTGTCCAAGCCCTAGTCACGCTCTCCAGTCAAGAGACGAACCAACTGACTGACCCCAAACACAAAGGCCAAACACAAACAAGGATCAACCAGAGACTGTCATGTCTCACAGCCCAGAGTGGCATGATACTCAGACCTCATTAATGTGTGGGAAGGTGGAGAACTGCATGGGGATTCAATATTAACCAGTCAACAGACATTTAGTTATCAAATATAACAGACACGGGTCATGAAAAATATCAGTACATAAAAGCAAGTTTGTAATCAACATAAAATCAAGATACACCTTTACAAACTACAAACACTCACAAGTTACATGTGTGTTTCTGTAGCTGATCAAAAGTAAACATGCTCTGTATTAGCGACAGCTTACAAAGCAGAGGTATAGTACTACAGACACATGACCATAACAAAAAATATTGTGCTGTTTCTAAAAGAACATTTCTCTTGGATGAGTGAAAAAAACAATATCTGCCCCCACTGCCGTCATGACAAGTGCAACAGTTACAGATGTGGAAAAAACTAATGGGATTCTTTTAGGCCATGAGCTTTTGTAAGTTTTGGCACACACAAAACTAAACATTTTCTTTAGACCCAGTTTTGAAATGTCAGCCACAGGACAATGAAATTATGCATATCCCTAAAATACATGTTCCAAACTCCAAATCTATTTTAAATGGCATGAATTTGAGAATATTTCTGCTTTCAAAATTTAAAGGTGGCAGATGCTTCTTCGCTTAAGTGATTTTTCACATAGAAAAGAAAGGACAACAAAAGGTCAAGTGCAACTTAAGAGTAAAACAAAGGCTTTCGCTTCAAAGTCTAATGTGCATTTTCCTGATAATCAAAATACTGCCATGCGCTCTTATTCTCTCATGCACAAGAGAAACTAAATGCTAACTTGATTTACTGCTTAGAGAACAACATGCAAGAATATCATTACACACCAGACATATATTAGCCTTATGACAGCCAATCAAAGGCCAGCAGACGGACCGAATGAGATGATCGATTCTAGCATTTGACCCTGTGAAGGAGGAGGTGGGGGCGGTGGTATAAGCAGAGGGTGGCTATAGCAGAGCTAAAGCAACCCCACCTCATCTGAACCCACCAAACCTCCAACAGCTAATTCACTAAAATGTCAGCCAGTCTGATGAAGACTAAAATGATTCCGGGCCTCAGTATGCTAGTGTTTAATGACATCAATAAGCCTCACAGGAAATTTCATTTGCACTACGTTATTTGTTCAGTGCCTCAGGTGGCTCGAGAACCATCTGATATAGAATCAGGGGAGAGACTGATGGGGAACAAGAGAGAGAAAAACTGGAAAGAATGCAAGAGTTTCGATGTGAAAATTCATTCCCACTGATAAAAGGATACTGTAGACCATAAATAAGAATCTAATATCCAAGCTTGCATATAAATGTGGCTATGTGGGCACATATGTGTGTTTTAGTTATAATGATAACTGCTACAAGATGACCTTTTCTTTTCATATATATATATATATATATATATATATATATATATATATAAAAAACAGATCAAAAGTAAGACTTGAAAAAAGGGACAGTTGCGGCATTTCAATGGATCAATATCTGATTTTTGTTTGCAGAAACAATAGACTCAGAGCAGAGACACACAACTCAGAAACTCACAAAAATGTCCTGGCGCACACACACAGCAAACCTCCTTCTGTGTGGGCCTCTGAGGACTACGTCTCAGCAGCTGATCAGTACAATAAGAAAAGCCTCTTTGTCACCTAATTACCAATGTGTTATTAGTGCTTTAATGAAATGCCTGCAGGAAGCAACGCTGAGTGCCTGCATTGTCGGCATCGGACGATAGGAGAAGCACGAGGAGTGGATTTGGCAAATAATATTAAGACACACAAAGAGAAAGGGAGGGAGGGGAGAGAGGGAGAGAGACAGAAAGAGAGAAAGGAGAAAAAGATAAAAGAGCCTAATTCAATTCAAATTAATAGGTTTCATGACCACAAACATGCTTACAAAGTCATTATCTGCAATGCACATCTGCTACAACATGTTTAATATGTAGTATCATTCAGGATGACAAGCTATGGGTGCCACATTATCTGAAATATCAATAAAAACTCTGTATCTGTCATTAAAAGAATGGAGGCCCAGACTGAACAGTTTCATCTCCAAAGACACCGTGTCCCCCAGGAGAGACACACTCTAAGAGCAGTGATCACAGGTAACCCTTATTGACTTTGTCTCTCAAGTCCAGACAGACAAAGGTAAAGAGAGCGGAAAAGGGTAACAGTTAAGTTTCAATTGGCTGTTGCGACAACTGGAGGATGATGTATCCTCGAACAACGGCGAGCTCTCTTCATGACCGTGAGAGCGATCGTGGGAGAGTCTGAAATAGAGTCTCTCTGCAGCTGAGGTCACCTCTGTGTCTGTGGTTTGTTTGTGTAGAGGAAGCATTGTGGTGATGAAGCAAGAAGAGTGGGATCAGGGAGGAAGGAAGGGACTTAGAGGAGGGCTCAGTGGGAGGAAAGGAGGAAGACAAGAAAGGAGAGGTGTAGAAGTAATCCCCAGGAGCCAGAGTCTTGTGCCAGATCCCACTGCGGTGAACAGCTGATGGGAGAAAGAGCAAAGGAAGAGAGGATGGAAGAGGAGAGAGAACAGTACAGCATGTGGCCTTGATACAAGTCCTTTTAAGTGGGTGGGCTGTGCCCTCAGCTCCTAACAAACCTCTGGTCATCCTGACAACAATCTCTTCATCACCCTCACACACTCGCACACCAAGCCACTGTCTTAATGGAGACCATCGTAGCTGCAAGTCGATATGTTTTTAAACTCCTCACTACTGAGGGTGAAAGACCTCCCACATTATGTGTGCACATGTGTTAGTTGATGTGTGTGCCTGTGTGTGCTCCCACTGATTACAACAGTCATGCCTGGTTTGGCTGACCATACCTGGGGAGAGGAAGAGGAGGGAAGAGGAGAACTGGGACAGGAAGAGGAGGATAGATTGAGAGGTGGGAAAGACAAGGAGGTGAGGAACAGGAGCAGAGGGAACAGAGAGGAAGGGAAATACGAAAGAGAAGAAGAAAAGGTATCGCAGAAACAATAAGGGGGGGGGGGGATAAAAGCTGGGATGGTCAAGGGCAATGGAAAAACTGAGGTAATTACAGGGGAGGAAGAAAAAGCAATGATCTGAAACCGCCCCTGAGAGACGATCATGAAACAGATGTGTATCAGGGTCTGCAAGTTTCACCAAGATGCATTTCAGACTCTTTAAGACCAATTAAATTCTAGCGAAACATACAATTTATAAATGGAAATAAACACTAAAATATAAAGAAAAGCATCTCTTCACAAGTCCCAACAGAAACTGCAGCCACGCCACAAGTAAAGAAAGACACTTTATGTAAACAGCAGTCACAGTTTCAAAGCTGTTTAAGGCCTTTTGAGGTTTCCAGTTTAAATACTGTAATAATGTATCACTTATTGGTGGCAAAGAAGCCACAGTGGTTGATCTCCTTTACTAAGTGTTAGCCTTGTGCACAAATCTACTCAAGACAGCAGCACATTATACACACATACGAGAAACTCCTGTATAGACACACACATCTCTTGTCTCTCTAGTCCAGAGCCCTCTCCAAAGGCACTTAGCCATAGAAACCAGAGAGCAAGAAGAGGCATCAAAGCTGTTTATATAATGAAACTGAAAGAGCTGCTCCATGGTGTATCACTGACTGCACCCAGGAAAGCATTCCTTCTTCTCCAGAGAACAGAGGAGAGGAGGAAAAAGAAAAAAAGAAGAAAATCCCCCCGAACAATGCAGCACAACAACAGCAGCAACAACAGCAAAGCATTACTCAGAAAGAGAGACAGACTGCGAAAATGAGAGAGCACGTGGCAATAGAAAGGTTGTTTATTTAAGTCAGCCTCATGTACCAACAGAAAGTGGTATTAAAATAGGGCCTATTGTTGTGAGTTTGTGATCTGTCAGTCCCGCGTGGGAAACAAAGAGAGAGAGAGAGAGAGTGAGAGAGTCGGCTGTAATTCCCATGAGGTCTCTGTCATTCTTCTGTCAGAGGAGAGAGAGCTCTCCAGGGGAAGAGAAAGTTCTCCGACACAGACTGACAGACAGTCTGTTTACACTTAGCGTAGATATCCCTCTCTCTGGCTCCCTCTCTGCCCTCCCTGCACTACTCATCCTAATGGCATCGTAATGACCTCCTCAGGTGTTAACTGAGAAGCCGGCAGAGGGTAATTCAAAGTAAAGTACTGTGTGCCACCGTGGGTGCCGGCGGTAGTGACAGATGCCAGTACTGTAACTACCAGCCCTCCTGTCTTTTCTCTAACCCCCCCCCCAATCCAATCCCCATCCCCTGTCCAATTCTCTTCTCTTTCATCAACTCTAATCCACCTCGCCCACACCCTGCAACCATTTTTGTCTCACTGTGTCTGTTTCTACTTCCTGCTCTCTGCAGAAGCTGTAGCAGCAGTTTTTAAGTGTTTTGGGAATGGAGACATGAGGCAGTCAGTGAATCAGGGCAGACAGCTGTCATTTATAGTCCCTCTTTAGAGAGATCCCATTAGCTTCCCAACAAAATGGTCCACGAATGGTAGAGGGCCTCCTGGTGCTTTAAGTACAGTGTGAAGACGTGTCTCCATGGCTCCCATTGTGGCACTGACGCAACATTTCATGGCCACACCAGGAGTTTTTATTCATAGCACCCCTCTTCAACCTATAATATGATCCATCCATCCAGGGCTAAACAATATTCAGCTCATTGTACAAGAAACACACAAAATACAACAAATATATGTGTGACAGTGTTTGTGAAGTACATTGTTTAAAACTCCTGCAAAATTACTTCCACCTGTCTACAACTTAAATCAGCAGGACAGGTAAAGCATCAAGTTCTAATCCACTGAGCAACTGCTCAAGTACATCCATTCACACTTGTTGACTTTTAGCTATAGTGTTGTATGTTAACTCTCCAAAACTCTCCCCAGTGACTCCATGTTTATCCTTGGACTACCATCCAAATGTATGCGGATGATATTGTAATTTATGCACATGGTAAATGTATAAAACAAGATTAACTTTGTTTCTGGATATAATATAATAAGATATCATATCACAATATAATATAAACTTGTCATAATCTATCATTAGCAAAAGAAAACTCTTTTGCTTCCATGGTCCTAATTTTGCTCAAGGGCGCTTAAGCAAGGCCTTTCGCTCTCAGTCAGCTGTGACAACCACCAACATCCAAAATGTAGAAACATAGGGAAAAAGGGAGAGAACACAGAAACAGCAGTGTGAGAGAGAGAGACAGAGAGAGAAAGAGAGAGAGAGAGAGAAAGAGAGAGAGAGAGAGAGAGATGAAGAGGCAGAGAGGAAAGGAGAAAGAGAAAGAGACGGCTTTCTAATTCAGCCATCTGGCTAGCTTTACTTCATTATAATATTCTGACTGTGTGTGTGTGTGTGTGTGTTTACAAATTTGTGACTGCCTTCAATTCCACAGATGCAGGCAGAGCAGAGAAGAATCCTCATTTATTAACAGCTTAATAGAGCTCCATCTGGGCCAGACCCTATGCTTGTCTTCTATCAGAGAGATTCATCACCGAATCACAGGAATTAGACTACAACTGACAACTACACAGGTTGCAGTGACCCTGCTGCACTGAGCAACACCGCTCAGATAGCCTGCACTGCATTACAGCTGTAATACAGCCATTATGATAACAGTCAGAGCCAAGGACGCAAAATGTCACCACACCAGTGGTCTGTTTTTCAGTCTTTGTTTGCATAAGACAAAACAGAATCCAAAACAACACAATTAAGAATCCGGGGTTAATGGGAATAACAGAGAGATCTTCTCAGTCAGTGCTTACAATCTTTAGAGAGCATTCAGAACATAAAGGGATATTTCAGTTGCAGACATTTTATTTGTCCTACTTACCCAGAGACAGACGACCAAAGATGCCCTTTATTATGCTATTGCCATACCTTCAGACTGCACGGAGAGGCATAATAAAGGCATCCATAAGTGACTGATGCTGGGTGAAAAGAGAAAATAGCTATACCCTCCACATAACCTGGCTTTTGCTTGAAAGAATTTAGTTCAGATAGTTAATAACCATGTGCCCCCTGAGGACCTCCAACGATTCACTCACCTCTTGTATGTTTGCACTGAGTCAATACACTGATCAAAAAAGTACATTCAAACATTGTTATATTTACCTTCTTCTCTATTCCCTTTTCTTCAACTCGCATAACTTCAGGAGGTGATTTCCAACATGTCACAGAGTGGGTTTATACAACTCCAAGAGAATGGGTGGAAGTTTTATCTATCTAGACAGTTTGGGCATTTTTATCCATTTATTTGACCTCAGTATATGAGTTATATTGTTTGTTTATGTGTGGGCACCTACACATTCTGTCAGTCCACTTCTCTCTTCTCTCTCTCTCTCTCTCTCTCTCTTGGTTTCAGTGTCTTGCACAAGTCTGTTTCATGACTAATGCATAGTAAGTTAATAATATAGTCAGGCCTTCAAATTAGAATGTGTTATCACTTTATGATCACCACTATTTTTCTCAAGTGTGTGCTGAACTGCAGGCCACTTTAATGTACGACAATATGGTCAATGGTCTCCAAATAAAATGGACTGATATAGCTTCATGGTAATAGCATCTGCAAATCGCTCTGCATTATGGCATAAGTATATGGACAAAAAATTTGAATGATTTTTTCATAGATCAGAAATGAACTGTGAAAAATGATTCGCTGCTCAACCCAAATTTTGTTCCCATCTCTTTCTTTTGCTTGGAGGCCATCATACCAACATCCTCGTTCTCCCTCTTTGTATCCATCCCTCCATTCAGACGAGGCTGAAGTGCAAATTGGACATCTGGTGCTGTGATGTGTCTGACAATACAGCCGCCACCCCCGAGCCCCCTCACACATGTACGCAGTCACACAAATGCGTGCACACACACACACACACACAATACAGAACCATGAGGATATAAAGACACTGAGAAGACGACAGGAGGGAGAGATGGACAGAGGTATGGGGGGGGGGGGCAAAAAGGAATGTGAGTGAACATTAGGGGGCAATGATGATGCCATTCAATTCACACTGCCAGAGGCAAACACATGCACCCATGTCCTTGTGCCATGTCTCACAGCTCCCAGGCTGAATTGTGGCTAGTTCTCAGAGCGTCTCAGGTGGCAGGTTGATAGAGGGCAGTGGGGTGTGCTGAGGAGTGGCGTTGCCCATAACAGGCCAGTCTACATAGAAGCTTATTTTACCTTTACCCTCATGACACCTGACAAAGTCTCTTCCCATGTGTGGTGCACAAATGACAGAGAGGGATGGGAGAAAAGACTAGACACAAAAAATGGCACACACAGAAATTCAGGCACAAATAGATCTGTATGTGTTGGCCAGATGGAAGCAGAAATAAGCACGCAGGTATACGCCTGTGTGACACACACTCTTAAACTCATCCATATAGAGGCTGACTAAGCAGCATAACCTACTTTTACAACCAAAGGCATACAATTCAGTAGTTGTGTCTATTTATAATGGAGCATATTTCTTACAAGCAAAAACAATGCATTTGTACTTGCAAAGCTGTGTGAGAGAGGTACAGTATTCATTTTCTTGAATCATCTGTGGCCTAAAAACAACAGACAGATAATACTGCTTATTCAGGTAGTGTTCCTTTCTTCTCAGCCAGTTAATCTCCTGCAGCACAACACATAGAGTATCTGTTCTCATTACACAAGCTCACATCAACGCTGATTGACACTATTTCCTTTTTTCCTCTCTAAAGAAGATGCTTCTGTCAATTTTTTAATCACAGGATGAATAAAATTTGCATACATATTGCTTGATGATTATTTCTTTCCTCCAAATGTTTGGCCCCCCTCAGATGCCTCAGTTCAGTTAGTTTAAATGTCTGTGTGTTCTTTCCGGGCCTCTGCTTTCCTGCTACCAAATGTTTGTTTCAACAGTCTTTTTAGATTTTGGTAGATAGTGCCTGAGCACGCAAAAGAAAAGAGAGGGAAAAAAGCCTTCACAGAAGGCAGGCTCTCAAAGGAACTACTGTATACCTGCATTAGAAATAATAAAAACACTCAGGTAATCCCACAAATGGGTCTATCACTTTGCTTTGAACTTCAAAGAATGCTCACAACAATTAAAAGCAACATAGCGGGGGATGCAAATAAAAATAAAAAAAAAAACAGATTACAAAAGAACATTTGTCTCATTATCTTAATGCATATTGCATGTGATGGTACTGTGGGAGTGAATAAGAGGTGAACTTTAGGATGGTGTATGTTTTGGATATATGATGATGGAGTTGGAGGACCACAGGAGAACTTCATACAAGCCTCACAATTAAAGCGTACAAGTAGCTTTTCCAAACACATGCTCCTTAAGTCTATGCATGCACCATAACAACAGACAATAGAGGTCAACAGTTTATCTGCAGTCACATCCCATTTACACCAGTCGTGCATCAGCAAGTGTAAAATCTCTATTGAGCCTTGGTATGTCTGGTTGCACAGACAGTTATTGATTCTCCACTGCACATATTTGACAGGCTTTCAGCCTCCACCAAAACTCGGCTTCCAATACTGAAAGTCTGCCATTTCATGCCTTCATAATGTTGCTGCAAATGGCTCAGCTGAGGCTTTTTTTGGTGTGAAGGACAATGTTCTCCGCAGATTTAGTCTCAGACCTCTGTTCAGGTTCACAACTGACTCAGGCTCTTGCTCAGGACCAACAGATGCATCACTGTCCATTTCAGACTTCTTCCCAGCGTTTTAAAATTGAACTGGAGTTATGTGACATATCTGACCTCAAACTCAACCCGTACCTCAACTAAGCTGACAAGTAGATGATTATTGTGAAATCCATTGTGTTCACCTGCTTCAGCGGACCATGACCTTTAAAGTGCTTGTAAACCTTCCTCATTCTAATCTGACAGAGGCCTGGACCACAAGATACACCACTACTGAAGCCATTTTGCAGCATTGGCATTTAAGATGTTTAAAAGAAAGTTACAATGCAGTTTGTCCAGTTTGTAATGAAAGAATGTGCAAGAGCTCCGTAGCTTCTCTCACAAACAAATCTTTCTGTGTAAAAGGCTGTCACAGTTTACCATGACCATCGTGTTTGAGAGCTGAGAGTCAATTAGCCTTTTCAGAACACCTTTGTAACTCCTCTATAGCTCTAAGTGTGAATTAAAACAGCCACTGTAATGGACAGAGTAGGCAAACATTACAATATTTGGAGCATATAAATGCATTAAAACAATTAAATGAGAGTCAAATGGTAATTTGGGCAACTTGATGTTCTTTAGACCTACAGTCTCTTTCTTGCTTTTGGGCAGTAAAACAGGTAGTAAATATTTGCTGTGTCACAGCGGGACTGCCTGTGGTTACAAATCAAGCCTTGGCATTCAACTGGGACAAAGGGTTTTTTTTTGTTTTGTTTTGTTTTGTTTTTTTTTAATTTTGGCATCCTATCTAAGATCCAAACACATTATTCTTCTTTGGTCTAAATATCACCTCTCGTCTACAGCAGTGCTGTCACCATTATTAACTAAAAAATGATCTGAATGGGGGAACTACAGTATATTTGAATGCCAAAAATATACTCAGTCTTATATGAATTTGATGAAGCAATTTAGCCAGTTCAATATGTAAAAAAGGCTGATGGTGTCATGTGTTTGCTCTCCAAACAATCAGTAACATTTGCAACCTGTGATGCAGCTTGTAATGTCATGTTACAAAAACTGGTAATGACAGAACATCCAACTACGTAAACCCAGTAGCTAAAGTTGCTGAATATGGATGGCCTGAGGGTAGCTTCAAAAAAAAGTATGCCAGTAGAAAGAGCTGTGTATTACCTCTCCGAGAGCTTCATAGCGTTTCTGGTTCCAGCGGTGGAGATCCTCTCTGGCATTGAACACAAAAGGCTCTCCTGTTTTTATATGTCTGAGCTGGCCATCTATATGAGAACCATGGAAAGAAAAAAGGAAAAAACACATATGTTATATGATTTTTGTTTGAGTGTGTGTTTGTGTGTGTGTGTGTGTGTGTGTGAGAGAGAGAGAGCAACAGATAGAGCGAGAGAGAGGTAGGTAAAGTTAGGCATGTTGAGCCGGCCACCTCTTCAGACAGGACATCCAAAAATAGCAGTATCTGCCAAATTAAACTAAGCTTTACCACTTAGGTCTTTGTTGGGGTTTTTCATTCTTTCACTCTCTTCTCATCTGCTTCATTTTTTTTTACCCTTCCTCCCTCCCAAATCCCCATCTGGCAGGTGCAAGGCCTGTGGATGCAGCAGCGTTCTTCCAGTCACGACTCCAACGGCCTTCTGGGTAGTCTGGCAGGCCAGGACTAGACAGCTGGTATGGCAAAAATTCTCTCCCCCTCTTTTCATCCATCTAAAAGTCTCTCCCCTTCCTCTTTAACTGTGTCCATCTCTTTCTCCCTCTACTTCCTTGCACACTCTGGCAACAGGCCACAGGTCTGTCCCTACTGTTCCCACCTGAAATCCCCTTGTGGAAAAACTAAAGGAGGTGAGGAAAAGGTCCCTGTGTGTGTGTGTGTGTGTAAGAGAGAAGGCACAGGGGAGAAAGGTGGGCTGGCACACACTGACCATGACGACAACTGCTCCTTGCAACTGATGGGCATCAGCCAGTCACCCTAACCAGTGTAGCTTGCATAGCCCCAAACAAAAAGACAACACAGCAGCAGATGCAGCCAGAAGGACCAGGTGTGGACATACAGTAAGTGTCAGTACATGTCTGTAATTTTTTGCCAATGGGCCAAACTGCCATTACAACACACAGCAACTGACTGAGAAGAAACTAAAGCTCTCTGGGATAATGTTTAAATGATTTATTAAAATTCAACAAAATCAAAGGAGTTTTTAACACAGGCAGGTTTTATTACATATAAAACAGCCATAAGACAGGGAAGTGCTGCTAAGAGATATACTACTCCTTTTTTTCTTAATAAACAATTACCCTTGTGTGTCTGTGGAACCACTACGTTTATACCTTCGCTATGAGGCCCATCGATCCTGTGGTTGACACTACAACACAATAAAACACTAAACAGTGCTAAATTTAATTTTGACCTTTATGACTGCAGAATTTGTAAGAGCTAAACCACTGAAAAGTACACATACTTAACCCAAATAGCCAGGGGGCTCTCATACTTTCTCAATTATTGCACCATGTGAGAAAACCCATCTAAGATATAAATAAATATAATATCTTTGCAAGATAACAGAATGCATAAGCATTTTTTCATCTTCTTCTAAATTGCCACCATTTTCACCCTTCTATCAATGTGATAAATCTTACATTGCTTGTGTACTGCGCATTACAGCACTTGCTTTCATGGTTTGCTGTTAGACAACATGTAATCCTGAATGTAGGTTTGTCATTGTGTTGCATTAAAAGGCAGCCTTGTGCCTGAGAGGTAGAGCAGGAGACAAGCGAGAAGTTAGGATAAAGCAGTGAGCACAAAAAGTACCTTGAAGAAAATCAATTATGCATTCGTGGAGGGGTGAGGATCTAAACACTACTGCCTAAGAGAAGGAAGAGAGGAGCTATAATGAAATCCTACTGTAGGAAATGGGTGTGTGTGTGTGGGTGGGTGGGTGTGCGTGCATGTGTGTGCATGTGTGAAGGAGGGAGAAGAAGAAGTGTGTGGTGTGGTGTGTGTGTGTATGGGCTCCATTGCCTCCCCCAACACACCCTCTCAGAGGAATAACGTTTTCTCAAGTTTTCTCCTCTTTTTCTGTCATAATTAGCATTCTGTTCTCAATTTGGCCGCTTAATTAGGTGTACATAACCTTGGATTTCCAGTAATGGAAAACCGGAGGGCTAGCGAGATGAAGCCATCATCTTCAGTGATTAAGATACCTGCAAACTATTGTACACAGCCTCGTCTGTATTCACATCATTACATGGTCAAATTAACATTTTTGTTCCACCTGTCTCAGGCAAAGGTAGCCTGGGTGTAGCTATAGAAATGCCTGCAAGTCAGAGTGACTGTGAGCCGACATACTAGAGACACTGCCTGAGGGCCACCAAGGCTTTAATAGAAATACTATCCTTCAAAAACAGACCCAAGTGGAAATTGGCAAGACATACAGATGGGCATGGGTGTGTATATCCAACTATGTGTGGGTTGGGGTGGGGGTGTGTGGGTGGGTGGGTTAGCTGTGTTTTAGTTTGGGATTTTGAGCAGGGAATGGGCAAAAACAGACAGATACAGAGACAGGGGAGAAAAGGGAAGAGGGGAGATAAAAGGGTGAGGCAATGGAGAGCCTCTTAGTGTGTTTCTCCCTCTATGGGAGACTGAGCTGGGAACTTGAAGGTGGGGTAGAGGGGGTGGTGGGTGTTGGCACAGTGGCGGGTGGGGGGGTAAGTCTGCATGTCTCTGTTCTTAGGCACAGCGAGGTTATGCAAATGCTCCGTCAGGCAGAGGGCAAGGCTGAGTAGGTTACTGACGGGCCGTAGAGTACACAACATGTCCCCCACTCAGCCAGCCAGACAGCCAGCAGAGACACTGACAGAGAACAGAGGGGGAGAGAGAGGGAGAGAAAGAGACTACAGGGGAATACTAAGAGCCAAAACCACCACCTTTTCCAACTCTTCCTCCTTCCCTCCACCTGGTTTGATTAAAGCCAGCCAAGAGAATCCTAAAGAGAATTTTATATCATCTGGACCCAAACCACTCAGGGTTCAGCTCAGCTCCTTGCTGTCACTGCTCACTGACACACAGACACACCTACACCTGTAACCTCCCCCCAATGGAGACAGTTTTAGGTCATTAATTCAAAAACACTGACATACTGTTGATATTGTCTCAGGTTTCTAAATTACTATGGGAATTTTGTTTATATGTCAGCTTCAAAGTAGCTTCCAAGGAGTAGCTTTAGCAAATCCTGTGAAAGTATCCAACTCTATAGACACTTCAGCTGCCAACCTGGAGGTCGAGACCTGTCCTGTGGTCACAAATCAATCTGAGGGGTCACACGATTATAGAGAAGAGAATAAGTGGAGGGCTAATATGATTATTTTACAGAAATCTCAATCATTTATACTGATCTTTGCCTTTTTGGAAGAGTTTATGGGCCAGTCTCCTTGGTACTTGAAACTAACAAATTTAAAGGGAATATCAGTCTTCAGAGGTTGTAGACTGGGAACCACTTCTATCGATGGCAGGTCATGGACTGAGAGCAGATCTCAGGGTACGTTTCCTCTGGTTTGTATCCAGACCTCATGTGAATTTGGCTCAAATCCAAGAATGTTACCTTCAGTTCACCTGGGCTGAAGAATTTCAGCTCAACTGTCAGTGTTGGTGGCTCACGCTTTAAGGACTAAAAGAAGAACTTACGTTCATTGAAGGCATACTCAAACTCCTCCAGTGTCTTGGGGAACGTGAAAGGGGGTTCATCTTTCTTCATCAGTTCATCAAGGTCTATTCTTGACAGCAAATCTAAGGAGAAAAAGAGAGGGAGGATCAAAGGTGAGAAACAATTAATGACAACACTCATATAGAAGCTCCCTTTCTTCAAAGAATGCCAAAAATGTATTATTAACACTCATCTCAATCACAACACCATAAAATTATAAGATCCAGCAAAATGTACTATATTAACATTTGATAATGTCTCTCCATTTGGTTGAATTATGAGGGATTATACCAAATGTGTCTCTACAACTAAAAGCTCCTCATCATCCTCAAGTGGCATAGTAGATAAAAAAAGAGGATATTCACATCACACTTACTTGACATTTTTCTCCAAATTCTACCACTTAAGTAGAGGGAAACTGCAGGGAAAACTGCACATGCTGGTGTGCTAAAAGTGTGGGCAAATATATCTGACTCAAGGTTAAGTGGGATATTTCCTGCTCTGTGTTCTTGGAGCCAGCTAAACGTTTAATTATGAGCTAGCAAGTAAAGCTTTCAATTAATGAGACAAAAGTCTAAAAAATATATCTTAACTGGAATGGTACTCAGTGACCAAGGCCAGACATTCCTACTTGTCTTTTGTTCACAAGTATATCTTTGTTTGTTTATTCTCTTTAACCACTGGGCAAGACAGCTGTATGGTTCTATTACACGTTGTGTGAGATGATAATGCCAGCATTACACAATTTATACTGTTGTATGAATTATCTTAACTGCTCTGTAGCAACTACACTGCTATCGGTTCATTAGCCAATCAATATCAGTACTTTTTGCATAATCCTGCTGACAAATTAACCCGACATCAATGAGACACAATCATTTCTAAACGTATACACTGTATTCACATCAAAGTGTAAAAAGGGTTACACATTTTCTTACAACAATAAGAAGGTTTGACATCATCTGTGGTGTGGGATTATGGTCTGTGCTATTCACAGGCCGAGAAAGGATGCAATCATCTAGGGTCGTCTAGGGTCATCTCCATAGGAGAAATACATGTGGTATTTTGAAAGTGGTAGCTCCAAAATATACAATCATATAGTTAGACTATAAAAAGTCAGCAAAAAATAAGCAACAAGTTAAAAGTTAGACTCACCACTGCCATATATAAGCTACGATCACAGCTTTATATCCACATTTCTCCTGTTTCACTAACATCATTCTCTCCTGTCCTCTGATTTAAGAGCACTAACTTTATTCTTTCAAATTCACAGTAAGATTCTTATTTCACCTTTGAGTGCAGTAGTTTTCTCTCTGTCCTCTTGGCCAGCAACCTGGGCCATGGCGATCCACAATATGTACAGGGTTGGTGTGGCAGCACAAAGATGAGAGAGCATGAGTCCTTTGCTCCTGGAGATCACTGAAGTGCATCCTGTAATAAACATCAATAAACAAAAAGGGGGGAAACTAAGAACTGGAAAGGAGCATTGCCAGAACACATGCTGTATTATATCATACTTTAACATGCTTATTTCTGTCTAAGGCCGAATCGCTCTCAAAGCTTGTTGCACCTGTGAGGTGGCAAGAAGCCAAACCATTAAATCCTGCTGTTGAATCCAGCTCTGCTGTTCAGGCTGGAAGTCTCTAGCTGTGTGAGGAAAACGGGGGAGTGAATCGCTGCAATAACACACTGCGTGAACAGCTAACGACAACTGTTGCTACCTAACATGAAACCTAAATGCAGCAGCAGCGGCCGTGTGTCCGCTCAACTTTGTACACGTGCAGCAACTGAGTTAATTATGCAAACGCAGCGAAGTTATAGCTTCTTTCCAGCCAGGCTGCAGACACAGACAACACACCTCCACACGCTCAGCTACCTCACACTGCTCCGTCATGCTCTCAGCGGCAGTAAACATCTGTTTATTGTTTCGTACTCTTCAAAACAACTCCCGGAATGTGTGCTGTCGCTCTACATGGAGCAACTGCGAGCACGTACAGTAGGACAACATTCGTACTTTTTTTTTTTATTATTTCACACTCGTTGTCTGCCAAATGAAACATCGGCTCGGAGAGGAACGGCTGTTTACAGTAGATGCATGCAGGCTTTTTGCTCGACTCACGCACCATCAGTACATTTGCGACTGTCCAGTTGCTGCTGCTTCCTTGAAATTTCTAAAACAGGAAGGACTCTGAGCAGAGCTGAGCTCTGTGAGCGTGAAGCTTCCGGGTTACCGGGGCAACGGACTGGAAGGGATATTTAAAGACACAGTAGCGCAGTAGCTGCTGTAGCTCATCCAGATGTTTTCTCTTGTGTGAAATCTCTACCACCTGATCATCTGACAGTGGTGCAGTGCAACTAATGCACTGGTAATGTACTTGAACTGTATACATATGAGATACCTTGTATGTGAAGATTTTATATGTAAAACACATGTTGCTCACACGTTGACACCCTATAATAGCTCTTTTACTATGTTTTGCATCAGTCCTTTACTGAAGTGACATTTTGAATGCTCAGCTTTTACTTGAATTGTCGTGATATTTTATTTAAAAAAGAGTTCAGCTGTATATGTAAATATCATATTATTACTGATAATGTGATTATCCCACATATATTATTCTCCCTGCCATGTTTGCAGAACCCCCGCCCCCCCAAAAAAGTCATATCATACATGTTTACATTTGATATTGTAAGTAAGAATAATAGGTAATAAAGGCTAATACTTATACATGTTTTAGTTGTGTCAAAGCTGTTAGAAATGGGGCAGCAGGTTGTGCATGTGTGACTGGCTGTAACAAGACAGTGATCCACCACATGTCAGACATTCAGTCAGTCATTTATCATGATAGTGTATAGTGAATAGTCACAAAGGTTTTTTCATCACCTGGGCTCATGTTGTTACTTGGAGACTTGCCAGTGATGGGAAATGGGGAAAAGATCCAACATTCTTTGCTATAATATTATTGGAGGGTAGCGATTAGGTGAGGTTTGCAGGAGAACATAATGAGTATCATGTGTCATAGAACTGGTATCACAACATACTTTTGACACCTACAGATAGTGGGCTATGGGATAGTTTGGTTCATAACAACCTTTGTCTAACATCACTCCCTATCTAGAGCAGTCCTAATGAAACAAGAATGCGTTGTGCCCTCTCTCTTTGTGGTTTTCCTCAGACACAAGGTCATTGGTCTCCTTGTGGTGAAAGTGTTCATGACTGTTCTCACAAAACTTTAAGAGTGACATGGATCAGAGCATAATAAATAATTTAAAGAGAAAGAGACCTGCCAGAGTGATACTGACACTGTGTTACAGGTAATTCTCCTAAAACCACCTGCCGCACCCTGTTCCCCTGTATCTGCAACTTTACTTCATGCCATGTGCTGTTGATTCACAGAAATAGCCTCCTGGTTAAACTTAAGCTGGATGCCCTACTTCTGGACGGCCTCTAGAAGTTGAAGCTGTCTCTCTGGGGAGCTGAGCTACCCTGTTTCCTCAAGCGGAGTGCTGGAGATGCTGCGAAGGGAGACCTAAATAAGAAACAGAAATGACATATTGTGGCATTGATATACACTGAGTATGACAAGATAAAGGAGATGCTTCTTGCTCACAATGTACTCCTGAACACCTGTACACCTGAAAGCAGGGATGAGGACATGGTTCACAGATTTGGTCTTGGTCAGGTTTAAGCGACAAATTTGATTTGTCAAAAATGACAAAAAGTCCAACAAGTCAACCAGAGACTGGTCGTTTCACTTAGACTTTACAGCAGAGACCTGAAGAATTTCATAAAACAGATAAATCTTGTTTGGCCCAAAGCAGACAAGACATTCAGGCCACTGTGCAAACTTGTACCTCAATAGGACTTGATGAGCTTTTGAAGTAATTATTTTAAATTTATAGCAGACTTTTCAGGTTACTGTGTAATGAGAGCTCACGCTGATCCCCCACTGTATAAAGAGACATTTATAGGAAATAGATAAACTCCTGCTATGGAAGTGGGACTTGACATGGAAATGAAAGAGAAATCAGGGTGCTCTATCTGAAAGATGGTCTCCCTGTAATGCTGCCTTGCTACATGCTGACACTCAATGGATGATCATGCTAATAGATCTGTCATGTCATTTCTGCTGTGACAGTTACGGACAATGTACTGTTGCACTGAGGGTAATCAATTGAAATAGAAATCAGAGGAGTCAAAATGCTGTGACTGTTTATCCTGCAGAAATGTGTCACAATGAGCTCTGGGATTCTGAAAGTGTTTCTGTAGGGTTGGTAATCCCCAAATGAATAGAGTATAATAGAAAATTCAATTTATTCTTTGTGATGAATCATTCTTTGTAATGATTTGTTGTGACTTGTACTGTCAACTTTACTGACAGATGTCTTCTGAGCCAGTCACCTGTCTACAATTGAAATACAAACGGATAACCCAACAGGTACTTTCTCTAATGGGGAGGGAGAATAAAAGAGGAGATCAAAGCATTTTCTTTTCACAGTAAACAGTTATCTTACAAGAACAGTTTGACTGGCCCAATACTGTTTTTCTACAGCACCAAAATAAAACAGTTTGGCTGTGTTGAATAACGCTCTTTTTTTTTCTTTTTTTCTTGTCTTATTGCTGCTGTTCATCCTTTATTCTGAGGTAAAGGCAGAATTCAGCTGCTGGATGTTTTGTTGTTTTTGTATTGTTTTTTGATATGACGATCACACTCTTTCTATGTTTATATTAGAAAAAGAACATCTCCCCCTGCAGAAGGAACTGTTTTCCACGTCTCTCAAAGGAATTGTGCAGCAGTAGCCTCTGTGAGCTAAATAACATAGGTGTTGATCAAATTTGCTGTATTTGACTTGTTAAATCCTTTTTTGAACATCACATGTAACAGGAAAGAACATGATGTATTGTTCATAGTCCTGAAATACAAATCATTGACTATACAGAGATCACACAAAATGATCATACAACAGAAGAAGAGAATTTAGTGAAGTATGAATATGATTTTATTTTCATGTTTAATTCTAAAACATCCCATCTCCATCTCATAAATAACAAAAATATCTACACATCTGGAAAAAATACAAAGTTTGCAAAACCTGACTGATAGTTAAGATTGTGGGCCAGATTTTTGGGACACACTGTAATCATAACATATATTGTCTTGCTTGCCAAACGTTATTCTTGATGTCTGCATTCAGGAACCAGCAGCAAGTATGCTGACACCAATGTTGTTACATTCACAAAAAATAAAACTTCAACTACCTACAATGATCACACAATCCCATCTTGTCCCAGACAAACAAATCCAGGTTCTCCATTTCCCAGAACTGGTTTCTGAAGATGTGCTCCAAAAAGATGAAATGTGTCTGATGCAGCATAGAAAAGCACGGGGAGTTTGTGTGAGACATGTGCATAAAGAGGGAGACACCGTCTCCCGCACTCTTTTTGTTGTTTCGGTTTCTCATCCTCTCATTCATCTCTGTTTTCACACACACACACACACACATATGCAAACTCACTGTATGCATACATGCACAAACCCAGTTGCACCCACCCACACACACACACCCACACAAACACACACACGCATGCAAGCACGCACAACTACCCTGAGGTACAAGTGCATGAGTGCATATCACAAGCAAACATTTACAACATGATAAAAATTCAAACTGTGTGGACTTTTATTGGGCAGCATTTTTATCAGATGCTTCTTGTGTTTCCCCCTGGGTCTGCTCTGCTGGTGTCTCATCATCGGCAGAACGGTCCTGTGGTCCTGAACTGCAGCAGCAAACAAAATAGGCTTTCTGGAGTTCTTCTACCATCACTTTCTCTCCGTCATCCAGCTCTGCACCCTCCTGCATCTCCCACCTGGAAAGCAAAGACAGCAAAGACAGTGGGTGGAGGGTTTCAAATCAGCACTTTCAATATGAACAAGCATTTGTGACCTAGTCTTAAATGAAAACATACATCCAGCAGTTGCTATCAGGAAACCTATTTAATGTGTTTACACTCATAGTACGAGTTGTACTTGTCTCAGGAAGTACAGAATCAGCAATCCAACAAAATGCTGTTTATGTTTGTGTGGCCATACCTCCACAGAAAAAACAGAGAAGACCCCACAGCATGCAGCTCAGCTTGATTTCAACAAAGAGTGAGGAGTAACCTGTTGTCCAAAATACATTCTCTCTGACACACTTGTCAGACAGAAACTCTTCAAGGCTCTATAAGCCACTCTTTCACTCTAAAAGTTCTCACACGGGATAATTCTTCTATTTCTTCCTTCATGCTGTGTGGGTCAGTTTCTCAGCGGTCTCTGCTGCTGTGATACTCTGTCAGACTTGAAGAGAAAAAAGAAAAATAAAAGGGAATAGATGATTTTGGCTCTCTGTCTCAGTGTCTGTCTCTTTCCATTTCTGTCAGTGTTACTGAGGCTAAAGAAACTGCAGAACCATCCCTGTTTGGATGGCTACATTTTATGCAGGACATTGTTACTTGTTGCTTTGTTTAATCGCTTCTACAGTCTGTCTCTCCATCATATTTTTCAATTTTTCAAGCTATAGAGTGGATGGAGGGCTTCAATATGAAGACATCAAGGGGAGTCACGTTGTAATTCACTCTCAGTATTTCAGTGGAATCCCTTGACGAGTGACTGTGGTCAATCAAATCCATATGGAGAGCTGGGTGAAGGCTGTCTTTGAGCTGCCGCATCACACTCCCTCCAAAGGAGAATTATGTCTGTCTGACTGCAAATGATTGCATTTTCATTGCAATCTCTGCGTCTCCTTTTATCCTGCCCTCCCTCCCTTCCAATTCCTCACTGTAGCTTCAAATATCTACCATATAGTTGTGCTTTGTGCATGTGTGTGTGAGTGTGTGCGTGCGTGTGTGTGAGCAGAAAGACGGGGTAAAACACCAAATATATCACGCATGCGTTTCATGCATACTAAGAAGCAGGCCTCTCATTGCAGAGCACTTTGGTGAAGTTTCAGCCTCTGTCATAGAGTATATGCAGACAAATCAGACTTCTTCTTTCTCTGCTTCCCCAGCACTGTCAGTGTAGTAATTATCATCTGTAAGAGGAAGATGTGTTTATGTAAATAGTACACAGCTTTGACAAGGAGGTTTCTTCTCATGTGAGTGGATTCTCTCTCCATATGCAACTTTGGTGACTTTTGTTTTTCTGGAATACTTTTTGCATCTTTCTGAATCTCAATCTTTAGATTTGTCAAAGAATGAGTAAGACTTCCTCTAAAAGACAGACAGAACAAAGGGGGGGGGGCAGATAAGCTGTTTCTGAGAAATGCAGATGGCTACTAAATGCAAATAAATTTCCCTGTATTATTTTTTCAGTGTCATAAAATTAAAATCAGTTCCACTAAATAAACACTATGGGATACAAATACCACTCACACAAACAAAACAATACAAATGTCACACAGGGAGCAAAACAAGAATAGAAAGGGAGAGAGGGAGAACAGAAAGCTGGAGGAATGGTGGCCAATAAAGGGGCAAGCAAGACAGGAAGCAAGACAGGAAGGTGCGCTAAAGGTTTTTCAATGTTTAATTTTCAAATAGGATTAAGCAGAATGACATTTAGCTGAAGGTTACAGGCTCAGCATTGTCTTAGCTGATATTGATATGCAGGAGGCGCCCTGCTTGTCACCGGGACAAACACTGTTGATGAATGAGAAGCCTTTCCCCAGGAAGGTGTTAAGTGCAAATTTGAAATGAGAGAGAGGTAGAGGTAGTGAGAGAGTGAGAGAGAGAGATAGAGGGAGAGAGAGAGCACACAGACAGAGATTGAATTACCACGATAGTTGCCATGTACGCTGTCACTAGATAATGTTGCCAAAAGTGTAAATTGTTCCGTAAAGTGTAGGTTGCATATTTGTTGAGATTGGTTGATCTTGTGCTGAAAATGAGCCAAAAAATACACAAGGTGCTCTACTGTGTGTATCTAATTTCAACAACTACAACACAACAATGCCTCTTAGAAATGCATAAGTAGGCTAAAGTTGACAATAACTTCACTGTATCCTCATTTCGGCAAGTTTTCCCCCGGAATTTACATCTTAATAAGGGGAGTCTTACCCTTTAATTCTTATGGGCTCTGCTCATTTCTCATGCATTAATACTGGAGCTGCTGACTTGGCTCTTCCTCTGAATACAGAATAGGACACACATATTAAGACTCATATATTTACAGGATTGATGCCACGGGAGATTGTCTCAGAGTGAGATGAAAAGGCTGGCTCAGATGTATTTCAACGTGAACATCAATGTAAGCTGTCCTAATCATGGGACTATGCAGGCACAAGACAGACAGCATCTATCGTGATTTTCAGCTGATAATGAGTAGTGATGTTCAACAAATTAAGAGCATAAGCCTCGCTCAGAGATCATCCGGCAATCAACTTACTTACTAAATCTTGCTCCAGATGCAACACAGATGAAACTTTGATGTTTGGCTGAGTGACTGAGAATAACAAAAGGATGTAAAGTGATCGTGAAAAAAACATATATCAACATCAAGGGAGGGGCTGAGCAACAAAATAAAACTGGCAGGAGTACAAGTATAGACTGTGCCAAACAACATGAGTGAGCAGAAAGACAAAGTGCTGGAAAGATCACGAGAGGCAGAGAGACAGTGGCCAGTGGTTTCCTCTGCAGCTGTCAGCAGGCTGAGTGGTTTCTCTCAGAGTGTTGGGTGTTTGTGCTGCGCTGGGTGCCCTGCCCGCTCTGCCACTGGGACCGCTGTTTGTTTAAAAGGCTTGCCTGTCAAACAGAGAGCGCCACCGGCAGCCAGACACTCAGCTAAATGACTCTGACAGCAGCCCTAATCAGAGGCTTCGCACATTGCCGCAGGGCCTGGAGGATCCATCATAACCCAAGCCTAAATATTTAAAGTGCTAAACTTTCCAAAGGTCAGGCCTTTCCATGCATGCCAGGGCGACATGTGTCAGAGAAGAAGGGAAAGAGGGACTGAACAAGACAGAGCACAAGAAAGAGAGAGACTGTGGTTAAATGCTTTCTATCATTTCCACCCTTGTGAGAACCATTTTCAGTTTTACACCTTTGGAATCAGGTTACTTGTAGTGAACAGACATCATTTTGAGTGGTCGTCTTGTCTTCACACATCTCATTTGAGGCTAGAACCCGGGATTAGAATGAAAGATGAGTTAAGAAAAGATTTTTATGTAAAGCAATTCACATCACAAAGTTGGGCTGCAGCTGACAAGACTGTCCCCTGCTAAACGAGACACTCAGATCCACCCTAGGCCTCGGAAAGAAAAAGAAAAGAAAAGAAAAGAAAAGAAAAGACAAATTGAAAAGAAAGAAAAAAAACTAAGACAGAGAGTGAGGTGACTAGCTTGCACAGTGTAAGCTGGACTGAGATGAGCCTCACAGCTTCCTGACCAGAATAGGTTTAAGAAATTCAAGCAGCAACTTTTTTGCTGATGTCATAGTTCAGAGTTTAAGGCTAGGTGTTTAAAGGTGTAAACTTTAGATCCGTGGATGAACGCAGTCATTGGAAGAATAGCCATACATGTATGTGGATAATATATATGTTTGAGGAAGCTCCAAGCAACAGTGCAGCCATGTTGCAGTCCACAGTCTTTCATTTCAAGCTCTTGCACTTGGCTTTCAGTTGTGTAGTTTCACAGACAACACAGCAGCGTGCAGGTGTCTGGGAAGCAGAGTGCATGGGAATAAATCATCACAAGAAAGAACACAGAGTACTTCTAAGAGGTGACAGAAAGTGTTTGGGGTTTTCGCTCAAGACCTGTCAGTAGTTGTAAGTAAAGCACATTAGGTGTTCAGCAAGCAAAGTCACAGCTCGTGTTACACATCTGTCCAAACTTTATCTAAAGCTACTGCGTTCCTTGAAGTAAAGCCATGAAAAATAGAAAGAAAAAACAACAACAATATTAGCTGGGATGGATATTGTACATTAAAATCTAGTTCAGTTGGGATAACTGACAAGTTCACAATACAGGACAGGGGGTGGTCATCCTTTCGATTCAATTTCCATTGAGAAGCAAACATCCAATTCAATTTAGATATGTGCCTGTGCTAGGCCATGAGCCAGAGGGAGATCGTAACTGACAGCCATTGGACAGCCGGCTGGATTTGAATATTGACGAGACAGAGACTTGACAGAAAGGATTATGCTCTACCTTCTGACTTGCTAGCTGCTACACTGATCCATTCTATTGTCAGATCAACTCAGTGTCAGGTCTACAGTATGTCCGCGTGGCACGGTGATGCCACTCAGTATTAGACCCTACCTGAGATCCATCTCAATCCAAACTGATGTCCACTCAAGAGCTACAAGACACACACTGAATCAACAAGGACAAAAATATGCAATATCAAAGCAAATCTGTTTCAAAGTAAACATGAGCTGGTAGCTTTATTCTGCAGCTGCTTTATTCGATATCAAACAAAAATGCATGTACACAATATTAAAATACTTGAGAGGTTAGACAGAATTGAGTTTGTAAATTCTAACTTTAACCTCAGACCTCTCCGCTTTTACCAATTTAAGACTACTATTGCGTTCTTATCATCTGATGACATTTTGACTTTGTGCATCAATAGTTACAATAACTGTCTTGATGTATCACAGAGGACTGAAGATCCACTGGCACAGGTTACAGCCTACGCTTATCTTCAAATTTTTGGATACGCGAGTTGATGCTTATGTTTTTGTGTGTGCGAGCATGCGGGTTTTAAACTCACCCTGTCTCCCACCCAGCACACACCCTCCCATCTCGAGAGCAGGCGTGTCACAGAGCGCGTGATCAAAGGGCCTTGGACAGATCTGTGAAGGCCCTTTGAAAGGACATCCACAGTTACACAAGTTGACATGCTTGTTCGTGCTTTGGCACAGACACACACCCAGGCTCAGGGGCATACGCACACATTCACCGGAGCACGAACACAAAACCCACTAAAAACACCACGATTTCCAACTTCAAATCAAAGCAACAAAAAGTTCAGTACATCAGAGGGCACAGAGGGCCTTTGCCCTAAATGCATTACAAACACAGATGCATATACAGACACACACTCACTAACACTAATACCAGAGAGACTAATGTGACAGATCAAATGATTAATGTAACTACATAAACTACAAGGCACCTTATGGCTGACAACGAGGAGGTAGACGATGTATAGAAATGGTGTTACAATTATATTTGCTTTGCCAAAGATCTCTTTTCTGGGGTTGTATGTGCATTACTGTGTCTGTGTTTTGGGTGTTTTGAGCGGGACACCATTTTATTATTTTGCAGAATATGACTATGTATTCACATCCACATCATGTGACCACATATTTCAAATCCCTCTCCATGGCTGTTCCAAGCTCCTCACTATTCTCTCCAGTCATCCAGGGGAAAGTTTGTGTAAATTTGCAGTGGCTTAATTACTGAATAATTTAGACCATGCTCCAAATTAATGTAGACATTTCCATATTAATGTGTTTGCCTACCGATTCCACATTTATTTGTACTGCGGACAGGAGGGTAGCAATTATCACAGCATATCATAGCAGTTGTGCCGGTATTTCAGACATCATTAGGCTGCTTGTCCACCACAGTGTGACTGTGAGTACTCGTCTATTGGATACTGTTTGGTACATTCCTCAGATAGAGCTTGCTATGCTCCTGCTATCAAGTCTTGCACTAGGAGAAAAGGGTGAGGGGCCTTGTTTGTGTTTGACAAGGTGAGGTCCAATTTAGAAACCTTGCTGTGTGTGAATGTATTATTACATGCAGTAAAATAAGAACAACAGCAAATAACCAAACACCTGCCAAGTCTGCACAGCCATTGTCTTCTGGTCAGTGCAGTGCACTAGCTGACTGCTCCACACAGACACCGAGTTCTGCACATGTCCCAGGAGGTTGACAGCTCTCTGCTCCCCTTCTCTACCCCCCTCAACCTCCATTTTCCCCACCTCCGTTCACCTTTCTTTTCTCCCTCTTGACTGTTTGGCACTTGTTAGGAGTTTGGTTGTGCAGGCTGGCACCTTTCACCGAAACAGCACCCAAGAGGAGGTTGTGACATGGAGAAGTATGAGCATGTGTATGTGCTCATGCGTGTGTGACCCCTCTCATTTGAGCTACTGTAAATCATTAAAGTAGGGCTAGTGAGAGTGCCTCACACCGCCTCTCAAACTCTCACCACATGGTGCCCAACAATTATTTACAAAAGACACTAAAAAAACACTTGTGAGTAAATCCAAGCTTTGTTTACTATCCTCAGCATGCATCATCCATTCCTGATGTTTCACTCTTTTTTTTTTTTTGACAGGAGTACAATCATACCCTTGGATACTGATGTGTGACAGCCTACTCTTATCTACTCCATATGTCTTATGGCCACCCTCATCCTCCTTCCATCACCTTCCTGTTGTACATTACTGCAGTAACAAGGGGAGGCTAAAGTAGCTGGGCAGTCAGTAAGTCAGTCATTCAGCCTGGCAGGCAGGTAGGCAGGTACCTGTTAACAGCTCCAGTGTGCCTGCAGGTTTCTGAAATCAAAAACCTTAGCAGAGGTATTCTGTCTTTCCTCATGAGCCAAACAGACAGAAGGACAAGGCGGGAGAGAGAGATGGGGGTAGAGAAATAGATAAGTAAGCAGACAGAAGATAGAAAAATGAGGAGTGAGAAGGAATGACTCTTATTTTGAAAGATAAACACTTGATGAAATGCAGTCATTTAGCGTTATTGCAAACACAGTATCATCCACAAGCTAAAAAGCCACTTGACGAGACAAAAGCTCAGTCTAAGCCTCAATAAGTCCTGTACCGAACATTATGACTGTGTCCTCTGCATCACATGTCAGACCCTGAATCTTTCTGGACTGTCTTAGCCCAAGCTGTTTCACTGATTGCTCCTCGGCATCCTATAATGGCTCCGATCTATATTAGGGGATGTCTCCACTCATTCCTTAATCAGTCCATCAAGTTCTCCTTGACAGTCTTGCTATGAGTTGTATCTGAAAAGTTTGGTTGTTAACCTGTAAGATTTTCTGTTTCCTAACAATGGAATAGCGTTGTGCAAGTGTCCTGTTGTGGTCCACCAGTACCCTACAATATCCTTCTCCACCTCCTGCTTTCTCCTGCAGTGCACCACTAGCCATGGATCAGCTGTCTCCAATCCAAGCTCACCTGTTGCCTTCAGCCCTCCCCTGCGATCCACACATACCCTTACCCTCTCCCCTCCCAGCAGACGATCAGAAGGTCTCCAACTTCCTTTAGAGAATAATCATTAAAGCCTCCCATTACACATCATCTCCTGCTGTGTCTTGTGACTGCATTTGGGTCTACTCCTTTAAACCTTGTCACCAAATACATAAAATATTACCCATGAATTAATGAACAAAGATGATTCAGATAAACAGTCAGTAGCTTTGGATTTTGCCCTCCTCACACACACACACACAAGCACAAACACTCAGAACAAGCATTCACTCACGCAATCTCCCCACTGAACAGCATACAGAGGGGAGAAAAAAGATGTTCGTTGTGATTTCACCTCAGTGTGCTACCAGGAAATAGCCTATTACTTATTCAGTACTTTCTCTTTGTCATCTATGCATATATAAACTGTGAAATCTACTAAGGAGCGCTGGGGGTTGAGAAACTGCGACTTGCTCTCAGACAAAGGCCTCGCTCTCAGACATTGATCTGGCAAAACTTCTATTCAAACCCAGCTATATATCATTTCCATAGCCACTATGAATAAATTGCATATTTCAGCATGTTCTACTTTTTTTTTTTTTTTTATGGATCATGTAGTGGCTTCGTTGGGTAAGTTGCAAGTGTGGTTGATTTCATGGTGAGTGATTGAACTGAAGAATAAGCAGATATGTTGCAATGAAATCTGAAGTTACTGGGACACTGGCAAAAACAAAACACAAAAAAAAACAAGACTAATGAAGACAACACAGTACAACAGCAACTTCTTTGTGGCCATGAAATTAAATGCTATGAAAATTTTACATTCCACACTTAATTAAAGTTGATTCGCATCCGTTTTGGCGCTCAGTGTTTACACTTACTGCTCCAGTGCATCGAATCACACCGTTCACATGTTAACTGTCTGACCAGCGACAGGCATTTGTTTCCTGCCCACAGTGGTTTACTAACCTGTGCTTCTCAAACCCTGATGCTGAGCAACAACCTGTCACTGCAGACAAAAAAACAAGCAGGTGCAATTTCACTGCATTTTTTATGCCGGAATAAATCCTTTTATGGAGCGATAAACCCTTTTGACACATGGTTACGAATTTAGCTTGATATCTCCTCGCATTTAAACAACTGTTAAATGGAACTAACATGCAGTGAAAAACAAACTAATTTACCCCTAACATTACAGATACTCACTGGAGCAGAGACAGCAGCAACTTTCTCAGAAGGCACCCACACATTACATTAGGCTAACTGCCATAATTTCAGATATTGGTTGAATCCCGTAAGTGGATCCTCACGCCACAGAAGAAGTTAATCACTGCAGCACTTTCACTTCACTTCACTTTCAGTAAAAAAAAAACAAGTGTTTGTTGATCCCAGCAAATGCAATACAGTGAAGATAATAAGGACACCAACTAACACCAGTTAATGTTTCAATACTCACTGAAGGCCACACTGTAAATGCACCTAGGTTTAGGCACCATTCATAATGACATTATTAGCAGTGGGCTCCCACAGTTTTGCTGGGCCTGCAATGAACTGATTAGTCCATGCAGACATTTATCTCACCTTTCTATGTTGTGTGTGTATTAATCTTTGGTTGGGGGTGCTCTATTATGGTGTATCAGATCAGGGCCTTGTTCTCTTACCATTTCAAACACTTCATTTTCTACCATGCTAATGGCGGTTTTAGGGGGTTAAGGAGATAAATAAATCCTTGCTGTCACCTCATTTAAAATCAAATGCCACTTAATTATAGCTGTATGTGTTTTCAAACACTTTGCATAATTTATTGTTCTGCTCCATCCTAATCTCCAGATCCTTATCTCTTGTGCTCTATTTTACCCTCTCCGTCCTTATAATAAAATTATAATGCTCCCTCTCTCGGTTTTTCTTTCTCTTTCTTGCTGCCAACAGCAGTGTGCAAGAGATAAGGAAGGCGATGAAAAGACGTTTTTAAGTTGTGCCTCACCTTGTAGGGATTTGATGCTGTAAAGGTCTATTGTCAACTTAGGAGGGCATACATGCACACACTCACACACATGCACACAGCCCTCTGGCAGTGTTGCATTTCTTACAACCAAAACACAAACATCGTCAAATTGTATGAAAAGAGTGGGGTAACACCATCATTCATGTTTTGGTTTCAGGCACAAAAAAACAAAAAAAAACAACAACTTAACATGCCAACTAGATTTTTTAACCTTTATACATGTGATGTCAAGACATTTTCCTGTTTTTCTTTCACTGGCCCTCACTTTCATTTCTTTGTAGCACTACGTGCTGTGTGAGAGAGAACTAAGGGCATTGTAGTGACATTAATGTACTCGTGTGGTGTAGGTCATAAAGGCAGGTGAGGGGCACTAATATGCTACTTTACTGGCTGAGGCTGCCATCATCAACAGTAAATGTCAGATCACATCAGTCATTTTCTCTCTTTTGAGACTAAATGGCGAAAGCTGGTCTCCAGTGACCTTGCCCACAACTCAGTGGTTCTTCCCTGCAAGATTAAATTAGTGGGCATTAAGACAGTGACAGAACTTTAAAAGGGGGCTTTAATTAAAGCCAAAGCCAAATATGAATTGAATTTTGAATACAGCGCAGATTCATGTTATTCACCAAAGACATGAATAGAGTGAATGAACTGAAATGGTAAGATAGTGCACTCACTGTACATCTCACTTTATGTTCATAAATTCACCATGCCTATCAATTAACATTCACTGATTCAGTGAACAATTGCTGAAGTGGGTTTCACACTACCTGAGACGACGAATTTAAATCAAATATTCAGTGATTCATGAGGATGTTTATGAAGTAAAGTGCTAGTTTGAATCGGCAAACAGAGGCAACACCATAGATGTTATAATTTTTCACAAAGTACTGATTAAGAAGGCAAGATCTCCAACTTGCTGTTTTGAAAGCAGAATGCATTGAGTTGTTGAAGTGACAGTAACTGTTTCTATGTGCAAAAACCACAAAACTATGGTGGCCTTGAGAGGTCAACTCACTGTAGCTTCAGAAAAAAACATGCAAAGAGACAAAACACAAGCACATGTTTGTCTATCTGACACATGTGCTGCAAATACTCACAACACAGCTAAACACAGAAACAAGTTGCATGTAGTCACAACACAACTCAGAACACCCAGCAACACTTAGCTGTTGTATATTGCGCTCTCATGGCTGCCAAACAAGACAGACCAAACAGGAAAAGTTGCTGTCAGTGTCACCTTCAGCAGATAAATGCCTTTGGTAGAAGCAGGTGAAGAATTTTGGGTGATGGATCCACACACACATGCATATACACATGATGTGTAATGCCTTCATCAATGAGCCTCAGTCAGTGTGAACTGGGACAAGATGGTTTGTGCATACCTAACAACATGTGTATGTGTTTCCTCTCTGTTCCACAAACTCAGAAGCAGCAGCTGTTGCAGTGTTACCATGACTAGGTAATGGATGGGAGGAGCATGCAGTTGTGCATCCTCTCTATGGGCCCTCCATCCTGGGCCAGTCGATGGACCAGACAGGCTGGGGCTTAGTATATCACATAGATCCCATGGCTGGACAGCACAGCAGACAGATACAAGTCAATAGGAGGGTGCTGCTTCTGAATATTCACCATAGTGTTCAGTGGCACGCTGCATATTAAGTGGCCACAGGAAAGCAGAGCTCTGTTATTAAGGAGGTTTTGTAAAGATTCCTAGTCCGACAAAAGAAGGCAGCTGCAGGTAAAGCGTGTGTTTGTGTTGGTTGTGGGTGAGAGATGGGGTTGTGTTCTCTTGATTGAGTGACTTAACAGCTGGGTCACTTAACCAAGACAATCAATGTCATCTAATTCACTCCAGGTTCACACTACAAAAGTCATTGCAAATTACCTAATATTGTATAGTATAAACTTCAGATGGACACTGCAGTATATAATTACAATAAAGTAGATTGCATAGCCTCAGAAAACCATCAATCATATACAGTACAGCTGTTCCAAACATATTCCCTATAGAGAAGCATAAAGATATTGCTATCGAGCTTTCGAAATGTCAGGGCAATGGAAACCCAGGCATTGTGCAATTACATAATGATTATTGCAAAAGTTTCTCCTCCTCACTCAGTGTGGCTGTAATATGCAGTGGATGGCCATGGGGGTTCATTAGTGAGAACAGGCTGCTGTTGAAAAGCTTCAGTTTCACCTCTGATCCTGGCTAATGTGATTTGGACCTGAGATTGGTAGTGGGGAGATTAGATGCTAGCTCACCTCAGGGTGGGAACCAGAGAAGGAGACATACATCAATGCTGTTTGCTTTCAAACTCAAACGTCTTCTCACCTATAATTTGCTCTGAAGCATCTGCAAAAAAAAAAAAAAAAAAAAAAAAGAAGTGCATCGGTAGTCTAATTTATTTTCCTGTGGTGGGGCTGAGCAGGTACTTGCTAATCCACACTGTTACATTTAGGAGTGTATCATTTGGGCATTCATAAGAAATCAGTTGGGTGGCGAGTAGGACTGGAGAGCCAAAAATCAGTTACGAATGACAACTGTGGGAGCATTCTCCTCTTATTACCTATACCCCCATGGCCCGCACTGCCAGTCACAATGTCAGGATACTCCTTCTTTCATTTCCTTTTCATTAAGCCACTGCTATCTCTGTCACTTCTTAGCCTCCACACTTACAGCCCCTCCACCTTCGTCCATATACTCCTCGTGCCCCCTCCACCTCCTCCATTATGTCTCTAACTCTTTCCTTTCCCTCATTCCTCTCTCCCCCTCTCATTAGGTCATAGTTGTGGTGATTTGTCAGAGTGGCTGTGTTGATTAATAGGCCGGCGGAGCCCCTATATTTGGGGGCTGTCAGCGGGGCTCCAGAGTGCCAGGGCCACCCCGCTGAGCTCCCTCACCACCCAGGTGGCCCTATTTGAGCTAAATGAGCTGTGAAGGGTCCCGGCTATGCCCGCCTGCCCCACACTAAGACGTTACGCACAAACACACGCACAGGCATAGACACAGAAAGGCAGAAACACATGCGGGCGTACATAGACAGACAGACACATACACACACATTCACATCTGAGATGCAAGCACACATGCAGGCACGCTCATGTACTCAACACCCTGGCTCTCACTGCCACGCACCCCTGCGTTCCCACATGATTTGTCACACTCCATCAATAGACAATAAGTTACTGCCACTCTAGCCTGTCAATGGGCCCTGTCTTCAGCAGACCCTTCTACGCTGTCTCCTCGCCTGCAGGGGCGGATGAGGAAGGGTGGAACAGGGACAAAGTGGTGAGCATCTAGTAGGTGAGTCTCAGGAAGGAAAGGAATAAGAAGAGAGTGAAAGGGAAATAGCACATGTGGCTGCAATAGAAAGAAAATAAAGACAGGTTGATGGACAGAAGGAGAGAGAGAAGAGCGGAGAAATTAGACAAATTGCTTTGCAATTCATCCCACCTCCTAGCGGAGGGCTTACAGAGCTTGTCCTGATGCACAGACAAGTAGCCAGGTTCAAGGAAATGGGTGCCTCTGCCTCAGAGTGAGTGTTTATGTGTGTGTGGATTAACATGGTTCAGCTGCTCCAAGCCAATTGCCTGGCCTTGGAGTCAGAGGTGGGTTGTGTGCATGAATGCGTGTGAATGTGAATGTCCCTCTTTGCAAGATTATTTTTGTTCCCCTCAAACTGGGAAGGGGGGAGACCTTGGCGAATGAGATCATCCTGGCATGTTTGCATGCACGTGCACACTCCCACAAATGCATAAGACCGACGAGCACACACGCCCCCTCAATGATTCAATCTGATGATGGGTATTGGAGGGGAAACTGGAGTCTGTGAAGGTCAGAAAAGTCTGAACAGTAACATCCACCACTGCAGGCTACTGCCACTGTCTCCACTCCTACACTGTCATTACTGCTGGCCAGCTAGCTCTCATTATCAACTTACTTCATCAAATACACTTCATTATCAGCTTGTCCTTAACAGACAGATGGGATGAACCCTCCAGCAAATGACAGAGTAACTGGTATAAAGTGATCCCTTTTAAAGACTATTCAATGAATGGGTCATAACACATATAGCCCTGTGCTATTAGTTTATCTGTGATTTATACTTGATTGGACATCTGGAGGAAGAAAAAACTGGTATGTTTCTTCAGAAAATACTGTTTAATTGTACCAATGGCTATGCATTATAATTACATCTGAAGTGATTATAGTCATTATGAAGTCGTTATTTCTGAGGCTGTTGAACATATGAAAGGCGGATGGATACACTGGCTGAATAGACAGCTGTTACTGAAGATGTAAGTAACAGACAGCCCTATCACGCTGGCAATATGGACGACCATGAAATTAAGACTCAACGTATAGTAATTACAATGACAATGAGCTTTGTTCAATGTGTCAAGTATCAATCTAACACTTGCCAGGCAGCTTTCATATCATAGCTAATAGGCAGTTGGCGGGCCAGGCCGTTGCCAACCAGTGAACCAAACTATTCATAAGCTGGCCCTTGTCATTGTGCTTAGCAGTTGACGTAACAGTAACACACACATCAGCTACATGTGCCCCCATGCAAATGAGTGCATTAGAGCAGACCTCGGAGAGCGGAGCGTGGCCAATAAATCCAGCCGGGGTGAGAAATGTAGCCTTTACCATGCGTGTCCAACCCCATCTATTTAACCTAATTACACACACCATACCAGGTAATAAAAGTCTGCATGCCATCAATTCTGACATCTCATCCAGGGTGCTGCAAGGAATGTCTATTAGGATCTATAAATCCTCAGGACAGTGATCTTCTGTAGGTGTAAAGTGTGTGAAAAGGTGTCTCTGTGGGCGGCTGTGTGAGAAAGGTAAGTCAGTATGATTCCCACAAACATATAACATGTGCATGCATTTGATTGTTTTTTCTTTTGTTTCTTTGTTTTGTTTTTAAGTACATCTGCTGCACACAGGTGAGTGAACACACTTGGCTGTAGGCAGCTGACTTGTACGACAGCTTCAGGATGTAGGAGGTGAGACACAAAGGGACGAACCCATCGCTGGAGTTCAACTATCCCTGTTCTCTTGATCGGCCCTAATCCAGAATGAAAAGACAAAACAACAAGTAGCTGATTCAGACATCAGTAAAGCATGAGAGCAATCCTAGTTTTGGCTGGCTAGTGTTTCCAGGTGTTTCATGTCGCTTGCTGACAGGCCTGTCTGTCACGCCTGAGGCCAGGCGGAACGTTGCTGCAGGTACTTTCACTTTCCAACGTCACGCCTTGCGATTGGTTAAAGAAAACAGCACAGACTTGCTGAATGGCCACATCCAGTGTTTTAGCTCCAGGCAGCTGGAGTTAAATAGATTTTTTCACAGTAGCTTCACTCACACTCTCATCTTCTCTTTGTCTTCAGCACACCTGAGCTACACCTGACCCCCCCCTCCCCTCGTCCCACCACCATGCCCATGGATGTGGATTCATGGAAGAGCGGATGAGATGGTAAGGTGAAAGAAAGCAGAAAGGGAAGGATAAGGGGAGTGAGAGACAAATAGCTGAGAGGTGATGAGTCTTTTTGCAGGAAGAAAATGCTGTGAACTATTACAACATTTCACCTCTCTGGTTAATTATCTGGATCAGTCCTGTTGGACTGGCAGAGAAACTGCATTTCACATAACTGAGTTTACCGACTATAGGGTGAGCCGGAGATTATTAGAATTACTGTGCACTGACAGTGACGGCAAGTACTTAAATTCACACAGTAGTAGTCAGAGTAATTTGTTTTAAAGATGGTACAAGTTATTCAATTTTACAAAACTTTAGCGTTTATTAACCAACAAGGGAAATTGATTCATCTTTTTTAATATCACAAACATCAATGAAGAATCTGACCATGAGAAACACCACTTGTACAAGCCTGTTTCCATCTCTGTGTGTGTGTGTCTCTCTCTCCCTCTCGCTCTCTTCTTTTGATGGCCTATCACCCATCCAGTCTGCAATTTCCAGTCCCTCCACCCCACAAGAAAGGAAAAAAAAAAAATAAAAGGATCACCACACCTGGATTTCCACTCCAGGATGTCATCCATGGAATTCAGCAGAAAAGCTAATCCATCAAACTCTGTAAAAAGAACAGTGTGGGTGTGTGTATTTTCTATTAAAAAGGATTACTCCATTACCAAAACATACCCGGTTTAAAAAGCCAACTCAGAATATATGGTTTGGTAAATTGATTTATGACTGATTTATCTCACGTAAGCCTAAGACAGTGTTGGGTTTTGGATAAGCACAAGCTTTGTGTCACAAACAATTACTGTTTCATATAGCTGGCTAAGAAAAGATAGTGAATTCGCAGCAGCTGGTGTCACAACATCAGACCGTTGTGGCCCCTGTCACACTAGAAAACACTAAATGGTTGGGATTGACAGAGGAGTTTGGCAGGGGGAGGGACTCCTGTCTCACTGCACTTGTGCTTATTTTGAAAGAGGAAAAACCTGAGCTAGTCACACATACAAAAACGCAAAACACATTTGCACAAACACAAAGATTCAAAAACAGAGACACTCTCTCACACATATGCAGTATTATTCATGAACATACACACACAGTGGTGGTTAAATGGTGATTTGCTGTTGGTTTATGAAGATTATGCTCTACTTCATTGTCACATGTTTCGTGCATTGTGCTGCGACTCTCTGCAGAGCTCCTGGCTTCAAAGCTACTCCAGTGCAATTGTTGTCTCAGTCACCTATTATAAACAACGCGTTTTTAGAGAAAAGGCTGTAATTGTGCAAAAGTGTGGCAGAAATGGCTTTGTAACATTACTGTATGCCTTTCTTCAATGCAACCCATACACAGGACCCTGAAAGCTCTCGCCAATTGAAGTTCTGCTTTCATCCAGCATAAAAGCTATGTTTGCAATTGAGCTTTGGAGCTATACCTTTCCTCGCCTTTACCCCCACTCTCCCCTCCTTGTTTCATATGAGTGCACAACCACAATGGCTTGAGTAATGGGTCCAAAATGCCTTTTCCCTGAACAAAATCACTGTTTTTGTGGGTCATGCAGAGGTAACTTTGAGAGACCTGGGCAACTTGAACAGACTAATAGTAATTCTTTCTCTCTCTCGCTATTCTAATAGTGAAATCATTCAGCAGTACCTCACAGGCCCCTTCATTTAGACTAGCTCAATGCAATATACACATGAGAGAGAGAAAAATAAAGAGAAAAGAGAGAGAAACACAGGGGGAGAGAGAAAGAGGAACACAGGTCAACCACAGAGCTTTTTCCTTGTTTTAAAATGTCAACATCAAAGAGAAGCTGCTTTCCATCGGTGGGGGCGTGCTGGTGGGCTGTGGATGTTTTCCTGCTTCAGAATGAATTGGGGTCCAAAGCCAAACCAAGAGCAGTCTAAAAAAGCCTGGTCACTGGGTGGTTATGGCCTTGCATCTTAAATGAGCTGAAGTCGCATGCTTTTAGTGCCCAGCGACTGGCCTTGTTTGCTGCATCACGCTGCAACTAGGATGTACAGTGAGAGACAAAAGTTTTGTTTAAAAGTTACTATCTCAGTTTAAAATTCTTTAACTTGGCTTGTGAATGACAAACATTATGTCTTATTATAACTCACTCTGTGAATTACACTGCTTTTCTGCAAATGGACCCAAGACACTGCTTTCTGATCAGACCTCACAAGATCTCACCCACTCCTGACGTAATATCCTTTGACACATATCCTGTATCACATATAAAAGTGTGTTGTGGGTGCAGGCACATGTGTGTGTACGTTTGTGCATGCTTAGAAGCGCGAGCAGGCTGCAGACAGTGGCCACTGGGAAATCAAGGAGCACTTTGTCATGCATCCATAAATGTGTGACACTGCGTCTCATGAGACGACGCCTGATTGGTCTACGAGGCATCGAAGAATGACGGGTGAGTGATGGCCTCGAGGGGATATAGTGTGTGTGTGAGTTGTGCGTTGAGTGCTGGGTATGTGTGTGTGTGTGTGTCTGTTGGCTGGGGTTAGAGACACAGGACAGCGCTGTGACATGTCTGGGTGGCACCCTGTCAAAGCCAGCTGGCAACGTGTTGTAACGCTGCCATCAGGGAGTCATACGCCACTCCAGCCTCAGTTCTCAAGATTCACGTCGTTTTCACCCATATAACTTCTTCAAAAAAAGAGAAAATAAGGACTTAGCTTTTAACCCACCACTGACTTTTTATACCATAATTTGTTAAAGCAAAGATACCATAAGGAAGACATGTCAAACGAGACAAACACAAGAACATATGTACATGTACTGAAAAAAACTCAGATGGTAACTAAGGGAAATCAAGTTTTACTTTCCCACATTACATCACTTCAATTATTACTTACTTATGAGTGCACAATGGGAACAAGATCAAATCCCTGACCACCAACATTACAATCAAAGCAATCAAAGCAAAAACAAGGACTGCAGTGGTTTAATCATCAGCACCAAGGCAAAAAATTAAATAAATAAAAGTTTCAAACAGAAAGCAGGGATGAAAAGAATAAATCAAACTAAAGGAAGAGATGTGCTGTTTAATCTAAAATCTGGGATGTTCTGCGTATCCATGCATTGTATGATGGTATTTTAGTTTGTTTTGTTTTGTTTTTTTTTTGTTTTTTTTTCAATTAAGGGATTCTGCCAGTATGACTGTTGAACATCACTCCAACTCTAGAAAAAACCTGCAAACCAAAAAAAAACCTGAACACCTGAAACAGAAGTACACCAACAACGGATGCTCGCAAAACAGACATGGAACATCAAGGTGCTGAGCATAGCTAATAGGTGTAAATGTTTCAGGATGGATATCTTATCTAAATGAATGCAGATTGCACTGTGATATAGCACAGGTGAATGTGATGTAATAATATGATATCCTGACCCTTTCATTTATAGAACCTTGTATTTTTTTAAGCATTAAAAAACACAAAAGCTTGAAATTCTACTGTATGAATAGATTGTGACTGTTGTAAAAAAAAGAAGAGCTGAAACCAAAACCAACAGGGGGCAGGCATAATTACCCAGCATGTCCCTCATATTTACTATCTCTTAATAAGCTACCGGCATAGTGCAGACAATGGGCTGTCATCTGTATTTTGTTTATTTTTCCTCTGTTTTGTTGCTGTATTTTCATCAGCAGACAGGGACTGGCAGAGAGAGAGAGAGAGAGAGAGAGAGTGTTTAACTTTGTCTCCCTGGTCTCTGGTTCTGATCGATGTTACCAGTTCTTACCACCCGAGAGGTGGAGAGAGAGAGAAAAAGAGAGAGAGAGAGACAGAGAGAGAGAGATAGAGAGAGAGAGAGTGAGAGGGGAGAAGGATTTACGCTGGCACCGCATTTTTGTTCAATTAATAGATTGCCAGTGTGTTGCGTATTTTGCATGACAAAGGAGGGTAATATTAAACTGCCATTTGTAATGAAAATGCACTTTGCAAATTAAAAAGTGCAGAAACCCAATTTTTCCTACCTCTTTAGGAAATAAACAGTCCTTAACCAATTAAAGCGCATTGTAATAATTCTGTGATTTATTGCAGGTTGTTTAACTTTCAAAACTCGGCTAACCTATATTAAGGTCACAATCCATCATGTCTTGCATGGAGTGCTGTGGAGTAATGGCTGTTGTATTAGCTGCTTTTGATGATAGTATGAAAGAAGTATTAGCACTTGTCAACAAAACTGCTTACAACATAACATTAGCATGCATGAGCTGCATCGCCTATTCATTATCTTGGCAGCTCCACACACGCGGTTACTGCCTTATAAAACATTTTGCCGGGCCGAGAGCACACGCACACTGTTTGGTTTTGTGATAGAGTGGCAACATACAAACCATGGGGCGCGCTCTGGTTACAAGGCAAACAGGCACCGGAAAGATGAAACACTCTCTGTGACACACGATTGAGGAAGGGAGGGAGGGACGCAGGCAAGCAGGAAGAATAAGGAGTAGAAAGAAGGAATGAGGGATGGAAAGGATAAAGGAGATTATTCTCCATCTTTGCCTTGATCACTCCTTCAGTTAAGCTTCAGTCTTTTCTGTCATAAACAAACACAAAAATGTCCATTGGCTGACAGAGGAGGAGAGGGAGGGAGGACAGAAAAAGAGACAGAGGAGACATTGGACAAATGCACTGCAGGTGAGAGAGAAAGAGAGAGTTCAATGTTATGAAAAAAGAGTTCATCTGGTGCTCAATGATGACTGGCAAGAAAAAGGTAGCACCGGAACACAAATGGAAAGTAGACACACAACAAGTTAAGCTGTGAGGGCAACATTTGAGGGGCTGTTGAGGCAGATACAATCTGGGGGAAAAAGACAGCTTCAGTGGTAAGTAGTAGCTGATTTGAAAGACAGAAAGCTGGACATGATGAGAGGTTGACAATGAGACACAGGTTGAAATAGAGAGAGAGAGAGAGAGAGAGAGAGAGAGAGAAAAGAAGGAGAAACAGATGTAAACACAGAGAAAGAGTTACAGCTGAAGGGCACGGCAGGGTACCAGCCAGTGAGAGAAAGATGCAGAGATGCAGGGCGGTGTGACATGGTGACATTTGCCTCCACAAATGGGCTCTCTGGCTTTAGCCGCACAGTCTGGTGCGATGCCCCCCGACTGTGAGCCAAGAATGCACTTAGCTCAACAAGAGCAAATGAATGGCCCTGTTTTGACTTCTACCATTACACTCCTTCTCCCTGATAGCTGGTGCTGGGCAGAGTGTGTCTTTGTTGGAGCACAGGGATCCCTGCGTGTTTAAACACCCCTGCACCATGGTCTAATTAGTATGTTAAATCAGCAGTTGGATAATATGTGGATTTAGTATGCAACACTTGATTCTGGAGTTCTGGTTCATCTGAATTGATGGAGTTGTAACACAACTAAAATTAAACACAAGCGTCAACATATATTCCTACAAATAGTAGTATACTTCACATATCAGAGCAAATTTAAGATAAAAAGCTGTAAAGCAGATGCTGCTCTCACTTTATTTGATATACTGCAAGCTCGCACTGGATCCCTATAGAACCATGTTGTTTACTTCCCACAGAGAGGGATCTCTGTATCTACCCACCACAAGCTATGCAAACACCTGACAAGCCCACAGACATGTCAACAACAGGCCATTTAGCAGCCAAATCCACCACACCAGCAACTCAATGGAGCTAATTGCAACCGCTAAGGATTCTCGCATCCTAGGGCAGCACTGCTAAACATCAGGCTTATATGAATTATTTAGTTTTTTTTCCTGGAAGTCCACTTTAGACACATGTGCTCATCTCCCTGAGGAGATACACAGAAATCTTCTCCCCTTGTCAGAGACAAAGATGCTCATTCACAAGTATGAGCATCTAACCCCCCCCCCCCCCCCAACTGCTCATCAATGTTAATTATTTAATAGCCTTTTACACAACAAGTGCTTCAATCTAAACAGCCCTATAGGTCTTTTGTTGTCACTCTCAGATAGAGCCCATAATAGCTTACCATCTGCAGGTGTACCAGACCTTTGTTGTCATGGTTACAATGATAAACACACAGAAAAGTTTATGGGACAGTCATGGTTTAGTTGGATTTAACTAACCTTTAACCTTTCTAACTTGAGGTTAGAGAACCTTTGTTGTCATGGTTAGAAGAGAACTGTCAACTATCAATTTCACACAAAAAGCAAACACCACTCTCCTGTAAAAGTCCTGTATTTTGTCGACCCATCCACCTACCCCAACCATCTCCTAACACAGAGTTTGTTGCTCTGTACACTACTCGCCTGACTTCTTCCTTTGCCCCAGTCAGAATTATGACAGACCTCTCACCTTAAATGGGATATTTGTCTGCTTGTGAAACATGAAGTAAAAATTCTAGTAAAGGAACATGCAGCAAAATGAAATATTATTAGTGTAAACACAAACATATACACTGGCACATTCATCTGCTGTGAAATTATGTGCATGAGGAGATATTTGGAAGCACAAAAATGAACATGTATATGTTTATGTTTTATAGAACATTCAGACTTTCATATTGATATCTGGCCTGTAGCCCAGTCACCATTACATGTCTCTATACATTGTCAGTCTCTGATCACTCAGTCCCTCGACCCGTTCTGCATGTGTTGATATTCAAATCTCTCTCTCTCTTCTACTCTGTACCTCCAGCTCCTCGATGATTATTCATGTGCGTTTAACTCTCAAACAGCCCCTCATTAACTGTGGCACGCTGGGCCATACGTTGGGCCAAATTACGCAGCTTTGACATACACAAACCAGCGGGGGGGAGGGCGGGAGGGAGCGGAGTTGTCGGGATAAAAGGCCTGGCTCTCTACTTGGTCCTCGCTAACCACAGATAATGGCTGCCAACGTGTCTGTATGGTCTTTTAAAGCAATCAGCACTTTCACTTTTAGAGGAGTGTGGTTGGGGTTGAGGGTGTGGGGGGAGTGTGGGGGTGAAGAAGAGGGAGAGTGAAGAGCAGGAGGAGAAGGAGGGAATGGGGGGTGGACGGATGGTGTGGGTGGCGGGAGGGGGCTGGTAAACACTGAGTCAGGATTGGACCCTCACCATCAAACCCACAGTAAATTATGGGTAAAGAGCAAAGTTGAAAATCTACAGTGGACACCAGGGATTTCTTAAGTTGATGTACAGAACTGGTGTTAGGGATTTCATATTTGATTAATTGCCAGGTATGCCAACACAGTAATGACACTGTAAAGCCAGGAGTTTTAATGAATGATAAACACACACATCAGTTTGCGCAAACCTTGCTTTGTGTGTATCTCCATGCCATTTTGCATGCTGGGGATGAAGAGAAGTTGCCGTGATGCCGACATGCTCAAGCGTCAGACACGTCATATCTAGATTGGGCTATCTTTGATCATTTTAATGTAGCACAACTTTGGTTTAAATGTGCACCGTGAAGCTATATTATGTAGGAAAATATAAATATCTGATTGCTACTTGGCAGATATTCAATTTTAGATGACTCAGAATAAGATCATGAGCAAAATACTTGTTTGAAACATCCTAACTAGAGATTTTTTTTCTGTTTCCAAATGATAGCTAATGGAAGCAGACTGGTGAGTATGAAATATATGGATCAGGAAGTGTTATTGAATTATAACAGCTAATGAAGTCAGCGAGAAGATTAAAACGAGGCAGAAAATCCAGAAGGAAAACAGGGAAATAATCACACAATCAAATTACAGCTTATAAAAGTAGACGTTGAGTAGTGATAACAGGAACAATACTTTCTCTCGCTGCTACAATTGTAGTTGTATTTGAGTCAAGAGAACAATCAAAACCTCTTTATTCATTAACAGCTGATGTCCTAATAACAGTGATCACAGCTAAATAGTGGAAAAATCTAACAATGCATGTTAGTAACAGACAATTCAACCCTTTAAGCAACAGAGAAATTAGCTCTTGAATATACAATCACCACTACAGCAAGGTGATTAGTCTCTGTCTGAGAGTATACTGTGCACCCTAGGCCACCACACACATATGCACACACACACACACAAACACACATGAGCTTGAAATGAGCTTACATTTAAAGGTTTAGTGAAATAAACACCATGAGAATGTAGCTGAAACCCTGATATGTGTTGGCCCAAGAGTCTGACTTGTGTATATTTTTGGATCAGATTTCTGACATCACTTGCTTACTAGGGAGAGTTTGTTTCATTTAACAAATCAAACAAAGTCTATAATACAAACCCTTGTGTGAAAAAAGAACTTCAGATCAATTCAGTGTGAGAAATTACATATGATCCGATCTCACATCATTCAACTATACAACCAGCCCTTGCTACATTTAGTGTATAGACATGTCACTCAGTGGGGATTTAAATATGATAGAAATTACTGCACATATCTGTTATCAGCCGCATGATCTGACTTGCCATAATAACCCAGAGTGAGAACAAGTGTTGAATGACCTCAACATTGACTAAACTCAACATAGCCATTACAAATCAGCCTTTATTGAACTGCAGGCTGAAAATCACTCATCACTGCCTCTCCCCTGCATGTAGTTTGGCAATCAAATCAAAATGCACCCTAATTTGACAGTTGCTATGAGAGTGACCTCAGCATAATGTGAATAACTACCCTTTATTTCAAAGAAGAATTGAGACTAATTCTACATAGCTTGTCACATCTGACGTTGGACCTTAAGGTTTGAGGGGGAAGGGTTAGCACCATATGCTCAGTGTATGACAGCTACATCACAGCAGTGTGACAACTTAGAAGTGTATATTCCTCTCATGGGATGGTGATCGGCTGTGTGTGTGTGTGTGTGTGTGTGTGTGTGTGTGTGTATCACAGCTGTTTCAGTCTGAGGTCTGGTGCAGATGGCTCTTGGCGTACTTGCCAGTGATCTCTTTCCAGTGAGAACAGCATCCTCGCACACTGCTACCTGGACTCTGTTTAGAGGATAGGAAGTGACATGCTGCACACACACATGGATACAGAGAGTCACACAGACCTCCATCAGGGACTTTCACATATACAAAAAGACAGATAGACACACGCACACGCACGCACACACACACACACTCACTCACCCTTCTGCTTTTTATTCTTCTTGACAAAAGGGCTCTTTTAAGCTCTTCCTAAAAGACATCAAACATTTTCAGAAACTTCCAAAATTTTGCTTAGAAGAAAGAAATGGTCTTATAGTTATTCTTCTATAAAAATCAGAAGGTTTCTCATGTTAAAAAAATGTAATTAAATTATTTAATCCTTGTCTCTGACTAACATAAGTTTGACTTTGTAACTCAATAAACATACCTTTAAAAGTCTCCAATTTGTATGCCTTTAATAGATAAGTCTGCAAAACCAGACTTACAGTATCTGAAACATGGGGCATTGATTGTCACTGTATGCTGTTTATTTTATTATACATTTTCCACACACATGCATGCACATACACACCGGGAGTCCCAAGTACAACAGTTAAGGAAGACCAACAAGTCACTTAGCCAAACAACAACTAGGGTGTTTGAAAAGGAAGCATCTTTGCAGATTCACATTCACACACAGTATGCAGACACGGAAAACTACAGGTCTCTCTCTCTCTCTCTCTCTTCCTTCTCCTTGTTTCTCTCAGTTCCCCACTGGGGAAAGGTGTCCTCATGGGGGATAGAAAGGCCTCAGGGGATTTGTCTTAGTGCAGAGTGCCACCTTGTTGTCAAGACTGCAATGACACATTTCTTTCAAAGCCACTCCTGACAGACACTTGCAGAGGAGAAATGTCATTTCATGATGCATTGCAACATCAGTGCAGTGAGTACATAGATGGTTTCCACAATATCTCGTAAGATGAAAAGGGAGAAGGTGGGTTGGCCAGCAGCCAAGCAAATTATGTAAGAGACATAAGACTGTGTAGTATTTCAGATGTCTGTTCAGATATATGGCAACATTGTCTGCATCTCCATCTGACACTTATGACTTTTACACCTTACCTTGATCTTGCAAATTCAGTTTTTTTTTTTACTCCAGTTAGGGCTGACATGTGGTATTTCTTCATAAAGGATGCATATCAATAATAATGCACACACTAAACATGTTTCGCTGACATCAGCTTATACACAGTATATAAATAAGGGTTACAGAACTACTGCCAACTTTTATTAACTTTAATTTTGCATCAAATAAATTGAATTTTGAACACCAAGGTAAGAACTGTTTCAATCTAGGTGTAAAGAGATTTACACTGTGACAATGTACAGTGTAAATTAACTTCAATATCATGGAATGATTACTTGTAATTATGGTCCTAATTATAATGGTTTATGGAGCCTGAAAAAATATATAGAGGATATAGAAATGAACTATATGTTCATTTTTGGAATCCAGTAATTAGTTAAATATCCTGAAGGTGGGAGGTAAATCATTGTCGTGATACTGTCTAACGTCTTCTACAGCCATGACCATCATCATTATTCTGAGCATAGTTGAACTAAAGCAGTCAAACACAAGACAGTATGTATACAGATGTAAGTGCACAGATGTGTTAGGGAAAATGACCATTAGAAAACCCACTTCCTATAATTTGGGGAGTGCAGTGTATACACTGCTTCAGTTATATGTTTGTTAATGTGTATGAAAGCAGAACACAGGCAGCAGGGTCCTTGTCACAGCATTTTACAGGATGATGAAGTTAATTAAATGAGGAAAAGCAGGATGAAAAGACATGAAATGGAGGCGAAGTCAGGAAGGACCAAGGGGTGATTGTTAACAGGACATCTGGCACAAGCTTGTTTCTCTCTGGGAGAAGGCAGAAGGGAGGGGGAGGTAGCAGCCATAAGTACTTGACCTTCCACTTGTCTGACTGGGAAACTCACGTACACAAAATCAAACTCTAACAAACACACACGAACATACAACCACATACATATGCAAAAGTGTACGCGTTTTGTGTGTGAACAGATTCCCAGAGAGCGGAGAGAAACAGTGTGAAGGTGAACAACATGGCCAGCAGGGTGCTGACACGTTAGAGACGGAGACCAGAGGATGAGATCACTGTCCCGCCTATGGGCTGTAATGGCGACGGGAGCCTTTCTTGCAAGCACAAACACACACACACATAAAGACAAACACATGTGCATGCACTTGAAAACATAAACATCCACACACTCTGTACTCACTTTTATGTGCATGTGCACGCACACACGCATACAGCCTCAGAGTGTCTCTGGGAGTATGCAGTCGGTGTCTGTGCCTGCTGCATATGTGGCCCCATGCATAAACAATGTGCCCTGAGAGACAGTGGAGTGATACTATGGCCCTTAGCACAACTCCCATGAGCCTCTCTGCCCCCTCCATAACCACTACCACTCTTTCTCTATCTCTGCCTCTCTCTGTCTTTTACACACTCTCTTTCCCTCATGCACAAACACACACAGGCAAATGAACAGCCGGAATCTACACAAATGAAAAAGGAGTAGCAAAGAGACACAGAAGCACATGGAGGGGGAGAGGAAGGTATGCATAAAAATGTGCGTGCACACACACATACTGCTTACTGACAAGCACACTCAGAGGTATGTGGGTGCGCAGTGCATGTGTATACAATGATACAATGAGGCATACAAGCACACATGCACACACAAAGATACAAACGAAACCTTTTCAGAAACCTAAGAGAAGCAGATGTGCGAGCACATGTTGTGAGATTACATGCAGATAATAGAGGATACCTGCTGTAAGTGTACATACAAGGTACTGCTGTGTTTGTGTTGTTAGTGCAGGCTTCTTGACATCACTGAAACCAAATTGAGGGACATACATCTACAGAAAGCACAAGAGTGCCTGAAAGATGTCAATCCAAACTGGTATGTCTTCCGCAGTTCCACATAAATACATTTCCATCGTACTATGTCCCATTTCAAACTGTTCTAACCTAATGCTGATTTAACTACTCGCCACTTTATTTTCTCCACATTCCTTTCGCTTTTGCTGTTAACAACATCTGCTATCAGGTTGGTCCTCCATGAGAAAAATGTGTTTGGTGCACAGGAGGGCATGCATTTTAAATTTTCAGCAGCAGCACCAGCAGTTTGATTGGAATAAAACATAAGAGGAAACGGGTGGTTAGCATTTGCTAGCCACCCATTGGGTGGGTGGTTGCTGTAGGAAGGGAAAAAGTGCCACCAACAGGAACTCACACATGAGTAACTTCGCTGGAAACTTGTACACTGGAAATGCGAACTAAAAAAGACTATTGCAAAGACTATATATATATATATATGATAAGAGCAAAACAATTGAAAAACTAAACAAAACTTAGATCCCAGCACCCACATTGAACAGACACACACAAGTGAAATGGAAGATGTGAGATGACAAAGCCTTGTCACATGAGGACACTGTGAAATCAGTGTTTTGGTATTAAGTTAACCTACAACAGAGTGAGGGCAACCAATGTGAGGATTAAATATATGGAAGGAAATTAAAATAGGAAATTTAAGAGAGGGGGTGGAGGGGAGGGAAAGAGGGAGAAAGACCATGGTAGAGGGATGGAGGAGTTGGCGAAACAAAAAAGACTGTCCTCAGTATTATGCAGGAGATAATTGAGATATGCAACTCTTGACAAAATGTGCTATTTCACTGGAGCTGGGAAAAACACAGAGCAAGGGGGAGGGGGAGAGGGGGTGGAGAGATAGAAAAGAGGGATGGGGCGAGAGGAGAGCGAGGGAGCGAGAAGGAAGTCTAGAGGGAGGTGACAGTGGTGTATGTGGCTGTGCTGTCTGTCTGACCTGATTGCAAATAAGCGAAGGAGCTCTGCCGTGGCCCAGAAGCACTTCCTCATGCACACAACTCCTCTCTCGCACAAACACACACAACCTTCCCCTTTAATAAGACTGCTTAATGGTGGCTCTACACACATGCCACACCAGTAAAATGTGCATACGTGTGTATGTATGTATGTGTGTGTGTGTGTGTGTGTGTGTGTGTGTGTGTGTGTGTGCGTGCACGAGGATACATGTAACTGGTGAAGAAGGGGACAAGGAGGAGGAGAGGGTTGCTGTAGTGAGACAGCAAGGAAAAGGGGAGAGAAAGAGGGAGGGGGGGAGGGAGGGGCAACGGGTTGGGTTTCCGAGACGCATTTGCAATTTAAAACACGGTTTGGTATAATGAAAATGTAAAGCAGTGGTTTTATTTTATTCAGTGTGGCAGGTTCAGATTCCCAGAGAAGCTCCACTCGAGCAATCAGTCCATTAATAATTGAATTTTGTTCAGGAGCCGAGCGTGTTTGTGTGTGTGAGTATATGAGTGTGAGCATACGCGTGTGCGGTGTGTGTACACATATGTGTATGATGAGTGTGTTGAAGTGCACGTGACAAACCTCTCTTCTCTTTCCAGCTGCTGACCCTAATATGAAGCAGCCAATTAAAGATCTTTATTTAATTGCTGGGCGACTCATCCTCGCTGCACACCGTCATGCTCTGCCAGCAACTGGCACTGTGGCACTGGGTCGGGGCCAGGGACACACACACATCCATGCATATGCACACATATACACACAATGTCTTAAACACATGCATACAAGCTAATGCAAGAATTTCCTTAATGATAATTCCCAGAGGGAAATGCCTCGATGCAGCTGGACCATTTTGCATACACTAGGAAACAATATTATTGTGCTTTGATATCAGCAAAACAAAACTATGTGAATGTATGTGTGAACCAAAACATATATTCACCCTCAAATTGTGCATTCAATATAACCATGAAGAGGTGCAGAGAAATGCCAGTTCTCTCTTCTCTTACCCCTGGCTTGTCCTTCATCCCGCTCTCTTCACTGACTGCTCTTTCTCTCTCTAGGCCCAAACTTCACTCCATCCCTCTCTGCCCTAAATCGGGTCTCTCTCTTCACTCTCCCTCCTACATCTCTCACTCCATCGCTATATCTCTCTCTCTCCCTCTCCCTGGCTGTCAGAGAGTATCAGATCAGTAGTTAGATCCATGGCCGAGGCCAAGCCGGCCTCTCTGCTCTCAGCACTCTACCACAACACATCATTACAGCTGACAGCAGGACTTCACAATGCACTGTACGCATACACACGCGCGCAAGTGTGCATACACACACTAGTCGTAGATTAGGTGCATGCTCTCATTCGCTCTCTCACTTGCAAATATACACTCATTCAAACCCACTGTTATTAAGTGTGAGGTTTGCACACATTTAATAATGATCGTGCTGTAAAGATTCTACAACTTTTTTGCATGATGCATATTCACAAACACAGCTGGGTTTTTTTTATTGCACGAAGAGTTTTTTTTTTTTTTTTTTTTACAGATGGCTTGGTCGAGTTTCATAAAACAGAGATTTAAAATGGGTGGAGAAGGGGGAGGAGGGGAGGTGGGGGATACCACTTCCAAAACCAACAGCAGCAATATGCCAGCGCTGGCGGGAAGAGTTAGCCTCTGCATAACACTTCCAAAGAGAGGCATAGTCCCTCTTACAAGCCGTAAGGGCCAGCTGGTATGTGTGTATCTGTGTGTGTGTATGCATGTGTGGGTGGATATGTTTTTAAGCCAGGCTTTAGAGCTTTTTTTAAAGTGGGACTTACACGCTTACACACACGCGCACCACACAATACTTGAGAATACACCTGAGAATACACACAATCACCATGTAGAACAACAAATCTAACACTTTGCCTACTTTGATCGGCTACACAAAAACAAGGGAAGCGTTCGGGGTAAGAGGGTCAGGGTGGGGGGCCAGGTGGGTGAGAGAGGGGAGTTGCTGAAGATTTGGGAAATGGTGCCCGAACGAAAAAAAAAAAAAAAAGTGCCCACATTCCCTCCCCTCTGGTGTGATGACAGGAGGAGAGTAAAGGGAAAAACAAAACACACTAATCTTCTGGCTTCGCAGGAAGCCACAAAGCATCATTTACACAGCGGAGTTAACAGGAGAGCACCAGGCTTCCTGATTTGCAGCGAGCAGCCTTGTTCTAGATAGAGATATTCAGACTGTCAGTATAAACTGCTTCTGTTTTCGTTTTGCATTTATTTCAATGCCAGACTCAGGGCATAAATTTTTCATCACCTGCTAAGCTATGAATAAAAGATTAAAAAAGGAACTGAGAGGGGAGTGGAGGGAAGGGAGAGAGGGACATAGAGAAAGAAAGAGAAAGAGAGAGAGAGAGAGGGAAAAGAAGGAGTAGAAGAAGGAGAGGTACAAAAAAGTCTAACAGATGTGGCGCATGCGGTGCAACGTGCGAGTGCTGTGTGCATAGTGAGAAGGTCTCACTCTCCCCTTTCTCTTTGCCCCCACACACCAAACTCCCCTTCACCCCCCTGCTCTCCCACCCTCCCTCTGCACCACCATCCCAATATACCTCTAGAAAGAGAGCAGTGGCTGCGGTGCAGGGTAAAGATGCTATAATGAGCGGGAGGCAGAGGAGCATCTCACCTTGGCTTTTTATAGGATTACCTGAGAGGTGAACTCTCTGCTCTGTGAGAGGATTCATCAGTACATCCTCTCTCTCCCTTCTCCTCCATCTCTCTCTCTCTCTCTCTCTCTCTCTCTCTCTCTCTCTCCCTGCCCTCAGCGGTCTTTGACAGGCAGGGCGAGAGTGAGATGTCGAAGAGCTGCCGGAAAATTCTCTGCTATACGGAGCTGACAGGTTCAGGTGGGGGTTAAAGAAGGGAGAAAAAGAGAGGGATGGAGAGAAGGACGAGGATATGCACAGATAGGGAAGGAATGCATCCAACTCTCTCTCTAATTCTCTTTTTTTCTCTTTCTGTTGAGTTTATGAAGCTGTACATCCTGCTTCATATGGACTAGGACTGTTAAATCCATATATACCTCACACCATTACCTCCTCTCCAACTAGCAGAGTCATAGCCTGACAGTATGCCACCTGTATTATGAGGAGCGCTTGTGCCACTTGCATACTCAATGAGAATCCTCAATTTTTGTTACAGATAATAGACATGGTACTTTCACGTCCAGTTGTGGTTGAAAATATACACCTGCACAATCTATCTATCTATCTATCTATCTATCTATCTATCTATCTATCTATCTATCTATCTGTCTATCTGTCTATCCATCCATCCATCCATCCATCCATCCATCCATCCATCCATCCTAATTTTTCAGGAGCAATAAGTATCAAAGTTGTGGCAAATTAAAGCAGGACAGATTATGGTAAGCTGTGACAGGAACTGCATGAACACACAACAGAGAAAACACACACAGAAGTGCACACATACACCCTTACACCAATTGACCCAATCACACAGAGTGTAGTCTAAAGAGACAGGTACATGGAACCAATGCAATGTAGACAACAAAAACACACAGAGTGCATCATGTCCAGTGTGTGTGTGTGTGTGTGTGTGTGTGTGTGTGTGTGTGTTTGTGTGTGTGCATCTGTGGGTGCTCAGGTCTGCAGGGAATAAGTGTGATCCACACTCAAGACACCTGATCAAAATCACCACTTATACAGATGAGCAGTCACAGCACATCCACTCAGTGCAGCAACCCCAAAGCTGTACATATATACATACATAAGCATACAGATACAGTCGTATGACCTTGTCTCAACATGCAAAAAAAATTAATGCTAGATTCACCTGAAATATATACATTACATTGACGGAGAGAAAAAGAACACCCACGAGCTATGTGTGCTGGTAAACACACGGAAACATGCTGGTTGTGACCTCACGCACTTTCACACGAGCAAATACACTTTGTATAAACATATATACAACCCAGAAGGTTGTCGCAAATGTATGTGCAGGGTGAAATTCATCTCTGGTTAGAGTAGAGGTAATATATCCCACCAGGACCTGTGTTCCTCATAGCAATTTAAAATAATTATTGTGAGACCTGATGCTAGACGTCAGCCCCGGCTTTCTGCATCTAAATGAAGCTAAGTGTGTGTCTACGTGGTGTGTGTGTTTGCCTGCATTTTAGAGGAAACCGTGTTGAAGGCTAGCTAAACTGGCCCATAAGCCTCCTGCACCTCTGCTGCACTTAGGTTTTATACTACTGAAAAGAATGGGAGTGATATTTTTACTTCCATCGTCTTAAAATACAAGCTTCACTTAAAATAGCCAGACACCTGAGGAACTGGAGGCTTATCGAAAATAGCGTGATGAGATCATAATGACGACCATTAGAGTTCTGACATTTACTGTCAAAATATAAAGTGGAAACATTGAAAGAAGAGAATTTCACAGGATTTGTGCGTTTCTGAAAATACAACGTGTCCATCTGCCCGTCATCTCTGCTCATCACGATTATTACAAATACTGTTGATTCATCAGCGGGCAATCAACCACAATTCACAATGTTCTCATCAGCCTGAGTTTCTTCGACAGGTAGTGCAGGTATGAATGAGCTGTGGGAGGATAACAACACTTAAAGCAGTGGATCAGTTCAGCACTGTGTTTTCTCAGTAGTCTGCACTGATAACAACTCTTAACCCACTGTGCTGCACAGCCACAGATTAAAGGTAAAGATTCAAGGATTGCATCACAATAACACAGTGAAAGCAGTATTTTTATTTGCAAATTGATTCTGTGTTAGTTGAATGAAAGGTTTTTTTTTCTACAGTCAGTTTATCAGTTTGCCCCTCACACCTCCTACTCTTTCACCTCCTGCCGTTTCCTCATGTCACCACCTACTCACCACCTTTCCATCTCACCTCCTTTCCATCTCCCCCATGTCACTCTCCTTGTTACCCCTTCTTCCTCCACCCCTTGGCATCCATTGTCACCCTTTTTCTCTGTCCTCCCTCATGTCGTCCATCTGAATCTGACCACTTCTCATCCTCCCTTGCTACGATCTCAGGCCAAACACTGTGAGCCTTTCCTCCAACATCATCTCCCTTCAGTCAGGAATAAGGGCGAAGGCCATGCCAGGAGGAGCTGGCATCAACCTGTCACCCCACCATTCCCGCTTCCTCCTTCTGCCAGCCTGTTTAATCAAATTACTCCCCTCACCCATGCACACACAAGTCCATTTCTCAATCAACTTCCCTCTATGCTCTCTCTCTGCCCCTTCTTCTTCTCCTGTCCTAAACCTTGTTACATTTGCTCTCTATGTCCGCCGGCTTCTCACAGAGAGTGTTGAAAAACATACTGACAAAAATGTGTGTGTGTATGCTGTGTGTCTCAGTGGCTTTGCATGTGTCTACGTGTTTGTGAGTGCGAACAGCGCAACACATTACACTGTAACAATGGATGAGGCTGCTGTTTCATCTTAATTAAATTTCCCTCCTCTTTTCTGCTTCCTTCCTGTGTGCCCACTTGCCCACGCTCCAAATGTCAACAGGATTTGGGCACATGGAGTGGCATCTGGTGCCACATCACCCAACACACATGGATACAAAAAACCTCACAGCACGCCGAGTTAACCTGGAGCGCCGCCAAGCCAGCAGCTACTCGCTAGCTAAGTGCCACAGTGCCAGTCAAGTGCCCGTTCGGCTGTGCGCCCACCCGCATCACCGCATTGCGCACACACTTACACACGCTGGCACTTTCAACCCCCAATGGCACTAGGCGATGACAGGGAGACAGAAGGGCCTTGCCTTGCTGAGCCGCTCCCTGCCCCAGCACATACTGTACAGCTCTCTACCTAACCCCAGAGCCATACTGTATCTCCATACCCAGACTGGCAGTGATGCTCAAACACTCAAAAGTGTGTTCTGTCGTTACAGTGTAACATGGAGACACCACCTCCCAACGTCTCCTCTGAAATACATATGAATATGCACGATTACATACTGATAGCTCGGGATTCGGGAATAGAGACAGAGGGAATAAATAAGGTAAGTGACGACAGCGACCCTGAGTTCAGTCTTTTCCTGTGAAGTAAAGTTGGTGTCAAAAAGATGCATAAGTTTTAGCCGTGGGGATGATGAAAGAGAGGAGGGAAGATATATGATTAGCCACAAGGAGAAGAGGGAAGAGAAATACTTAAATAATTTGGTGGACAATATTCATATTCTCGTAAAAACACCACTGTGCAGGAATTAATTCAGGAAACCCCATTTTCCCTCACCTCACAGACTTTCTCAGCTCTCCTTCATACAGATTAGAGTTGACTCTCAATTACGGTCCATCTCCGAGTGCAGATGACAGTGTGAAGCGGGCCCAAATAAAACACATCAGGCTTTTCAAATAGGCTGGTTCAGGACCACTGAGCAGCCAACAGTGCCAGCCGGCCAACTCCATATACAGCCATGGCTGTGAAAGTGCTCAAGGAAACTAGAAAGCTAGCCATGCTGCCTGAGCCTAACATATGCTCTATTCCAATCCGTGTCACTCTTCATTTGCCTGTTCCTCCTCCTTGGTCAGGGCAGCTCTAATTCCCTCTAGTGAATTGTGCTACTGCTTTTCTCTACAATGTCTAAATGCCGACCGGCTCCATATCGACTGAGTGAAGTGCATGACGACTCTAGCAAAGGAGGATGAGAGGGAGCATCAGATACGAGCCCATTTGTAAATTCACACTGCACTAATTTGGCTTGGTTTTGGAGCAGTGCGCATATAAAAACAGATGCAGTCAGGCAGAGAGAGGGAAACACAGAAATGGGCCTTGGTAGCTGAAAGCAATGAACTAAACAGAATATCTATTGACTTGTTTGTGGAGGAAATGCCCCATGCTATTTGTTTGGTGCTTGTCTTTCTATTGAGTGAGATAATCAGTGAGTGATTATTTGATGTAGGAAAACACACAACCTCATTCAGTGTCTGCCTGCGAAGATGTCAACACACAGCACAGCATTTCATCTGCACATAAAGTGATGTGTTGTATGTTTACTGTTACAGAGGTACTTGTGTGTTTTCAAGTGTACATGCGAATGGCAGACGGGTTTTGGTGGGTGGGACGTATGAGAGCTTGAGTGACACTGAGCCTCGTGTGGGCATATACACCTGTGTACGATTGTGCACCTTCTCTAAAAAACCCACTCATTGCGTGGCCTCGGAGTAAGTGGGTGAGTCTGTCTAGATCTGTGCAGCCACTCACACACTAAAGAGGAAAAAAAAGCAACTGCCTGCTGCTTTGCCAGCTTAGTGTAGGCAGGACAGGCAGAGGGGTAAACGAGAGTTCATTAAGAGATTCCGAGGCACCTGAAGTTCATTTGTCTCCCTAAAGCATCAAAACAGGATAATAAGGACTGGGGAGGAAGGGAAAGGCAATAGCGAGTCATGTCTTTGTTTTTCCTCTCTTTAACAATTCTCTCCTTTAAATACTAAAGTCCTTTCATCCTTATCTGCTACTTGTCTGTAAATTCCAATATGAAAAATGTCTTAATGCATTCCAATGTCAAGGTTTATGCAGGGCAAACCTGTCTCCTTGCACAATGCTGCAGAGATAAGGAGAACAAAATCACTTCTGAGTCAGTATTTTAATTCAAACCACGGGTCACTCTCTTTTAAGTGCATGATGTTTAAGACTGTTTTGAGATAGTGGAGATTTCAAAATATTTACTCCATGGCAGATTTTAAACGTGTGCCCCACAACATCATTGCAGTTTTCAGAACACTGAGAAAGGTGTGTAGATACAGACGTTCAGAGCAATCATCTCTCTCTGCATCTAGCCGTTGAATAATTAATTAGCTTTAATTGTCATTTAGTTTCTGTTTCTGGCCTCCCTCGCTCATTGTAGTTTTGTACCTGTGTGTGCTCTCCTGCCCCTGCCTTGCATATGGCCAGTGCTAAGGCTAATAAATATGCTCTTATAATCCTGCTGCTGGTGTCATCCAAGTGTCACTCGTAGACATAAGGCAGGGTGACAGTGGGGCGCCCCTTCCAGTGTGTGTGTGTGTGCTTAATTTGACTTTGCATGGATGAATGCGTGGTTGTGAGTTTATGTTGAGTGTCTGTGAATGTGTGCTTTTTTGTGTGTGTGTATGTGTGTGGGTTGCATGTCTGTGGGACTGATTAAGACACACTCTTCTCTGGTGTGGTGGGGACACCTGGTCTTAGTGGGAAAATGGGCTGAGGGCCACCAGGGCAAGAGGGTAGGCAGAGAGAGAGGGGAGAGGAGACAGGAGGGAGGCAAGGTGAGCTACAGGGAAACACTGTCATCCACTTCCGTACCAAAAGGAATTTTAATTTAGCCACAGTCAGATTAGACCAAGGCACATGGCATAGGTGGAGAGTCACATTCCTGCCAAGATATTAGGTAACTCTGATTGGGCAAAGTGACAATACACAAATAGATATACTATATTAACACACACAGAGTTTCAGGTCTCTCTCAAAGCCATGGGACAAGAAAATCAGTCATTAGTATATTAACATAGTATTCTTGACCTATGTTATTATTTTAATTATAATCAAATAAAACATTTTTGAAAAGCTGCATAGTGGAAAGACAGATTTCATCTGCACAAGCAGATTTTGTGGAGTGCATTTGGACACATAAATTTCACTGAGATGTTGGATCATGCATTATCCAGAGTTCATTGCATCAGCTGCGATTGATTTGTTTATGTCCAAATGAATTTACAGAGATTAGTACCACAGGCTCCTCTGCTTGTTTTGTTCACTGGAACCAAATAACACACAAAGTTGCTGCTCTTCCATCAAATGTTAAAAGCTGTTTTTGTGCAGAATAACCATGTACAGTTCACTCTGACTTTTAGAAAATCAGGAAAAAGGAATATAGCAAGACTGTGGTAAATCTGTGTCTGCTTACTTTTCTCACACCATTCCAGGGCATAATTTAACTTTAAACTAACCACCATAACAGTTGTGCAACAAGGACAGTGCTGCTATAACCTGCTTATCAGTTATAGATTTGTCAGTGTTGCATGGAAACAAGCTCCAGACTTGCAGTTCATCTACAGTAGCCAGTGGGCATTTGTTACACATGGCAGTGACTGCACACAGTGATAAACAGAGATCAAGCCAGGACACAAGCATAGACAGAACACATGAGGTTCACACTGCACTGCATGCACACACACAAACACACGCAAGCACACACACACAAACAGACATCACATCCACAGCAAATATTAAAAAAAAGCCCAAGGCAGCTTGCCAGAATGAAGTAACAAAGCTAAGCAGGAACAGCACTTTTCTTGGTGTCTGCTTAGACTTAACGTAATTGCCGCATGTCTGTCATTGCCGACGAAGGCGAAGAAAATGTCTTCCTCAGCTGCTCCCCTGCCTGTTTTGTTCGCTGCACTTGTGTAAAGTGGGAGAAAATAAGTGTCATTCAATGAATGCAGCTATTCTTCCCATGACAGCTTCATATCTGTGAGATGGGGGGAGGCCATCCCAAAATCCTCCTTTCTACTGGTAACGCCTTTGACAGGGTGTTAAAAAAAAGGCCCCACCTCTTTGTCCAAGCATGGGTGAGCACACACACACACTCACATATAAATAGCACACACACCTACGTCCCACTCAAATAAGTTTTTACACACCCACTCAACAATGCACAAGGACTAACATTCACATACACATACACACAGACAAATGCAGAGAGAGAGCACTGAAGGGTGTCTGTACTGAGTGAATGGATGCCCTTTTTAACCCTGCTCAGCAAGTATCCCCGTGTTAATACAGCTGATTAGGTGGCCGAGAGACAGAGAGGGACAGAGAACGAGACAGAAACAGGGATGCTGCTGAAGAGTCGAGAGCAGAGTAGAAGGACTTTCCTATATTCTTACAATTGTACCTGTCTGTCAATCTGTCTGACCCTGTCTCACACTTACTCTCAAGCTCCTGCGCCCTCACTTTCATATGCAGCAGGCAAATGGGTCAGTTGCCATGGCAACAACTGAGAGGCCAGGGATCTTGTAGTCTACTAAGAAAAGTGGGGGAAGTCGCCCTCCCACCCTGACCCCACATACATACTCAACAGTGAAGAGAAAAAGAGTGAGATGGGCTGGACTGGGTGCTGTGACACAGATGATCATGATGATAATGCACACGAAAGAACACAAACACACATGCCACACACGCAGACCTCAAAACATCATGTTCAAGTGACGCGCAACTGTAGCAGGAGTAGAAATAATGATGATAAGTCCCCAAAGAGGCTGAGGTAAAAGGATGAGTCAACACAACATGGACATGAATTAGTAGTTAAAGCATAGCAATGGTCAACTTCAACAAGGTACTCACTACTTACTTTAACTAATACCACAAACCTAACCAAGTTTAATTTTGTGCCTAAATCTAACCAAAATTCAACCACAACACTGTCATGGAACTGATGTATTTTTTCACAATGATTTTCATCATTGCGGAGTGTATATATCAAATGATTGGCTGTTTTGTTTGGTTTGGATTGATTTGTTTTGAGTTTGCATACAAGTTACACCTACAGCAGAATATACCCACGGCGATTTCTCTGTACACATTCAAAGTTTGGAAACTGTTGATTGCATAACCCTAAAGAATGTGACCTTTTAACCTCCCCAAGAGCCTATGGCCCACCTGAGGACTATGCTTTCCTGTACTGTAGCGGTACCCCTGCTGATGGTGCACTCCCTTGAATATTTTAATAATCGCTGAAATATTAATTCGTTGCACTGAGATGATGAGAAAAAGTAGTAAGGAATGGGGCTGGAGTGAACTAGTGATGGAGGGAAGTCCTTCCCAAGTTTTTCCACTGGTTCATAATGTCAGCTCTGTTTGTTGAAGCCAGGTCCACATGTGGAGGGAGCCATGACTGGTTGCATTATGGCATTATCTGATATTATTTTATATTGTACCAAACTTAGTCCTACTCTCAGAGAGAGTGACATAGAAAGAGAGGGAGGGGGATGGGGGTGGGGTGCAGGGATGGGGACGTGGGGGGGGGGGGGTTAGACAGAGAGAGCGAGACCCCTCCGGCACCCACCCTGATGTGTATGTTACGCTCTATTAAATTAGCATGAGTCCAATATTAAAATAATAACATTTACCTCCACAATAAATGCTTTGGGTCCCAAAATCAATACCTCTACCCTATAATGGCAAAGTATCATTACAAATAATAAGAGCAAAGTTGTTGCATTATATTGAGCATTTAAAAAAAGCTCAGAAGGCCATGCACGTATAGATTAAATAATTTCATTTGAAATGTCACAGATTCCCATAAGAGTTAATAGAGTTACATTGTTAATGTGATTTTTTTTGTTCAGTTTGATGACAAAGAAAGCAAGAGGTAACACGATGATAATGATACTGTAATGAAACAGAAGAAAAACAGAATGGTATGTGCTCTGTTTATACACAATGCCATTAATGAAATGTGTCTTCTACTATTTAAGTCATAAGAGTGAAAAAAAGGAAATCCAAGGCTACCCTGCTTCGTAGAGGTTTACCTTGTGCTTAATTGCTTGATTGAAGCTCTCTTCATAAGGACATAACTAAGTAACTAAGGCACTAAAGACGCATATATCTTTGCATCCACAAAGCAATCCTATTAGTCTACACTCAAAATAAATCCATGTATCAAATCAGAAAGGAAAAATACATGATTGTGGCACACAGATGAATTAGTGGATCTCACTAAAAGGACTCAAATACTGGAGTGGAGTTATTATTGTATCATCTTTGAGTTTGTAGAGCTGAGTCTAAAGGTGAGAACAGAATTATGGGGAACTATACAGCTGAATTGTGAAGGCCCCTGTCATGCTATCTATGGCCTTATTGGATGAGCCACTCTCAAGGTACTCAGTCTCCATTCAGAGCATGAATCAATGGCTCCTGATTAGATTTCGGGGGGTTACTATGCTGTTTTTGTTTGTTGTGACATCTTCCCTCGCTTTGTGAGGTCTCTGTGCTCCTGTCTGACAAAGGCACCACCTCCTCTGATGGAGGAAGAGAGAAATGGGGAGACAGGAACCGGGGGAGGAGGGGAGGGATCATTGAGAAGGACCGTCAAGGCTCTCTCTTGTTCGTTCTTCGTTCTGCTCTTGCGTGCAGGCGTAAAAGTAAGCATTTGCGTTTTTATGTATCAGTCCTGGAGTGTCTGTGACCATGCAATAGCATAAAGCATCCGCAGTCATGGAGCACTCATTGACTATTTGCTAAATATGTATCAGCAGAGAATATGTGTGTCTGGTCTAAATTGAAAACTGATTTTTTTTTTCTCTGCATGTTCCTGCTGCTATTAGTCATTATTTTGTTCCTGCATCCTCTGCTCTATTCAGCAGAGGAATTGGGAAATGAAAGAGGACCATGACGAAAAACGAAGACATTTACATGGATGAAGGCTCCCAGGTTTCCAAGAATTCATTATGCAGGTCAGAATGACCTCCTGTGCGATCTTGGATGGTCACTTCAAATGGTGAAAGTCCAAACAGGATAGTGAGCTGAGTGAAAGCAGCTCACCACGCAGCTCCCATGTAAAACAGCTCCGCTGTCCAGTGCATATTATACTGCAGAATTGTCAGTAAAGGAAATTTATCGTGAGAAATGTTTACCAGAAGATGTTTGAGAAAATATATCCCACTGCATTCCAGCCAAGCCAAGGCCAAGCCTCACAGCTATCACAAGTAAACTGCCTATGTGATAAGGGGCTGAAAGAATCCGATAAGCTCTAAATCTAAACAGGGCCAAAGCATCTGCCTTAATAATAAATGTGCCATGCTAAAAGGTTACTTGAACTGCCGAATTCAAATTTAATTGAGGCTGTGTGTTGAATAATTAATCTTTTTCCCAGGGAACACAAGGCGCACTGGACAAGCCAATGCTGAGAGCCCAGAGATACACAGAGAGAGGAGGAGAAGGAGAGACACGGAAAGAGACGCAAAGATGGAGGGAACACAGTGAGGAGGGCTGCGCCAACCCACGCCACCATCCCGTGAACCCTGCCAGAGCACGACCCACTATACAACACAGTCAGGGCATGATGTCATCCGCCACATCATCACCCTGGTAACCGGCCTACGTGTGCGTGATTGTGTGCAGACGGGAATAAAGAAATCAACCTTTCAACAACTGAGCACAAATAGGAGAGTGTGAAAAAGGGCAAAGGCAAAGAAAAAAGCGGAAGGAATCAAAGCATTAGCGGGGGGTGGGGGGTGGGGGGCATGAGATGATGGTTTGGATTTTTGTTGTTATTATTGTTGTTGTTGGGGTACAAAGCCAATATAAAGAGGAGTGTTTAACTGTCTGTCTTTAATGTTTGTATCAGTTTGCTCCTCTCTCATTCTCCTCCTCCTCTCCTTCCTCTGTAGGTATTTCAGTTGGAGGCGTCTCCTTAGATCTGTGCCTTTTAATGCTGACTGCCGCAAATCTTTTGAGGCCGACTACAAAAGCAAGCTGGCAGTAAACTTTTCCCCCTGAAGGAGAAAGAGAGGAGTGCTGTTTGGGATAGCTCCACTCTGGGGAATCTCTTCCCCACTAGGGGTGATCTGAGGGTGCCACTGCCCCTCCTCTGCCTTAACTGGACTGGCCCCACAAAATGACACACACACACACACACACACACACACACACAGGCACACCTGCGACAGCTAAAGAGCATTTGTATGTTTAGCTTGGCTACATGATGACTGATTTAGTTTGGTGCATATTCATGTATCAGGAAGCTTTTATGTTTTGTTGTGTACAGTACGATGTGCCTTGCTGCATGCAGTACAGCAAATTGTACATGTAAACACAGTATTGTACATAATCGTGATGGTTGTATTGCAACTGTGCTGTCAGGCAGCAGCAGCAGCGGAAGCAGCGGCAGCTCTGGTCTTCTAGGTTTTTTTCCCCCCTCTCTCCCTCTCTTTCTCTCTCCCTCTCTCTCTCTCTCTCTTCTCCCATCAGCCCTCTCTGGGTATAAGGCAGCTTCCCTCCATTGTTGATCTGACTCTGGGCTCTACATTGCTGAGGTGGCGGATTGTGGCGGAGAGATGCCTGTCAGGAACGTGCTTATCCTCTCGCTCTAGCCACCCTCTTATACATAAAATATCAAACATCTGAGGGACAATATGCTGACCTGCTGTGACCTCCACACATGCATACACACACAAAAGGGACACACTCACCCACGTGCACACAGACACACACAAACACGCACCCACCATGGAAAACAGAGACACAGATGCACACACAGACACACACACGTGCACAGATGAATGCTGGCATACAGTGACACACACACACACACACACACACGAATGCTCAGAGAGCTCAATTCGGCTCACATCCCCCACTCGTACGTGCTTTGACTTTTTTCCATCACCACCACATCCCTCAGATGATGTATTTGCGACATCTGGCGGCGCTCGCTATATTCATGGGTAGAGATACAACGCGTGTAGGAGGGAGTGAGAAAGCAAGAGAGAGAGAGAGCGAGCTAGAGAACGAGGAGAGAAAAAGAGCCATGGTTGCCTGAGATGGCAGAGCGACTGAGGAAGAGAAAGAAAAAAAAGAGTGGGATAGAGGGAGGACCCCTAATCAGGGGGACATAGACGGACGGATTCATTGGCAAATATACTATGAGTTCCACGCCGTAAAGCCGCAAGCACCTCGAATTCCACAGCAAAAGGCTTGGGTACCCCCTAGTGGGCACCCAGCGGCAATCTGGCCATTTTTGCGTTGTGGGGGTGCCACGGTGGGCTGCCATGAATCCATAGGGGTCAGAGGTCAGCCTTCTTGAGTTGCAGTGACATCATGACAATGGGACACTTCTAGAGCCTCAGAAACACAAGCTGATCCATTCTGCTGAGGCTAAGGCACCAGGCCCCTCTTTTCCCACACATTCACACCCTCTGCCAGACAGCGAGAGAGGGAGCAAGAGAGAACGGAGGGGTGAATGTGTAGCCCTCACCCCCAGAACCCCCAACCTCCAACCCCCATCTCTCTTTCTTTCTCTCCCTCTCTTTCTTTCAGGGGCTAGATTAAAAGAGATGGCTTAATTCTGTCTAATTATCTACCCTTACCCTCTCCCTGCTTCCTCCCCCTCTTTTTCTCCTCTCTCTCCCTCTCCCTATATCTCCGTGTGTGGATACTAATTAGCTGATGTGAATTGTATCTACTATACAAATAGACTGTTTAATTATGTGAAAAAAATATATTTCTGCCTTTTAAAACATTACACATTTCCACCATCAGTCCGATCATCAAATGTTTCTTTCCCTCATTTAGGTGGCACAGAAATAATCCAGCAGTGTAACTGTCTTTGCTGTGGACCAATCAGCACAATGATACCATGACTGATGATATTCATCAGAGATTATCAAATTGCTCAGATAATTGCAAGACATAAAGGGAAAGCCTGGTGTAAATACTGAGCGGCACTGTCGACTAAACCTACAGCATTACTGCAAACTCAACATTGGAAAAACATTTGATTCATCACTCTAACTGTATTAGCACAACAATAAACAATACATTTTCACTCACATGTTCATTTGCTTTATGTAATAATACTGCAATCTCTGTGCGTGCATGTGTTTGTATGTAAGCGTGCATGTGTGCATGCGCGTTACATAAGCAGAAATCACATTAATGAGATCATACACTGGTGTTGAAAGTGCTAATTAGTTGCCAGGCTGAGGGTGAGGAAACTAGGCGAGGATCCTAGTGACTTCAACCATTGTTTCCTAATCCCCTCCACACATTCATAATTCATTCCATCATGGACGGCGATGATACAGCGGCGCTCGTTTTGTCTCTTTTTCTTTCTCTCTGGTTGGGGAGATGATGTTTTTTTTTTCTTTTTTCTCCTCTCTTTCCTTCTTGCTGTGAGGTTTCACTGCGATCATAATAAAATGTGCGAGCGAGGGATGTTCGCCTCGGGACCCAGCTGTCGGGCCACTTTGACAGCTTCATTTGTGGTGTCGCTCTTTGATCCTTCCTGTCACTGATATCCAACACCACTGAACATACATTTGCCCCCCAACCCAAATAAATAAATTAGTGAGTAAGTAGTGAACTGTGCAGTGCAGAGCCAAGTGAGACGAGGTTCTCAAGCTAGTTGGCTGTTTGCTACATCTGCTGTGAACTATAGCTTGCCTCCACCCCCTTTGCTCTCCCTCCACTGCAGCGATGCATCGACACCCCCAGGGCTGATCCCTTTGTAAATGCTCTCTGACACACACCCACCTACCCACATGCACACACAAACAAACACACAATCCTGTACAGAAATAACAGCAGAATCAATCCCAACACAAACTCCCTTTGCATATAGTGTATATTCCCAAAGTGCACCATTACTGCACAAAAGACAGTAAGACAGAGAGGTGTTGTTAAGATGTGAAGAGTGAGGTGCAACACTAAACAAGAGACAGACAAATACAGATACACCTGGTACAATATTGTGATACTGACAAAAACAGATAGCAGGAGGGAGAGCCGGAGGGGGGACTGATTGTGATCGGTGCTGTCAGGTCTGAGATGCTGAGATGACAGAGATATCAGCCATATCTGCTCTCAAGTGATACAGATACAGAGAGACAGACATCAGCCCACACTGGCCTCCCACTGCATGGACGCAACTACCTCAAGAGGAAGTGATGAGCTAACAGTTTTCTATGTTAGTGTAATTCAGATGATATGCTTATACTCATTTGAAAAGGGGTTTTGACAAAATAAGTTTAATACTTTAATCTCTTATGTTCTACCTAATACATGCTTGTGTAACGAGTTTCCATCACAATATAGCATTTTGAATATGTAAATGGATAATAATGGATGTCATTATACATCCATGCACAAACACATCCCTAGCTAGCAAACAATATATAAACAAATATTCCAGATTTCTCAGGTTGAATGCGTAACAGTGATTGATCTGCAAAATACTCACAGACAACACATTTTTATTTGTTTGTCCTCCAGTCACAACTCTTGCTCATAGCACTGAAAGCATGATTAGACTTTTTTATGGTTTTGTTTAGGCACTCACAGCACTTGCTTAAGGTTGGGGGAAAAAATCATAATCTTGCTCTAATATCAAAAAGTCAACAGTAACCTGAAGCAAAACACAGTACACATTGACTTTATTACCATGTAGCCTAATGGGATCAACAACATTTTCCATAACCTTAACCAATGTGCTTTTGTTGCCTAAACCTGACCACAAACAAGAAAGACTGAGGATGAGAACTCCTGTCCCCTGTGCTACACCTGTCTGTCTATCTAACTATCAGTCTGTCTGTCATCCATCTATCTACCATCCATCCATTGAACAAGAAAGCAACACGAGATGTGAAAGAGCAGACTCCCTCTGGTGACTGACTATCCTTTTGGCTCAGTGATTGCTTCTTCTCTGATGTCAAAGACATGAGACACACAATTTGTCCTGCTGTAATCGTATGAACAACATTTATATATATATATAAAATCAATTCTGTATTGCTAAAATTCACCACTTCACACTGTGGAAAACTTTCAACCGAGCCAGGTGTCAATGCATAAATGCATACATTGACAGAAAAAGAAAGAATATTTTTATTCTAACATGTTTAGTCCCAGCAATGCTCAGATTATAGCACCCACACTCAGATGGATACGAACACGGTGTACATATAGGAGATCCTCCTTGAAACGCCTTTACAGTTGGCAGGTACTAAGATTACTGGAGGCATTTTGACCTCTCCACCAGGCGTGTGGGCATCAAAACTACAGACCCTACAGACACCCACAAGGAGGAGGTGGGTAGGCCTTCCAAGAAAGAACAAAAGAAAGACAGAAGAAGAGAGATGATAGTGTGGCCCAACTTTCACACTCAGGGAATTTTTTCATAAAGATCTAAGAATAAGTGTGTGTGTGTGTTTGTGTGTGTGTGTGTGTGTGTGTGCGTGTGTGTGTGATGACAAGATGGAGAAGGGAAATAGATAAGACAAGAGAAGGAAGGGACTCACCTTGACAGAAAGTGAGGATGAGAGGGAGAAGATAGTTGAGCCACCTTTAAACTTCAACTCTTTTGTCAGATGAGTGTAAGTGCTGCATAGAGAGCTGGTGGAAGGCTGTATGGAGAGCACTGGGAGAGGCTCACCTTGAGAGGAAGAGATGGAAGGAGGGTAAAACCTCAAACATCCAGAGCCCTTTATGAAACTGTGTAATAAGTACAGAATGGATGGATACCAGTAAGGCACATATGAAGGATAACAGAAACAGAAAGGCCGCAGATGGAGGCTAACCTTGAGAACAGTGAGGGGCAGAGGGAAGGTCTACCACACGGTGATAAGAAGGGCTCTTTTAAAGGGCTGGAGGAGGAACACTCAGACAGGAGGGCTAGGCAGGCTGACTGATTGCAGGGTACAGCCCAAGGGTCACACTCAGACTCAGTGAGGGCAGAGATACTGGACACACATGCATACACACCCATAACAGGCTGACAAGACATACCTATCCTCACAAAAACATCAGCTCGTCCTCTCTCTCTCACACACACTCACACACACACACACTCTATACCCCCCTGACCAGCTCTTCATCATTATAAGTCAAACTCAAGATGAAGAGAAGACAGATTACAAAACAGATGGAGTGATAGGAGGCCAGATAGGAAGAGACAGGACGGGGAGCCTCGACAGTAATCTAAATGTCCTTTCCTATGATTGTCATTGGCATTCTTATAGACTGGCATGTAGCAGTACAATATGTCAAATAATACCACTCACCGTTCAGTCTGCTGTAAAGGGTAGACTGGTTTCCATAATGTCATAGGGGGAAAAACATCTAAAAAAAGATGCTTCTAGCGAGCCAAGGTCCTGCATCCAAAGAATCCATCAAGATCACTAAATGTCTCCAGTGGCAAATTCAATCAAACAGACTGTTCTTAACAGTCATGACAAAGCAAAGATACAGAGGAAAACAAAGATGTGTTTTTTTCAAGAAAATAAAGGAGATAAAGAATTGATTTCTGCAAAGGGAATTCACCTCAGAAGAAAAATTCCAATGCTTTGCCTTTATGTTTCATTTTTTTTCTTCCCCTCCTTCCCCCTTTCTTTGTCTTCTGTCAAAAACAACTTGGGCTAACATTGCAAGCTGTCACATCAAGGCCATCCCCTGCATCTTACAAAGGGGAGAATTCTGCAGTTGGATGGAGCCGCAAAGCTCTCTCAGACATCCAACCATCGTTTACACACATGAGGTGTAAAGACTGAGGGAAAAAAGGGGCTTTTTCTATTTGAACCAGAGTTTGTGCCCTGAGGACAAACCCATTATGGCACAGTGAAGGAAGTTTTCCATGCAATAACTGAACAAATAGATATGGATGAAATGCTCGGGGTACTAGAAGATCTAAATTCTACCGTTTTCAGCTGTTTAAAAAGAATGTAAGAATTTTAAGCACTTAACAGGTTTATTCCCCTTAATGAAGACCATGTCACATGATCGTTATGTGCCAGATACGGCAAGGAAGAATGTCTTATCAACCAACTCAGACCATAGCTACAATGTAGACGCAACATGATCACAACGCAGTGCTATAACAGAGTCTTTCATCATGTCTGAGTGGACACACACACACACACACACACACACACACACACACACACACACATGCATGCTTTCAACATCAGCAAATGCTTTCAACCATCAACATCACAGAAGCCAGATAAGTGTGCCCCCTCTTTTGCTACAACCACAGGGGAGGTGAGAGGCCTTGTAGTCAACATGCTAAAAGACTACTCAGTGATCAAAGACTCAGAAAAACATGACCCATGATGGTTTCTCTGAGAAGGTAGGAAGGAAGGGCGAGCCAGTGCAGGTAAAAAGAGAAAGGGTTGAAAGAGACATGTAGTAAAAAGCAACAAATGTGTGTGTGTGCTGGGGGGGGCATGTACTGAGAGGCAAAGGGGATGGGGGAGTGCAAGCACACATTTACCATTTGTCACAGACAGACAGCCTGGTCACTACATTTAGAGAATAGACTAATCATGCCTGCTTGGACTATAAATAAGGGGTCACTTAATCTAAATTGCAACAGGTTGTAAATTCACAATTACTGAGGGTTTGCTAAGACTGTGTGCTCTGCATCCAGACAGTGAAGATGTGATTGAAAGAATGCCAAGACTTGAAATACAGAAAAATGTAAAAATGAAGGTGAAAACTATATCATGTAAGACAGGACATCATTTTGACACATACAGTAAAAGCCAAGACTGCAGCATGGGGTAAGAATGTTTTTATTACCCCAGTCTGAGGCATAATGCCTTGTTAGCTAATGCTGGTGCATCAGACCATAAAACAACCAAAGACTCATCTTGAGAATGGCAGGATAAAAATATGATGTTATCCTTTTTAATGTTTGTACCAAAGACAAATGTAAAATACCTTGTCATTTATGCCAAATGATTGTTAATGACTGTCTACATCTGCTGCAAATATATTTTTACTTTTATACTTTTTGCTGACTCAAATAATGGAATAGAACTCAGAGGAGAGGAGAGGAGAGGAGAGGAGAGGAGAGGAGAGGAGAGGAGAGGAGAGGAGAGGAGAGGAGAGGAGAGGAGAGGAGAGGAGAGGAGAGGAGAGGAGAGGAGAGGAGAGGAGAGGAGAGGAGAGGAGAGGGTTCATTCCAGCTGGAGTGTTCTCTCTGGTTGTCTATAGATTTGTCAAGACAAGTGTCAAGACAAGTGCACCTCTGTGCTTACCTGTAATGGCACAGGGGCAGGAGGGCGGGACAGGCTATTTCAATTCAGCCCAAGTGTGTCTGAGTAGGTCTAAGTGTTAGCATGTGTGTATGCGTGCGTGTGATTGCATGTGTGTATTTGTCTGTGAAACAAGAGAATGAAAAGGGGAGAGAGAATGATGAAGAAAGGCAAAGAAATGTGGAGACAAGTGTAGAGAGAGCGCCTGGACAAAAGGCAGAGTCGCAGAGTACAAAGATGACCACATTAGAATATGAATCCAGATCCTCGGGTACTCCTGCCTCTCTTTAAGAGCCCCTAAAGTCAAGTGTCAACTATTATGTGCCATCAGTGGTGACACAAGGTCACAGAGCAGGACGGATGAGGTCAGCAACGGTGCTCACCCTCTCTCTGAACATGCACCATTAAACAGTCCCACAGTGCACAAAAAGGGCTAGCTGTCATTTGAGTGGAAAATGGGCTTTGCAGTGACATGAACATCTATCGAGTTTTTTTTTACACAGGATTTTCTTGGGCACGATGAAATACTGTCTATGATATTCAATTAGATGAACAGAGTCAATATTTGCATAGACATATTCAGCTAATGATAATATATTTTACATAATATGTGACATGCATTAAGTGTGGTAACATTCGCAGATGTAGCTCATTTCCTCCGATTAACTATCAAACAGGTACAAATAAAACACACAGGCAACATATTGAATGTATAAAATGCCTCAGTTGTTTGCTGCTAAACCAGCTCTGTAATTACCTGAAGGATGTTTTAATTGTTGCATGTTCTACTCTTAATATTAGTCAACGCTTTAGCAGCTCTCCAAGTGAGATTGATTGGATAAATCAGTCTGAATTATGGGAAAACAGGAGGCCTGCCAATCAGCGATGTGTGAGTGAGTTTGTGTGTTTTCAGCATGTGTGTGGCTGGGAATGTGCCAGTGCACAAGCACATGTACATGTTTGTTGGGATGTGTGCGTATTGATGTGAATGTGTGAAAGTATATAGGGCTGACAGCTGGGCTTGTTCAAAAGGCTTACCGAGCATTCTGCCTGTTTGGGAAGCAACAAGCGCACAGTCTATCTGAACAGGGATCTAAAACCTGTGTCAACAGCATAGTACAACTGGTGTAAACAGCCACTGAGTCAACATGCTATCATTCACATACCAATGGAGAAGCAGCTCCGATATATTTTAGTGTAATATGATGCAGTATTAGAGATAAAAAGATACAAAAGCCACTTGTATTGGTCACGGGTCAAAAGGAGGGAGTTAATAAAGACCAACCCTACACATCAGCAGCGATGGGTAGGAAACATGAGAGAGATGTTGTTTGTGTGTGTTTGCCAATGCATAGTGCAGGTACTCTATTTACTCTCGGTTTTTGTGCATGTGTGTGTATGTATATCAGATGCCAGTGTGTACAATGCCATGCTGTGTGTGTGTGTGTGTGTGTGTGTCGACATGTGTGTCAGTCCATCAGCATGTCGGCGTCACAGCCCCTCACTAAGTCCCAGATTAACAGTGACAGGCAGAGATCCCTCTAATTATCTCTTCCTGGACCACATGCAAATGGCAGAGCTGAGCGGAGCATAGCGATTGGCTGGAACAGCTTGGGCGCTGCCGATGGGCTAATGAGCCTGGCGACTGGATACAACCTCGTGATGTACCACCAAAACAAACCTTCACCGTCACACAGCCTGACACAGGAGTGTGCACACACACACACACGCACATATACACATTATGTTTTCAGCATTTAGCTGATGCCCTTTTCCAGAGTGACCTGCATCAAGTCGCTGCAGAGACACTCAATGTCTTGCAAAATGTACAAGATGATAACTGGCTGCTACCAGGAATGAAATTCATCTCTTACACTTCTATGCAACTGGGTGGTCTCCAACTCCCAGGCTGCATTGTTGGTCCAGCAAACACAGATATGAGCAAATACACACTTACGATTGTATTTGTTTGCATTAGATTGTTACTTATGACTGCGTTATTAACAAAGTAAACAAAAATGTCTTTACTACTCTTTCAATTCAATGTTGAGTTTTGCAGTATAATTGAGCACACTCATCAAACAAGCAAACATATTCTGCAAGCTAAAAGCACAGCTCAGTGTCACCTCCAGAGGGTCTGAATAAAGATGGCACATGGAACATAATAGTAAGAAGAATACAATGATGGACTGGAACAGACGGTCACAGTCTGGCTCTTGACAATGGACTGCTGCAGTCAGCTAAAAAGTCAACTCAATAAATCAGCGGGAAAACATGGCAAGCGCGTCAAACAGTCCGCCATGTCTTGAACTGAGTCCCAGTCCATCTAAACTGGTTGACAAAACTGGTTCCAGGGGCAAAATATGGAATTATTCTGCTGATAGAGCTCACAAAAACAAATACCCAGTGGACATACTAGAATTTCTGAGCAAAATTTGCTGCTCAGCTCCCATCGTCATGTGTAGCAGCAAAACACATGAACCTAAAGGATAACTTAGCAAAGCATCTCAGTGTGTGCTACTGTATGGTTCCATAGCTGTTATTGATCATGGCTTGCAATGCCAGTCCACAGCTTTACTCACCATAATTGTGACAAGACTGAGTTGGCCTTTTTCAGGACACACATTATTTTGGTGATTTTAGCAAGTAAGCTGTACAAGAAATGACTGACAGATTGCTCACTTTACTCTCACACAAAGAAGATCCTCTCCCTCATGTGATTAGACACAGTACAGCAGGGTTGTCATTAATTTTTGCTACTGATCTTACACTTAAGAAAAAAAAGAGGGCAGCTACTGAGAAAAAAAAACGTTAAATAGGCCATACAGTTGCTAAATCATGGCTCATTTTATTTTTATAAAAACCTGGTTTAAATAGCTGCTCATAAGGTTCATGTAGCAAAAAGTGATCATGCAAAATGTAGTTCAGCTGTGTGAGGCTCCAACCGCACTGGTGTCATCCTCAAAATCCTGGCATCACAACAAGACAAATTCCTTCCTTCCGCAGCATTACCTATACCCAAGACAAAAGCATAGCATTCAGTTTCTGTGTGAAGCACCGTCTTTATATTTGTACCATCAAACACCCCAGTGTATTTGCAGAGCCTTGGGACTTGCCATTTTTAATCAGGAGCGGGTGGCTTTGTCTTGTCCCTGTTCCATCCAGCATTTCTATCCATCCTTGGAGGGCTTTTCACTAGATTAAGTGGTATTTTCTTTTAGCTCCGATGTTACAGAGTCGCTCCAACTATTTATCCATCCAAGGTTGGAAGTTGGAACAATCATGGGGGTTGCTATTTACGTTGTGAAACGATCTGAAATCGTAATTTTTAGAAAAGGAAGTGTAAAGAGGTCAGATGCATAAAGTTCACAATGCATGAGGGACAAGCAGATAATCCTGTTGGAGAAGCTTGCCTTGTGGCATGAGCACAATGCGCTAACAATTGTGTGTATTATTGCAACAATTGTTATTGTAACCAATTTAAACCCCTTGGAAGTGGAGACTGCAGCAGTGAAATGGTTAGAATATGATACAGTATTTGATACCACAACCAGAAAGAGAACAGAAAACTCATTTTCACATGACTGCTTTTCCATGAGGGAGGCAGGCACATGTTAACCCTGAACATATCCCATAATGTTGTTTACAGTGGAAATTACAGGTCAAATTGTTCTTACTGCATCAGCACATATGCTAAGAGCTAGACAAAATGAATGGTATTTATAGACCTGTCTATCATTTCCAAGATTCCAAATTAAGCAAAATATATTCCTAAGAGAATAATTATTGCCCCTCTGTCAACTTTCATATATGAAAAGTATTCAAATGTATTTAGGCTACAAGAGAGTTTGGATAGTTGAGGTTGGAGACACTGTACTGGACAAGAGAATAGAGTCCTCTGTAACTACACACAACAGAGCAATGTGCTGTAATGACTGATGTCTTGTGTCTCTAGAATGGTTTGACCATGACCACTCTCTGAGAAGATGGATTTGCCTCGACCCTCCAGATCGTTTTTAGCGGGACAAGACAAATATTTCAGATGTATCACACTGAGACATCATGCTGGAGGTGAGTGGAGGTAAAGGGAGACTGAGAGATAAATACAATAGAGGGGAAAGAGAGGGAGTGAGAGGGGGAGAGGGAAAGTGCGGCCTGCCTGCCTGCCTGCCTGCCTGCGCCTGGCTGACAGTTGACTCTGTTGGATGTGACTTTCACAGTCTGCTGGCGGTTTGTGTGGAAGCCATCACATCTGTGACTGGCCGTTTGATTAATGAGCCTCTCAGCTTGTCTGTGCAGTTTGAGGAGGGGCCACGGCCTTATCCCAGGCATCACTGATTTATTCGCCTTTGGAGCAAACCTCCAAATATCACACACACACTGAAATATAAGAGTGAACATTTACACACATGCAGGCAGACACATGTACGCCCTCCATGATATGCATACAGTATACAAGTTGGTGCAGTGCAGACGCACACAGGCAGGCATGGAACCAGACTTGTGCGCACAAGCTCATCCCTTTCCTCCGCCACCTGCTTACGGCTAAAGAAAACCTCAATGTGTCAGTGCTGTCCAGGGCTAGTGAAAACAAAACACACCATGTATAACCAAGCTGACAAAAGATGTATTCTGTCTCCACCAACTCAGACTTGCATCCCCAGCTGTCAGTCAGTGAAGGGGACACACACAAGGGGATCAACGAGAGAAGAAAGAAGCCCTTCCTCAATGACACATCACACTCTCCTGATTTTCAAAAGTGACAAGTCTTTTGAATTTCTGGCCTCGCAAGACGGAGAGACTGATGATGGCTTGAGAGTGTTTCTTCTAGTTTCTTTGGCAGCGGCAGCCATGAAATGTCACTCTGGCTAACCTTGAAGCTCTTTTCTCCTGTGTTGTTTAATGCTTCCAAGACTAGAGCAACCAGCTGCTCAAAATGGTATGGCAGCATCACCCTTTAAGTCAGATAAATGATTCCAGAAATACTTCCAGGTACATAAATGTGCATTAGCATGTGCATATCCTCAAACAGGCATGTGCATGCACACACACACACACACACACACACACACTCAAAGCAACAACAACCACAAGCACATACTCCCTCATTCCCTGAAGCGAAAAGTAAGACCATTAATCCAGACACACTGAGATCCAGCTTCTCCCCAGGTTGATCAGCGTCCGTGGAGGAAGACGAACATTCTGACATATTTGTTTTTATTTTATTCCCTGAGAAAAAGGCCCGCCATATGGCAGCGCCCAGGAACAGATGGCGATTGCCCACTTCCTGAAAGCACAAGTGTCTATCGCCGCAATTTAAGGAGTCGCTCAAGCAAGAGAATGCCACAGACTGGCATTTTTCCACAAACTGCTATTGTTATGGACCTGAGGGGTAACAGCAACAATGAGACAATGCAGAGGAAATGCTTTAGTGTTCAGTAGTTACAGAGTAGCTTACCATATTAGACTACCAAATCTATGGTTCAATGCTGCTAGTACTATTTTTTCAACTGTCAGTGTGTGACATAAAATCATCAGGACAAGTGCCTACTCAAAATATTGCAGTAAAAATGCGTGCAATAGCCATAGAGTATCAATCTTTAGACATCATTGAGGTCAGTGTATTAAGTCTTCATGCTGTGCAACACTGGGCTTAGGAAACAGTACCTGAAGCAGTGGACCGGTGCTGTAGATGTAAGCATGAATGTCCTTGGGTGAGATTAGGTCCTTATGATGGAGTGGAAGACTCGCCCTGTGACACATGAAGCTTCATCTCTCATACTAGGCTACCCCTTATCAACCAGGTCAGAGGACCTTCTGTGACACCCAGACGCAAAGAAACATTCTCAAAAAGTCACCTTGGCAGATGACAGTTAAAATGTGACTTCAGTCTGTGGCAACACTTTTTTTTTTTTAAGATTTGTTTCATTTTCTTTGGATGGAAAAGAAAAATGACATAAAAGCCCACAGTTTGTAAAAGCCTCGCAACAATTAGTCTTAATGAAGAAAGGGACAGTCCAGCATCGCTGCCGTTAATTCCAACCTACAAAGGGTATGTCTTGTTTTTTTTTTTTTTTTTTTTGTTACACAAGAGTGCTGTGAAAGAGTTACAAGTGTTCACGAAAGAAAAGAGGATAAGAGGATTTCAAAAGGGTGACCAAGGACAAAGTACAGCAGATGAGTGATCCATTCAGAGATCACAAGTTCAAAAGAAAAACTATTCAGTATCAGCTGAACCTCTTAGTACTTTACCTCCGTGCCTCTAGGGTAGAAACAAAGGGCAGCTCGTAACTTGAACTTAAACAGTGAGGCGGTGTGGACACATTGCTATCAGCAGACCTTTACAATAAACACAAACTTTTGGTGTGTAATCTGTTCAATGTCAAGAGCACATTTAACCTGGGCATATGATGTCATTCAAAGAGCTGAAAGAGTGGACAGATTCTGTTTAGGACCTGCTAACATGGGTATGACTAGGCTCAGAGTCTGGCCATTAGAAAAACAGAAAACCAGCTATTCTCCCAGTGAGTTCATCATCCATCAATCACTCCATTTTTGAGACCTGTCATTCGTCAAAGGCCGGCAACAGGTAACAGGTAAGCCAGCCTATGAGCCATTCAAATGACAATTTATACTGTCATTAATCTGGCTAAACATCAACTGATCACTACTTCCTACATCTCTGTGCCTAACTGAGCCAGTCTCCCACTTAGCCAGGAAACAAACAGGCTAAAAAGTTAGCCCACCCACAAGTCATCTATCTATGCATTCAAACACTCAGCCTGCCTGGAAGTCAGGTCAGCCAGTCAGCCAGTCAACCCTGGGGGTCCTGGGGTAGTATTAATCAGTCTGGTTTTTGCTGAAAAGCTCAATCTGCAGATGATGGATGAGCCATCATGCTGAGGGAACTAAAGTGACAGGTGACAAAGAAGGACACACACACCTGTATAAATCCACTCTCCCTCCTGTCTGGCCCCCGATGTTACACCGTCAAGGTAGGAGGACAAAAGTGTATCTGTGTGTGTGTGTGTGTGTGTGTGTGTGTGTGTGTGTGTATGTGTGTGTGTGTTATGTGTGTGCAGGCACAAGTGTCTCAGCATGTGTCCAGCTCTGCTAATGAAGTCATCTGAACAGTGATTTAACAGCCTGGGTGTAAAAGCCTACCGCCCTTAACTCATAGCCTTGCTCCATTAGAATGTGATATAAACCCTGGGCACAATAACTGTCCTGCCACTGTAACAATATATAGGAGGCCAATGGGCCACACTGCTAACTCACACAGTCTGGGGAGTGAAAAAAAATATTGGCTGTGTACAGAGAAGGGAAGTCATTCAAGGAGACTAAAACTTACAAGATGGAAAATACAGATCACCTCAAGGTCATGATGATAGATCTTTTTTTTTTTTTTTACACTATAAGGCAGCGTCATTACTATTAATATTGTCAAGTGAGTGAGATTATAACCTGTGGTTTGTCCAGCAACTGTAGGTAGCAAAAGAGTAATTGTTGTGAAGCCTCTGTGAAAACAGCCGAGGGCACTTTAGTCTGCAGTTACGCAGAAAGCATTATCCTTATCTGCACTAACAAATGGATCAGTGGCTCCGACATCAGTGAGCTTATCCCATTGAATGGCCTTCTATAGCTTGAGAGATATTTTTGAGTCAGAGATGGATCTGAGGAAAACTTTGACAGCTTACATGTCGCCAGCCGTGAAACTAACTTCCTGCTCTGTGCGAGCGTCTCAGGCAGAACCAAAGCCATTCTCCAAATCCTCCATGAAATCTGCTCCTCTGGCCCAACAAAGAGAGGCTAATGAGGCAAATGACAGAATCTAAGACACTTTGATACTGTGAGATTAGGGTGAATTATATAACCTTTACCCCCTCCCACTCCCCTCCTTCCTCATACTTTTTGGTGCCTTGTCATTATAGACTGCCCTCTCTCTCTTTCTCCATGTCAATCACAGTCTTGAGCTGCAAGTCCAGTCTCTCTTTTTTCAGTCTAGCTTCCTATCTGACTTCATATCCACTTCATTCAGTTTCTATTCATGAATTTCCCAACACTAATTTGGCTCAGTGGAGCAATGACAGTGTCTGTTTTAACATGCAACAAAGCAGCATATAAGGGGAGTAAGAATGGAGTGTGTGTATGCATGTGTGGGAAGAGGGGGTAGAGGCATGAAGGCGACAAAGCTCGTCACAGCACAGAGCTGCGTACTTCACCCTTATTAGACCTGTGTCCTTGGCAGATGCAGAGCTTGCCCTTTGTTAGAAAGGTGCGTGTGTGTGTGTGTGTGTTACAATGGCGGTGATTTAGAATGGATTGGGCGTAGGCGTGGAGACAAGGTGCAGTAGCCCCATGGCTCCCTGATAGCTGGCAGCGTGACAGCTGTGAATGGAGAACAGGGAACAGCCTGAAGTATTGCCATCTAATATGTGTCACATACCTGCATAAATATTTATGCCCGTTGCAGAGCAGAACAGGAGAGGAGGGGGGAGGGGAGGATGGGACAGGAGAGGTGGACTTGGGCGAAAAACTCTTCAATCAGGTGACACCAAGATCTGAGCCAGCCGCTCTCTTTCCATCTCCGACTACCTCTATATCTGTCTTAAGTCCTCAAAAGTACCCAAAAGCAGGAATACCATAACATTTTGTCCATGCAAGCTGTCAGTCACACATGTGCATGTGCATTCACAAAGACAGGATGTCATGATTCAACATACACAGCATATTTTAGTCCTCCAATATCATTTTTCCAAAGAGTTCTTTCCAAACTCAGCCTCCGTGCTGCAAGCCACAGGAGCCCTTGGCCTTTGAACAAAGTGGAAGTTTGAACCTCTGATGAAGAGCAGCGAGACTATACAATCCCAAATGACTAAAGCTTATGCCAAACTTAAGTCAAAAGGGAGGTGGAAAAAAGAGGAGTCCCAGGTGGACAACACATTTTGTGCAGGTAAAGACACCACTGATGCAGCACAAGCCTCTGAGGAATGAGTCTTTTATTTCATGAAACGACTCCTCAAAAACAAAAAACACCTGTGAGGATCATAATGACAACATGAAAACACAAAAGCGCACTTGTGTTTTCTGCACACAAGTGCCCGCTGCTGTCAGAGAACATGTGTACATGTAACAAGTGAAATTACTGTTTTACCTGTTGGCCAGCAGAGTTTTGAAGGTGACCTGACTCATGCCCTGATAGGCTGGCAGCAGCCTTGGCCAGTCCCATGCCCAGTCGACCACAGCACTCTGTTGATGTATGAGGATAGCACATTGTTAGTTATTAATCAGGGTTAATACCATCAGTGCATTACCGCTCCAGCTGGGACCCACTAACAAAGGAGGAGGGGGGTCCCCAGCGCAGGCCACCGACACCAGGCGATCAATCATGTCCGCACAAGAAGGTTTTTATTCCAATAAGACAGCAATTAATTTATAAATCCATTTGGGGGGATGTAGCCATCATTTATAGAAAGATAAATCAATTTTGGGAGGGAGTCGTTACTCTTCTGACTGCACTGCTTTTTTTCTCTCCATCTTCAATGGCACCCCGCCAACCCCCGCCCCCTCTCTTTTCTCTCTCTCCATTCTCTCTCTTTTTGTAAAACACACACACGCACAGACACACCAGCACCATATTGGGAAAGCAAATAAAAATCAGATTGCTTTGATTGCCAAAATGTCACTCTTAACTCCAGGCTGAGTTTTATTGACAAAAGTAGGAAAACTCCACTCGTTTCCTCCATCCATCCACTGCCCCCCTCCCTCTTCTCCTTCCTCAAAGGTGATTGATGGATGTAACTTTTTTCCCCTCCTCCCTCCATTTTATTTGACAAACAACACAGGCACCTGAAGCGGAGAATGCATTTTAATCATTCTCTTAATAGGGTGTTTCTATGCAAAGCTATGCAGCCTGTGATAAGCCGAAAACAGGCATAGTCTTAGGATTAAAACGTGTCTGTTCTTGAAAAACAATAGCACCAACACTCATACATTACAAGGGATCACAAATGTATAAATATATCTAATCCATTTCTAAACAGTAGAGAGACACACCCAAGCCTGTCTGGAGGAAATACTAGCTCTTGTTGATTGTTTTTTTTTTCAGTGATATCAATGTTACCTCCCTTGATACTAGAATAAAAAGGAGGGGAGAGAGCTGAAAAATCTCACACTGAACTAATACTACCTGTAGCTAGACGTATCCGCTTTAAGGAGAGAAAAAGAATCTAACAATTAATTGATCATCATGGTGGCACTCCTGGGGATAAGCTTGGGGTAAGAGGGTATACAGTTCAAAGCCCCAAAGAAGTGCACTTTAAGACTGCACACTCCTGAAACATTACTCACTATTTCATGAAAAAAAAAAACTTCTCTCATCTTTTCTCCTTTTCAGTGTGCTTTTCTTTCTGCCAACCTGACTCCTGCATGGAAATGGAGAGACTTATAGAGAACAAGGACGTCAAGCCCCAGAAAGACCTGAGAACTTCAGAGGCTGCCACAGTATCCAGTTCACTAGAGACATAAACAGTCCCCTAACCTTCAACTTTATGCTTCTGGCCTTCGGAGAAAGTTAAAACGACACCAACATGAAGACATGATGGAGCTCCAACAATCACTATAAGATATGATACATTTCATGTAAATGCATAGCAAACCTGATCCAGCTTCCTCTTGCCAATGTGGTCAAATTGGTGGAGAGGGTTGAAACAGCCTGCGTCCGCTGGAGTGTCAGCTCCAAGGTCAAAGTTCACCAAGTGTGGGGGTTCATTTGACAAGTCTGTGCCTCCACTCAGTTTAGACATCAACAGCTCCTGTATCCAAGATCGAAGGAAAGAGAGTGCAGAAACACAGGAGAGACAGACAGGAGCAAGGTTGAAAAAGACATGTTAGTGAAATATTGTTGAGAAAAAGGCTGACAAACTAAGAACAACAGAGAGAGGACAAAAAGTTATCTAAAACTGAAAGTAAAACCCAACTTCCCCCAATTTAAAGACCAGAGGAACAGCAAAAGAGGATAGGTCTACGAGGACATTAAGTGTAGCTGACATTTTGATTTTATCTTTTTTTACTTGTCATAATAATAATAATAAACTTCTGAAAGTTTTGTTTTTTTTCCCACTCACATTAAATTTGACTGACCCAACAAAAGCATATACTAATCAAGTCCAGACAGGATTTCTGCCACACCGTTTCCTGATAAGCATATTAATGGTCTCTATCCGCATTCCCTAACTGATCAGCCTCACAAAAGCAGAAATTAATCACGGTGCTTCAGATATAAAGTAATGAAAACAAAGGACAAATAGACATAGTATGTGCAGATATAAAGAGAAACTGATTTTTCGGAACACCACTGTCCATTTTTTACTTTTGTTTTCATAATCTTTGCTGTGGTTACTTAGTGTAGATGCCGTGCAAGTGTAGAGTATAAAGTAATGAGTGCGGGTACAGTATGTCTCACAGTGTGTTTGTGTGTACATCGGCATCCTGATGTGAAACCGCTATATTCCCATCCGTCAGCTTGACATGGCCTCCGAACCCCCACTCCCTCTCCCTCACCACCAGCCCAGTCTGTCCCTGACCTGCGTGTTCTTGCCTCGACCTTGGGTGGGTAGAGATACTGGAGCTGCCAGGAGGGTAACTCAGAGCCTGCTTGGGAATACTGTTCACATTCTCTCAAATTGCTACACAGAGTTATAGCTGTTTATGGATTCCATCAGCAGCAGTATAACGTATATGGTGTGTTTCTCCATGCTATGTCCTAATAGACAGTCTATAGGAGGAACAAGCCAGTAACACTCCCATGAACTCCAACTCGCTGTTTAGGCTTTCAACTCTATTACTGAAGCCACACCTATATATCTTGATCTTTGAAGGTCTTCCACTCTGTTTAAGTATACATGACCAAGCATTTAAGCATCTTTCAGATGAGAGCTGTGTTATATTTTTCAGAAAATATAAAATTGTCATTTCTGTGAAAGTAGTTTGTACCTTTTAGCAGTGTCATCACTATCTTTATTATCATTAATATCATGAACTGCTATATTGCTTTTTATGGAACACGGTTTTAATGATTGCATTCTACATGAGCAGTTCCTCCATTAAAGATAATTGAGCTTCATGCAACTTAAGCCTTGTGAAACTCTATTTTTATCAACAGAAAAGATGAAAACCAATGAGGAACTTACCTAACATGAACAACCTTTTGTCCAGTGGGTACCACTGGCTAAAAAAGTGGCCACCTGTTTTACAAAATAGTTTAACCTGTATAAAAACACTCTACAAAGATTTACACTATGCCCTTAGTGGGAATTTTTAGGCAAGTGATATACAGAAGGAGGAAGCTGGCACTCTCTAGAGAACTGCTACTTTTCATTTATTAAACTTTTTTTTTCTTTTTTTTTAAGTGAATTCAGCTAAAATAACTTCCACTTGAGTTAAAAAAAAAAAAAAAAAAAAGATTTTCTGCTCTTCCTCACTCTGTGATCTCCTCCAAAGATCTCCATGCTAACTCTGGGAACTCCATTCGGTTCCCTTTCCTCTCCATGTGGTGAGCATATAACACACAAAGTCACTGTAGGTTTGCACCCTTGAGGTCACCTGAACAACAGAAGATCAGACAGGCAGACTGCACTCAAGCAGCAGCCCTTTTCCCTTTGTCTCCCCTTCCTCAACAGCCTGCGGCCTCAGGCCAGCAGCCACCTAATTGCTGGGGAGAGGGTGTGCTTCCCTACCTCATTGCCTTGGATGATGTGATAGATCTGCCTCAGGTAGTCGCTGCCACCTGCTTTGTGGCAGACCTCCAGCAGCATCAGGCCTATTTTCTGCTCAGTCAGTTCAGCCGCAGCGCCTCCGATCTCCCTTTCTCGCTCAAATACACTGAAAGAGAAACAGAGATGGGAAAAGTAGGAGATGGGAGGGGAGACACAAAGACAGAAAAAAAAAAAGCAGAGCGGGGCAAAGTGAAAGGAGAAGGAACAGAGGAGGATGTCACCTTGTATGTGAAAACCACCTCTGGCTGAGGAAGTATTTTCCAGTTTAGAGAGGAATGTGGGAAAAAAATTAAATTTATTATACACAAGAAAATTGGGTGAATCGTGACCCTAGAGTTTAAAATTAACAATTTTTTAGTTTTAAGAGAAATCATACACTCCAGAGGGCACATGAACTTAAAATGCACTTTTGCCAGAGAGAGAGAAATGTCTCTGTGCTCCAGTATCTCTCTGAAAACCCCGGTCAAGGCTAATGCTGGTGAAAGTGAATAAGAAATACAAATTATTGAGGGTTAGATAACAAAATAATTTTCACTGTTTTCATTACCATTCATGAGATACATAGGGGATTCTGACCGAAGGATGCTGCTGCACTAAAAATGATTGGTGTATGTGTTTTTAAGTGTGTATATGTGTGTGTAATTGTGTGTCAAGGTCCTCATGCATGTACATGTCCGCAACCCTGGCAGATGCCTGCATCATTTTCCTGCCCTTCCTGTATGGATGGATATCACACTGCCGTCCATCAAACCTTCTACTTCGCATACACTTCCTGTCATTGTTCTCTCTCTCTTCCCCTTTGTAATTATAAGGTGGCAGGAATGGTGTTGCCTGTCATCCAGCCATTGGCTGCTTGACATTGAGAGTGGCAAAGGAAGAGGAGTCCCGTCTCGTCCACATACATCCTCTCATTCCTTTGCTTGTTGGCCCGGCGGCGGTGTTGTCGCCGATGGTGGCTGTGCATCCGTGTCAGCACCTGCACTGTATCCTTTCCTGTCCATCACTGTGCAGGTGAAGCAGATGATTGGATTCAGTCAGCGGGGTGATTAATGAGGGCCCCTCCGGATTTGGGACAGCCTATCAATCATGTCATTAGGGCCAATGTGCCCTGAAAGAGGCAGACCTCCGCCAAGGAATAACTGCATTCATCTTCATCTGTGTATGCATCCCGTCAGCCCAGCCAGGGTCACCATGATGGAGAACAATAATCTTCTCCTCTACAAATTACTTTGCAAAGACAAGGTGGGTGGCGTGGGGAGAGAGGGGGCAGGAGGGGGGGTTACAGTTGGGAAAGGAAGCGGAGGGGAATGGGATGAGGGAACGCAGAGGTGGGAGGGCTCGTGAGGGGCAAATGCTCTCTGTAGAGGGGTGCTGGGGTGTGTGTGTGTATGTGTGTGAGGGAGAGAGAGATGCCAGTGAGTGAAGTGCCAGTTGTTTTTGGAGTGATTACATCCACCTCTCTCTCCCTCCCTCTCTCTCTCTCTCTGTCTCTCTCTCTCTCACTGACACTGTATCCTGATTGTTTACAAGCCAGGCGTCACTTCCCTGCGAAGGTTAGTTTAATGAATAGTAATGATCCCACTGAATGCCTCCGACAGGTGATACATAATCACTCTTCTTTCACTTTTCCACTCAACCTCCTCCCCACACCTCCACCCCCCTGACTCTTGTCTTCCCCGTCTCGTCCCCTCTTCCTGTCACTGAACAGACAGCATTTCCTAGAACTGCCCATAATCTACTTAGTATTTTTTTTTTTTTTTTATTTAATTCCTTTTTTTAATTATACATGTTGTGCTATGGCGCTGAATCACCTTTTTATGAGGATGGATGCGTCCAGAGTTTGTTATGATGAAGTGAGCGACCAGAGACGCGATTTCTGGGAAGAAGCTAAAGAACGCAGAGCCAAAGGTCACAGATCAACCCAAAGTGAAAGCTGTTCCCATCACTCCAGCCCACAGGCCACTCAGTCAGACAGCATGTCTACCATTTACCACAACAAGCACATGAGATTCATTGATCTCAGAGCTCTTTGACGAAAAATGATCTTCATGGTGAGATACATCAGAAATTAAATGCCCAATTAAAAGAAGAAAATCTAAGCTGCATTCTTTTCTATTGTTTTATACAGTACCTATATTGAATGGCAAGTGGTTGAACACAACATCAGTCAGTTTGATCAGTTTGAAAACTCATCCTTCATCAGACTATCAGCCTTCAGACTTCATCTTACTATTGATAAATCACTAAAATGATGAACTGGGAAATTCATTTTGCAATAAGCTGTTTTTAAGATCAAAATAATCTGAAGGAAATGAATCCTCACTTTTTTGCTGACAGTGCATAGTATAATCAATACCAACTGAGACTATGGGTAACAGATGTATAGCACTTTCCTGCTTGTATGAAAGCATTAATATAGACTTCATTAATTACATTCTGACCTTGACCTCTTGCTAAATCCCTGCAATTGACCTCTCACCTGTCTGAGCAGAGCCTGCGGGCCTTCTGCAGCTGCATGTTTGTCCATTTGGGTCTTTTTTCCTCCAAAGCCTGCAGCACTTTGTGCACTGTGGGTTTAGGAACACCCTGCCAAGCACACAGCAGACCACCAAAGTGATTAGGCTTACATACATATATAAAAATTTTGAAATTGTTAATAAGAATTTTTACTTTAAAAATATTACAACATGACAAAACAACTGCTTGTATCATCCAAAAATTTAATTAAAACCCAAACTGATTTTTAATATTAATGTCATCATCATTTTTAATATACAACCTTTAGCCCTTACTTTCTGTTGAATGCCCATGGCAGCCTGCAGGCACTCAGCCAGCAGGGACAGGCGGTCCTTTGCCCCACGATCCAGGGCCAAACCACTGATCTGTTCTAGTGTGTCTGGGTCCTCCAGGCCTCGGATCAGGCAACCCAGCAAGGCCCAGAGCAACAGGCCCACCAAGCGCAGCTGTCGGGCATGCTGGGAGAGGTGCTTCTCTGCCACTTGAAATAGGAAGCGAACAGGGAGAGGCAGAGATGCCACAGCCATGGGTAGGTTGGTAAATATGAAGGACATGGCTTGAATGGCTAGGGATGTGACAGCTAGACGGAGAGAGAAATGCTTGCTGTTAGCTGAGTTAGCTGAGAACAACTCTTACATTTCTCTTAACTCTCTTGTCTTGAGAATGTGAGACCCCAGTCTGTGCTTACTCTTAGTGGCAGTCTCCTTTCCCCGTGCTTCCACTGGTGAGTAGTTCCAGTCCTTGGGAATTTTCATTAGGACACTCTCCAGTACGCTCCTTTTGAACAAGGCTCCACTCAGCTCCTCTGTGGCCTGCCAGCCTGTCACCATGGAAATCAGATGTACCAGCAGGCTGTTGATAGACTTGGTGACCACAGCCCGGACACAGGTGATAACAACAGGCGCTGTCCGTGTTGTGTCTGATAAAAAAAAAAAAGGTCAATCAATGCAGCTGGTAAAGAATGGTGGCTGAGATCATATCAAACTGAAGACTTACAACTACCATTTATTTTTTAAGACTTCACTTGAAAAAATAAAAGCATAATGCTAAGCTGTAAAAGAACAAGCATAACATTAATGTTATGCTGTGACCAGTTTGGTGCTTTACGAGGGGCTGAGAGAACTAAACCTGGGATTTTAATGGAAAATGTCTGTTTTAGATAAAAATGTCATTCTTTACATTAATCTAAAGGACAAAAATCAAATGTTAAAGGAAACACGTTGTTTTTAATCATTTTAAAAGGAGAGATACATGACAGAAGAGACTCTCATTACTGTGCGCAGGAGCTTTTAATAGTATTCTTCTAAAATACAATTGTATTGCTGCATCAAGTCATAAAACTTTTTGACATGGACATGCCAAACTTTTTACATGTGTTTGAAATAATTCTGCTTTTCAACCAATGGGAAATAAAGAGACAGCTTGTGAATCCTCAGAGTGCAATACACTAAAAGCAAGTAATATCAAGTCAAATTCAGATGTTCTCAATCAAAACCAGGTGGCCGGTAGAAACCTTACAACTTTCACCAGGTGCACAATGTCTTTCATCGCTCTGCCCTTTCATATCCCGCTCATACTGATAGCAGAGCAGCTACAGCATGAAAGTGTATGGCACCCATAAACTTCCTACAGTGTCGGCTGTAAAACCAAAGGCTACACCAGAAAGATATAGTGCTGTGGTGGCAGTGGAAGTGCACTGAAATCTCCAGGGACGGCGAACAAATGTGTGACCTCAGACCCACGGAAAAAGATGAGAGCAGAACAGAAAATGATATAGCTTTGGGAAGGAAAAGCACTCTGTGTCAGGTGAGACCTAGACCTATTTTTCAAAGTCACTTGGTTTTCAGACTTTGCACCGCCTGCTACCGTATTGACTGGTGTATTGATTTAAAACAACCTGCTACAGTGTGATGAAACATCAGTTTAAGTGCAGAAATAGTGAAACCCTCAATGTAATCTATGAAAGTTAACTCAGTGAACAGCTTAAATAGAAATGGGGGCACTGGGGGTATCCTGTAACCAAAATTGTAATACAAAGATTTGGCACAGTCCAATAATTAAACTAATTACCCTGTGAGGATAAATCATGATTGGATGACATTGAGAATTTCTCTCTGGCTCACTCTATCGCTTTTTCGTTCTTTCCCTCTGTCGACCCCTCCCTTGCACCGTCTTCATCCAAATACTCTTCTCCAATCACCCTAATTTATGCTACAATAATTACCACTCACCCAGGATATAAAAATCACCACCAAAAAGAGCTCCATACTCCACAGGAGTTCTGATTAAGCTCTGTATCAAAGCTTGTACCAGAGAGAGACGGAAAGAAAGAGTTGGGGAGTAATTGCAGTCTCTGTAACTGCATATTAAAGTCATTCTTTAGCTCACGTGCACGCAATGTCAACACTGGCCATTAAAAAAAAAAAAAAAACAAATCCTGGTGGGCAGATTTGCTCTTGTATTTAGAAGTACTGTATATTTTGATGAGGTCAAATCTGTAACTGGAGATTTCTTGTTATTTAAGCATGAAACAGCTGTTAGTTAGTTTGTTGTCCAGTTCAACATGAAATGAGAATGGCACCAACTTGGTATTTTATCATCATTTTAATTTGTAGCGTAGAATATTTCTCTGCTATTATTTATTATTCAATAACATTGGTGTTCATTTTAATATGATAACTGAACTGTGATCACAGAAATTTATTTAAGGACACAGTAACAGACAAAAAGAATATAGAATACTACAGTGCTTCTACTGTAGTATAGAATATTACTATGGCCTCTATAAACACAGTCAACATCAACCAGTCTGTAGTAACTGAAACTACAATGTTACTCAGCAGCTAGTTGCAACTTCACCTGCCAGAGTGTAGAGATGATCCCATATGTGTTCCCTCTCCAGGTATGGTTGAAGGGCCTGAGTCAAGGCCTTGGGAACAGTATTCAAGCAGCTGAAAAGGTTGAACAATGTGACTATGAAGTCATCTCCTGCCTGGCAACTGGTTGATGACATCTGTAAGGTGCTCTCCTGACAAAAATCTGAAAAGAAAAAGAAGAACTAAAATAGTGTCAGTCTGGCAAGACACTTTTGGGCGCAATACCAATAAATATGTGTGAATTTATGAAATGTGATATTCTGGAGCATTTGACACACACAAAAACAACAGGATGCGCAAAGCGATGAAAAGGCTTACACGTACGCACACATACATTCAGTTAGAGGTGTGTAGGTGAGTGTGAAATCTGACTGTTTTTTGAATTATGATTCAGAAAATATCAACCTTATGGATATTGGTAGGGAAAGATGTAAAACTCTATCCTATGAAACTGCAACTTGATTTCTTTGCACAAAAACACATTGGAAAATGTCAAGGCTGCCCAACCTGACACATGTTAACAGAGAGGGCGAACAAAAGGCATTGTGGAATAGAAGGGGAAGAAAAACCCACATCTGTGTTAGATGGAGGAAAAAAAACAGACCAGAAAAAACTGAAAAAGAACAGATTTCAAAGCCCCTGGCTGTGGGATCCACAGCACATGGAGACAGGAAGTGAAAAGGAAGAGGTTTTGACAGGGTGTCCTTGTGGGGGTTGCTGTCTGAGCACAGGGCTGAGGATGGAGGTGTGTGCTTGTGTAACCCATATGGATGTCTATATATGTGTTTTGTGCGCTTACAAGTGTGTGTGTGTTAAGTTGACAGGGGTTGCTGAGGAAAGGCCCATTGCTCCAGAGGTGGCAGACATCCAGCGGTCTGTCAGTCTACTGTGTGGGAGATGACAGCTATCTGAATAGGAGAGTGTATGCAACGCAGCAGTCAATGAGGGGGCGCTGTGATGGGAAAAAAGCATGACTTCCTAGTGACTAATGCCGGACTATTTTAAAATGACAGGGTTGAATTAGCTGCTGCATTCAAGGGCCAGTAAAATCAGCTTGATAACACTCAGGTAGGGAGCAATGCCACCACTCAAGGTGCAGATGACTGATAACTTTTTCTTTTTTTTTCCTTTTCCCTGCTCCTTTATGTTCCACACTCACTTTTTCTTTTCCTATCAAACGTCTTACACACACACTCAAAGGTGGTCACCCAGCCTGACCTACAATCAGTCTATTAGGCAGCATTATGTGTGTTACACCAGCATCTTGTTCTCTGCCAGTCTAGTAATTGGTCCTTAAGGACAGAGTGTTCTGGATAGCACTGCTGTGACTGCAATGGTCCAAGGAAACAGGGGTGACTAACATTAATTTCCACTTGGGGTGCTGGAGAGCATGCCAGGTTAACTAGACGCCTTTTAATAATGATCCCATTATGGAGCAGCCAATGACTTCAGAAAACCAGATGACAGTGCACTGGCACATCTCTGTGGAGTTTCCACTACTGATGCAGCATGCAATAATTTCAATGTGTTTGTGTTGCTATGTCAATTTCTCGGTTGCTTTCTCTATTTTTTTTCTTGCTCTCTCTCCCTCCTTCCCTCCTTCTTGTTTCTTAGCTTATCCAACCTTGATACGTAGCCAATACATACACCTGTTTATCTTACGGACAACTAGTCAACCAGTCACAAGGGCCCTCTCTGCAAACCTCCTTAATTGGAAGCAGACGCACTAATCATAATAAAAAGGCTGCGTGGACATGAGTGTGTGCAGTGTACGTTCTGATTTAAACAAAAACAAAGATTGTTAGGGGGAAGAGTTGTTATCCTTCAGTAAATAGATAGGTCAACAAATAGGTGTGTGTGCATGTGTGTTCCAGAATTTTCACTTTTTTTATCACAGCACCAACAAATACTCTAGTATATACAGTACTATAGTATATAAAGTTCATGTATAGAGACGTGCAGTGTCGTATGGGAGTGTAGGCATTCAGTCAAGCTGTTCCTTCTGTCTGTCTGCTTCCTGGTTAATTAGCCCGTCATCGTGATAACACACAAGAGTCAGCGCTTCCACCGTTGATTTACGGCAGCGTGCAGGGAGAGGCATTGCGGAGCCTCTGAGCCAGACTCAGACCAAGCGAAAGAACGAGACAGTGAGAGTTGTTATTAATGAGGTCGCTATAATGTGAATTAATGTGCGAGTGCACAACAGTCTTTAAAGGTTAGACTGTTGCTGGTGCGGAGGAGAAGAGAAGGAAGGGAAAATCTTTAAAGGTCAGCCTGTGTGCTCCGCCTGGGCCTGTTGAGTGTTTATTACTGCGCTCTATTGATTTAGTGATGATGATGACCAAGGTGAAAATGATGATGATGGCAAAGATGCTGATGATAACTTCATAAAATGGATAGAGCTCATCTAAGGTCTATATAACTCGCTTAGGATCTTAGAGCACCATAATTAAGACACGGGTAAACATCTTCCCACACGTATCCCCTGCAGGACAGACTCTGCGGGTCCAGTATTATGTGAAAAAAAAGAAGAAGAAAATCATATTAAAGAATTAAATGAGGTGGCATCATTTTTTCTCTAAAAGATGGACAGATAAGCATGTACAGACACATACACAAACACTGGGCCCTTATTCCATCAACATGTACCAATCCATGTACTTTGAAAACACAGACTTACGAGAGTTTTCCAGGAGTATTCTAGGCAGGTGACAGTCTTTGTGCAGCAGCATTTGCAGTAGCAACTTGGGATTGCGTCCTGGGTCAGAGGTCAGCAGCCTCAGCTGACATGCAAAGGCTGCCTGGCCCATAAGGCCATCTCTGCGAATGGAAAAAGGAAAACAAAGTTGACAGTTCTGCAGTGTAAGGTGAGTGTACAGATAGCAGTCCATTTAGCAAGAGACAACAAAGGAGGGAGAAAGCCTCAAAGCTGTGAAAGACACAGTTGTCTTAGATGACAATCTGGGAAGAAATAGTGTTTATACCACAATGGTGACTTCCTTCAGTGTCACTCACTCCTGATACAAGCTTAGTCTGCAAATGCCTTCACTCTCGCTTACTTATAGTGTGCACCGGGAAGGAATTAGCTCCAATCTTGGCCAGCTAAAAGCAAATTAACATTTGGGAGACAGCCAAATACATGAATATACAGCAGTACCCCCCTCCTACATCTTTTGTATAACCAAGAGGCTGCAGCCAGCTGTGGGTAATGAGCCGTATCCTTGCTGTGTGTGCGTAAGTGTGTGTGCGTGTATGAATTTGTGTGCACTCTTCAGTGCTGATGCTTGTGGTTATGTATGTGTGCAAGTGTGAGAGCATGCTGACATGTGTGTGCCTGCATGTTACTTTATACATCTCAATAAAATCTAATGGAAGGAATGGACAGAGTTTGTCTGAAGAGCATGGAGGCAGGAGGCTGTACAGGGGGTGTCTGCCCAGAAATCAACCATTCCATTTGAGCCAGAAAGCTGGAGCAGGGTGCACCCTGCTGCTTGACTGAGGAAAACTATGCCTCGATCTGACAGCACAATTTATGATGTCACTGGGACTGCAAATCCAGAAGAAATCCTCTTTTAACTGCTCTGATAAATCTACCCGGCTACAGCGCAGGGTCAGCTTACAGAACCAAGACGCACACACACACAGTGCGTGCATGTGTGCAACTGCAGAAACACTCATAAGTCCAGAAAACATAACTTCAGATGCTTTCTTTATAGCTCGTAATGCTGGATGATTTATTTATGTGCTTTGTGATTTTATTATTGTTTTATTTAATAACCATAACAATGGGTTTTATTTTAATGGGCTGGGAAAAGATTTGGCCTCAGAGGCCAGGTCCTTGATGAGGACCTGTGGATCTGGCCCCGGGCCACTGGCAAGCCCCCTGGCGCCTTCGCATGCAGGCAAGAGGTGGGAGCAGAGAAATAGAGAGGTCATAAAAATAAACTAATTTCAGCTCTCCGATACTTAGGAGCAGGAGACCAGGGGTTAGTTTGATTTGTGCTCCATCAGCACGCAATGACATCACCTCTGGCTGTGAGGGAGATGAGAGGGGAGGAGGGTAGAGTCAAGGGTGAGGGGAGAGAGTGATTGACTGCACTGTGGAGGTCACAGCAGTAACTGGACACACATGTACCCACATGTATGCCTGCATGTGCACATTCAGGCATACTCAGGCACATATACACCACTGTGTGTTCCATTGACACCTCATGTGTAAAGCAACCATCAACATAAACATAATCAGCCTCAGCAGCAGCAGTAGTTTATTTTATTCTTTTTTTCTCAGTTTGCATCTGTGTTATATTACCAGACCAACTCTAGCTTGAAGCCCTCAGCAACGGATAAGTCTGGTTATTTAACTGCACATACAGTATGCGGCTATAACTCCACACACACATATGGTTCTCTACATACAGTGGGTGGAGGTGTGTGTGATGGCTTAGCATACCAGAGTATGCGTGTATATGCATTTGTGTGTGAACATGCATATGATATGTGTACCTGCTAAATGATGGGTGATAGATGGTATGATGGGTGCTCATACCTTATGGCCTGCTCTGTGAAGAGGTCAGGGTTGATAGCATTTAGCCAGTGCACAACAGAGCTGTCAGGCTGCTCTGCCACGGATTCCTTTGCAGAACTGATCATAAATGTCCTGGGGGAATTGAGATTGCATGTTGCACTTCAATATAGAAAATCTACTCAGAATTGCAGTGTTTCTACTTCAGCTAGTAATGTCATATAGCTGAGTATATCTTACACTGCCCTCCTATGTAATTTATTTATTAATTTTATCATTAGCAATACATTCATCTTATTTATAATAAATATAAATCTTGAATGCATGGTCATTTGAGACACAATTAGTTCCAGGGTTGGAAGCTACAGTCATTAAAGCTCAAGTACTTCGGTATAATTGGGTCATATATTTTACTGAACTGTAAATAAAATAATAAAAATGTGAATACAAACCTATAGAGCAAAGGTAGAGGTGCTGTGACAATAACCAGGACTGTGAGCAGCTGCTCACACAGGCTGTGGATTTGGTAAGGCCAGTCAGACGCACCTGCGATTATGGCAATTGCTGAAGAAGGATTGGACCGCACCAAGGCCTCAGGACTTTCACACAAACTCAACAAAAGCTGCTCCACATACAGCAACATTGCCGTAATGTCACATCTTGGGGGAAAAAAAAGGTACGCAAAGAGAAAAGGTGAATGAATAGATGAAAACAGAATAGATGAGATGTGAGGAAATATGTGAGAGCACATGAAAAGAGAGAAGCAGAAAGGCACTGTGATGTTAAGGCGCTGAAAGTGAATATCTCCGTCTTAAAAGGCTGGCATCCACCATTACATCATGACATAACAGCCTCATTGCACAGCCAGTCAGATAGCAGAACCTCCTGGTGATTTTATTGTTGGAAAGTGTACTGCTGGCTTTGGATTTCACTATAAAAGTCAGTGCTTTTACATTTAAACACCCATAAATCTGTTCCCTCATTTGGTTGGGGAGAGCTGCTCATCATCACTCATCCCCTCATCCTTGCTTCCCTAAATCGTTATTAGACACACAGGGGTGGACTGATACAGGAGAGCTGGAGTAGCATAAGAGCACCCATGTGAGTTCTATACACATAGGAAACTTGGAGAAGCTTTGAAAAGCCATCTGTTTAGCTTAGCCTTACACATTACAACTGTCCCTTCAGAAACATGCGCATCTCCAAACAACATAAAACAGACTTTGTGTTGACATCATGCAGCACTACATATGTATGCTGCACTGTATCTTTGCCACTCTTTTATCCTCTTATTGTATGTCACAGTTCAACCTGTTCATTATCATCATTTGGCTATTTGGATGGAAAAAAAGATGACTCAGAGGAGGATGACTGGAACCTGTACAGAGAGTGTGTCTATGATGTGTTAACATTACATTCAGAGCTCCACCATCAGGCCCACAGGAGCTGAGAGAAATTAGGCCAACAGTGATTATCATTCATTCATTGTCATTATGCAGAAGGCACAAACGTCTATGTCCATAGCATATAGGCCTACTCAGATGTAGTGTATGTAAGGATGGTACAGAGAAAACAATGCACTTCAAGTAATAAAAGATTAACGACACACAGGTACCCACATGTGATCTATATTTGCTGGCAATTTCAGGAAAAAACAGAAACTATTGATCAACAAATAATTGATTCTGATTCTTCTTTGACAGTTGCTGACAGTTCATTCTTAACCTTTCAAACAGCACTTGAGAAAAAAATACCACCACCAGATACATTTAGTGGCTATTCTATCCCACAATGATCACATCAGATGAGCATCATCAGCAGATGGAGAATCTGTTGAAGGAACTATAGATGTTCCAATTTACATTTTTCTCTTTCTGCATTAAAAGCTGAGGTTGAGACTTTCTTTTCAACCACTTCAGGGATCAAGAACAAACTTTGACCTTGATAATGTGATATTAACACAGGTGATGTATAGTGTTTAACATAGATAAAAACCTTCATTCAGCAGTTGACTGTCCATAGCAGTAAATACAACCAGAGAGTTTTCTATCACCCTAACTCTGATTCAGAAAAACCTGTTGGCTGAAAACTAACAATTAGCATATCAATGCTTCCATTGTAAGCATTTCAACATGTGTAAGGCATTATAGTCGACTGCAGTGTAGTACTACATTTTAGGTGTTATCATTAATCTCAACTGAAAATCAGAGTACCTGATTTGCAGGTGTCTCTTGTAAGAGGGACGGGCCCTGGCATATCTTCGCACTAGCAGCTGTAACGTCTCTGACAGCACCTGGCCAAGCACGTCCTTGGCCATCTCTGCCGGAAGGGCGGCCCACAGGTCGCTCCGGAGCCCACACAGGAAGTAGAACCACATCTGCACTGAGAAGGAACAGCGCTCACCCTGTGGAAAAGAGAGGTGGATGGGAGGGAGAGGGTAACAGATGAAGATATATTGTGTTATGGACATTGACAGTGAAGGAAAAAAACAGAGAAGAAGAGGTAAAAATAGAGAGAAAGTAGGAGAGAGTGAGAGAGAAAACATGAAGGAGAAGAAAGAGAGAGACAGAGACGAAGGCAGGTCTGTCAACACCAGGATGTTTCAGTGGTCACGCCACCTGCACTCTGCACCTGGGTTTCTTCCCCCACTGGGATTTTAGACTGCTTTAAAGTCCTGAACTGGAGAACACATCACAACAGACACACACTTGCACATACACACTCACATGTACTGAGAGCGAAAGAGAGACAGACAGGGAGAAATTGAGAAGTTTCCTAAATAAAGTCAGCAAAGACATGTGAGAGTGAGAAGACAGAGCGACAGAGAGAGAGGGAGGACAGATAGAGAGAAGGGGATTACTATCATGGCATCCTGGAGCTTTGTCAGAAAATACATAGAAGGATTCAGTCATTAAACCTCCTTCTCATACCTTTTCTCACCCAAAATCCTCATATTTTAACCTCTGACAATAAACCGTTCCAGTAGATGTATGTGTGTGCATGTGACAAAAACACTGACGCGCCTAAAACTCCTCGGCTTCCTCTCGTCTTCCTCTCATCATACCCTTAAGTCCCTTCTCATTTTCTTCCCACTTCACCTCATCTATCTCATATTTTACTTTCCTCTTCCTCTCCCTCCCTCTCCTCCCTGGAGCCAGTCATTTAGGGATCGTTGGTTGATGGGGAGCGTGACCAAGCTCTATGTCCGGGATTAGTTCGCCATCCTCCGCCTGTGGACTCAGTGGAGCAAACGCAGGCACAAACGTTGGATCAAAACCAAGAGCAGCCACAGCTACATGTGTGGCTGGGATGATTTATCCGTTCATTCAAGTCAAACTTTATTTAACCAGCCAGGTCAACTATGAACAAATTCCTATTAAGGATGAAGACCTGGCAAGAGTGAAGACTGAATCTGGGACAGGGAACTGAGGATAGAATAAACTTGGACGCTCATGACTGCTTTTATTTTCTTATGACATTTTGTATTCTCTTTAGGCTCTTGAGGCAAAATCCTGACAAGGAAGGTAAGAAGGGTTGTGTTCTAAAATTCTTTTGATCGCCTGAACTGACCTCATATGTTGGTATTATAGCATATTAAACATTTCTCTGCCAACAGCTATTAATGTGTCAATAGCAATCAGAAAAAGAAAGAGAAAAGCAAGGGTCTCTCAGAAGCTGCACAAAGCTGTAAAAAAGCCAAGTTGTGGATCCAGGGGATGGAAACCTGATACATACAACTACACATATACGGACATTAGAAATTTAGATATATACATACACGCAACAAATGACACGCACATCCTGAGATGCTGCCGCACACCCACATATGCATTCATCTGTACAGATGCACACAGGCATGCTTGAACAAAAGCACACACCTGCGCACAGCAGGTCTGTCTGACACCAGTGACCCAGGGAAGGAGGGAGGAACAAAGGGAAAAACAGGCAAAAGCGGGGTGAAGTAAGAAAGAGAGGGGAGGTTTAGATTGGTTTAAGGGCATAAAGGTAGGGGAGTTCCAGGGGCCCTATGTTGTTTCCAGACAGTCCCAGTGTAGACTGCAGACTTCAGACAGCTGAATCCCTGGAGCCCCGGGGCAGCATGGAAGCCACAGATGTTCTCAGGGAGCTCAGAGTAGAAGGCTTGGTTAGAAGAGGGAGAGTGGGAGGTAAAGGTGTATTGTGGGAATGAAAAGAAGAAGCAAAAAAGCTCCAGAGTATAATTCCTAGAGTTCCTCAAACTCTACAGAACAAGCCTGCTAAGACGTGTGGCATTTGAATTTTCACTTTTTACAATAAAAGGAATAATATAATACCAAACAAAACTGTATGTAAATAATGAAATCAATACCAAACAATACCGAGGTTTTTGTGCTACTAACTGAACACATAACACTCGCACAGGTCCCACTGATTTCTTACAAATGTGATGACATATAAGTCTTTTGTATAATCTAATTAATCATATTTCAGGGCATCCGCGGCACAAAAAAACTAAATCAAACACTGAAGAAGACAGGTAAAGACATTTTACCTCATAAAAGGGTTTGGGGTCAGCCCAGTGGTGACTCTCAGCATCCTGAAGAATGCAGGTGGAACAAACCTGGATACAGTAGCTGACCAGCTGATCTTTCAGGGCGTCCACTGTGTTTCTGTATTTCTGTATAGGCAGCAGGGTCAGGGGTCTAGGCGTAGAGGAAAGAAACAAAGGTTACACAGAAAGAAAATGTATAATCTATTATACATATGATGTATCAAGAAAAAAATTAAAGGAACACCTGGGGTCAAGAGTCCAATAGGGCACAATCCAATAATTCAGATGCATAATTGACTACTGTATATTCAGGGAGCTATCAAACAAACATGAGGTGAAATGATGAGATGAAAGAACAAATGATTTATTCTAAAAGTTCAGCATGACATTTTATATCTTTTAAATCTGCCTGCCTTGATACTTTCCAGAGAGAGGCAAGAGTTTAATGGGGGTGCAGCAGGCTTAAAGCCGGGGGGACCAAATGGTGTGGAGAGAGGAAAGTACTTTATGACCGGAGGGGGCACAGTGCAAGTGCAGGTGGAGGGGTGCACAGGGCCAGAGGTGGGACAACAAGAGCACTGAGGGCACCAGGGATGCCTTTAGAGGGGATCTGCAGAGAGCAGAGGTTAAGGGGGTATTATGGGGCATAAAAACTCACCAGATGTAGACATAATATAGGTGTCATTACCACCTGTCAATCATTCCCACTCTTTTTTTCTTAACACTCGGAGCCCCTCCTCTTAATCTCAAATGCACAATCTCCTTGAAATTTTGAAACCTTTCCAAATGTTTCTCATGTTTTCTCCCTGCATGGCAAAGCTCACACATTTTGCTTATGTCTTATGAAATATCTACCTCATGACTCGGATGGAAGTCAAAAATCACATGATAATACAACTGGGTCTCTGAAGTGAGATGTGACATACAAATCCAGTCTGTGATACAAGTGCTCGTAATTCATTTTAGTTTATTATCTGTTGAGCATACTGTTAACTGGCTGATTAGGCTATTGTTGAGAAACTAATAGCAGTTTTAAAATTACTGAGTATTGTGAAAAAAAAGAGGAACAAAGAGTAATCTTGGAAACAAGGCTAAGCATTGGCATGAGAATGTGGCAGCTGTGAGAAGGCTCAGGTTTTGAACAAAACTCAACACAACATCTGTGATGGGTGGCATACTCACATTCATACTCTGAACCCTAATAGGATTTGATAGCAACTGAAGTTTGATGTCATCCTGATCACTGTGACAGCACAGTCTACCATCACCATCTGTGAACTTATACATCAGTGAAGTAGGCTCCAGTAAGTATTGTTTCTGTGATTATAGCACAAAGAACCATACTACTACTATTATTAGAGTCCTCATTTGAAAATGCAACGTTTGGTTCTTCACTGGAGGAAAGCATCACAATTGGGTTTTTAACAAACCAATCAGTCATGATGATGTTGTTCCTCTGGCAAAGCAGCCATAACTGCTTTGACTGTAGAGCAAATGTCAAACACTTCGAAAATTATTCATTGCGATCACAATTTTTCAACCAACTGATCCTATAGATCGTGAAAAATATAGATATAAGAACCACAGGCATACACCATCCCACCAGCATACACCCACATCTCCTTACACTTTGGCAGCAGCGGTATTTGAATCTCTCAGTCTGCTGTGGTAGTGTTCCAGTCGTTGGTGCACATAAACACCAGTGGCCAGCAGAGCAGGCAGGTTCCTCAGGGGTGCAGAGGATGGTACCTCCAGGGCCCTCTCCTGCATGCGGCCCAACATGGCAAACGCTGCCCTGCCGCACGCCTCCACAAAGCTTGATCGCACCTCCAGGAGAGAGCTGTCCCTGCAGGCTGCTGCCAAGGGTAGTAAGGCATCCAACTCAGCCATGATTGTTCCACAGAACTGATGGGCAAGATAAGGCAAATACAAGATGATCTCAATAACAGAAGGAAAATCTCTCAGTACGAGGAAAAAAAGGAAAAAGAGACCATCGGAAAGAGACCTCATTAGATGTAAATAATGGAACATTTGCAAGCAGACATCAGCATGACAAGGATTCAAGATTGAGATGAGTATTACACATGCATTTTTCTCTAACATTGTGCAAGTCATTACAGCGGAAAAGCACTGCAATTGCAGAATACAGATTTCTGCAGACATGCCCTCCACATAAACCTTGCTGCTGAACATGCATAATTGGTATCAGGTCAAATAAAGCCTTTACTTCAGAGGAACCAGCACTTGTCCAATTTTATAACAGCATGCATCATGTTAATCACATTCAAACAGGAATGTTGCAGTACATAGGTGAGAGGTGGGGCATCAGACGTGCAAAGAGGAATGAAAAGGAAAGGTCAGGCAAAGGTTAGAATGCGAGAGAGTGAGAGGGAGAGAGAGGGAGAGAGAGAGAGAGAGAGAGAGAGAGAGGGAGAGAGATGTTTCAGCAATGCAAAAGACCTACAGCTTATTTTATAAACTGCCAGAGCAACAGCCAAGACTTATCTCTTTTATCCACATTTGTCCTGCAGACAGGCCTATGGGGACCAGGCTGCCTACACCTTTTCCTCTCCAGGGGCTGGGGGACCAGCGGATCAAGGCATTTAAAAATAGCTGAGTGTGTGTGCTTGCTGAGACACAGATAAGCAGTCCGGGTATTTGCCAATATTTACTTAAGGCTGAAATCTTAATACTTTCAATTAATATAATGATAGCATTGCTTCAGTCAACACAGTCCACATGATACTATACTGATTCTCTTGGTTTCTGCTAGCACATCAAGACACAGGCACACCTTGACACCGCTACCTCATCTGCGCCCTATTGATATCGCATCGAGAATGATGAAAGATGATCAGGCAAGTGCCAAGGTGTTACACGTGTGTGAGTTCAAATCCAAATTTATACACCTATACATGTGAGTTATGTGTCAGACAGATGCTTAAAAAGCCTTTAAAACAAAACATATTTTTATAATGCCTGAAGCTCCTTCACATGAGGAAAAAAAAACGCCTAAACTTGATGCAGTTCAATTAATCAATCAGTAAATCAATCACAGTATGTATTACTTGTGTCTAGAGTCACACAGTCTATTACTTGACTTACTGTAGGGCTGATTGGAAGGTTCGACATTCTGTCAGATCGGGGCTCCAGCATGTGTACACAATTGACAATCTCGCAATCTCTTTACACAGTTTTCTCCAGAAAAGCTTCCAGTGTGGTTAAAAGGCCTGGGAACAATGACTGTTTGGACAACAGTCAATATCTGACTGCATGTAGTCATTAGGAGCTTAGCTTTGCGAGAGAGAAAGCAGAAGCAGACACAACACTCAGCATTACCAGAGTGAAGGAGAGACCCTGGAGAAGTATCTCATACACACACACACACAAACACACACGTCCTGAGCAGACAGTCATCCGCACACAAAAACAACTCCACGCATGCGTCCACGTTGAAGTCAGACTGAAACCTTAACTAGCTAAGATCAAAGCCTGGAATCCCACCAGGACTATTGCAGCAAGGTGAAAGGGATTGTGTGAAGTTTTTAAGTGTTAGGGAGGCCTGTTTGTGTGTGCAGAATTTGGAGCAGACAGACAAGTAGAAAACACGCAGGTGAGAGGTTCAGTGAAGTCTGAATACAGAAAAGGCACCTCTGCTGCTATAATAGAGAGCTAGCATCAAGGTTAGAGGGGCCCACCCAAACAAGAAGAGTTCAATCCCTGATTCTGACAGGAGGGCAAGTTCCAGCTGTTCAACACAGGGTACTTGGCATTCAGAACACATCTGACTGCCAATAAAAAAAAAAAAAAGTTCACTATCTAAAGTACTCTGATGGATGAGCAGTATCATCACAGCCTGCATATGTATGGTAATACAGACAGTGAAGTGGGTTCACATGGAAAAAGTGAGGATTGAGGTATGAACATATGAATATAAATGTGTGAAATATTGATCCATCATAATGCCTTTGAACCGGCCATATTTCATGCTTACGTCTTGTATAGTAATTTGCTCTCTGCGCAAACACTAGGGCTACTGTCAAAAAAGGACAAGGGGAGGGGGAAATATATAATATCTTACAGTCTTGTCTTGCATGTCTGTCTGGCTCCGTGTTATTGAATGCAAATGCATGCATGTATAACCTTTGGGCTGAAAGGCCCTCATCTTTGAAGCGTTGACCTACACATAAATACGTTGTACAGGTCTTGAGCACAGACAAATTCTGACGCTCGTTAGCAATGAAAGCCACAACTACTGTCAGTGTAAAGGGCTGCAGTGTGGTGGGGTGTGCTGCTGGTGGTGGTTGTAGGGGGGGGCAATAATAAAGTCTGTTCAAAAGTGTGCAGTGCAGAGTAGCAGGAAGCAGAAGGCTTGAGATGAGGACGAAGGAAAGCAAGTTTTTTTTTAAAAAAAAGAAAAAAGAAAAAAAAAGAAGTTGCTGGTTGGAGGAGAACTTTGGTGATTATTCAGCGATAGCAAAATTGAAAAAAGAGTAAGGGAAGAGAAAGAAAAAAATAACATGATGTCATTTTAAGAAGATATCCCAAACACTGGGGTTCCTTTGTAGACTTAGACAATAAGCCTGGTCTCACATCAGACACTGGTCTACCTGCTGAGAAAAAGCCCATCTCTGGTGTCTACTTCACCTCTCCCTGCCATTTCCCAGGACCTCTCCTCTCATGCCTTCTCTCACACTATCCCCTCTTTATCCCACTCTGCACCCTAGCCTCTGTATACATGTGCATCATCTGTGTACCCTACACTTTCCTCCATTCAACACTATTCACTGCACACCACCTAGCCCTCATAATATCACCCTCACTGGTTCTTGGTTTCCTCCTGTCTCTCTTTTGTCCCCCAGAGTCCTCCCCTCAAGTAATACTGATGACTCTTCCCAAGGCCCTTTCTGATCCAGAGTGTCAACTGTGTCAGGCCCAAATCATTTGGGCTTTCTATTATAGAAGGTGCTTTCCTTTGGGGTTACAAAAACCATTAATCTCCCTGGGTCTGGGTGATAGACCTGCATTGTTCAGCCAGGTGGATAAAGGAGGATGAATAGGACAGGGACACTGGTGTGTATGGTAAAACATGCTCATGCACAGGGGGTATTAGAGACCAAAAGAACATTTCTAAATACTGAATTAAAATTTTAATTGAATTTTATTTTTTAAAATGTAATTTAATTTGTGTTCTGTAAGGGAGACTTGCATGAGTCCTTGCACTGTATTAACAGATTTTTTTAATATGTATATATAATTAACACCTTTTACATTAGATATTGTAAGAATATCTGTGGTACATGGTCCATAAAAATAGACCCCTTTCCACATAGTGTGATTTTCTAGATGCATTAATGCAGAACCGAAGTAACGTCAAAATTGTAATCCTTTTCACATGGCGGGTTGTGACATGCACCACTCACAAAAAGTTAGGGATATTTGACTTTTGGGTGAAATTTATGGAAACTGTAAAAGTTCATGCTACAGTGACATTATATCATCAAAGTGGAGCATTTAAGTAGAAGTATGGAATGGACATTTCTTGATCTCAAACAGTGAATTGAAACAAAAGGTTAAACAATGGTGGGTATACCACAACGAAAAATGACAATGTCTCAATAACTTGTCATGTGGCCAAATAATGTCCACTTCTCTGCCTATGTGTAACTCTACCAGTCTCTCTGTTGCAATCTGCTGATGACACTCTGTGATACTCTAAGCTCAGTGAACACTTTTCATCCCGTCTGAGTCCTCACAATGCCCAGGTACTGTTGATGGATTGTTAGGTGTAGTCTTGGTCTCATCACGTCAAAATGTGAACAGCAAGATGTAGCAGACTGTTTCAATACAAACTGTCACTGAACCAGGACATTTAGTGTTTGATTCATGGATCAGACACTTTTTGCGGTTAATCACCTCGTTAGAGAACAGCATGTTCTAAGTACTGAGACATTGAACATTCAGACAAGGTCAAACTAAGTTCACTGTACCGGTAAAGGTTATAGTGCATTTTTCTTTCTAGTTCATCCAAAAGCCAAATATCCCTAACTTTGGGTAAGTAGTGTACTGTATAATGTATCTAATAAGACAGGCAACAAACATGTGTTGACTCCAAACACATCTCACATCCTCACTATCACTTCAATGTTTAATCGTTCAGAAATTCTTGCCAGGCTGCAGATGCTGTGTGATTCCAGCTCGTGGTCATCTACAGAATACTGTGTGTCTTTGCCAAGCATCTGTGAGCACAAAGAGCTGCTTGAAAGTCAGGTTTGTTTTCACACTTGGCCAAAGTCACAAGGTAATTCAGAGATAACAATATGAGAGAAATATAATGTGGAGGAGGTGTCTTAATTAAGTTAGCTCTGCTCTACACCATGAAGAAAAGAAATAGGAGAGTCCTATAATTAACCCATTTAAACAGATTAGTCACCTTACTTTAATTACTGGCCAAAATCAGATTATTTATGTTCATGGAAAGACAATTTGTTGAAGCTTCTAGTTTACCTGTCTAAACTGCTAACTATAGACATGGGCACTGTGATGGAAATCCACCATTAATACATGTGCAAGTCACAAAGAGATGAATTAAAATACAGGTAAGGTAATGCCCTTTGCTAATAATAATAATAATAATAATAATATTTGGTATTTATTCTATGTTTTTTATTGGGATGAAAAGAGACCAGCTTTATATCAGGGATTAAGATAAATTCCCAGCCTGAATTATTGTTTCAGTTCCCATATAACTTTTTAGATGATCTATGTTTCTGGCTGCTCACTGTGAATCCATCAGACAGACCATGCAGATGTTGACCCACATGGTAGTAATTTACCTCATCCATTGCCCTTTGTCTAGAGTGCATTTGCATGTTTGTAGCTCACCTTGAAGGATTCTGGATGATTGTCATTAACAGAACTTTTAGTCTTAATGAAGAATCATAAATAAAACAGTGAAGTCACCACTGTTGAGAAGCACTGCATAACTACACTCTAAATAACTGAAAGAGCTTAAAGCACGTCCTCAATCAGATCTGTTCAATATTGAATAAAATGATCCTACTTTACATCCGGGAGTACCTTGGCTATCATTTTGGGAGTCTCTCTCTCCGAGTACGTGTAGAAGGAGTCTTCTCTGAGGTGTGTGGCACTGGCAGCGATTGCATTGTGTCCACTTGTGCGACACAGGGTGATGGAGGTGTGTCCTGAGCAATATAAGGCCTCTTCCTGCTGTAGACTCTTGGCACAAACATCATCCAGCACCACTTTAACACAATGCTCCATGTGAGGGACCAGTCCCCTAAATGCTGACCTCCAGTTAAACTCCAGAACCTGTGCCTGAAAAACAGGAGACGAGCCAACCGCCAATTAATGTCTGAGTGCTGAAGGGAATATTTCACCTGTTCTACTTCACTGCCACAAATTGTCTTGCCTCTTTGTAATTATAGAAAAAGATAATAGGACTTAATGACATTGAATTGTTGTAATAGATCAGAAACTTTCTTCCAGGGTCTTACAAAGGAGAAGATGCGAAAGACTCACCTCCGGCGTGTGGAGAAGTGTCTCTGCTGTGGATTTCTTGCCGTCTGTTGTCATGTCTGACTCTTCTCTACTCTTCTTCAAGATGCCTTATTGAACAATAGTTTTTTTTTAAATGCAAACATCATGTAATACATCTTAAAAAGACATTAAACAGTATCTGTGCCAGGTCAAGTTGTGAAATTTCACAAGAGACCTATAATTATACAGAAGATAAGTTTGAAGTCAGTTTGAAAAGGAAAAGCTATGTGGCGGGTAACTGTAGCATCTTTCAGATCTATGCATTATTTAGCATGACTATTTCCATATCACTGTATGATGTTATGCGTTAAAAGCGTGAGTGAATGCAAGTGCGGTAACATGAAAGCAGCTGTAACAGAGAGCCAGATATGGGACACACTTCTCCCCTCTCCCCCCACTAGCCAAAATGAGACACAGTGACCGGAGAATAACAGCATATGCCTTAGAGGAGCAGAAACAGGCAGTAAATGCTAATAGCAACAGCTTTACAAGTCTAAAGTTGGGGCTTAGATTTGATTTAAACCCAGATAGTATCAACTATATATGGGGTAATTCCATGAGGGAAGATTGTGTGGGGGAGTGTAGGGGGGTGATGTGAAGACAAGCATACAGGATGTTGGGTTGGGTTGCAATTAAAAAGCGTGAACATCAAGGCCGTAGTTTCCTAATCAGAAGGCGAAGAGTAAGACCCCAGGCGAGGCAATTTAGCCGAACAAGACCGCATGGAATGGAAGAAGGAGGAAGCAGCAAGCGCATCACTTTTTGACCTTTAAGCCCATCTGATGAATTTCTGGTAATTAAGCCGTTTGATTGCCTGGAATTAATGATTTGGATAACTGCCCTTTAAAGGCTGTTTACCTCTCTGTAAATTGAGCCTTTCTGCAAGTCTTGTTTTTGTAAATGTAACCTTTATGGAAATTACCCCATGCACCAAAAGCTTTCATTTAACATCTCTGCAGCAGCAGTTCAAAGGGGAGAGAGGAAAAGGATACCAAAGGCTTATATAACACCCAAGATAATTCCCGACTCAACTAACACATTTCTTCAGACACAACTCAGACGTCTCGCTACAACAAGTAACACAAGTGTGTGTGCGTGTGAGTTTATGAGAGCGTAACCTGACTGTTTGTGCCTGGAGGAGGAGCACACATGCAGGGCTGTAGCCAGAGTTTTAGAAATCCTGAGGTCATGATCCCACACTGTAACCCCAATGCAATCACAAAACAATGTCTGTAATTTTGTAATTACTAAAATGATTCACATTTTGATTATTCATTATCTCTTTGATCATTTTTGGCAAATTCTAATTACTACTTGATTCCCTTAATGGTTTTAAAAGTCTGATCCTCGCTGTCATGTTTGCAGGGAAACAATGAATATATTTTAATATTATTTTGGTCAAAAAATTGGATTATTGGTTGAATGGATATTGAATCAGACTTCAAGGTCTCTGCCATGTTTAAATTGTAAAATAGAAGGAGCACCTTAGGTCACTAACATTTTGCAAATTCACTGCAAAAATGCTGAGTATGACCTCAGTGACCTCAGTGGTAGCTACAGCCCATATTACATATCTAATATGTATACACGTGTGTATTTTGGAGGGATAGAGTCATACCTTTTACACTGGGAGGGTCTCCTGTACAGTTAATGAAGGTCATGTTAGTGACCAGCTCCTTCACATTGCTCTCAAACCCCAGCAGAGTGCAGGCCAGCTGGGTTAACGCCCTCAACTGGTGGGAGGTCAGACTAAAGCTCCTGTTTTTTATGGGAAGTTCCATTGGTACTGTGAGGGAGAAAAAAGGCTGAATGTAAAAGAGGAAGGAGATAAAATAAACAGTGCACATGTTTGTCAATGTGTGACAGACAGAGAGAAGGAGGGGGAGAGCTGCACCACAGTTTACAGTTCAGTAAAGCAACAAACAGTTTCATGAAAATAGGTTTTCAACCCAACCTCCCAACCTACATGCACTCATCAGAAAACAACCCCATCCTGAAGTCTTGCCTCGCACGGCACCTCTTATAAATATCGACCCATTCATGTTTTCCCAATACACAGCATAAACAAAGAGACAGTGAAAAAATATGCAAAACTTTGCTCCCTGAGAAGTCACACATGCACATCCTTCTCTCCCGGCACAAAACTTTTCTCCCCGTAACCCGCCGATGACCCCCTCGGCAAATATGGATTTCCCATTTTGGAGGCTGCCAAAGCCATCACCCGGGGGATGTTCCGCATTAAGCTGGAGAATGGGCGGCTGGGAGATGCGTTGCCATACTTCCAGACACATGCACAAATACTTTTGTGTGTCCGCTTAAATGAGCTCCTCCACTGCAAAAGCATTTGGGAATGGATGAGCTCAGTATTAGCCTTGACTCTGAAAGCAGAGAGATGATTGAGCGTTGAGAGGGAAAGAAAGAAGAGGGGGGGACACTTTTCCAATAATTGTAACATTATTGCCTCTGGATCCTAATGTAATTTTGCCATATTGTTAAACAAAAACCGACAATATGACAACACACTGTCCCCAAGGATGCCTGGTTTAATCATGCATGAGGCTTGACTCGGTGTGTGTGTAGGAACTTGTGTCTATTAACATGAGTGTTTATGAATGAGAGTCAATGAGTTTTCGTGTGTTTATGTTTGTCGAATGAGCACACGCATGTTTATGTGCATGTAATGCAGGGACATTATGAATAACTTGATTTGTGGGAAGACACTTACACACATTTGCACATGTCAGTCTTGCAGGATAATTGCCACACTGCAACCAGCCTGTGGTCACTGAGGAATATTTTCTGACCTCAAGTTTGTTTGTGTTTACAAGTCCAAGTGTATACATGCATTTATGTGTAAGTGCATGTGTGTGTGTGTGAGTGCATCATGTATGAAATTGCATGTGAATAGCTGTGTAATCATTTGATGTGTGTTAAAATGTGTGTGCACGCATTTGTGTGTATGTGTGTATGTAATTAAGCTGCATGGGTCTGCAGCTCAGCAGCTCCTCAGTAATGGGGTCCAGTGGGAATCTGTGCTAAAGACACTACCTCATCCCGCATGTTTACATGCGTGACCTGGCTGACACCCACATGCCAGCCTCTTTCTCCAGCTTGCACATTCATGCACGCACCACCAATCATGTCTATTTCACCAGCAAATCAACAGAGGTTTCCATGCCGAAACACAGGGGCAAACTAAAGCTGTCAACAACTTCAGAGGAACCAGATGAGACAGGGACACATTTGAGAGAGAGGAGCTGGAATCTCTAAAAAGCTATCACTGTAGCCTATACTGTGGGGCATCCATCTGAGCATAGCAACTATTAACCACCACTTCATCTGAAGCATCAGCCTTTCCACAGCACCATCTCTGCCTGTGTTCTTTCTCACTATTCATTTCCTCAACCTGTGACCCTATGACTGGTTCACTTGCTCAGTAAGTCACACTCTAAGTAGTCACACGCGACCTTGATGTTTAGCAATGCCTCAGCCTCTCATCTAGCTCTGCCGCCCAGGCTATATAGGTATTTATAGTCAGCTCCCTAGCCAAATAGCCTTATAGCCATAGCAGTCTAGTACACAGCCATCTAAACCTCATTATACCTTTGTCACAACAGTGAGGCCAAATGGAGGCTCTCATAGCTGGTTGATGGAGAGGGTGTGCTTAAAAGCACCCAGGTGTGTCATATAGCGCAGAGCATAGCATGTCTCAGAGACTAGAATGAGGAAGGGCACTAGCAGGCAGAAGAGTTCAACCAAAGGTCAGTGTAGTGAGAATCAATAAGGAAGGGCTGGTGCTGAAAGCTGGGCAAAAATGATATGTTTATAAAAGAGCTTCCTAATATGACATTACAGTGTGAGGATGTTCCTATAGAGAAAAAGAGAATCAATGATTAGTCATAATACTCTGATACAGTATCAGTATTATCAGTCCTCAAAGCAAATAAACTTATGTCAAGCAACATGTCATTCAACACCATGTGTGAAAAGAAAGTGCGGTGTTTATATTTCAGCCAAAACACTGCAAAAATGTCTGAAAATACCAAACTCTATCGGTCTACAGTGGCCAGTTTCAGTTTGTAGCTTTTAACAATGACAACAATGTAACACAAAAGGAAAAAACAAATAGAGCAGGTATTTTTGGCGAGCCATCAGTCTTCTCCTTGTCTGTCTCTCCTGTGGGTTCCACCATCAGCTCCACAACACACTCTCTGTCTCGCATACACACAAACATACACACACATTCACACATATGTGCACACAAACACACACACTGCTCTTGACTGGCAGGGAACAGAGAGAGAGGGGAGAGAGGAGGAGATCTAGGGGAAGGGAAAGGGGTGGTGGTAAGGGATGAAAACATGAGGAAGAGAGGGAGGGAAAGAGAGGGAGGGGCGGGATAAGGGAATTCCCTTAGCAGTTGTTATTGATTCCGGTGTTTACGGGCGAATAGTTTAGTGCCGTTTACAAAACAGAACAGATGCAGCCAGTGAGCAAAAAGGTAAACAATTGCTGTGTGGCGGGCTGCCAAATCCCCAGTCTGATGTATTAAACTCACGGTGAAGAGCATTTCCCCTTTGGCTGCACTTATTGCCACTTCATTTCCTCTTCGCTCACATACACACTCTGTACTTTTTGCCATCTCTTTCTTTCTCTCTGTGTCTCTCTGTGTCTCTGTCGTTCCCTCGTTTATCTGAGGGGGGGGAAAAAGAAGGGGCGTAGGGTGCCTTTTGCCGTCTGGCTATTTCCTGTCCTTCTCTGACCCAGGAGGCCCAGTTCTTCCTAACAGAGCCATTAGTAGGGGGAATTGCATGTGTCTGACATGGCCGAAAACCAATTATTAGACACTTTCTACCAAATGATGCCCAAGTCTTTGGGGAATGGGCAATCATGCAATAATTTAGCCACTGATTTAATTTCTCTCCAGCACAGCATCTCTCCCCCTCTCATCCTCTGTCCCTCATTTTCCTCTCTTTCTCTCATTCTGTCCCTCTGTAGTGTAAATCAGACCATCAGAGGGGTGGTCTGTTTCTCTCACACTACCCGTCTGGCCTCCACTATCTTATCAAGTGATCGCTATATATGAAGACAAATTATCTGTTTGTGAAGATTTGTGTGTTGTAAAGCACCCCCTAGTTTGGTTTCATTACATCCACAGAGTTAGGGAAGGAAACACTTCATATATTACACATTGGAACAAAAATTCTCTTTGTTGCATAAAATGCATTAAAGAAAATTAGACAGATAAAGTCATTAAAAAGTAGAGTAATTTGTTATATCTCTATTTATCAGCATCAATAGAAGCTGGTGTATAGACATCCATCCCCAGACTTAAGAGTGATATGATGTGATGTGATTGACTGTTGAACTTTATATTCCAGGTCACCCTAACTCCTAAATTCTGGTCTGGTTCTAATGGCATCAAACAGCAACTATGGCGCATCTGTTTATGTAATGCTCTGATTGTCGAGATAGTCAATATAGTCAACAGAAAAACAGAAATGGAAAATTTTGGATATTATCTGCATAACTATGTTGATTATTAAGAAATGGACTGTTGGACTCATGAAGATATGGTGCCTACATTACCCATGATGCACAATGCTAAAGCTGAGAGAAGAGAACTAAAGACATTTGGTAAACTCCACACAGTTGTTCATTTTTAGACCCAAACAACCAACCTAGGCAGTTTATCAATCTTCATGCAGCTCTCTCTTCATACAGCCTTTGGAAGCAAGGATGCACTCATTATATTTTGGTGGTCAAGGTCACAATGACACCACAAAAAATACTTTTGTCCTTGTGAATCTAACCAACAACTTGAGGGAATTTCTTCAATTTTGGAATCAAAGATGAACAAAATAGATCTTGATGGTCAAAGGTCAAAGGTCAAGGCCACGTTGACCCACCAAAATAAGTTTTTGGCCCCTTGAAACAATAACAACAACTATGAGGGAATTTCCTTAAATTCGGCACAAACAATCACTGTAACACTCAAAGATGAACTGATTAGAACTTGGTAGTAAAAGATCAGGATTGCTGTGATCTCTCGAAACCCATTTTTGACCTTAACTCACAAATTCATATATTTGTGTCAAATATGACACACCAGCAGTTCATGTATACTGTGAAAGAAGCACTGCTAATGGAAGACCAGCAGCAAGGCACCAATACACAATGGGACATAACTCAAAAACTCCCCTGCAAGTTTTTCCTGTAGTGGTTATTATTCTTGGCCCATTGATACAGATGTCAACCTCTATAGCCAGGCCCTTAAATGTGAAAATAGGCTGGTCCATCCCAGTCTTGTGTATGTGAGTCTGTGTGAAGTTGTGCACCACTTCATTCTTATCATGGGGCTTTACTCCAAGGGTGTAATGCTATGGCTCTTGAGCACTGCAGTGTGTTGATTTTTGTGCCTGTGTTTTCTGTTTATCCATGCCTCCTTGTGTGTTCATCTCATAGGGTGTCAAGCAGGGTCGTGTGGGTGCCTTGGGGTGCTTCTGTGCCTGTATGTGTGTGTATGTGGGTAAAAGGAGGTTATGAGCCACTGTGGACCGCCTGCCAGGCCCTGTGACAGCTGGGGTCCTCTTCGTCAGTTGCGGCCCACTGCTCCCTCAGACAGCCTTATTATGGGAGGCGCTCTGCTGTGATTCCCCCAATACACACTGTGACACACACATGCACATACACACACAAAAAAATTACCCAAACCCTGGTCTCTTGTGGCTCTATCCCTGGGTGCTGTCCAACCAGTCCACAGCAGGGGCCACCTGCCCTTCACAGAAGGGGAAAGTAGCAATATTTGATATCTCAATTAAGTTGCCTAACCAAGAAGGAGGGGTAGCTGTGACGGTTGTGTTTTTGTTGTGACAGAGAATCAGGGCAAACCTTCCTCTGCTTTATATTTGTTTTTCCTCCTCTGTGTCTGTCTTTGTTTTGGTCTGTCTTTGTAGTGAGTATTGCAGTGACAGTAAGATAGGGGTTAAGATTTCTCTGGCTCCCCCTGCGTACTTGAACCAAGCAGCCTGGATGAAGAACACCGAGGAATGTATTGTCTTGATGGGAGCATTTCATTAAAACCCACTTGTTTAGTGCCCTTGTTCGCATTATTGTTTTCAAGCCCTCGGCGAATCACGCTGACTCTTCATCACGAAGTGCTGGCTGCTCTCAATAAGCCAGCCATTTTTGTCTGTGCTTTCTCAATAGAAGGTGCCAGGAAAATGTTCATATCCTTGAGCTTTTCAAGAGTGATACACAAAAGCTATTGTGACCACTCGGAGGAAATGGGGAAAAAAAATAAATGGCATGCATAATACACATTCTCAAGGGCCATGAAACATATTCTTTTCTGTGATTTCATTGGAACATGGTTTAGAGAAAATGAACACTGACATGCACACACAAACACATCCAGAGAGCAAAGACCCAGCTCTTCTCATTAAGATTAGTAAACAACCACTTGCTTGTGTGGTAACTTTCTTAAGCAAGGCCCTCTCAGCATCTGCAAGGACAAGAAGAGAGCGGCATAAAAAAAGAATCATCCATAAACTGGAAGCCTCATGCCACAAGTATATACAGACACACACAAACCCTCCTACCTTGCACATAATTACATGGCAGCATGCGGGTGCACGTCCCTGGCTGACAGTGTGTATAAACTCAGGCAGAGATATGATCTAGTGAGGAGCTGCTCTTATTAAATATTAACAAACGCCATTCCCAAGTAGCCTCAATCCCCACAAGCACCTCCAATGCCAGTCAGAGCCTCAGTCTAGCTAGCTCGCGTCACTACAGAACCTCTCTCTCCCCGCTGAATAGGCTGCTGTGCTTTCTCCGAGAAAGAGTTCAAAGAGCCAGAAAGGGCGAGGAGGGGAGGGGGATTGCAGTGGGGGGGTGAGTGTGCTTGCTATACATGTTCTAACTCAATCCTTTTTTATCTATAGGGAGCTGCCGACATCGTCATATGGGGAAATTAGTGGAAGTGGAATTCAAATCAGTGCTATCAGAATGGGGTTGTGAAGTGTTTGAACAGAATTTCATAACCTCTACATCGCCCCTGTGGTTGATTGTTAGGGAATAAATTGTATGTGTGTATGCAATGAAGTTGGAATGAAAGCTTTTGATGTCCTACAAAAACACGGTTCTCCTATGCATACATATGCAAATTACTGATGCTGTATGGAAATCTAATGATGTATTTTTAAAAGGGAGGAATTAAATGACTCTTGATCACACTATTTTCTAAGTAAGCTTGCAATTAGTGCACACACCAGTATGGACTCATAGACAAACGAACAGACATGTGCACATGACACATGCTCAAAGGTGAGGGGTGAAAACACACGTGTGCACATGCACAGTTGACTACATAGCATTTACAAGGCAAAAAAGAACAAACACAATAAATGCACCATGGCAAATGGTTTTGGCAGTCATGGTGTTTCTGCATTGGTGTCAGGTGCATCCCTTCACAAAGAATCATTGCAACTTTACCAAAACGTTATTCAGATTCTGACTTGAGGAACAGGAGTAATAACTGTGTACATTGTTGAGGAAAAAAGTGTGTAAGTATGGATATATTTGACTTAATGCAGCTTTAAATGTGGAAAATCATATAGTTGGAAAATTTGACTGATTGTTGAAAAGTATGGAAACTAGAAATTGTGGCCTTTAACCTTTATCCCAGCATAACTCTAAAGAGCTGAAGGCACAGACAAAAATATAACACACACACATATACACACAGAGTGACGTGCAGACTTGGCCCACCCACTCTCCTGCAGACTCAGTGAGGTGTGTCAGTAAGGTTTAAAGCCTGTATTGTTCCTGACCAGCCAACCTGTCTAGCACACTCCCCAGTCCCACTGTGCACCCCATTACACTTGGAAAACTACAGGAAAATTGGAAAAAGACAAGAAAAGAAAAAGAGAGAGGAAGTGGACGCAAGAGAGATGGAGTAAGGGGGGGTGGGGGCTTCACATCTGTCTAGGTACAATGTCAGAGCCTACCTTTGAGTCGGTGGGGTTAAAAGAGGAGGCAGATCTTGCCGTGAACGCTGTTAAATGGTTCAGTGGTTTGACAGTGGCTGATGCTACAGACAGTGCTGCTCCCTTGGGAGCCTGCACAGTCTCCCCGGCATGGCTCTTATCAAAATATACCCACCTCCTGCCTCTACATCAGAAATAAACAATAAGACAGCAGGGAAGGAGGGATAGATCTAAGGAGCCATTTGATGCTTATGAAAATAGAATCACTTTTTTTAACTACTGTCATAATTGTCTTGACAATTATGGGCATGGCATATACTGTAGTATAGACAGTGAAGTGTGAAAGCAGATTATACATTAATGTTCAAGCTTTGGCTCTTTAGGAGCCACGGGCGTTTGGGTGGTGGATATGTGGGTTCTTGAGCTTTTTTTTTTTTTTTGGGGGGGGGGGACTTAAAACATGAACAACACAAAATTGTAATCCCAGTTGTAGCCCTCAAAGCTGTGTTGCAGCTGATAGTCAAACACACACATACAGACACAAACACACACACACGTAAAACCAGCAGAGGCAAAACTGCTCCATTTTACCATCATTACACAGCACGGGTCCCCCGCTCCCTTTGGAGCCGTGTTCTGCCTCCGGTGCTACATTTGACGGTTTGTTGAGCGGCACGTAGGTGTGTAGCCTCCGCCGCGTTACGTGATCAAACAGCCCAACTGACGCATGGCCAATTATCCTGGCTGCCTCCTCTCATCTCACGTTTAAGGAGAGGGAAAGTAAAAACCAGAGAGGGAGATGGAAAGAGAGAGATGGAGGGAGGAGGGAGGCAGGGAGAGAGGGAGAGAGGGGAGAAAGGGAAGCAAGGCTGGTGGTGTGTTTATCGAAGAATGGCAGATGTAAAAGCACTCTTCTCCCCGTTCCGCAGGGAAGCTGACATGTGCACCATTTTTGAAAAAGTAAACAATGGCTCACACACTTTACTTTTTTTATACTGTGAATCTTTACCCTCAGCAAGCCGTAAATAGGCCAATATGAAACAAAGAGAATATGGGAGGAATTAAGTATCAAAAGTGACATGGTGTGTGAAGGTCTGTGCTCGTCTCTGTAGTCTCAGTCTATAACATCACCGCATATTCCATCACAGTGACACATTCGGCATTGGTGGCAAATATTAAAGGTGCTTCTTCATGTTGTTTTTCTTCCCTCTCAAATATCCATCCCACTGTGCAACAAGGTCAGAGAGAACCTTGACCTTACTCCTGCACCAACTCTGCTTAGTTAATAAACTTTATTTTGATTTTGTTGTTTTTGTGGTTGTTAAGGGATTCCCAAAGAACAGCAGAGCCATGGCTAAAACTACTGGCCAGGATTTCCCAGTGCATGTTGTACAAGTTGAGGAAGTGAATTAGCTCTAGCTGGAACACAGTGCTGACAGACCTTGAATGTGGCTTGGGACCAGGAACTCATAGATAGAGTATGCAGTGAACAGTGTTTAGATGTAGATTCAAAAGAAAACTTGGCCCCTTGAAATGCCGCTTGTCTCTTTTTGTTGGTAAAGTAAGGCAGATGGGAATGAGGGCAGTAAAAAGAAAGCAATTACAACAGGAACAGTAGTTACTGACGATCACTTACACAGGTCTGTCTCAGCTCACTACACACTACTGTTTTAGATATCTAAAAACAGCAACTTACCTACAGTTGCACGGGACCTGGCTGAATATTTTTTGATCTTGCCGCTGAGTGTGGTGTTGTCCCTGAGGGCCATCTCGCATTCTCTCTCCAACAGGGACGACAGTTCTTGGGCCACAGTGCAGAAATAAGATGCATTGAGGAAACATAGGATGGTGTGTGGTTCTGTTAGCCTTGAAAGGACTTGGAGCTCCTCTGTGAGGGCTTGGGTCAGAGCTGGGATCACCAAGCGGAAACCCAGAGCCAGTCTGTCAAAGCCAGTTTCACCACTTAGGCTGGAGCTCAGGGTGGAGTGCAGAGTTGATTTCACTGATTGAGTTCTTATGGCCTGGATAAATAAAATCAAAACAATACAATATTGGAGCACGACTGCTGAAATGCTATTGTGATGCTGGTGTTGAGATTTGACAGTGTTGGTGTGGAGTTTAAGAAACAACACAGCTATGACTGAACACCAATTGAATGACTGAACACGTGACACTCCACAGGATTTCCATTCATCATTTCACTTGAACTGTTTAACACACCTGGTAATGTGTGAGCACCTCACACTCAGGATAAAGAAAGAATAGCTGTTGCAGACATTGAACTCGCTCAGGAATGGACAGCAGGGAGATCTGGCTGGGTCCAGGATGTTCTGGACTGCGGGAAGACAGCCGGTCCAGCAGGTGGCGACGCAGCTGAAGACGGACATCATCCCAAGCCTCCTGGATCTTAATGAAGTGATAAAATGAAGAGTAAATTCATGAGTACACAGATGACCAATACCTCACACAGGAGGTATGTGCTAATATCAATATCAATATGAAGTAATTTCAACACATTCAGCTGTTGAACCCAACATCCAATCAAACACAAGGAAACAATGAATGGAATCAAAATTAATGTATTACCTCTAATGATGCATCATCTCTGACTGTATGTACCATGTGGCTGGAGGAAGCAGTCAGGTGAGGATGAGATGAGAGAGATGAAGATGAAGAAGAAGAGGATGGGGTACAAGGAAAGCAAAGACCACACTGGGCAGACAGATTCAATAGTAGCTGAAGTGTCATCTCCTCTTTCCCCTCCTCTTCAGATCTCAGGTACTGTTGCTGAATAGAACGGAGAAGAAAAAGCCATAACGTGTGGAAGGGTCCAAATTCAGAAGTTATAATGATGAAAATAAGTTGAAGCTGAATACTTTTATTTAGTAGGCTACATGTCAGTCTCATGACAGCAATATTATTATCATCATCTCCATCACCATCTTTTAATATTATGATATATTACCAAAGCTCTGAAGAATTCCATCAGCTCTTGATGCCCTGTTGTAACAGGCCTGACATTGCTGTGCATTCTGAGGCTGAACCACTGCAGGCACTCTGAAGGGCTGGGTGGACGGTCCCCTGTCCGGGAGTCTCCCATTTTGCTCTGGAGCTCCTTTAGCTGCTGTTCAATGCTGAAAGAAACAGAGATGTAATGTGTAAGTCTGAGAGTTGAGGGCTATGATGCAGTCAGCGTGACCATACTTGCGATAGACGACAAAATGACAAAGCAAACACAAAACACCACCCATTTCATTTTCAGCATAGAGTAGTAAAATGCAGAACGTGGAAAGAGGTGGTCCATCTGAGACTCTCCTACATGTCATATTTACTGTCACACAGCCAACATATTCCTTTTAATCTAAACTCCTCTCTTACCCAGTCATGACTGAACATATTTTTGACCATCAAAATGTGATGGACCATTGAGGAGGCTGAATGTTGGAAGATTAAGTGCACCCCAGTCATTTGAACATACACAGAGGAAGACACTGCCACACATCGGAGCAGTACAGAAAACAAGTCAAGTTAAACAACATATTGAAGATACACATGGACCTACACAACACATAACATTTAGCTTTCCCTCACTCCCATTCGCTGTCTGTACCGTGAGAAGACAGATACTGAAGCATCAACAGTAATGAACACAGACATCGATATATCAGTGTGTGAGTGTGTGCTAAGCATCTGGTGTGAAGTGGCGTCGGCAGGCATCTGAGACACACGCTTCTTGCCATTTCACGTCTTACTCTTCCCATTGCCACACACTCACACATACATATATACACATGCACGCACACATACATACACACAACACAAACACAACTCTTTTGATTTTAACAGACTGCATCAGCTATTCCGTTTCCCCTTTAATATGACAGATTAGAAATGACATCTTTGGGCTCGACATGTTTAGTCATTTCCATGCAAATCAATGCATATATATTTATCCATGTAAGACAGTGTGAGTGCGTGAGTGTGTGTGTGTGTGTGTGTGTGTGTGTGTGTGTGCAAGCATGCATGCGTGTGTGGGCCAAGATACCCGCATAATTAAACATGTTATGGTGCTGTATATTCATAGGTGTGTGAGTGCACAAAGCTGTACACAGGAACATGTGAATGTATGTGGTAGTGTCAATAACTGACAGCTCACACCTCATCATATTCCTTTTTGATGGCCTCTCCAACCAAAGAAAGAAATGTAATACATCACAAGATATAATCAGTAGATAATGAAAATATTAATCATTTGCAGGTTATGTCTCTGTCTGTCTCCTAAAGGTGTGTATATGTATGTGTGTGTGTGTGTGTGTGTGTGTGTGTGTGTGTAAGTGTGTATGTGTGAAAGTGTGCAAGCCAAAGTGCCTTTTCCCCATCACACATCTCTGCTCATCCCCTACTGCAGGTCTATAAACCGCCTCCTGCCTGCTTCTGGGCCATGAACGCATCCAGATGTCTTACAATGGCAACACATTAAATAACCGTTCAATCTGACACACTTTCGTTTCAGTGGGGAAAAACGCAAGGGGATAAAATGTTATAGACTGTTACAAACCACTATCCCCTAGACTGAACACTGCCTAATGCTATCGTTCTACCTCTTTAACTATTTTCCTCCTGCTCTCTTTCCTTCATCTTCTTTAGACCAAATGATGCATCTCACTTTACTCTCTTACACCAAGTTGCTGACAGAAAAAAAGCTGGATTATTAAGAGAGATTTGTGCCAGTCAATACTAACACTAATTATGGTGGACCTTTACCATGTTTTTTATCTTACCTTGTGTTTATGTGTGTTTTTCTGTGCTGCTGTACATGTTCATGCTTTTCCTTATATGAGCATTGTATAGAAAAGATGTCGCATTAATGTGTGACACATTTGCAAATCAAACTATACTTGCACACAGCTCGCTGGCTGTAGAAAAAAAAAAAAAAAAAAAAACAGCTTCAGGAGGGGCCAAGGAAAGCCAGCGTGTGCATCAGGATTGCTGATGGCACTATGTGTAAAATTAATAGACACCACTTTAAACAACACAAAGGACTGTTCAGATGCTGGTTTGTTTATGTGACCTCTGACTTTGCTTTCCCTAAGGAGAATGCAGCAATGAGTTTCTGAGAAGAAGTACTTACAGCACACTTAGAATAAGAACATTTCCCCATCACATACAGTATTATGAGCAGAAACATACGTTTAAGAATAAATCCTGAATACATATTCTAAATTTGATTTTTACCATAGATTTCAGTCATATGCCATGCCTTGCAATGAAACCTCGCTGTAGAATAAATGGCAGCACAGAACACTGTATGTGTGTTTATAGCACATCATAAACATGGATGTTCATTCTGGGCTCTACCCCAGGACTTTACATAGACAGCAGGTTTCAAATGGGCTCCCATCTGTAGCTGACTTTTCACTGACTCTCTGAAGTTCATTAAAACACACAATCCAAAGGTAGAGCGAACAAGCTGAGGTGAGATTAAACTGCAGTTTCATGGAACATCCAGCTTGTTAGCCCAGGACACAGTGAGATGTTAGTGCAGTTTCTGGGACTCAATTGTGCCATATGTGGACACAGCAGAAATAGATGTTTGAATTAGAACACATGTGAGGCCATAGACAAAGACAGGACGGAGATGACTTTTAAGCTTCATACTCATTCCGCTCCCAATCATCGCTCTCTTGCCTTCACACAACACAACAATGTACTCTAATGGTCACAGCAACAGCACTTGCTGCAGATATATTTTCCAGCATTGCCTTCATCCTCTCTACCCACACCCCTCTTCCTTTCATTCTTTTCCCTCAAAACTTTCCTAATTTCCTTTTCTTTGCTCTCGCCTTTCAATTACCCCTCCTTAGGGCCTTGTGCTGTAAGTTATAAAGTCAATGTGGATGGTCTGTGTCAAGAAGTCCATCCAGCTCTCTACAATGTTGTGACCTTTTGCCCACCAATGTGAAAGCTACTTGCAGCCTAATCAACTTGGCAGGATTAGCTCCGAACCTGATGACTTCCACTGCCAACAGCTCAGACGCCAGGGAAAGAGACAGAAAGAGAATGAGAGAGGAGGAAGGTAAAAATGGGCAGAAAACAGAGGAGTCACAGAAAATAAAACCATTCAACTTTCTGAGTAAAGACGACAATCGACCGACCAGTAATGGCAAAAATGGTGGAGGAGAACTCAACAAAAGACCAGCAGAATGAGAAAAGAGGGAGAGGAAACAAGGAAGAAAAGATTCTTTAGGCTTCTTGACAAACATGTCAATCATCTTACCCTAACTGAGACGCACACATACTCACACTTGCACTTCCAGTGCTGAAGTGAAATCTAATTGTTTTTCAGACCGTCCTAGCTAGACAGTCGACACCGCAACCATTCTCCCCCCAACCCTCACCACCGCTGAGAGAGAAAGGGAGCAACCGGAGGTCTTTTATTAGATATGATGGCACATTTCACAGCTCCCTGACTTACAGAAACCCAATCCCGCGATTAGTCAGCGCTTTGACGTTATCTTAAGTTCCTTGTCAGAATTAATTTAGTGTGGGTGGGCTGCTGTGGGGCTGTCTGTCTGTCGCGCTCTGCTCCCCTCCGCTTGCCTACAGGAGATGGGGGGTTGGAGGCAACGGGGGCAGGAAGATCCCTTTCAAATAAGCCCCAGATCCAGTCAGTGCCAAACCAGCCGCCTGAGAACTAAATATCTCCTCCATCAAAGGGCCCCATTCTGCGAGGGGAAAGGGAGTGAATGGGCTTGAATGAACAGGCTGAAAACAGATCCTGTTCTGGCCCAGTCTGTCGCCCACTTAGTGCCCTGGGCCCTCAACCCCACAGCCACCCGGGCCCAGCCAATGATACCGGAGAACCGATACAACTGATATACTAACTTAACACACGTGTCACGCACAGCTAAACACAAAATCAGCTACATACTGCAAGGACTACAGATTAAGGATTTTTGTTCAATGAAAGGGAATCTTGCAAGATATTTTACTGTCGCAGACTTCCAGCTCCACCTGCCTGCAGACGTACACAAAATCCTGACTATCAGAAGTGCTTACACTCGCAGGGAATCAAATTTAAAAGTATTGATATTGTACCCTGATCAAGATTGGCAGGCGACTAGTGAGAGCCATTTGCTTTGCCAGTGTGAAACTGGAGTCCTGTCTACAGTCTCCGGGCCTGTGCTGACACTTCATTAGAGGTCTTTTCCTGGTGGCCCACCACTCCCCACCCAACCCTGCACCGCGCCACTGTCCCATCTGATGAAAACTAATGGATTACAGCATTTCAATTTGGAGGAGCCAGCTCCGTTGTCAGCCTATCTTAATCTCCTTCAATTAGGGAGTAGCTCTTAGGAAAATCTCTGACATCTGAGAACTGGGAGCAAGCCAGTCACTTTGACCCATAAACTGGTTGAAGTCCTTCATGGGTGTGAGCAGCTCTGTCTGCCCCATTTCTCGGTTTCCCTTTCCTCTCCTCCACTTCCGTAATTTGTCCCAGATACTGATAAGTCAATTAGGCGGCAGGCAGGTAAGTGAGTGAGTGAGGATGTGTGTTTGGGTGTATGAATCTGCAGCCTACCCTGACTGAGGCAAAAAAGAGGCCTTGCATGATTTTGTTTGTCTGGATGTGCGCTGACAGTATTAGGGCTGTCCTGAAGTAGTCTGGGAGGAAGTTAGCAGCAGCCTGACAGAGATACTGACCACTGGTCCCCCACGGCGAGAGGAGGATTGCCTTATTTTTAGCCCCATTCTCCATTATCTGGACGCTTTGTTCTCATAATGGTTATCCCTCTCCCATCTGCAGGAACACAAAATAACCCTTTAATGCTTAGAAAGCAGAAAAATGGCCCGGCCTTCAGTAATAAGCCTTGAATTACCTACCCAAGGGTTTTCGTTTCAAGATGTGGAATCTTCAATTATTATGTTCCCATTTAGAAGGAGGAAGGAAAGAAAGAGAGAGAAGGGGAGGGAGACAGAGAGAGAGTGAGGAAGGGATGAGTCCCAGACACTAATGGTGCCAGAGTGAGGCTTTGTTCACTTGCTACATTTAGCCTGTCCTTCATCATCTGCCCTCAGCCTCACAACTCCACAAACGATAAAAGACCTGAAATATAGATTTCTCTTTTTCTTCTCCCCCCATATCTCTCTCTTTATCAATCTAGTTGTGCTCTTCAACTATCCCTGTCTGCCATCATTGACAGACATCTATATTTCAGTCTTCAGTGACAGAGACACAGGGGAAAGAAATTTAACGTAAGGTGTTAAACTGTACTTTCGGCCATAATGACTCAAGGCAGGACTGTTTGAGCAATTAATGTGAGACACCGAGACTGATTTTTCTCTCATGTTGTGCTCTCGAACACGTGACTCTAAATGTTAAGAATACTGTGAGATAATACTTAAACTTTGATAGAGGCCCTTTTTATGAATCTAAATGCCACGATCTGCTCAACCATGAACACGGAGAGAAAGAACAAACACTTTAACTTCAGTGAAAGTCAGCAATGCAGAGGCAGAAGCAATGTTAAATATATTACATATAAATCCCACTATCCACCTTTAAGTTGCTTATACTGTAACAAAGTGATTAGTCTAAATCCTGCAGCTCTCTCTGCCCTCATGGTGAACAATGAATGAACTCTGACACTGCAACATCTTTGTTTTTAAATCTTTGTTATTAAATAAAATGTCTGAAGTGCAAGGACAGTCACTGTCATCTCATATTTTTCCTACTGTGAAAATGTATCTGAATTTTACTGCTCAGCTGTGGAAATTAATGCATTTAGTTTCAGAGTCACTTAAAATCGGAGTTTGGATTTAATTACTGCATTTTACATTCAAGACCACACGGCCACAGTAATGATCTTCTCTTTCAGTCTTCCACTGCTGCTACAGTTAGAGTCTTAGGTCTTTGTACTGTGTCGACTAAATGCTCTGTTAGATGTCTCTTTTACTCCAACTAAAGAAATCAGACATAGCTAAAAGTCTGGATATTGTTCGTATTTACCTATTTAGTAAATTAGAGTTTATGTGTGACTGTGTGTGTGTGTTTTGAGTCATCTGTCAGTCACGTAGGCAGCTCCTCTGTTAAATGTGATTCCTGCTGGTGTCTGCAAACCTCTCTCAGCGGTAGTCAGGATGAAAAAAACATCAGAGCATGTTTTCCCACCTTCAGAGTGAGACATTGTTTGGCCTTAATCTTCATACAGGTCTGAACTTCCACTTAGGGTAGGTGAAAATTATCAAAGACATAACCAACAACCAATCAAAGCAAACATGACACTTTGATTGTGTTTTGTCAAAGTTACTGCTTAACATGTATTACGTTATTGCAACAGTGTTGAATTGTGCATTATATTGCACTCTGCTTCCTGTCACTCACCTGACATCCACAGAAAGAAGTGGATGTCTCTTCCAGAAAACAATCCCTAAAAACATTCTGCCATACAAACCTCACTGTTACAATCATGTCTTCTTATTTGGGTCTTTGTCAACTTGGACAGTACTCTCAGTCTGACTTTGATACCATGAAGCTTAAATGCTTAACACTGATGAAAAGCCAAAGCACATAAACCGTTGGAGGAAGTGAAATTCGAAGAAAAGGGGTAAACCTCTAAATGACAGAGATCAGGACGGCATATTAAGTCTGTGCTTATACTGCTCTGACTGACCTGCTGGCATTGAGATTGAGTTTCTCCTCTGTGTCTTTAAGAAACTGCTCAAAGTCCAGCTCACTGGAAACCCCTGGAACCAGCAGCTCCACAAAGGCATGGTCATCAGGAAAATCCCCCGGCCACTCCATGCTGCTCTGCAGGGGAAGGAACTAGAGAGAGAAAGAGGTAGATTAGATATAGAGGCCCTATAGCATTAAAACACAACACATGGCTTGTACAAAATAATGCCAATCATTGGTGTTGATACCAGTGTATGATCTAGTGTGTGTTGTTGTTGTCCTAGTTGTTTATCCAGAAACTACCCCCAGACATTTACACAAACACACATGCTCTACACACATATGCACACACACACACACACAGTCATGGGGCCTATAATAATTTGAAATTTTCTCAAACAGTCTTATTATGAGGCACAAATCAATTGCACCTGAGAGACCTGAAATAATAGGAAGCTTATCATCAACAAAAGCGGTTTCTTCCAGTTCCACTCTTTCCTCAGAAAATCATTTGCTATAGGAGGAGACCCCGATCAAAATTCATTGCCTCAGACTCTAACCATTTCCACCTACTGACACTAGAGTGAGTTAACACAGAGGAAAAAAAATAGACCAAATAAATAAACAATGAGGTGAGATGCTCTTCAGTCAAGGCTTTAAATAAACAACTCATCTCCCTACATCTCTCAGAGCTGAGGGCCACCCCCCTACCCTGTGGTGCTTAACGCTCATGCTAACAGCCAATCCCACGCCGGTGCCGCGTTGCTGGGTCTCATATCAACATTGTCATCAACACGAGTCAAGTGGAAGGTAATGGAGAGTGTCTGTGTCAATTTGGCTTTCTCACACTCCGCCTCTCGCCCCTTCCTCGTCATCTGCTCTGATTTTAATAATCCCTGTCAAACTCCAAACAGCTCCCCGTACTGCGCTCCGCTTCTTTGCTGCTGCATACAGTCTATGCCACTCTCCCTGACAGGGCAGACAGGAAGCTCAACATTCATTTAGTCTGCACAAAGGAAGGCCTGTCCAGCTGGACAAATATTATTTTCCTTCGCTGACAGCTCACCAGTTAAGCTTGTCCTTTATTATTTCTCCCTCTCTTCTCCTCTCTTACTGTTTCCCCTCATCATCACACTCCCTCTGCGCCTGAGAAGAGGTCTATGTACAGCCATTGCTGAAATGGAAGAAGATTTTCAATCCATGGATTAGAAATTCAACATTGTAATTATATGGGCTGAGCCTGTGTGTGTGTGTGTGTGTGTGTGTGTGTGTGTGTGTGTGTGTGCATAATTTGGAATAGCGTCTACAGCATCATACTTCTCTTTATGTTTGAAACACAGACGGACAGAAGGTCTGAGTGTGTACATTGAATGTCTGCTGGGTGTCTACCTCTTGGTGTGCCAACATATCATCTGTTACCTTAAGCAAGAGTGTGTACATCTAAGTGTGTGTGTGTTTGTGTGTGTCAGGATTCTCCAGGCAGCACACAGGGCCTCATTAGTACTATACTTTAAATCATCAGGTCTCTATTGTCTTGTCATTAGCTCTTTACAAAGCAGATGTTGGAGGAGCCCCTGTGTGTTTCACAGTGTTGCAACAGGGACGACTGGGCCAAGCGCTGCCTGCCTCAGACATCCACTCCACAGCTATTAGAACACAGGAAAAAACATAGTCGCACACACACATACACACACATCACTGCCCTGTCTCTCTTGCTGCTTCCTGTCTACCCCAGCTAGGCTAACACACAGGCCCATTTACTGTAATGAGTTTGTCCTGAAATATTTAGCAGCACGTCCCCCCAGGCCGCCGCTTTAAAGCCACTTAGAGCATGTCAAGTTAAAGTCAACATTATTTTAAAGGGGATACCTAACAGTCTGCTGTAAAGGAAACATTATAAATTAAATAGGTGCATATTCTAAAATCACAATACTGCTGAGAACTATCTCATGCATACCCAGGGGGGAAACATGGCTTCACTGTTACTGTGCAGTCATGTGGTTTTGTTACTCTGCACTGGGTTTGACTGATTTTTCTCCTTTACAGTAAGTCCTATCTGCTTAGTGATGGGCTGAAGTCTCTTCAGATTTGATATAGTGATATTTCAGCTAAATGTAGGCGCCACTAAGGTTATTACAATGTATTGGTCACTTTTTTCTTTACTGCAGGGAAATATGTGGACATAATATCCTCTTGAAATATGTCGTGTAAGATTGTTTGAAAACTGCAGAGCAACAACTAACAAATGCCTGTGTGATTAGCTTACACTGAGGGAATGAATAATACATAACTTAATCCTGATATTACTTTTTGTTGCTGTTTTGCGCAATAGTCATCATCATTCAAGAGTATTAAAGTACCCTGAGCAATGAGTCAATTACATACACTGAAAAACAAGACAATATTGTCACACTGGAGCAGATCATATTGTGTAGCTTACTTCAACCCCCTCACCCGGGATTTCAGTAAACTCATATACACCTATCACATACAGAAATTTGCTGTATTACAACTGACATGTACAACAACAAAGGTTATATGGTTTTGGTTGACGACTACAATAAAAATGTGGGAAGTACAAGGTAAATGAAGGGCTGTACTGTAACACTGCAAAATGTCACAATGATGAAAAGGACTTGTACTCAGTTCAGAGGAGACTGAGTAAAACTGTCTGACCTCTTTGTCTAACACCCTGACTGAAGAGGAAGGATGAAAATCACCACAGTTGAGAAGCCAAAGCCTGGGAATTAGAGCATTTTGTTTTGTTGTGTTGTGTTTTGTTTTTTTTCCCCTTCATCTATGACTTTCATGATTTTAGTGTTTTGGTGTAATTGTGTTTATTAAAAGACTAATAAATCATCAACTAATAATTTCAACAATAAAGGATAAACAACACTGATTTCATTTGATTCCAAATTGGTGACATTTAAATCTTTTAATTGTCTCGTCAGTAATGTTGATACAGAGTCCAGCTGTTAACTTTACTCACTTTTCATTGTGGCGTTTTGCCATGTGACCTCTTTTGTCCAATGATGTTATGTGAACCCAAAGACAGGAGCCAATCATGACATTGATGATAGAGCCAGGAAATATTTGGTATTTTTGTTTTAATGAAGGCTAAGGTTTCAACAGTTAGGCAATTAATAAACAAATTAATCAATAATTAAATCGTCATTGATCATCAGTTGTGAACAAATCATTTCCTAGATTTTGATAATGATGATTTAACCAGAAGCTACCCACTAGATAGACAGATAGATAGACAGACAGACAGACAGATAGATAGATAGATAGATAGATAGATAGATAGATAGATAGATATAGATAGTTTACACTGTTGATTTTGACAGGCCAGCTGTGTCTTTTACAAAATGTTCACATGGCACCCATGTAACATAAACATTTGAACATTTGCAGTGATTCCGCTTTAATATGAGCGACAACACGTTTATAATTTCAGTATCTTACCTTTTACAAGCTCCTTTTTATTCGTCTCTCGATTAAAGTTAATCCATAGCAGGTGGGGGAAACGTGACCGGCGTCATTTGCATTCACTTACTGCTGACATTTGTCTACTACAACAATTTATTTCTGCAACAAAGCTGTAAACCAAGACAGTTCGGCAGCAAAAGTGTCAGCACATAATAAAATTAAATGACTGATGGAAAGCTAATCTATCGCTGTCCCTGAATGTCAACACGCCGCACTGTACGTTTCCTCTAAACAGACGTATGGTTTCATAAGCAGCGTCTCGGTCAGAATCAAACTAATGCAAACGATCGATGTAATCGATATTTCCGTTAATCAATCAGTGCAGAATGATAACCAGTTACTCTGGTTGTTTCCGGGAGTTGAAAGCGTCCGTGACAACAACCTGGAAGTAGCTTCATGAAAACTTCCGCTCTATGGAACATACCAACTGACAAATCAAATAGGGGGGTTGACTCCATAGTGCGTGGGTAAAACGTGAATTTAAACATTTCTGCAGAAAATTTTACACAATGGTTTTAATAAAATATATATATGTTTTTAATAGAAATATGTTCCTTAATCGTCGCTCATGTGTAAAATATATATTAATATATGAAATTATGTCCCCTCTGTGAAGTAGTTAACTATGCCAACACATGTCAGTTTGGCGATGAAAAAGCTATAGGATTCTGAAGATACCCGTCAAATAAAAGTCATGACTGAAATCCTCACGTGTGTTTGACGGCGAAGTTGTACAGGTTAGTAGGAGGAAGCAGCTGAACGCTTACACCAAACACCGATCACCTTTCTGAATGTCGGTGTCAGCGAGAGTTTTGGCGCGACTGTACGTAGCAGGGAGGACGCAGAGCCATAAACTGTGGCAGACCACCGTAACAGAGGTACCTGATCAGTCAGCTGTGTTTTGATATAAGTGGATCAATCGACGATCAATGGACAGGATGCATGTTGAAGTGCACTATTATTAAGAGCTACACACGTGGCAGAAAGTTTACTTTGCAGACCCAGATTGTTTTATTTACGCGCAGATAGTCTCAACCTTTATAGTCTAGTCAAATGACATCCTCAATTTTACTGTATAGTGTCCCCATATGTCCCTCAAACAACCCACAAGTTTCCTTCCTGTTTTTCTATCCAAGCAATGTTGTCAAAGCTGAATTTCAGCACGGTAACCCTGAGCATACAATTGTCAAAAACTAAATGTCATGTCACTTTTCCAAAGGATGGAGAGCGGAACACATGTCTTCCAGATCTCTGGGATCAAGAGCCCTGAGAGGAAGAGAGTTTTGGTCCAAGGAATCGAGAGGCTGGGTGGGCAGTACATAGGTGGCTCAGTGAGTACAGATCCTACCAAAACACTGAAGTAGGAAGTGAAAGTTTCGATCCAAAATCAGCTTTGTTTTGATGTCTTTAATAATTATTCAGTCTGTGACATACCCTCCACACTTAACCCAGAAGTGATTTTATAACAAGTGGTAACAAGCCTCACCAGCAGCAACCTGAAAACCTAAATCAAGAAAACCAAGCAGATCTTTTGAAGAACCAGCAAATAGTAGTGGTTTTACTCAAAAACTGAACTGAAATTTAGTCAATGTTCTGTTGTTGAACTATTATTGACAATGGTCCTGTGTGATTTAAATACATTAATATAATACTGGTTACGTCTTTTTCTGACATGGTTCTCCATATAGTTAATAGAATATTGGATGGATGATGTTCTGGGTTGCGTGCTGAATCTGCATCATTATTCACTGATTTGAATTATAATGATTTTTTATCCCAATGGAAGGATCCCAGACAAGTTTTAATGAAAGACAGACTAATTAAAATGTGAAGAGGTGTGATTGAATTAATTCCAATGTACAAGTGTTTGAAAACCCAGTTCTGGCTTCCTGCTCTATGTTGTTGTGTGTCCATAACCTGACATGGTGATTATCTTCCAGGTGTATCAGCATGCCAGCACTCATCTCATAATCCCTCAGGTTTTGTCCAGCGAAAAGTTTTTGGCAGCCTGTGCTGCAGGTCAGTCAGGATGATTATGATGATGATGATAATGATGAATGTTTAAAAATTATTCATCTCCCTGATTATATCTGCTCATCTAATTTAACTACTTCCAGCACACTTCATTGCTGCTACAGCTACTTCATTGTATCTCTCTGCCTGTTAAGTCCCAACACTGACACAACACCACTGTTCTCCCTTTCATTTCACTAAAACAGGGAAGTGGGTTGTGACTCCGAACTATGTGTTGGACAGTGTTAAGAATGGTTCCTGGCTTGCAGAGGGACCTTATGAGGTGGCCATCTCCACAGGGACCTCATCTGCCTTCTGCCCAGCCAGGCAGTGGAGGGAGAAGGTTGTCAGTGGCAGATTAACAGGGGCCTTTGAAGGGTGGAAGGTTCTCCTTGTGGTTCAGGAGCCCACACGCAGAGCCATGTTCATACGGTGAGGGGTCGCACAAAAAATACCACAACAATCCATCCAAGCTGCAAAGCATGATAATTGATATGTCATTCTTTAATCTTTCACAGGCTGTTAAATGCAGGCACGGCCAAAGTTTACAACAGCCCCCCTCCCCCTCAGGCATCCATCACTCATGTCATGATGAAACCCTTTACAGAAAACTCAAAACCCTACAGTGCTCCCTGCTACTCTGTCAGCCACATTGTCCAGCATCTTTTTGGGGTAAATCTGACTCAGTTATGTAAAAAAAACATGATTTAAATTGATTAAGTTGTATATGCCGTCAGTACTCAGACTTGACAGGCTCTTATTTTGCTTTTGATTGGATGCACATTACATATTAAAACTTTTGTAATGTAATGAAAATGATGTTTAAAAGTCCAAATGCCCCCCTTTGTCTTTGGCAGAACCATTGTGTGGATATGAATTTCATGATGACACATGAAAATCCAGCAGAATCAAAGAAGGCCAGCTTTACTGATGACCTCTCTAATCTGGAAACAGAGCTCAAGGACTATGTCACCAAACAGGAGGTTTGTTTGCATGTGTGTGGAACCATGTTGTAGAGAAGTATTGAAGTTAAGTTTCTAGTAATCATTTAATGCACTCAGTTATCGCTTAGTTAGTCAACATCATGTTCACATGAATTACAAGTTTTGTCTGATTTGTATGTGTTCAACATCATTAATAGGGTCTTTTTCAGCAGGGTCGGCAGAGACTGTGCTTTCTTGGATTTTTGGGTTACCATGACCCTTATCTTCCACAGTCAAGGTAGACATGCACACATACCCCTCTGCCTACCCCAAACACACACACACACACACACACACACCTCTGATCACTACCATACATCTCTAAAATAACTATGTGTTTCATCAAGAAGATCAGGTCATTCAATTTCCTTTATGTCATACATTTCGATGGAAAGCGACATCTAGAGCAAGGGCACATCATACTCAGGTCACTGATTTAACCACTACTGTCAGCTGATCTGAGAGTTTTGATTGGCAGGCCTATTAACAATACTCTCCACTGTGCTGTCCATACCTTACCCAAGTGGATCTCCATCAGATTGCTATTATAAGTGCTCATGTATTTCCATTCTGTACTTTCAGAATCCAGGTGATATTTGCCAATAAGTGACAGTCAGAAATGACCCCCAGGAACTTTTTATGCCCATTCACTTCCTATTTCCATTACCCTTCTGCCCTCACTTTTTATCTCCTCTTTTTGCCGCCTGTCTCTTTGAGTGCCATGTCTTCTCTTCCTTTCCATATTCCCCTTATTTTTCATCATTGTTCTTTTATTCCTCCAGGCAACAGAAACAGACTTCAGCAATGTTGGTAGTATGATAGAGTGCGGCCTCTTCACTGAAGCTTTGGACTCAATCAGAAGTGCTGTGTTCCCAGGTCTGCTGCCGCCAGTGCCATACCTGCGCTCTCTCTTAGAATACGCACAGCAGGTAGGATCAGAATTACCAGACTGCAGAAATTCCCACCTGCTGCTGCAGCACAAGCCCCAGGGCTTGTATGAAAGTATACAATTGGTTGCTATACCTGCCTCTTTTTGGTGTATTATTTTGGATCAGTATCAAAGGAATAAACTGGAATTTAGTTCATAACAACGATTGTTTTGATTTGTTAATCAGTTAGATTAATCAATTTGTTGTTTTGTCAATATAATATCAGAAGGAATTTGAAAAACTCCACATCTCATTTTCCCCTTCAGTACTTGGTGAAAACATCAAATGCTTTGGTTTAATGAGGCTCAGTCACAACAAAAAGAAGCAAATCCTCCACTTTTGAGAATTTTTTTTTTTTCTTTTAAGGTTCCTAATTCAGTTTCTGCCATAATCATTGCAGATCTGTGGTGATGTGATATTCTTCCTGTACTAACAAATATAAAAAAACATTCAAATTTCTGTTGTTGTGTGTCCTTTGTGTCACAGGGTAATGCCACGCCTGTCTTCCTAAGAAATTTCCAGCAGGTCTTGTGCAACCTGCTCACTACCAACCCTCCCTGGTGGGCTCCCAGCACAGTGAAAAAATATTTCACCCAGTTGCTGCAGTGTCCTCGCTGTAAGACGGGGCCTTGGCCTTTTCTCGAGACAGCCATCAGGTAATCCTGGTGCCACATGAGATTTCTATATATTTTTACAATTTTAATTGTCATTTTTTCATATATTTACTGTTCATTATATATGCGTATCCCTTCAGTTACTGCCTGTCCAGTGAGGTCACATGTCACCCACTACCTGGACCTGCACTGCCAACACTGATACATTTCCACAGTGACATCGTGGCATTTTTCCTCAGGCTCTTCCAGGGGGAGCTCCACTCTGTCACCACTGGGTACCAACTAACTTACACATAAACAGAGGGAGATAGGGTGACCCCAGTTTGTTTGTCTAGGGATTTTCCCTCAAATATAAATGTATATTTTTTGCACATTGTTGTAATTGCAGCAGTCAATAATAATTTTCTGATACTACAATACAGCTGCATGAAATATTGACTGTAAATTTAATTCAGTTTTGTTTTATTTTGTTTTGTTTTGTTATTTGTGTTAGGTTTACATCTTATTAGTTACTTTAGATAGCCTGTCCTTCCTGCACTCAGCCCTGTCTTTCTCTGGTTCAGGGATTTTGCGCTGCTGCAGGGATCAGGAGTCTCTCAGGTGTCAGCGTCAGGATCTTTGCTATATGGAACCTTCTGGACTGTGTGGGAACGGTCCACCCTGCTGTCTCGCGCTGTGAAACAACTAACACAGTTCGTGGTACAGGCTGCCACTGAGGTAAATTTATGTATTGATATTCTCATTGGAGTCTTTTCACAAGCATAGGTTTAATTTTATCTGTATTAGCCCGGTGGGTAATTGTTCTAATTTGATATGATCAGCAAATTTTAGCTTCTTGTTCTACAGCATTCCTAAAACTTGCTAACAAGTGTGATGAACCCAAAGATAATATTTTTATCTTCACTCAAGGACTATGCTGAGAAGAATGAGAAGCAGGAGCTGCATTTGGCGGACACCCTAATAGATATCCTGTCTGTACTGGTGGAGTTCTGGTGTCAGCAGCATTTCAAACTCAACCAGAGTCTGGTGGAGAAGGGCCTGAAAGACCTAGCGGAGCACTTTGCTGTCGTCAGCCAGGGTATGGAAGAAAAACTGCAGAATAGGAAGAATATCTAGGGGAATGTCTGTTTTCACTCCCTGAATGTTCTGTTATGTGTGTCATGTGTGTAAATGTTGACCTTTGACTGGCATTTGTTTGTTTTTTTATTTCATTGTGTGTTGTTTTAACACAAGGGACATAATACAACAGAAGTAAAAAATATTTTTCAGTTGCCAAATGTGTAAATGGGATATAATCAAGTCATTTAATCACAATACTTGGCAATACACTGAATATTTAATTGTGCAATATATCAAGGAAGTGTTTTTTTGTCTGATCAACTTGGCTTGTTTTTTCCAAATAAAGTAATTATGGACAGTATTGGATGTTTTCATATACTTACCCTCTGTTTTGTCCCGCAGATGTGTCTCCCGTCATCCTGACAGAGCTGGTGGTCAGAGTCTCCTCTACCAGACTGAAGTTGGTGATGTCTGATGCCATATTCAGGAATCTCTGCTGCAGAAATGGATTCACTGTGGGAGATGAACCCCTCTCTCTTAAGAAAATGGTGTGTGTCTTATGTGTTGTCCTTTATTTGATCACTGCTTTCATCAGCCCTGTGTTGCAGGGGTGTTTTTCCATTGAAAGACTCAATTAATCCTAATTCGTGTGCTTCTTAAATCTCCATTTCCAACTCACATATGGTATTTTTCTTTATTTATTTCACTGTTCTAGTGATTGAAAGGGTGCAAGAAAATAAATTCCCGATGAAACCACACACAAAATTGTTTGTCTGAACAATTAGTGCATCAATTACTAATAGTTTTCTAAACTATCTACATTACTAATATAAAATGTTTTGAATAAATGCATTAGGTTTAATCATTTACTGCTCTTTTTCCATTGTGCTTTTGTGTTGTGGTAAAGAGGCATAAAACACAGATGTTCTGCATTAGTTAACTTGGCAGTGTGAAAAGGGGTGTAGATTATATTACAGTTTGCTGCTACAGAGACAAAGATTACTTATGTGGTCGAAACAATATATTATTTTGCAGTAGAACATCTGGCTTTCTCACTCACCTTTGCTGTCCCTGTGCCTCCTCAGTCCTCTAAAGAAAACAAATATTCACTCGGAGTGGAAAGGCACTGCCTAACTTTGTGTCTCTGTGTGACTTTTCTCAGGTGCTCTCCTACCTGCCTGCGCTGGGAAATTTAGCTCAGAGTCCCAGTGGTGTTTACCATAGGACTGGACCCTCCTCCCGCAGCTGCACCAGCCAGGAGACAGGCTGCAGGTCAGTTACCCACAGCTGTCTGTCTATACCACTCTCACTCTCCCAGGTACAGTTTCAAAAGAGGCTGAAACAGATTGTGCAAGGACACAAATGCAGAAAGAGAAGCGCGTTGCAAGTTTTAACTCCAAATATATTTTCAACCATGTAAATATATTTACAAATATTTTTTTCTCTTAAAGTTCTTTCTCATTATAGTTTCTTGCACTAGGCTGCATTTACTTAAATGTAAGTAAATAACTTGTGTTTAAAGATCAGCCTGATCTTGCAGGTCTTTTGCTCTTCTCTCTTTTGTTCACACTCTTATAATTCACTTCTACATTAAAGATGCATTTCAAAACCTTGACCATGTTGATGTACTGTGTTAGGTTCAGTAATTTTTTTAGTGTGCCCACAGCACCATTTGAGAGTTGAACAGTTAACAAAACTGGGTGTGTAACAGTATACATGATGCTGGTCAGATTTCACTGAAGCTTTAAAAGAAATTCTGCCACTTGCTGCCATACTGTCAAATTGGTTGTATCACTGTTTCCCGTCTTTGTTGGCCTGTGCGTCTAAAATAACAGAACTATTCAACCAGCAATCTACACTGCCTCCATTGTCAGGTTTCCACCCATAGATTTAAGACCAGACAGCAAGAGGCAAAGCCACTGAAAATGTCCAGATTTGATGAGAAATGTGAGTGAAAAGGAACAAAGGAACAGGAACACCTGGAGTGTGTGTGTATGTGTGTGTGTGTGTGTGTGTGTGTGTGTGTGGGAGGCTGGAGAGAGGCAAATGGAGGTCAGACGGAGTGTGAGGAGCTGGCATGTGATGGGTCATGCCCAGGTCTGATCATATCAGTAAGTGCTGGCTGACAGAAGGGGTGCAAAGGGAGGTTAGACCCCTCCTCACACACACACACACACAGTCCTGAGTCTGATTTGGACAGGAAGTCGACAGATCGACAGACTAGGATATCCCATCAGGCCTTTGTGTCTTCCCTTACGACCACCAGCTCTCAGCCTTTACTCCCCCCTTCTGCACCTCTCTTGATCTTCCCTCTTGCATACTAAATCCCTCTCTGAATGCACACATGCGCACACACACACACACACACACACACAGTCTCACGCTCCATACCCCATGTTAGACATCTGCTCTTCCACCAGCAGGTAGTTGGCCTGTAGAAGGGCAGGAGCCACTAGGGAGCAAGTTCATGTGAAGGCTACTGGTTCATGCACTGACCAGACCAGATCCCCCTCTCCCCTCCATCCATGCTCTCTGTCTACCGTCTGCATCCCCGCCTTCCCAATAATTTCAAGGATTATGTTTATTTTGACATAGACATGAGAAGAAGTGAATGAAACAAGGAACACAATCTGTGCGGGTGAGATAAAGAAATGCCAAAGGGCATGTAAAATCATTTGACCCCAAAAGAAAGAATGAAATCAAAATGACAAAACCTGTGATAAATTGAGAACAGAAACCAAAAGTAAATCTTGTTTCCTCATTTTTCATGGTTGAATTCATGATATTATACATATTTTCATTGATGTTGACACTTTTAATCAATTAACTTATGAAGCATTTTTGAGTCTGACACACTCCTCAGTCTCTACGTGTTTTCAATACATTTCTCTATGTTGTCTGACTGAGCTGCTATGACTCTGATTTAAAAAAAAACAACCGTTGTTAGTACACTTGTCAGTAATTCACACTGCTGCAAGACAAATCGGTGCAGAAAAAAACATGTTTAAAAAGCACAATTTTGATTGTGTTTTCTTAAGTATAATTTTATTTATTTTAGCTTTCAAACTGCCAATACTGATGCATAAGACTAAATCATGGAAAAATGTTGGGTGTTCCATTCATGAAAATAGGGTCATAAAGGATTTAGAGAAGACACACGATCCCTTTTATCTTACATTTATGGCTGTAAGAGCACATTGTTTTACTGTGACTTGATATAGAGTGTACTTCTTCTGCACCAACAGACAGCTTGGCATTAGGGCACGCATCCAAGCCATAGCAAGCTGACAGGATGGTTGACTGACTGACTGTCAAGATGACCGCTTGACTTTCTGGCTGGCTGCATGGCAGTGAGTGCTGTTTGAAGAGTGAATGTGTAATTAAACAAGGGGTTTTCCTCCTGCTGCTGGTTTAATCAAGCCCTGTGCACTGCTGTCGCCTTTCAATATAAACACAGTCAGTGTCAGGTGGACCTGAGAAAAAAGGTCCAACACCAACACTGCTAATATTTAACAATGGAGTCAGATAACAAGGGTAGCTGGGAATTTGTTGTAATGGTCTTTTGGGTAGAAGCATAGTAAGTAGGAAGTGTAATGTGTCGCCTCCTCTTGCTGTAGCATTGGACATACAATTCTTTATTACTTCCCATTATTGCTCCGAAGTTCGGTGAAAGTCGGCCTCCAAAGGCGAATGCTGCCCCAGGCCCAGAAATGATCACTGGGCTGCTGACAGCATGCTGGCCTCCTGAAGTACGCCATGAGGGAAGGAGAGACGGAGGGGGGTATACAAGCCAAGTACTGTCAACTTCCTCTGCTGCCAGCCTATATGGACAGGGGACACTCGGGTGAAGTGGTTTGAGATGAGAAGTGGTTCGCCCTCATTCTAGACACTCTTATGGACTCTCTCCCTCACACACACACACACACACACACATACACATACACACAGAGCTCTTCTCATCTCTTCTCAGCCTTGTCCCTGCTAATAACAAGCAACGCGTGACAGGACGTGTGTTTCCTCCTCACTGCTGGGAGCTCCTTCCTGGCTTCTGAACAAGCCAATTACCAGGGAACAAGCCTCTTCCCTGTAATACGGATGGCACTGCGCTTCAAGGCGACGCACGCGCACGTGCACAGACATCTACACACAAGACACCTGTCAGGCTTCATGCAGGCAGATCTCCCATACCCACTCACAGGACTAGTGACAGCCCACAGCTATTAGCACGCCACTACTTTGAAGAGGCTTCACTTTCTTTTACTAGTTATTCCTCCTAATGTGCTTGCTCACATCGAATTCTCCGTCTCTGCGTTTGAGGCGATAAGTGGGAGGAAAAGTGCTTTGGAGCTGGGAACGGAGGATTGGGTGTGTGGAGTGTGTGTGTGTGTGTGGCCAACACAGTAGGGGTTTGACAGATATTGTCAGATTTCATATATGATGATACAGAGCCATGAGGGATTCAGTGAAACACTGGACTTGTTTATGTGAATCATGGGTAATCTCTTATTGAATTGGGTTTACATGTATTATTTCTCATAGCCCTTCTGACCATGTCCTTTTTTGCCACACAGAACCCAGAGCTCTTTGGCGAATGAAATCCCCAGAGGGATGAACAGGGTGAATATGGCAGGTACGACACACACACACACACACATCGCTGCTTGACAATATAGCTTCACATTTGCAAGGAGTGGACTTTTAATGGACTGATGCACTGCACTAGGTCATCAGTAAAGAGGGACATGATAGCTCTGTCATCACTTTCAGTTTAATGAAGAGCACATAATGTATGGAGAGAGTGATTGATTTGCATCCGACCACGCTTCCATCAAGTCAGCTGTAAGGGCAACTTTGCTGCATAAGTAGGCCTGTCGTGTACGTTCGGGGCAAAGTGTGGACAGTATTACCACCTCTCATGCCTCCTCCTCCACTTGTTCCATTTGCATTTAAATTCAGGGCTGCACTCTTTGTTTTGTTTTTTCTCCTCATGTCTTATTTACCTTTTAAAAAAAAAAAGTAATAGATAAATAAATAAATGGCCCGGACAGAAATAATGGGTTTCTCACACAAAACAATAACGCGTATTAGTACGCACAGTGCGCCTCAGATCTCCATTTTAGGGATATTAAATGCAGCAATTAGGGTTGCACTGCAGATGTACAGCGGCTGCACTGGTGGAACTTCCTGCAATTAGAGGCATGGCACTCTGTGTGAACTCTCGAAGGTGTCAGAGCTCATATCTCCCCCTTCCACCTGATCAGAAAGGCCCTGTGCCGGTGTGAAGGAGGGGTGGAGGGTAAAGGAGAGGGAGTGGGGGAGGGAGGGCTGAGGCAGGAGACTCAAGGCTGTTGGCATGTGTTGTTTTTCCACTACGTGATCCCTATACCGATGCAGTCGGCATTAATTTTTGATGAACCATCGGCACCGCATCCTCCCCTCTCGCCCTCTCATCCCATTCTCTCTCTCCCCCTCTTCCTCTCTTTCTCTTACAGGCTTTTTCACCCACATATGTAAGCTCGCTTTCTTATATGCTGCACTTCTTTGGAGCATCTGTCTCGGCTGCTGGAACCTCAGCATCTCTGTCACAGGAGCTGAGAGGGGTTGAGGGATTTTGGGAACTTCTCTTGTTCAGTCCCATATTTGCTTCTGGAAGCTCAGCAGCGATTTTGATTTAAATCAGCCTGAATATGTAGAGTCTGTAGATCGACAAACAAGAATCTGTTCGCTTCTGTCTTCATGTCACGCCTGAGACAGAACTTAAAAGTCAAGACGCGTATTTAAAGACTGTGTTGATTGTTCTTGGCAAGTTCAGCTACACAAGGCAACTTTATCCAACAAACAGGTGTAACTATTAGATAAGGTGTCTCTTTAATTGTAACTGTTGTGGAGCTTTCACTTGTGTCACACTGTCATCCTCACCCGACGAGGTTTGCCCAGCTGGTGTACAATCGTAGAGTCACATTTCAAAGCTTCCACGCCTGTGTTGAGACTGAAAGTTCACACTTTGCCTTGGAAACAGCTGCCGGCAAAAACATCTCACTTCAAGACAAATATTTTATCACTACTCAGCTGTACAGAACTGTGATTGACTGGCGTCTCCTTCACATGTTCTTAAGCGTTGTTGCATGTGTGAAGGTTATCTTCTTCATTCATGAAGTTTGGTGACTCAATATAATTTCCAGTATAGCATCACTCGGCTTCATCCTGAGTGGATGTCTAATCAGCTCAGGCAAACTGTTAACTGAACTGCATTTCTACTTCCGCTGTGGTCACTGGCATGATTTGGAGTTGGCTGGAGTGTGGTCCCGTCTCGGAGCACGCTGTAAACTATGTAAGAAGTGTGCGTGGTGGAGATTGGTCAGGGGAAACACTGCCTCAACTGTGTTAATTTGATTTATCTCTCTACTCCTTCATCTGTTTTTCCAACAAGTGAATTAAAAGATTTTCTTTGCGGTGAATATTGATTCTGACCAGTGCCAAACTCCACTTCTGCTCCTCTACTGTACGTACGGAGAAAGAAATTTATGTTCAGTATAACAAAAGACGACTGAGGCAAAGGTTTTTGTGAGCCTGACTTTCAGATTTATCACATTTATTTACATTTGTTCATTAAGCAGGCAGCTTTGTCCGAAGCATCCAGTCCAAGCCAAGAGACACTTTGTGTTTGTGTCTCATTACCTCATGTTGGCAGAGAGCTCTCATTTTTTTATTTTTTATTCTGAATGATTGAAATGTTATGAAATTATAATTCTCCGATGGAATTTTTATGCTGGTCGCTTATGTTAAGGTCTGTAAAGTCTTTGGAAGCACAGTGAGAGCTGCATTAATCTTGATTTGGGGGAATTAATACACTTCTCTCTGTGCCACAAACAGCAGTAGTCTTCAAATAGTTTTAAATATATCCAATAACTGGCACAGAATACCTTTCTAACACATTCCTGACAAATAGCATTGTTAGAGGCTTCCAGCAGCTTTTTGGTCCAGGGATCGGCAGGCCAAGCGACACTTTACAGGAGTGCAGCGAGCAGACTGAGGGATATAAAGAGCAACACATACATTTAACTTTTCTATTAAAGTGTGAAACAGGGGATTTATAGAAAAGGACAGGCGGATTTATCCTTTCCGTGCTTGTAAATGCTGAGCATGCAATTACCCCTATAATAGAGGCGTTGTGTCCAAATTGGAGCCATTAAAGTGATTTAACAGTGCGTGGATTGGTCCTGGCATTTGCGAGGATGTGTACACATGGGGTGTAGTGGAATGGGTGTTTAATCACAGCATTTTAGAGCCCAGTAATAGCAGAGCAGCCCATGTCAGAACACTGACGTGCCACACAGTACAGCTTACTCATTAGGGACTGTAGTTTGGTCTGCGCTCCACCCTCTGTTTGGGTGTTTTTGATTTTTAAATTGGAAATGTTGGTTTGTTTCATTGATTGGCCTCATTATTGTTACTGATGCTGATGCTGCACAAACACTGTCAGCTCTCTGATGTTACATTGGCAAACAACACTGCACTGTAATTTAAATATGTTTTTTTTTTACATTGCAACATATGTTTACAGAGGGAAAATCAGATTGGCAAAGTATCATATATTTTTTTAGCAATTAAGTTGTCAGACTAATAATTCCTGGTTATGAAGTGAGACATTATTTTTCAATCGCTGCGGTTACTGAACTAGTAAAAATATCAGCTATTGAGTTGCCTTTTGAAAATATGAACATGCCACCTAACAGAGTGCTTGAAATAAGCTGCCGTCAAGTACCTGCGTCACCAACCTTGTTTGTGCGTACTCACTGCTTCTAAGTCCTTGTTTTTAGCATTTGTACAGGAAATAAGTGACTATTTTTGTATCTGTCTTTCTATTTTTCACTTGACATTGACTTTCAAACAGCAGTTATTCCATCCCACCTTTTAAACGTCAGGCAGCCTATTCAATAGCAGCTGAAATACTCTATTATATAATCTGTCAGGATTGTACCAAATGATGCAACATCAAAATACTTTGTTTTGTAGTTTGTGTGTAGTGTTGCCTCTCCGCTGGACGAGTCCACTTTATGAGCATGCACACAGATAATCTGACTACCAGGTTTGGTTTGTAGATGTTTGTGCAGCGACGACATTTATAACTGAGATGTAGTGGGAGAAACATTCATGTTGTATGTCTGTTATTGATAATGTCCTTTTTAAAATTTTGAGCTCACTTCTGCTTGTTCGGTCTTGCATTGGATTTCACGGGAGAACACAGATGATACTCCTTTTGATTAACAGTCCTTTTCCAGTGCCCCCCCCCCCCCTCTGCTCTTCAACCTCTTTACTACTGGCGGATGGCATTTAATGCATCTTCTGCATCCTCAAAGACACCTCCTGGAAGAAAGGAATTCTTAAGAATGAATGGGATCCAGCTTTTTTCAATATTTCCCCCACACGCTTTGAAATGCAGCAAACCCTTTCACTCTCTCCTCCACTGCTTCTTCTTCCTTGCCCCCCTGTTTCCTCCCTCCATCCCTCCCCTCCTCCTCCTCCACCTCTTTTTGCCCCAGTATGTGCTCTGTGTGCGCTGGAGTGGAGCCCCTGTACAGGCGTGGCATCCTGGGGAGAGCTAGTAAAGCATTTATTACAGGCTTTGCAGTCCTGTATTATACTGGCAAGCACAGAGCCACTCATGCTTGGCCTTTAACTTTCCTCTGAAGTTCAGCCATACATGAAAAGAGGGGGCTCTGGCCCACTAATATATTCCTGATTTAATATTGTATCAGAAAAACTGAGGGACAGGGTGACGATGAGAAAAAAAGGGATGAGGGGGGAGAAAATTGTGTTTAAAAATGTAAATGGAATCCTTGAGAGTTTCTTCTCCACGCCTGTTCACTGCTAGTTTGCTGATTAAATATCACGTGGGGGACACTGGCAATGCCCAGCAGAGCTTTTGAACCCTAGATCTGTGAAGAATCCTTTTCGAAGGCTTTGTGCGTGGGCTGTCTACCATAACTTCCTCTCAAGTAACAATATAGGGACAAGCGGACAGGAAGCGAGACTACTTTCTCACCACCACATTCATTCACTCACCGACTGCCCCGATATTAACTTTGTTGGGCTCGGGGTGTAAGTGGAAAATCTCTGTGTCTATAATAGAGGTAAAGAGCGAGGCGAATTAGCCCAACTCTCCATCTTTAATTTTTTCCCTCCCATTTTTTCCCCTTTGAAAGATCTCCCCCCTTTTCTCATCACTCTTCTTAAATCGCATCCTCATTGGCGGGTCGTACTTTTTTAGGTCAGGCTTTTTTTTTTGGTGTTTGGGGACTTTTCTGTGGTATTTTATTGGTGTGTTCACCATATGGAGGGGGACAATGGGCAGGACATCGGGCACACCCAAATTTTGGATTTCTCTCTTCTCTTCCGCCTGTTCTCTCTTTTGGGTGTGCGTGTCCGTTGTGTGTGTCCTGGTCGAAGGAGAGACCCTCCTCCACAGAGCTTGCAGGAGGAACCAAGTGGAAACGGTGCTGCAGATCCTGGCGCTTCCTGGCACAGACATCAACGTTAAAGGTAAGACTTTTTCGCTTTCCCATTTTCTGTAACCTCTGTCTCTGTGTCATCTCACTTCACTCCCCCTGTTTGCTGTAGGGCTTCGAGGAGCGATTAACATTGGAGAAAAAAAAAAGACGAGCGATGAAATAGGGGAGCATGTGCGTCATTGAGGTTAACCTTTAGCTAAAATGTAAAGGGTGTGTCCAGGAAGAGCGTGATGGGTGTGGAGGTGCAGATTGATAGATTTAGGGTCTTCTTCCTAAGTGAAATGAATTCCTTTTGATATTTCAGAGTGATTTACTTTCCTCTTTAGGTCAAATATAATGACTTGCTCTCCTTTTATGAAAATGTTATGTTTCAAAGGTTTCCCTGACTTTGTAATTGCCCTTTAGTAGCAGTCCAGATTAACTTGCATCTGAGTAAACTTATGCAAGGGGTGATCTGATCAGGCAGAACTATGGGAAAAATGGTAAAATTACCGCTGTCACCTTGCAGTTGTCTCACAAAATGAGGCCCATGTTAACTGAGGCAGAACTTTTTTTTTTCTGTCTGGAGTCGTCTCATGTCAGATAAAACAGATCTACATTGTGATGTTCTGTAAATGGGTTATTTTCTTCTCCTCATCTCTAACCATGACTGTAAAACATGAACAGATGGAGTCAACTGGTTCAACATTTCACGCAAATTCTGATTTTTATGTGTGTGTACGTGAACAGTGGTCAGTTACTTATACACAACGCGCACACACAAGAATTTTAAACAGTGTAACACCACCTTGATTATAATTGTACAGTCTGTAGCAGCCTTGGTGCAGTCATGCTAATGTCCTTTGTCTCATGGCAATGGAAGAGTCTTTTTGTTAAACTCAAATTTGCATATTACCAAGTATGATGGTGAAGTGATAGTGATGTGACAGCTTTAATCATGTTGCAAGGTATCTCTAGTCAGTTTCTTCAAAGTTTTGTAGCACGCTTGTCCTCCGCTGCTACTGTCAGTAACTTAAGAGTAAGAGCTAACTTACAACTTTGCTGTGACACCAGGTTTGTCTAATGGCTTCACAATTCTCTCAAAGCTTTTACCCATTGGGGGTGTACATATCTCTTTAACTACTTGTTAGCTTGCTAGCACTGGCATTACAATTATCTCGTGCTTCTCCATGACAGCGCACCTTGCTTCTGGAGGTACATAGGCTACCTGTTTAACAGCCTGTTAGATAGAAATATCAGATAACCCTAATTGACGCCACATGACATTTTCTAATTGAGACATTTGTGTTAATGTGTGCATTATCTTTATTTTGTTGAACATGTAGACCACGCAGGCTGGACGCCACTGCATGAAGCATGTAATCATGGCAGCACTGCGTGTGTGGAGGCCTTGCTACGTCACTACCCTGCACCAGTGCTAAATAACCAGGTGGGTGGAGTCAGTCCACTTCATGATGCCCTGCTCAACGGACACATGGACATCGCTAAAATGCTACTGGAGCATGCAGGTGGGTAAACTTCACCAAAACGCCCAGAGAACCATGCTTTAGAGTATAAATTGGTATAGTATAGTATAAATTTAACATTACTAATCATGAATGAACTCAAATCTTATCTTTATATAAGCTAAAGAATAGTAAAATATGGCTCCTTTTCCAAATAATACTCTTCTTAGAAGTGTTGGCCAAGTGACACTTCACTGCTTTTAGGAGTGGTTGTGCTTTGGCCTTCAGAGCGGTAAAATATCTATCAATCAATCCATCCATAAATGCCCCCACTGTATGGATGCACATGAAAGCACTATTCTAGCCAAAGTTTTTGCTGCCTTTTTTAATTGAAAAAGTACATCATATTAATATGCACAACTATCTTTCTGGGTGGTCTGCTCATACACAATGATTTATGGAAACAAGCCATAAATGGATTAAAAAGAATATCAACTCCCTTGTGTATCTAGCATGTTTATTAAGTTAGACTAATGCTTTTACTGTTACTGCCAATCAAAACAGGACCAGATTTTTCATTTTTACACTTTACTTTTGTCAGTGCCATTACTTAGGCAGTTCAATTAGAAATTGCTACTCCAACAGGGTTTTACATGTTTATATTTCCTAATTGGATGGGATATACCCACTGTTTTTTATATGTCTTCATGTAATCCATCTTCCTTGAAACGATTCATTAAACCAAATGGCCCTTCGTCACATTGATGGAATCATATAATGTTAAAATAAAACACCTTTAACTTGTCTGGCCAGTTGGCTGCCAAGAGAGCTAATCTGTAGAATTAGCCATTTAGCTAATGATTTACTGCAGTGGTGGGCTGCATGTCACTGCTGCTGTGGCCAAGACAAGCTTTCAGTTTAATGCAGCCAACAAATGTAGCAGAGCTTACTGAGAGATTGAATGTTGCTTTCGACCTTATTAACAGGGCCAGTTTTATCTTAACTAGCCTCCTGGTAGAGTGAGGGACCTGTTGATGGCTGAGGCTCTTAAAGGGACAGTCCACCAAAAAAAAATGAAAAAATAACCACCTGCCTTTGTTATCTGAATGTTTTTTTATTGGTAAATTGGGTAAATATAAATTTTTAGATGAGCTGACGAAAAAGTTTGTTTTGTGTTTATTTACAGTGTGTAAAGAATTAAGAGCTGCATACATCCAAAGTGCTCCAGAATTGGTTCTGAGGACAAAGCAGTTGTCTGTTTTTTTTTTTTTCTTTACTGCATTCATTCCAGATCATCTATACCACCTCTTCCTCTGCCCCCACTGCTTGTCTTCATAATCGTCATGCAATCCTGCTCTGCAGTGTCTGTCCAAACAGATTACAGCATCACCTCATAAGATGTCTGTTAATGTCTTTTTGACGAGATTGGAGGAGTCAGGATCCACCGCTTGCGAAATTCACAAGCAGGTTTTTTTTTGGAAATGTGTCACAACACAACTAGTTTGGTGTCTGCATGTTTGCGTGCCACATGCAGTCTGAGCTCAGGAGGGTTGAAGTGAGCGTGACGGGTGTCGAAGCAGAGGAGAGGGTGGCGTAGCTGGGTGTGTGGCAGCAGGTGGCAGAGGAAGTGAGTGTGTGTGTGTGCGTTTTTGGGGAGGGTGGGGAGGGGTGCCATTTGCTAGCGTTGAACAAGTCTCCCATGTAACATACCTCTTCCTCCGCTCACTTCTCAGTTTGACTAATTATAGTTAATTTGATTCGACTTTCCCATTAACACATGTACATATTCTGTCCTCAAAAAATAAATTAGACTGGGATTGTTTAGTCCCGGAGAGGAAACAAGAGAGCGCTCCCTTTTTTTTCTCTTTTTTTTCCCTCCCTTCCTCAGTAACAGGAGGAGAGCAAATTAAAGGAGGTCAGAGGAAGAAGCAGCTATCTGTATCAGTGAAATTAGACGAGAAAGAGAGTGTGTGTAAGTGTGTGTGCGCAGTAGACGTCTGGCCTGCTGTCTAGGCCGGGTCTCTTTGCATGGACCAAGCAGAACAACAGGAATGAGAGTGTGCTCGATTTGAAACACCTGCAGGCTGGTACATTATACCTATTTTTCCCACTCACTTTCTTCCTGACTGGTTGCTATTTCCTCACACCTTGATGGCAGGTTGTCTAAAGGCTACAGCAGGGAGTTGGTGAGGAGGTGGTCCTCTCTTGACTCCAGGCTATATTGTCTCTCTTGGTCTCCTTTTCGTGATCTCCATCTAGTTGCCATGGACACCATCGATAAGCATAGGATTTTTTTCCAGTGCTGTTAAATGTGGAAAGTTTTGGCTTTGGGGGCTACATCGTGCTTAGTTACAGTAACTGTCTTTACGTTGCTGCTCAATTCAGTTTTTACTCTAGACTCAGGCTGCGTTTCTAACAGTCATACATCAGAACACTCTTAAATTTTGGCCAGAGAGACTCTGTGCCGTGTCCCATGGTAGGAGAACAGCCTTGTGGGCCAGATGCATTTCCATTTCTCTCTCTTTGTTTATTATATTCCTTTATTTAATTCTTCTGAGTGCCTTCTGCATCTCCTGAAACTATATTTTTCATTGAGGCATTCACCCCGTTGTCCTGGTTGTTTCCAACAGACAGGCTGAACCTAGCTGCCAAGGCCAGAGAGGGCAACACTGACACTGGCACGCCAACAAAGCCTTTATTTGGGAGTGATCTCACCCCTTTGTAAGCCTGTCTGCTTGGAGGCCTATGCTCTGTATGTGTGTGTGTGTGTGCATTTTGAGGGGTGAATTGTAAGGGGGTGGGTGCATGGATCCCACCCCCTACCCCTTCTTCCTCAGTCCCTTCAGGCTTATGGAGCTGGCAAGAAAATGATGCCATGGCTGAGGGCAAGGCTGACTCTGCTCTCCTCCCCTCCTCCTCCCATTGCCCAAGGCCACCCCACATGACTCTGTATATAAGTGTGTGTGTTTGGCTAGTTATTACACAGTACGGAAGTGTCCTTGGCTATATATTTTGGTGTATGCAAGCACAAATATTTTTTCCTGAATCTGGCTCGCAATTAAGCTCCTGATGCACCCTGTGCCCCTTCCTCAGCTGGTAGGAGTGTTTAAAATTTACAGGGTGGCCAGGGCAGCCAGCACCCCTGATTTGAATGGAAAATGACCCGGAGCCTTTAGCTGTGCAGTTCAGACCTGGCACACACACACACATATACACAGAGTAGATGTGTCAGTGAGCAAAGGGGGTGGAGAAATAAAGAAAAGGGCCTTTAAGCTGTCACCACTCCACCTCAACTTGTAAACACACACACACATACACACACAGAATCATTGAGATGCTTGAAGAGGAAAGAGTATAGAGGCAGAAAGAATTGTTCAGGTATGTGTAAAAGTGTTTTTTTTTTCCTTCAGTCTTTCGTCTAATTGATTGGCTTGAGTCAAGTTCAAGAAGGCAGGAGGGTTGCTACATGACTGCTTCTTCAATTTCTATTTGGATTTCTGTGCATCTCTTGTATGCACACACAAACACACACACTCACGCTTGCTGCACAGCAGCCGCTGGTCCCTGCAGATCTTAATGTGAACGTGTGTTTGTGGAGCAGAAAGATGTCATTTGCTCAGTGGCACAGGAAACACACAGTCCCCTCGGACAGCTGTAGTCAGTCATGGTTTGTCTCTGTCTGTTTGTCTATCTCTGTCATAGATACACACACACGCACACACTGACGCACACAGAGGTTGTGCTTTAGACACACTTGGGCCTCTTCACTGTCAACACGGTAAAGAAAGTTCATTCTGCTCAGCACTTATTTCCCTGTGGGTCCTGAACTGGCAACTGCGAGGAGCTGAGCGCTCGCACTATTAGAGGTGAGGCTCTGTTTGGAGCTCTCGGCTTCATTCGGGTGTGTTGATGTTTCAACTGCAGGTTTCTTCAGGCAGTATTTCAAGGACTTCCCTCACTGGGAATTTTTCAGCTGGATTCTTCTGCTTTTTTTTTCTCCTCTTCTTCCTGCCTGTCTTTCGCTATCCACCAACCCCACCAACCCCTTCCACCCCCCAACATTTCTTTCAGCGTTTTTCAGGAGGTTGCCAGGATTTAGTCTGGAGGTCTATCCAGCAGTCTCCCTGGTTGTTCCTCACAGAGCTCCAAGAGGAGGGTGAGATCCCTCTGTGTTTGTGTGTTTTATACAGATGAGGGCCAGAGAAGATGAAAGAAACGATGATTTTGCGATTTGTTACTTAAGGTCTGTTGCCCAGATCCAGTGCTTTAATGTCCAAACACACGCATCTTGCCCTTTTTTTCCAAAAAATACAAAATTCAGTGAATGAAGGCGACCAGGAGCTAGCTTAGGTGAAAAAGAAAGGGCAGGGGCCAAGGAACGTGAAACATTTTTTTATTATTTTGTGGTCGTCTTTCACCTACAAGGTTCAGCCTGAATTTAATGTCATATATTTATTTCTAAGGACTTCATGATAATTGAGAGTGGTGAAATTGTAAGTGTTGAAAACATACTCTTTCCATCCGCAAACAAAGCTGAGTTTCAAGGTTTAGTTCATTTCTTTTGTTAGCTTCCGGGCTGATTGAAAAGAAAAACAGCATGGTCAGAGGCCAGAGATTTTGTTTTGTTGGCCATGAAGATCGTTCTCTGTCTCTACTCTCCAGCCCTGAACTTAAATCATCATATACTCCATGAGTGCAAAATGATAGTTCTTTCTTTTCTTTTTTTTCTCCCTTAAATTAAATCTTTCAACAACAGCTCAGGCAGGGAATTCAATAATGCTCTGATAAAAAAATATGTCTACAGAACGCACGGGCAGGAGAAAAATGTGAACTTATTTGAAATTCATTAACAAGAAGTGCAACAATGGGTGCTGGAAGTCAACAGTGTGTGGTGCTGGAACTCTGTGGGGTCATGGGCTGAAAATGGAGACATTCAACTGAAGCTGAGTGTTTGCTCAAAGAGAGAGAGTTTCACTTTCAATGGTAAACTGAATGCCATAGCGTGTGTTGCGTGTTGTACTTTTAATTGTTGAAGTCATAAAGGCCATGCTAGCTCACCTCCAACAGAAGTCTTCTAAAGAAAACAAAGAGCTCGGGGCAGCACAAGTGTCAGCTGATATTTATTCTCCCAACAGCAAGAATGTAAATTGGGACTGAAGTCAAGCCAGCGCAATATCACATGTAAAGGCTTCATATAATACAGAGTTTTCAGTTTTTCAGTTTTAAAGCTGCAGTGTTGTTTGTGGTTCTCTTAGACTCAACCTAAAAGTTCTCAGTCATTACTCAGTATTATGATATCATAGCATAATAGAAAAAGCCTGCTGCCTTCAGGAAGTTGTATGAGGAGGGAGAGAGCAGCGAATGAGAATGACGGTGAGGTTTTGAGAGCCTCAAGATATTTTACTTTTCACTGTGAACTGTGTCCAGTGTGTCTCAGGAAACAAAAAGCATGGGGATACTCAGAAGAAAGGGACAATTCATCCATATCAGAAAAAAAGAAAGTCTTGCATTTGTAAAAGGGAATATTACTTTCCTTTTGATATGCTGTATTTAGAAGATTTAACTTCCAGATAGTTGAAATAAGGCTGATAATATCATAGTTTATTTATTTGTACATGAGGATTCATTACATGATATAGGATTAAAGCAAACAGCTGATGATGGCGAGGAGCCTTTTCACAGATTCAAGAGACCAGTGTAGAGTTCATTTAGGGCTCAACTCAGATCATTTAGGATGCTAATCACCCACTAGTGATCAGCATCCACTTACCATCCAGTGTGTCTGATGCCCCTATTCCAGAAGTGTTGGTGTCGATGCAGCAGGGGATTACACAATCTAAGCAGCTGGTGTCTGTGCCTTTACATCCTACCTTATCTGCCCCCCTTCCTCCTAAAGCCTGTGATCCAGAGGTAATCTGTGCCCGACCAGGCTGTGTTTGGCTATGAAGAGTCCACACACAACCTGTTCAGATGATGCTCACCTGCGACCTAGAGGACAGAGGCTGCACACTGCCTATAGTGACATTTGTATCAATAAAAGTGAAATAAAAGGGGAAATATAGCCGGGAAAATACAGTCCTGCCTGATGTAATCTCCACAGGCTCTCCTCCCATGTGTTTTTTTTTTACACTCTGAATATCAAGGTAGAAAATGGGGGGGTTCAGAGCCTGTTGGTAAAGCAGAGAGAGATTTTAGCATATTCACATGTCTGGCTGGTCTTTCTTTTTCCTACATCTGATGCCTCTCCGCTGGCTGCTTTGGTGCTTCACTTGGTTGGCCTTGTTGTTTTTGCTGCGGTTTCTAGTCGCTAGCTAGCAGCTCCCTGTGGATATGTGATGCCGTGCCCCTGGCTGCAGTTCACACACTCACCCTGCCTCTCTTTTTCAGTCGGTGAGGGAGGGGGGTGGGAGAAAAAAGGAGAGAGAGAGGATGTTTACCATGCTGTGGAGCTGCCTGCTTCCCAGCTTGTCTGCCTCAGCCCCAGCCTCAGACCAGAGACAGAGAGAGAGAGAGAGAGAGAGAGGGGAGACACAGGGGGAGGGAGCACTGCATCTTTCTTTCCTTCCCTCCCTCCCTCTTTTTGCGCCAATTTTCCCTTCCTCCACTCTTGCTTTTATATTTCTTGTCTTCGCCTGCCCTCTAAAGGCCAAAGGGCTTTGCGCTCTGTATGTATATATGTGTGTGTGTGTGTGTGTGTGTGTGTGTGTGCGTGTGTGTGTGTAAAGCAGACTGCAACTGGCTGGTGCATCAGGCAGTGGCTTTTGCTCAGTATGTGAATTCGCTCCCTCTGCTGTAGCGTCAGAGCTGAGGGCTTAGCAGGGCATTTTCACATTCATGTACACACACACACACACACACACATGCACACACATAAAGGATGGTGTAATTACCCTGTGCTCTCTTGTAATCCCCCAGGTGTTGTATTTATCTCCACTGCAGCATATCTGACACCCAGAGCCAATACCTGGATTCACTTCAGTCGCTGTCCCTGCACCAACACCATCCCCCAGCCTCTAGTCTCATAACTGTGTGTGTGTACGTTTGTGTGTATTACATTATAAACAGCAAGTGATGCTATTTTCATGTCTTATGTTAGAAAATATGTAATTTAGCACCGGCTTCGACTGTTGATGTCTATATCAAGTGCTGCTGAGCTGGGTGGTGCAACATTAGAGTGTGTTTTATATCCAGTGATGAATGATAAATAGCTGAAACGATTCTCTCGTCCAGTGGATGAAACATACAAGGACAGAAGAGACAGCGTGGAGATGGAATTTAAAATTCTTGGAGAAGCAAAAGACAGAATCAGATACTTAATGGAAATGAAAAAAAGAGAGAGAAAGTCAGGCAGGCAAAAATGCAAATGTGACAAATGGCAGACACCACACACCGACATCGTTCGCTTTCAGGCAGACAGATCTACAATCAAACGCTCAGCTGTACAGTCAGTTGTACAGGCTTTCAGGCAAGCCGAGCCCAGGGCCGTGCTGCAGGGGCCCTTTCCTCCCCACACCAGTGTCATCCCTCCAGTTGGAGCCTGTCTGTCAGACAGGTTTGACACAATGACGGAGGGAAAAATGTAACAGTGCGCCTCTCTGTCTTTTTCTCTTTTTTTGTTTTGTTGTGTTCTTTTTTCCTCATACTGAAGACTTGCCTCTTGTAAGTGAGTGAGCAAACAGGACTGTAGCTGAGAAAGCTGAGCAGTGGATTCATTTGAAAGCTCTAGAGCTGACTGCTGTCGATTTATTTTGAAGGGACTTTAGGGCAACTTTATTTTTCCACCTCTTGTTTGACAATACAGTTGTAATTGGGAATCTGACTTGCAGTGTAGGTGCAGCTTTGTGCTGCTGTATGCTTAAATTATCCCTATTTCTGTTATATTCATTTACATATCTTTGCTGCTGCAACAAGCCATTTTCCCACGGGAGAGCACACTGTAGGAGTTTCATCTTACTTAACTAATGCATGGGATTCATACATTTCAAGAGTGACTGGTTTAAAGTAATTTATGAATTTAGTTAATGCACAAATACTTAGTATATGTACGTATTCTTTGCTTATGTTTTATTTTTAATTTGAATTTGGGCCTTTTTGTCCATTTTGTGTTTTTTTGTATTCTGAAGCTGTTACAAAGCCGCTGTGTTGTGCCAGCTGAGGAAATGTTACGCTGCATACATTTTTGATGAGTGGGAAAGAATTAGCAAGGAGGGAGAGAAGTAAACCTTGTCCTCTACTTTCCCTTTTCTTCACCATTGGTTGAAAACACTCCACAGAGTGCTTGTGTTCATGGTCCAGACTTAAAGGCCTCTTGCAGAGCTCAGTCCAAGGCTGGTCCTTTCAAAGGAAGGTACAGAACAGGATGCAGTGTGAAGAAAAACAGCCGCAGTCTTCAAAAGCTGTTCCATCTTTATTTCTTTTTTTTTCTTCTCTTTTTTTGTAATGCTCATCTGGAAGTGACAAAGATGGATCCACTTTTCAGCAGACATGGTGTCCATGAGTCTGTATGGGGTACTATAGGTGTGTTTCTTTAAAAAAAAGAAAAAGAAAAAAAAAACACTCTCTGGTGGGCCCAAACCATTCTCCAATGTGTCACACTATAGTTGGCTTCACACATTACAGCCACTCCTACTGAATGAGCGAGGACAGCTTGTTATAGAAACCTGGTGATTATGACCTGCTGTGAACACCCTCACTCTCTCTCACACACACACACACACACCACCACCACCACCACCATGATGCCCCGTCTCCCTCCCCTTTGCCTTTCTCTTGTGGCCACTTTGATCAAATCTGTGCTCTTACGTCCTTGACTGCTGCCCCCGTCGCCTGACCCCTGCATTTGAAATTTCCCCGCTTATGTAAAAGTTTATGTAGATTAATGCCACAATTTATGCAGATTGAGTTTTTGCCACTCAGGCTTGAAGCACTAAAAGGTAGACGAGCACTGACCTTCCCCACTAACAGCTACGTGAGCTCTCACCGATTATCTCATAACTGCTGCTCACAGCTCTGTGTTAGTTCTGTGGCGGACGGACAGATGGAGAGCAATTTCAGAATTCGTAACATTTCATTTTTAACTTTTTTTTTTTTTCCGAGTGTCATTCAGAACAAGTCTGACTTTGTCCAAACGGCGTTTGGAGGGGTTTGTAAGTGTAGTTTATGTCTTGATACATCACACACATACACACATGCACACATGCACCCACACACACACACCATCCTTGTCCATTCTTTAAAACATCAGGCTTCCTGCAGCCATCCATTGTCTATCAAACAGCAACAACTGCCAGTAGCGGTATCAAGCAGCCTTTCAGCCATCTGTGTGTCACACACAAGGCTCTACAGCACCGTAAACTCACTCACAAGTGGCAGCAACATTGCCGAGGTTGAACAGTCAAGTGCCATCAAGACCAGATTGCCATAGAAATGGGTCTATCTGAAAGCAAACAAAGGGCTCACACTAGACTCGACCTGCTCCGTGTAGGCTAAGTGCGCATGGGCCTGTCTGACACTGGAAAATGGCTTTCAGTGTGAACAGACAAAGCAGAGGAGTAGAGAGAGGAGATGCTAAATGTCACCATTATAACTTTGCTGGCTTCTTAAGAGAGAAGAAAATAAGTGTTACATTCAGCAATGACTGTCATATTCACTTTAAATGTAGTGAGGCAGGGCTCAAAGGGCAAAGCCAAGGTGACTGGAGATGTGCTGAATGCAACAGAAAGCAGTATTTATTGTACGATTTTTTAAAAATTGATGTGACCCTTTCACAAAAAGAATTACTGCTGCTCTTGAGTGACACTGCAGGACTACACACAGTCACAAATGATTTGGATTAATGTGGAATTTTGCCGTCACAAATCATCCTCGCAATTTAAACCACCGCCTCTGTAAAGTGCAAACTTTTAACGGAGCAATTTTCTGATGTCACACTCGAGGTCTGTTGTGAGTTTGTCACCCTCACTGGCTCCCTGTGTCGCTGATGACGGCAATGAGTCCGCCTGCAGGATTACATTATTAAAAAAAAAAAAAAAAAAAAAAAAGGAAAGCAGTGCCTCCATCAGGTCACTAACCTCCCACCCCCACCTGCTCGCTTTTTACACAAACATAAAGTGACCCAAAATCTCACGGTTCAGACGTGGTGTCAGCTGAAGTAAGAGCCGAAGTGAGCTAAAAGCCCTGGCTGGGCACTGAGGCCCAGTGGGAAAACAGCTGTTCACATATTACACCCCCTTCCTACTTTGCTATATGTACATTTTCCTGTATAGCACATGCAATCTTTGTGTGTGTGTGTGTGTGTGTCTGGTTGCTATTTATATCTATTGTTGTGTCCTGCCGTTGACCTGTGCAGTGTATTAGATAACGACGCAGCAGCCGACAGTGGCTTGGCTGCATGTCAGTGTGATATGCGTCATGATGCTGTCACTGATGCTTCAGCTGGTGTTTACATCCCGCTCATTACACTCCAAGTCTGAGTCCAATTTGCTGCTTTAAAATCAAATCAAATTCTGCTTCAGCTTCCGAAAAACTGCAGGTGAATGTCACATTTCAGGTTTATCACCAAACCAAAGTAATTTCACATGATGTCACAAGAGTGCATTCCTAATTTCTTTAAAATGGGCAACTTAGTAAAAGCAGAAGAATATTGGAGAGGTCAAATGTTAAAGTAGTTTTTGAAATTAGATTTTTTTTTTTTTTGTCTTGTGTGTCAGTGGTGTGTGTGAACGCTGTGACATGCTCAAAGTGCCCATGCATTCCCTTTGTTTCAAGCACTCCAACAACTGAATACATGATGCACTCTTCGTCCTTGTGCTTTCATACTGAGCTATCCTACCTCAATAGAGTTGTAAAGGCCCTCTTTTCTGTCTTTGTGAAAAAGTGATGAAGTGTTCCCAGAGATTTGTAGAAAAAGAGAAAAAGTCTACTTCATCTGACCTTGTTTTTCTTTTTCTTTTATTTTAATACTTGCATTAACAGATTCTGGAGCACATTTAAAAAATACTGTCCTATTATATACAGTAAATGTATTTCCAGGCAGACTTATGGAGTTGTCATCTTTCAAATTAGAGATGTTTCCTCTTGATGCACAATTTTGAACAGGCTAAAAGTGCAGTTATGTCATTGTGGAACTGCTTTCTGGTGTGTGCTTTATGTACAGTGCATCATATTTTGCAAGGACTTTGTGTTAGACTTGAGTTGTTATGGATAATGTATTTAAGAAAAGAGAGTAAGGTTTGTGTGATCTGATCCCATGCACATCTGTCCCCTGCAGGCTCAGTTCTCCTTCAGCAGACCGATGGAGATGGCCGGACAGCGCTGGATCTGGTGTCAGCTGCAAGTGAGAGGGAGGAGCTCCTCCGCAGTGCACAGGCCCTGAGAAACCAAGGGACTGAGGTGCTGAACCTTCCCCTCCTGGAGGCCGGATCCTCTCTGCTGTCCCACCTCATTTTCTCCTACCAGCAGGAGAAGGGCTTGCTAAGCCACATGCAATCCAACGATACAGCCCAGAGTCTGGGCTACAGGCTGGTCAGAGCTCTGGAGAAATACTCCTCCCAAAAAGTGACTTTGGGCTGGATGGACCAGCGGGTTGCAAGGATGGTGGAAGATGCAGAGACATTGCTGGAGCTCAGCAGGGGGCGATACCTGGGGCAGGTGTCTCAGGCTGTGAGGATGTGCAAAGGGCAGAACACACTGTTCCTAATGGAGATCCTGGAGGATCTTAAGTCTCGGGTGAAGCTCTAGCTGCTCTTTTGTGATACAGGCTCAGGTTAAGCAGGTAGAGTTAGATACATGTTTGTTTTGTCAGAGATACTACTTTATGCTAGTTCATTCTAACTAGTTATATTCCTGCTGCCATGTGTTGGTCAAGAATGTTCTGTACTTTTTGTAAGTATTATAATTTAATGTATTTATGTTGAATGTTTTCATTGCATCATGCACGTTTTCTAGAAACACTAAGACTTCTGTGTAGACTGTTGCTACCTCACATTTTAGTTTTCTACAGGTTCAAATATAAAAATGTTTTTTCACCAGTTAATAACTGTTTATTAAAAAAATAAACAAATATAAATGAACTGATTGTTACACTCCCAGTGTAGTATTTTATAAGCAGTAAGTCAGGGGAAAACTGAAGTTCAGGCTAAAAGGTGGTCCAACAGATGGAAAGTGGCTTCTTGTGGGGGCCACAGTGGAAAGTAAAACCACTTCTCACACAAGTCGTCCTGGTTTGAGATACTGGAGGCACTGATGTGAACTCAGGGTCTCAGCCACGCAGACAGCAGTGAGAAATGAGGCACTTCCTGAAGCTGAACATGGATGAGGTGAGGGGATTAGATCTGCGTGTTGGGGTGGGTCAAGTGGGCCATGGAGCAACAGAGTTGAGGAGAGGGGGATTTGAACCCGAACTGTGAGTGAAGTGGTGAATGCCTCTATACTACCTGAGGTTCAACCATTAAAACAAATGTTGCAATAACCCAGACAATTTGAAGATGATAAAAAATATTTAATCTCATGTTTGTTTGTTGTTTTTTTCTTTCAAAATAAGCAACATACATCAGATGCATTTGATTTCTCAAACCAGAAATATACATCTTATTTTCTCTCACCCCTCCTGACCCAACCATGTCTTGGCTCCAACAGTACTCCTGTGCTGAACTGTCATTGGTCAGAACTGGGCACATGAAAATGATGTCACAGGCAGGCAACGTTGCAGGCGGAAAAAGACAGATCTTAGAAAATGAGGCAGGCATACACCTACTTTACAATATCATCACCAGACCATCAACAGGCATACTGTATAAAATACAACCATAAATTAAGTAGTTAGCTATGTACAGTATCATTTAAAAAATAAAATCTCATTTCAACCTGGTGCAAATAAAAGTGTTTTTTTCCCTTTACATCTGTCAAGTCTGATACATTCCTTTATATAATTTATTTTCTCTTTCAACATACAAAATAAAAACACTTTGGTTTGCTTGCAAACAGAACCAAAACCAAATAATAAATGAGAAAAAGGGACAGCATTTGGATGCAATACCACACAATAGTCACCACAATTTGCTGTAAAATAACTACATACAGTAGTAGACACATACATATCAGGTATTCAAACAATCCCTTCAGGCATTATAAAAAGCCATCCTCCATGAGCCACAGAGTGTGTTTGTTGAGGAAGCTATAATCAGTCTGCGATGCTGCTCTTATGGGACAGTCTGTTATTGTCTTTCAAGTGGATTCCTCAAAACAACAAAACAAAATCAATGGTCCTCTGGAGTGACAGATCCAAGCCTGTTGATATTTAAGCATGGAGATGGATGTGTAAAGAGGGAGGGAGCGCGCAGGAGAGCAGGGAGGTGACGGCAAGCAGACAGACAGGGCGAGAGGATGACAAAATGGCAGAGGAGAACTCTAGTTGCTGCTAAGGGGCTTTAGACTGGTTAAGATAGACAGAGAGACAGACGAACAGACAGACAAAGGGGGTAAAAGGGAACAAAAAGATGTGGGGTGGGGGGTTGGGGGTGGGGGTGCAGCAGCAGGGATCAGTAGGATGAGAGGAGACCTCCTCAAATGTAGCCTGAGCTGTGATCTTTCAACAGATGCTCAACGAGAAGCCCAGGAGACCGTCCCTTCAGACAGGGTCGCAACCCTGCTCACTGACGAATGAGGGAACCGCAGAGAGAGCAAACGGAGAGCGGCATGATGGGAGGAAGGATCTGAAATAACATAAAAAAACACACATACACACACGCATGCACACCCCACATCCCTGACATCTCAGGCCTAAGTCCCCTCAGAGCCTTGTCTTGTCACACAGCGACTTGCTGCTCATCTAGCTGACGGCCTTCTACACCAGCACACCAAATAACAGCTGGCATTTCTGCTGCACATGCACACATACTCACACACACACACACACACACACACACTGAATCTACGCATCAGTCTACAGCTGGAGGCTAGATACAATTGTAACACACACCAACGCTGAGAAAAGCAACATGTCTTTGATTGCATAAACATGTACACGCAAACACTCTCGCACAGTTCACATATACAAGCCTCTGTCTCTGGAAAGACAGATCAAAGTTGAGCTGTGGGCACAGGAGGTGGGGCAGATGGAGAGGGCGGCCAGCCTGGGGCACAGCATCACAGAGAGCATGTTTGTGTGAGTGCATGTGTGCCTGAGAAAATGTGCCTGCACAAATGGGATGTTATGTTTTCATGTGTGAGCAAGTAGGTGCAGTATCTGTACGTGAGCATTGTATTCACGTGAGAGGGTTTCTTTTTCGTGTGTGCGTGTGTCAGTATGCTTGTGCTTGTGAATGTGTGAATGCTGTCGTGTGTGGCCGCCGAGGCCAACACACAGGGAGATGAGAGGGAAGGAGACCAGCCTTTCAAACAAGATTAGGGCTGCGGCTGCCTAAAGGCCTGCCTGCCTGGCGACACTCTGCATAGACTGGGTGACATCTATATTAACACCACGACAGCAGAAGGCCCAGTCTGCTGCGCCTCCTGACAGACAGAGAATGTGGATCACTGACTGTCTGGCTATCTATCTGTCTGTCTGTCTGTCTATCTGACTGACTGACTGACTGACTGATGGAGGTTTTGACAGGTTTTAAATGTGGCTAAGTTATCTGGATATTAAATAGTGATAAATATTTAGGGCATCACACCGACTGTCTACTTCCCAACAGTGTTGTTCTTTTTTTCCTCTGGATACTATTTAATGGTAATTATGCAATCACTATCTATTTTAAGAGCTACAGATTCACTGTACTTTAAACTAATATCACTGTCCACTGTGGTTAATTTTTTTGTTTGTTTTAGAGTCAAGTCTTTAAAAAAGCTAAATGGGCATTGTTTCAAAGCACAGACAGATACCACCACAAGCCTTCAGCTTGTTGGTCCAGCTTGGTGTTTGTGTAGAAGGACATATCTGGAGGCTACCACTGTAATTGCTAATCAACTTGGCTGGCTGAGTTAAGTGCAGGCAATCCAAATTACTGCCAGTGAACGTAACATCATTACCACATCCAAGATGGGAAGAAAACAAAAGCTACTTCAGTACAAAAACAATTAGAAAATATAAACATATTACCAAACTCAGTTAATAAGTTCGACATGAGCAAAAACACTTAAAAGTCCTTTGCAGAGTGATAATGCGGTATGTTAGTATAAGGCTTGTATTCTGATCAACATGGATGCACTGATTATGTCTTTTTGAAATGTTGTGCATAAATGTTAAAACTCCTTGTACTCATTGTGTGACACTTGTGGCAAACGAATGGACCAAGTCCACCAAGCTGTCAGGGTGATGGAGCGAAGAAACAAGGAGAGTGGCTCACACAGCTGATAAAAACGTCATCCCAGCTATCATTCCCACTCGCCTTTAAAATCAATCAAAAGCATAATGGTGATAATAATTGAAGAGATTTCTTGTCTTGTTTTATACAAAAATTACACATCAGGAAACCATACTGTACATCATGAGTAATTACACACAGAAAAAAAGGGTTGAGAGAAGAAAATAGGGAAGAAAAAATGGAAGGACAGCTGAGCAGAGCTGGTCCAGAGCCGTGTACCTCTGCTCCACAGTGTCCAGTAATAGACAGAGTGAAGAAAAGTGGAGAAGAGAGGAGTTGGTGGGCGGACACAGTCATCTACCCGGGGTTGTTTTTCTTCCTTTTATTTGGACTGGGATTGGGATCCAGTTTCAGCTCTCGGTACTGCACCTGTTAAAACACACAGAAACACACACGGAAGCACGCACACGCACGCACACGCAGACACACAAACACACACCACCCGGTCAGGTGGAAAGAGCAAAGGATGCTTGAATAGCACTGAAACTCTCCAGAGGCTCTCTGAGTCCAGCTGTGTGGAACAGTGGCCTAGGGGAAGGGATTACACACTGATTACAACACACACATACGCACACACACGCATGCACACACACAGATGCTCGTGAAGACATTCACATGCACACACACACAATCCATGTACGCTGTTCAAAGCTCCAAATACACTCATGCTCGCGCACAAACGCACACAAATATACACGAATGCACTTACTTCCACAGATGTGGAACAGTGGCCTAAGGGAAGGGATCACACAAACAAACAGAGAACAGGGCAAGGGCTCATGGGAAAGCTTGGAGAGACAACAGAGTCATCTCAGCATGGCAAGGTGGTGAGGAGAGAAAGGGCAAAGAGATGGGAAGGAGGTAAAAAAAAGAAAGAAAGAAAGAAAGAAAGAAAATGCACAGTAACCTTTGAGAAGCAAAGGCTGTGCTTTACTGTTGTAGTCACTGTAGCATCAGTAGATTACTGACAAGGTGTAGCTTGACACATACTGTGCTGTGCAATTAGACACAAAATCAACAAAACAATTAGATCTCAGTTTCTGTGCTGCTGAACAAAGAGCCAATTATAAAAGTTAGACAAATTGACATAATCCTTTGACAAAACTCCCTGCTTATTAGAAAATGCACATACATGTGATCTTCTGGTCAGAATGAACCAATACACTAGGTGTTTTCATTGTTCCCGTCGTTCATGATACAAAAACTAGGAGAGAAATGATAATGTTCAATTTCCTCTACATCCTTTTCTCCCCACTCACACTGGCTGAAGAGCAGCTATCCATCAGAGAGCAGCCTGTCTGTGTGGAGCTTCCCTTCTTAATGAGTGGACCCTTGAGAAGATCTGAGCTGATGAGGCTCCTGTCTGTCAGCCATTAACTTGGAGACTACAGACAGCTGGAGGAGAAGAATTTCTACGTTTGAAGGGCATTGCACTGTAGTTGAAGTTATTATTTTTAAACATGCCTACTAACATGGATTTCCACACCAAGATAAAATATTTGTAGAAGCGGAATTTCACTTTCTTTGAAGCTTCATGTTATGATTTGTCAAGAATTATGTAAGAAGAAGCTAAGCCTATAGACTATGTTAAGCTTTGACTAACTGTGACTTCTTATTTTCATATTCATGTCTTTTCATTTATCTCACAGCAAGGAAGCGAATGAGTGACTTCCCCAAAATGTCATAGCCATTCCCTTAAACAGACATTTTAGTGGCGCACTGCAATCACTTCAGAAAAGGTTCAGCACTATCACTGAGGGAGTGACACCTATTTCTCCCTAAGGGAACTGATTCCCACTTGACGTGATGCTTTGAAAAGATGGTGAGTTTAGACAGAAACTGCTCTTAAGTGAGGGACACTCAGACGCAACAGCATCACAGTGGCTGAGCGTCAACAACCAGAGACTGTCACTCAGTCTCTCGCTTTCAGCACAAATACAGTCGCAAGCCTAGACAGATTCACGACACTGACAAGCACTAGCCACTGAATCAGAATACTAATAGAATAAAAAAAAAAAAAGACTTAACAGTCATAGCACCAAAGAGCCAGTATTGTCTGTGGGATCCCTCCTAGGCTGATGTACTGTAGGCTACTCTGCCTGTCTGACTGACTGACACCCTCTCTGATTCTCCAGGCAGACAACAAACTGACGTCAATATGGTTTCTCTGTTCTGTCTCATGGAGGGTCTGTCTGCTGTGGACGGGAACAGCAGCGTTTCTCAGTGCTAGCTGGGAACGAGCCTTTATCATCCATCTTCTACTGGTTCCCACTGTCGCTTCAATGACGCCTCCCAATAACCTCTGTCTGCAATGTACAACTCTGAGATGCAAAGAGACATGTGTATGTGCGTGCGAAAATGAAGACAGAGGTAGCTATGGGAAGACCAACAAAAGAAAATCATACACACATACATCCCTGGACCTCCCTCATCATGCAGAAACACAACTCCCAGCCACCGTTGTGTCATTAAAATCCCATAAAAATCCACACACTGTACGCACACACATATACAGTGGGGTATTTTTGTTCCTCTGTTCCACAGTGGTGGTCACCAATGTCCCGTTAAGGTGCTTACAGGGTGGTTAGGCCAGCATGTGTTGCTCTCTACGCCTCACTAAGCAGCCAGACTGCACTGATTCCTCACTGTCCACAAGGCAAACTAACATCCTGCTAAACAGCTGTACAAATACAACCGGTTTGTTGGATACAGTGAGAGAGAAGGGAGACCGAGAGATAATCTGAAAGATGATGAAGGGGCAATCCAGGTGGGGAAAACAAGGAAGGATGAGAAACAAGAGAAAGAAGCGACAGAAAGATAAAGGGAGGAAGGGCAGAGAGTGGGAGAAACCAACAAAGGAAACGGGAGAGAAAACAATGAGAGAGAAGAAGGGACTGGGTGAGACAGAGGGAGATCAGTGGACATTCGGGTGATGACAGATACTGCTCTCATGTGGGTGTGGATCCTTTTATAGCCCTGCCAACTAAAGCAGACAACGGAGCAAAAACCCAGGGGACAGAGAGGGGTTTATATGGCCCCATCTGTGTATGTGTGTGTGTGAGTGTGCAGCGGTAGTTGGGTTAAGGGACCATGACTGTCCTGGCACAGTGCCCACATTGACTGCGATCAATGACAGCGGTGTACTCATGGATGAACATGTGAGTGAATGGTTGAATGATTTAATTCACTCATGAGTAAAGGGGTAACAGCACATCTGCATGTAGTGTAGTAACAAGGACACGTATCTGCTAACATCAAATAATTGCAAACAAATTGACAAAAATTCCACCTTTATCAAAATGTCTCTGCGTATGAATTGTCAATCATTGTTTGTTAAAGCTTCAAGTGTGCTATCAGGATCCAAAACTAGGGCAGATATTGTGCGGGATCACTGGCTGTTAGTGGTCCCATTATACGGCCAAACGCCTACAGCAGCAAAAAGGAATACGGCAATTTAATTCTGAGCATTGACATTCCTGTCCAAACAAACCTCTTTGTCAGTGCAGACACACAAAGAAAAGTTTGCATGTCAGTAGAAAATAGGGTTTTGTTTCTCATGAAGAGTAGCGGAGGGGATCGACAAAAAGAAAGGGTGCAGGGAAAAAACAATATCTCAATCAAACAGTCGTTTCTTTGTGAGGAGCTGCCAGCCATGAGAAACGGTGCTCATGCGTCACAGGTTCAGTTCCACCTTACAGGTGACAGGCCTGCCTGATGCTATACCCTTGGCTCCCCACTCACCTCACCTAATAACACACACACACACACACAGGTACCAACCCGACGCAGACAACAAGAGCTAGTTAAACTTAAAAACAGAGGAAAAGGCAGAGGAGGCGAAGAGAAAGTGGGACGTTAGCGAAATAAAAGAAACTGAAATTGGGTGAAAGTAAAAAGTGAGGTAATGCGGCGAGCACATAAGCAATTTGGTACACGATCGGGGAGCTTAAAGGGAACATCAACAGAAGAGGCAGTGGGTAAAGACCCAGCGCTGCTCAAAGGCTGCTCCACCCTCGCTCCTCTCCTCTCCTATCCCAAATGTTGACAGTACAAGTGCAAAACAGGCTTTGAAGTGTGCTCTGCTGAAGGGGCGCCGTGTACCATGCATCGTGCTTCGTTTAACGGTGTTACCCACAAAGCATCCCGGGACCTGCTCCCAGCTCCTGCGCTCAGTGTCTCTCGCCCTCTCTCTCTCTCTCTCTCTCCTCTCGCATTGAACCTTTGACAGTGTTGTGATGATGCCAGTGTGGGCAGACAGACAAGGCGAAACCAAGGTGGGTGACAGTGAGCAAAGAAAAGGCAAACAGGAAAGTAAATAAATCAAGTCAATGAAAAGCATGGGAGCTACATTTTAATGATACTATGTTATTCTGTTTTTTCCAGTCCTTTCCAGAGAGCACAGAACTCAGCAGGTTTCATCTCATGTGACGCCTAACGGAGCATAAGGGTTATTAAATGTTTCCAGGGAAACACTTTTGTGTACAGTTCAGACATCTGCACATCGGAGGATTCAGCACTTATGTCTATTGTTGGGAAGAGAAAAGGCATGTCAAGGTGACATAAGCCAGCGAGCAAAAAGAGGAAAAAAAAACAAAGTAAGGAAAGTTTCGCCTATTAGCTGCTATGGCACGGCGCATACTGAATAGTGACTAATTGGCCACCTCCAGTGAAATGTTTAAATTTGTCACAAAAGGGTGGAAGGACAAAGCAAAGGAGAGAGAGGGACCTCTGCTAGACGTGAGTGATGGCATCTGGCATCATTTCAACCTTTAACTATCCTGCCTTTGACCCCTGTATGTCCAGCGAGGTTTCATCTTCAACATAAACGTTGTCTAAAAATATTAACCCAACTCCCCACTGTTCATTAGGCGCTAAATTGGAATTCATGCTTATTTTTGTACTGGGGGTTTGATCCAGCTCCTTTACACCAATCATAAAGGGCCACTTGGCAAGCTAATTGCCTTGGCCCTACTTATGCACTCCGTAGCTCACATGGCTAATGGTGTCGTAAAACATACTAGTGCACTGACACCTCCCAAAAGCCAGGTAGGGAATACTTAGTACTATAAAGGTGCTCAGCTTGGCCTCGTTTAAGAGGACATGAAGGATTCCCTGATAATGACCATAAAGACAGCTTACACTGGTCAAATATCCAGACCAGATACAAGAAATTGTTACCCAGAGAGGGACAGAGACTCACACACACTACACACCATGGCAGCCCTTAACATTGCTGCTCACAGAGGGACATAATGATTTAAGTAAACTGCTCACATGGTAAAAAAGGTAGCTCTCCTTGTTGCAGCTTCCATGCACCACTGGGGATTTCGTTTTTAAAGGGTGTTTGACAGTGCTGTTAGGGGCCCAGTGTCAGTGATTTGAAAAGCCTGGTCTGCAGTAAAGCACCTTCCACTAACTGTATGACTGATGAGAAATGAGTCTTGTTGCTGAATGCAAAGTTTCTTCTATGTACTTGAACTCTATGAAGACCAATGAAAGATGAGAAATCTGAGTCCAAAAGCTGTTAAACAGTTGCTGTGTTGCTGTACAGCTATATACAGTACATAATGATGGTCTGTGGCCCAGTGTGGTTGCCCTTTGCATATAAAGTCATTAGAACCTCATCAGTTCTGGCTGCACTGAAGCACCTCCAAATGATGCGGAACAGTACCCTGAAACACCCCCAACCCAAATCACATGTACTATTGCTGGGAGAGCATGTGTGTGTGCGATTATGTATGTGTGCTAGGTCACACCGGGGCCCTGAAATAGCACTTCATTAGTCATCCAGGGTGTCAGGCATAGTAGGCCCCTGCACCAATGCCAATGGGTGCCGTGGACACGTGCCCGTGAGGGGACGCTCCATTTGGACCCCAGCACCTCTCTGCATCATCCAAGAGCCTCAAGGGCTTAATCCCCACAGACGACTTTGACCCAGTAAGGCGAGGGCAAGCAATGAGGTGAACCCACCACCGGAGGCAGCGGCGGGATGCACCGCAGAGCAGAATGTTCTGGTCTGTTTTTAGCCAGCGACCGCAGAGCAGGGTGTCTTCGCAGAAAACTAACCTTTGGATTCAGCGGAAAAGTGGTTTCAGTTTTTTATCGGCTCACTGAGCAGTGATTCTAAATTTCAATTAACTTATTTCTTGACACAAATACGACTACCCCGCCTTTAATAATCAGACTAAACTCTACCAGCACAATCTGTACCCCTCGCTCTTTCTCTCATTTCCCTCTCCCTTGCCAATATCTATCTCTGAACCCCTTCCATAGTCTTTCACCCACATTACTTAGAAAACCTTCAAACTCAGTGAAACCTGGCAACAATTACGATTCCACCAGCTGCAGCAATAACTGTTACAGTAGCACTTACACTCTTACTTATACAGTAGGCACGACTCCAGCAGTATGGGCACCAGACCAGAGCAGCATGTCTGCCCCGACCTTCCCTAGCCAGCAGGCACTCATTAGGGGCCTTGTAAAGGCCTCGTACCTGCCGGGCCTGGGCCCCCTCACCACTTCGCTCCTCCAGGCTCCAGGTGTGTAAGGTGGCTGCACTTTACCAGAGGGGACAGCTTGGGCTCATTTAAGCAAATGGCTACCTGCCCTGTGCCTACTGCTGCAGCAGGCTCCAGTAAACTATGAAATTGTAAAACTGCACGGAGGAGGGAGAACATGGGGGGCTGGAAGGGGTGTGTAGGGGAGCAGGGATTATGACCCTGTAAAGATGAAAGACGTTGCAGGCAACAAGCGATCAAAGAGGAAGTGTGTCAGCACTGATGTGGCAGGGGATTGGTCTGATGTGGCCCCGGGTCGTTGAGCCTCAGCCTGCATGTGTGTTTATCAGTGCGTTCAAGTGCGTGTGTATCGAACTCGCCACAGCAGGCCTTAACAGCCACAGCGGACGCCACCGGTGCTGGATAACACAACGACTTTCACAAGCTGCCGCTTAATTGCAGTTTAAACTGCACTTTGTCCTGAGCAGCACAGCACGTTACATTCCACACACACACACACACACACACACACACCTACACAAGTATATTTTACCTAACGAAGCATCTGCAGTCTTCAGCCACAGAGTTAATCTGATCTCACGGTTAATGTAGAAGCAAAACCGCATGGGGCTGGTTAACTGTTGGTTTACACTCTGTTCCAATTACTAGCATAGCTGAGAAACAACAGCTTACTGTAATTGTGTGTGAGTGTATGTGTATGGAGTCAATCAACCTAGTTATATGCTGGGCACTAAACTCACTTAACCTTGTTATCATATTACACAGCTCCAGCTATGTATGTGGAAATTGAATTAGACAAGGAAGCTTTTAATAGGAAAACACAGAAACGACTTTGAAACAATTAGATTAGATGTCTGTGTGGCTAAAACAATGGATACTAAGTTCACCCTACACAAAAAAAATACAGCAATGAAGAGCTGGCGCCTGAGAGGAGAAAAAAGAAAGACAACAGATAGAGCAGATAACAAAAGAGCCCTAACCCTTGCCCATGTCTGGAGCCGACAGATGTGTTGTCAAAAGGACAGAAAAGATGAGGCAGAGATAAAAAAAATAAATAAATAAAAAATAAAGAAAGTTCACCCACCACTTGTACATCTGAGGGCACTCGGGAGAGAAAGTCTAGCAGCTCGTTGTTGTCAATGGTATAAGGGTCTCGCAGCTTCTTGGTGAATTTATTCACCCCTGTAGAACAAAAAACAGTGGGGGCAGGTGGGAAAGAGTTGGGGGACATCAGCATCTACTGTAAACAAGATGATAAAACCTTTATGACCGTTGCACTCCCTGAAAATTAACATGGCACTGAGAGTTTCAGTAAAAGTTAAATTCTGTATATAAAAAGCAACATAAGTACAGACATTGCATTGTTCTGCCATAGATTTACTAAGATCGTGTATTTACATTCGTCTATAAAGTTGAATGACTTACACTTACATGTAAATTAACATTACACATTTTTGACATCAGCTTACCCCAGACCAACACAATGTATCGTAGAGGGATGAAGTAGATGATGATAGTGGCCACTCCGAGGGCCACAATGGCCAGCCAGCTTAAGAAAGGCACAGTCCAGTTAAATGTGCTGCAAAGAGAGGGGGAAAGGGGACTTTAAAAATTAGTCAACCTGGCAGACAGTGGTCCAGCCAAACAATCTGACAAACGAAGTAAAGAAGGACACCATTCAACCCAAAAAGGTGGGTCTGGATACTTCAAGACTACAAATTCTTCAAACTCAAACTCGAATTGTGCAGAAGGAAATAAGTTCATGCAAAGTCTTACATGTTACCACTGCAGGGGTGAAAATGTGTTATGTGACTCAGTGCTATTCACACTATCTAATCAGTGAGATGCTCTCAGCTTTAGGGAAACACAGGCCACAGATGTTTCAGGTTCTTGAAAAAGAACCTGTGGCCTAACTCTTTTCTCTCTGTAGCTTTTAATCAAAACAAAGCCCCCTGCCTTTCCTGTGGTTTGAATGGAACCACAGCCAGGGCTTCTGGTTATGCACGAGTGTACAGTAAATAGATGGTTTTGTGTGTGTGCCCATGGGGATTGATGTGTGTTTAATCAAGGATGTGCATGGGATGTGCATGAGTCAGTTAAGAGGTCATGTAGGGTTAAGTGAGATGAGATGGACATAAAGACAGACTGCCTGTGTTTGTGTCTCAGGGTTGAGTGTCATGCTGGCAGTGTTTCCTGAGAGCAGCACTGAGTTATTCTCACTTAGGCTGGCAAGGGGAAGTGGGGCAACCTGGCATTGTGGAAAAAACACTGGGACGTGCGGAGCAGAGCAGAGCGGAGTGGGCCAAGTGCCGAGGAGCGGGCTTACGACTCACTTCTTTATCCTCTCGCCATAGGAGGCCACTTCATCCAGTGCATTCTGCACGCTGATGCACACGTCCTGAATGGCATAAAGCTTGTTCATGAAGCCCTTTCTCTCCGAGTCCTGCAAGAGGACAGATAGAGATGTAGGCGAGGGAGAAAGAAAGCAAGGGTGAGGGAGGAAGGGATGGGGTGAGACAGAGAAGAGACGGGAGGAGAGAGAAAGAGGAGACAGAAGACAGAGGCTGGGCACAGGCATCTTTGCGAAAACAATACATTTTAAATAGCGTCAAAGATCTGGAGTGGGGAGCCAAATCACCGGATATCCTGCTTGAACTGACGGAGTGCTTTCATTCCAGCCAGTAATAGAGATATAAAGTCGGCAGAACAAATCAAAATGTTTTCCTCCTTACAAAAGCTCACACAGGAAAATTTGAATATGTGAATAGAGAGGCAGAATTAAACTGAAAGCCGAATGGATACATCAATCTTTGGGCGCTCTTTTTCTCTCTCTTTCTCTCTGCTGCTGCCAAGACAGCTAGGAAGACCGGGTAGAGCCCGCTTTTGTTCTGCTGGCTGGCACACTGTGATGATGTCACCAGCCATGACATCATTATCATCCTTATTAACGCCGTCACCCACCATGAAGACTTCTTCCTTTTCAACTTTTGATGGTTGAGAACTTAAGAATATTGTGGGGAATGGGGAGGGGGAAACCACAAACTAGGCAAGGCAATCTAAAATCTACAATCCCCGCCCTGTAACTGAAACAAAGTGAAGAATTTAAGAAGTCATGCAACAGTCAACAAGCTGCCTGCTGACTGACTGACAGGCAGGGACGGGATGAATCTGGACAGAATGAGGTGACAGAGAGTGATCGAGAGCTGGTAGCTGAGTGAGGACATCAACACGCAGACTGGTTGTGCCTGGATGTGATTGGTGGGCATGCTTGGGAGACAAAAGAAGGGCAGAACAAGAAGAGGAAGACTATCTAATACAATTGAAAGGAAATTATTTAGTGTCCAGTGGTCATGGACAGTGGTCAGTTTACACTGTGGTAATAGCCAGGGAAAACAGGCAAGACTTTCAAGTTCCAGTACAGAGAAGCAGTAAATAACCCTAAAATGTATTTATCTTGCTGATACAGTGACTCTTTTTTTTTAAGGAGTGTGGGGGTGGAGGTGTGGGTGTGGGGGCAGGGGTGGGGGGTGTCCTGGTATTCTCTCATAAGTGAATTATTGTGCCCTTTTCCCCCATAGTTATTCAACACTTGCAAATGAAAATGAAGTGAATGACTAAATGACTCCAGAAACCTTCATAGTCCAGATAAGAATCTGGATTTTGTGCAGCTGGGGAAAATAAGGATATTATGCAGCTGTTTGAAACTTCAATTAACTGCAAAGAGGACAAAAAATATGAAGCTTAACTAAGAAAAGTTTAAGAGAAACCAAAAGATCATGGCATAACCCTCCACGGCCACTGACTATTTGTCATTTGTTGGAGTTAAAGCATGTAGAGCAGTGAGTGTGTTATCAATGAAGATGGATGGACATTGTTAGATTAGAGAAGTGAAACTCTGACTAATCCTTATCATTATATCCAAAGAAGACAGTGAAGCAGTCAAAGACATGAGACCTCCAGGACCCCAGAGGCCTTTACCACATTTTACTCCTTGCGGCCAGTCCCCCCCCCACACCTCACCACAACCCTCCCACTGAGACCCAAATCCACCCTCTTCTTTTTGCTCTCCATCCAGGATCAGATAATGTGAAAAATGAACCATAGAGCAGTCAGGGAGACCACATGGCCTTCCCAGCAAAACCACACAAGACAAATAGATATAATTAGACAGCGTCCCTGGGTTATTTTTCTTCGCAAATATTTTACAAGACTCCCTTTCTTTCTTCCTCCCTCTCTCCTCCTCTTCTCAGTTCTTTCCTCGGAGTCCATCTGTTTTTCATTGCTCGCTCAAACAAATCTCAGAACGCAGGGTCTATTGTGCTGGGCTGGGTTAGGCCAAGCCGGGCCGGGCTGGGCCAGGTCAGGCCGTTTTATTTTCGGGCCCAGACTCAGGGGAGAGTGTTTGAGGGCCAGGGGAGTGGTGTGAGAGAGCAGGCGGGGGTGGAGAGGATAGGTCAGAGGTCGTTGGAGTATAAACCATTGCCACATGCCCCTCGGACTGCGGTCTGACTCCTATTTCCTGTCTTCAAACACTGCTCAGGGAGGCGGGAGGTAGCAATAACACAGAGGGCCACGGAGAACCTTGTTTTCCCAGCTTCCCCGCACACTGCGCACATATGGAGCCAGGCAACCTGTTCCTTTAATGCAACCTAATATGCACACAAACACACACACACACACCCTACAGCTATTAGATAAGGTTGATCTGCACACCTGGTCTTGCTGTGTGACTCTACAAACGATATTATATCCTGACACAGATTAGACGATGAGGGCCCTTGACTTTTACAAGCAGTTTCTTTCATACTGAGCAAGTTTGTTTAAGACTGCAATGTCATCAGCGACAGAGTGGGACCTGATACAGAAAGATGAGGAGAGAGACGGTGTATTCACACATCACAGCCAAGGTTAAATGAAGTTTTTTGTTGATGTAGACATTTAACAAAATAGTGAAATATTTGAACCAGGGAGGAGAGCTGGTTGAGAAACACATTTACACACTCTATCATCAGGACACAAATCAAGGACCCTGTTTTGTCATGCTTTCTGTGGTTCTGTGAAGAATGTGTGTACATGTGTTAAACACTAGCTCACATGCAATTTGCGATGAGAACATGGTTTTTCCAGTACCGACCAGCTTCCAGTCCCACTCAAGGAACAGGGTCTTTACAGGAGACTCAAGGCCTGTATTTCCATCTGTCTCTTCCTGTGCCTGTCAGGAAAACTAAATGGGTTTGTTTGGAGACCTGAAGGCAAGGCTAATAAAATGAAATCTCTGAGGTCTCTTGCTTTGACTTGGCTTCAGTTGCAAGTCATGTTAATGCTCAAAGTATGCTACAAATCCCAGCACCTCTGACAACAGTGGTCTGATTGATGTTGCTACATGGCTTGAATCATTCAGACAGATAGTGTAATAAGCCTGCCTAATGAGTTAAGCATCATGCATTATAATAGACTGCAACTGTAGGTTCATCTGCAGTGTGTTCCGCTGACATGTTACAGTAACCGCCTGTTCAGTCTGTGCACTACAAATTATCAGTGCCGTCAGATGACAGAATATTCATTCTTGATGATTTCATCTACTCAAAGACTTTCCTGTACAATAAACATACTGCATGTGCCTGTACATTACAGCCCAGTATATATACACCACTACATGCAATATCATTAATTGCACTTAGGAAATGAAGCTGATTCAATACTGAGATTAATCCTAATGATGTTTTCCTTCCTGCTGTAACTACATCTGATATAAACCAAATGTACAACACAAAGGATGTAAAATGACTGCATACTGTGCAGCAGGAGCAGTAACATTAAATGAAAAAAAAATACATATACAAAAATATCAAAAGATAAAAAATAATTTAGCATTCCCAGTTGTGGGTTAACAGAATATATCAGAAGAGAGAATATAGCGTTTTGATTAATTTTTGAATGCCCATGACCATCAGTGCTCTGCTAATGCGAAACATTGATTTGTATGCCTGGAATACACACTCTAGAGTGTCTATCTAATATAAATACAAAGGAATCTTCAGGGCTTTACACATTTCTCTGTCTTTATTATTCATTCTCCTTGTCTTTTCCTGCGCGGTGGGTTATCTCTCCTTTGAAATATCATTTGTTTCATAATCTACTGTATAGAAAAGGGTCAGAGTGTGATGTGAGTTCTGGGTAAAGTCAGCCAGCACAGCATACCACTGTGAATCAAATGGAAAAACTGCACTGAGACAATCAGTTTTTCCTATGAACAAACAGTTTCTCCACACAGAAGAAATTCTTTGACATCAATTAACTCTCATCAGGCTGGTAGCAGAAATATTTACTGTGTCCATGTCCTTTGTTTGCAGCAAGTTGCGTGTTTTAATTGCATGTATTGCCATTTAAATAAATACGATTTTTTTTTGCGGTTATGTCCAAAGTTTGCATCATTGTTTGGATGTGCAGACTCTGATATGTGAATTCTCAGCCACGCACCCATCAGCTCAGCACTAAGCCACCATGTGTAAAAGTGTGTGCAGCAGGCTGCATCATGGGAGTGCTCCCATCAGGGGAGACAGAAGCGGGAAGGCTCGTTAAAGTGATGTGAGTTGTTTGCAAGTGTTAAGGAGAAACAACCCTCAGTGACACTAAAGAGAGCCCAGGGATACACACACTCACTCACTCACTCACACACACACACACACACACACACACACACCTAGAAACAGCCAACTCAGGCTAACCACATTGCACTTGCTGGTAAATTGTGGTAAACAAATGTGGTAAACTCCTTGAAACACTTGATTAAATATTTAACAAAGGAATGATGCACAATGCCTCTGTGTACTCCAATGCTCCATTTCTCTTTCAGAGAGACAGCATCATGGCAGAGCACATCTATATGCAAAAGTGCAAAGTGAGCAGTTGTAAACTTTGCAAAGACAGTTTGTTCTTCACTGACCCAAGGCCTAGAGCTAAACAAGAGAGAGGTCACTGAGGACTTAGCCTGCTACGATGGACTCAAATATCTGTCCTATATCTACTAGGTGGAAATAGCGAGAGCCATTAGAGACTGTTTTAACCTCTGATCACATTGTTCTCCCTGCTGAGTTATGCCATAAAAATGATAAACCTAACGGTTATAATGCAGCAGCATATATCCCATCACACCACAAAATGAGTCTGAACCACAAGTGGCTGCTGCTCATTGCTGCTGTGCTAAAATTGCACCTGTTTTTCTTTGTTTTTCTTTTTTCCTCTCTCGCTCTGGCAGCACAGTAAAAATTGAAATGTCATATAAAACGTGACAGGATGCTAATATGTGGCTCCCAGAGGGCATCTGAAAGCGTTCTTGTTGATTTTGTAACTGCAGAGAGAGAGTCGGTATCCCTCCCATTTCCACCCCAGGAAAAAAAAGGAGGGAGGGGAGGTGATGCTGAAAAGTTGAGCAAGTTGAGAAATGCTTTAGGGGTGACACAAATTACATTTTCCAAAGCCTGCGCAAGAATTAGGAATGACAGAATAATAAACTGTGTACACAATTAGCATCTGTACATTTAAAATTAATCATGTTATCTGTCCCTGAAAAATCAAATATGCAGGAAAGGAACAACTTACTGCAATTGAAAGATTCTTGTAATAGGCGTTAGACCAGCTGTAACGGCCATCAACATGTTAACGTTCCAATAGGTTCCAGTGACGGCCAGACCACACGCAATTTTAAACTCAGCCTTCATTTTAATCCCAACTACACACATGTAAAGTTTCATGTCTGCCTTGCAGGTTGTGACGGTATTGAGGCGACACAGACAGGCAGACAGATAACACCTGTCAGTACTCAACAACCATCAATGATACCATCACCACTGTCTCAGCTGGTAATAATTTAGTGGTTGATGAAAGGACAAAAGGCTTTTATGCACATGATCTGAAGGCATACAGTTCAATCTAACAATATTTTCCTCAGTACTATAAATAAGAAACTAGTCAAACAAGAGTCACAACAGTTAAATGTTCAGATGACCTGTTTAAAAGAGGAAGTGAGCGGGAACATGTATAGTTGGTACATGGAGTAGTAATGAACATGATTTGATGAAATGATGGATATATTTCATAGTGCATGAAGCACTTCTGATGTTGTCCATTTAAACAGTTCAACTCCTGAAACAGAGGCATATTACGTAAGACAGCAGCTACACATTAAAAAAAAATCCAATACGTTTCAGCGGTGTATTAGCAACTCGATGAGTCACAGCTTTTTTTTTTACCCACTGGGAGTTAAGAGAGACCCCCGAAGGAAGAAAAAAAGTCGGGGACCCAGTAGCCTTGAAGAACATCTCCCCTCTGTCAGGATATGACAACAAGATGAGACAAAGGCCCTGCGGCCGGTCTCAGATACCACCATGCAACCTGGCACCTCGCCAGCGCCACATGAAAGAGGCAGATGTTCCTTTTTTTTTTTTTTGGGAGGCTGCAGTTTTAATAAATAATTTATGCCATACAACACCTAATCCATGACTGAATGTGGGGGAATACATCTCTATTTCCCTCCCTCCCTTTTTATCATAAACACATAAATATCTGTTTAACTAGGGTGATGAGATGCAGTGCACGTCCTCCTGGTCCTCATCAAGCGGTTCTCACACACACACACACACACACAAAGGCCATGCTAAGATGCGAAGTGGCGTCCCACTCCCACAGGCCCAAGGATGAATGCGCATACGCGTACCTCTGTGTGTATGGGATGTTCACACAGATTTCTTTAAGAATATCCATGAGAGCTGAGGGTTGCTCCCACAAAGCCAAAGTCAAACTCCAGTTAAGACTGTCAGCTGAAGGTGGACCAGCCAGACAATGCTCTCTAGCACTAATTAGTCTTTTCACCCTGCTTAGTCCCATAGTGAAGATAAATATACACATATGTAACAGAGAGGAATAGAGGGACAGAGAGTAAGAGGGTGTAAAAGGGAGAGGTGATGGTGACTTATTTTCAGTCTGACCTCTGCTTTCTATCCTAAAGAGAGAGGTTTCTGGTGTTATGAGTGTGTGCCTGTCTGTGTGTCTCTAATGTGTCTGGGTGGCAGGGGGTTGTTTGCCACTGATCATCTTTTCCCATCTCCCTCTGGGGCCTCTCATCACCTCCACCACACCAGCAACTCCATCAGACTCAAGGTCGGACACACACACACATATATATATAAATGACTACCAGTCTACAACTTCTGTGCTTGATCACTTCCCCTTCCTCACCTCCTGCTGTATGCCACCGGACCCCTACCCAGCCAGCAACCCCACCCTGCCCAATTCCCCCCCACCTTGCCTCACCTCTGCTCCCCTGCTCCTGCTCTCTCCTTCCCCTGTCCTTCCCAGGATCCAGCCTGGCAGTGTGTGATGAATGGGACAACATTACTCTTGTCCTCCGTTGGCCTGGTTTAGCAGCTCCAGCATACACCCCCCCCCCCCTGTCTGTCTGTCTGTCTGTGCATTTGTCTCTCAGTCTCTGTCTGGCTTTACTTCAAACATATGCTCCAGGATGAGGATACATAAAAATGGGCTTTTATACCTTTAGATGAGATACAGAATTTAGATAATTATGTTGATGAGTAAATTTTAAAGAGACAGATAGGCTTTTTTCTGTAAGGTGGTGTGTGTATCCACTAATTAACTAATTAAGATTTTACAGAATATTTCAGTTTTTTTTTTCATTAATCAAATCATATGTCACTCTAGTTTGGTTAATTTTGTATCTGATTCATCACTTAAGTCTGCAAAGCTTGCTAACTTTGGCGTACCTTTAATTACATATTCATGTTCAGAGAAAAAAAGGCAACAGAAACAGTTGTAACATCCACTGTTTTAAACTTTGTTTTGGAAGAAAAAAAAAAAACAGACAGAGCGAGAGTGCATCGCTATGAAGTGAAGGGATCACGTCTTCAAAAAAGTAAATAAAATATGCATCCTCTCTGTGCTCATTACAGATTTATGACTCTTGTTAAAAGAAAAGGTGGCGGCTGCCTTCTTACATGTCTGACTTTCAAATTCAGACGACACTGCTGTCAAGTGTTGTGCTCCACATTCTGTCCAATGAGAGACCGGGAGGGCTGAGTGTGTGCCATCTTCAACATCCTATTCGGTGAGTGTCTCGAAGAGAGTTACTTTGGGTGGATGAGAGCACACAAGAACTCCTCACCTACAGTGCAACGAGTGCTCGTCGTAATCCTTTGATGCATAGTTCATCAGTCAAAAAGTTCAGTTGCTTCAGCCGCTTGTGTGTATGTGATTCAGAACAATAACAGTTGGGGGAGTAGTCATTGCTGCATTAGGCATAATGAGCATTGGGATTTGCTTCCGCAATATAAAATAGTTTTGCTGTTTCTGTAGCAACTTTCAAGAAAAAGTGCTCACACGCACATTCAAATCACCCCAGTACCCCCACTCACTCACCCACCCCCACACACACATTTATATCCACACAACGCTGTGACACTCATTAGAAAATTTGTTTCTTAGGTGCATATTATAAGTGACTTAGGGATTATAAAGTGTGAAAATAATCATTGTTTTTGAGAGGAACGTAAATACTGCTTTTCAAAAATATCAAAATTTAAAAGTCTATTCTTGGTTTAAAGAAAAAAAAAAGAATCTAAACTCCTTTATGTAAATTTATTCTCTTATGGCTCCTGTCGCTTCACAGATTGTACACAAAACAAGTATGAATACACTCAAGTGGCTCCAAACGTCACCCTTTAGTAACCCCAAACCACAAGTCCCACCAACAAAACATAGCTGACACGCCATCACACCTCAGTCTACAGCTGTCACCTTACAATGCCACAGGGAAGTCACACAAAAAGCAGCCCTCCATGCTGGAGCTCTGTTAGCTTCCCCATCACCTTAAAGAGCAGGCAGAGGCAGAGGCCTCGTGGAAGGGTTAGGTTGCAGGCCGAACGTGCAGTGGGGTGCGTGGGTGTTAACTGTGACGCGGACAGGGAACAATTACACAAACCCCGACAGGACGGCAGACAGAAGCCGCCGGACAGACGATGAGCTAAATAGGAAACCAGAAGACGGCGACACACATCATCAGGAGTCAGTGCCAGAGCCACACACATGCCCACTTACCACCATCGTTCGTATCCACTCAAAGTGCCAGGAAGCCAACATATCCTCGAGGATATGGTTTTTATCACAGTTGTCCTCCCAGGGGCCTGGTTTAGGATCCTTGTGGATAGATTACAGTGAGATTTTCTCTTTACAACCCACAGAAATTAAGACTGAAAGGGTTCAAGGGGTCTTATAGTTGATGTTTTGGCCAATATAACAAGGTTGTAGCACGTGTGTAAAGCATTGTTCTCACTAAATGCACTGCAGAGATTATAAACAGAAGCACGTCACTGGAAAGAACTTCAGCCTTTAAATGCAGAGGACACTCCTGATTGATTTCTTTTCAGTATTCACTTATGTTTAGACTTCAAAACAGCTACATCTGATAGTCAGATGAATACTGGACAGTTTTAAACAGCATTTGAGGCTGGTATAGTCTCTACAGTGAAAGTGGTGAGTATATGGTTATCTGTGTTAACCTATAGGAATACTGTACAAAACCACAACAGAAGACCCATGGTGCAAAAAAAATCATTTAAATAACAAAGGCCAGACTTAAAGTGTTAAGAAAATGGCAGAGAGATGACAGAAAGCAAAAGACAAAGCATGAGATGTTTATCTGGGGGGAATAGAGATAGTGAGGGATGATCCACCTGATGTATGTGTGTGACAAAGAAGAAAAACAAACAAACAATGCAGTGTATTTTGCATAGAGAGACAATACCCCTGCATGCCTCTTTCACCCTCCTTTTTGTTTTCATTCCTCCCTCTATTAGCCAAACATGATTAAAATGCAGTTCCTACCAGCGTCTCTGCTGAACAACGGGAAAAAAAAGACAGTGAGATGGGAAGAAAAATGAAGCGGAAAAGTCAAAAGCATCTTTTACACCGTGACGCTTTTCATCCTTCACAGACGGCAAGAAGAAAAGAACACAGACATTCAAACTTTTCTCTCCCCCTTTCTCCCTCTGTCTCTCTCTCTCTCCCATTCTCCTCAGCGGCTGAAAACACCCCCTGATATGTGAGGACAACCCCACTGCATCACAAGCTCAATAGCCTCCCCAGAACAACATTTACCTTCAGTCACACTTTTTTTTCCAGAGCATTGATATAATTCCCCGTGCGCTCTTTAGTCCAATTAAAATATTCCATGTCACTATCTGAGCAATCAGCGCAGTGCCGTGACTGGGACTGAGAGAGGAGTGCCAGGGCCTGGGAAGATGCTGCTATCTGGAGATGAAGCTGAAAACTCTTTACTAACTATATTCACAGTATATTCAGACAAAGTGTGCACCATATTTAGCATTTCAATCAGTGGAGAGCCTAGTTATTTGCTTAATGGTACATAGAAGAAGAGACAGAAGCTGAGACAGGGATGTGGAAAGAAAGAAAAGAGACGCTGTTGAAATCAGCAGCTGAGGATGGCTGTGGGGCCTGCAGGTTGAGAAATGAATATGTGTGCCGTTACAAGCCCTTTGCCAGGAATTTTATCCTTGCTAGAGAACCATTGATAGGCACACATATATGCAGCATTGCATGTGCATACACATATGTGTGCGCATGAGTCATACCTCCAGGGAAAGCTGCAGAGGGTGGAACAGCTGCCTCAGCACTATAGATGAGGAGGATAAAGAGATACTGTGGTGTAAGAAGATGACTGCGTGGCTGGAGAGATGAAGAAACAGAGGATCATGTATGCTCTGTCTTGTATACACAGTGGAGTCATCAATATGACCTCCAAATGATAAAAAATACTATATGGCGCTCATAAAACTGATGAAGCCAGATGTGCTTTCCAGCTTGCTATAACCTTTTTGGACAACCAGTTGGGTGGGAATTATTGCATGTCATGCAAAATGTATATATATTACACAAAGCTGCCCACAGTTCTTCAGAACTGTATCATATGACATGGGATAAAGATCCCTAAATGGCTCAAAAACAGCCCAGAAAAATGCTCTACAGGTTTGACCTCCAAACTGGATGAAACGATGTTATCGCTGATTCATGTGGAACGCCTTGGAGAATCGGTTTACTAAAAAGTAAATTATGACCACAGAATCATTCCGATTTTCTAGATAAAGCTGATGAATCGTTTCTACTGTGTATTTACCATCAACTGTGCACGAGGAAGCAATGGAGAAAAATGAGTGAGAAGCGGTATAGGAGAAAGATCTTGTAGGTGCATGTGTGTGTCTGTATGTGTGCGATACAGACAGATAGACGTAGGGAGCGAAAGAGAGAGGGAGTGCACCGAGCAGTAAGCCCGTGAGCAGGACATGATTGCAGTGTGTATCTTATCTGTGTCAGGTCCTCCTGAGGCTAGTGGAGCCTAGCTGAGCGGAGCATGAGCGCTTCAGTGACCAGTCAACCGTGTGAGGGTAATCTCCTCACTCCTTCAGTCTGTCTCTCTCTCATTCTCTCTCTCTCTCTCTCTTTTCTCCCTTTTTCCAGTATAAGCCCCCCTCTGGGAGGCAGCTGAGCCACTCTACACATAAGCGAGGCGCTCACACAAACATATTTACGCGCACAAACACTCACACCCATGCAGAGCCCAAGGTGATTGCCTCATGCCAGGTCTGGACAGTCACCCCACAGGTGAGAGGAGACATCACAGGCTACATTGCGCACTGAAGCCCCTGCAGCCAGTAGCTTGTCACTACAGGGCTGAGCTGCATGTCAGACGGCCCAGGTCTCATAATATTACTTCAAGCTCCACTGGAAGATACTGAAAAGGCACACAAAGGGAGCCGTTTTAAAACTGAGAAAGACAATAAAAAGAGGGAAAAAAAAGTTTAATCTACATCAGTTATAGATACTTGGACGTGAACACTGCCATAAAATCTATTAGATTATGGATGAAAACCCTCTAAAGATCATTTTCCCAAAACAAAGTAAATAATTTCCAAGGACAACTATATATCTGATATTACTCCAGTAAAATAAAATCACTGTTCCTAGGAAGGTGACGCACATGGCACAGCAGTGTCTGGACCGGATTACATGTTAAAATTAAGATCCAGTGGGGAATCCTTCACTCGGTGATTCAATTACAACTGTGAAGTTAGTGAGTTTAGGACTCTAGGACAGAGTTCATAATGATGCCTATTTCATGAATAATATGTATTTAGCAATATTGGATATTTATAAAAATAGAGATAAAAAAATGAATGTTGTATGAGTCTGAGTTCAATAAATATTCTATTAAAGTGAACCTGAAGTAAAGAAGTAAGCAACAATTCAAAGCACTAAATGCATGAGTCTGAATATAAAGGTTTCTGCATAAATTCATGGTTTTTGTAGAGTTCACAAAACCCTATTTACTACAAAAAAAAAATTGACCTTTTTTACTTTGTGTGATATCAGTAGATGGCATCACTAAACGAGGGTGCACCTGCAACACACCACCATGTTTAAAATTAGCTTTATTGAAAATAGAGGTTAAAAAGTGGGGCAGTATACTGCTAACATATTTTATGCATGCACGTGTGGGTGGGTGTGTGTGGGTGTGTGTGTGTTGGCAACAAGAATCAAGCAACATTCCATGTTGAAGGTCGACGCACACACGCAAACACACAGTGTGAAGGAGTAGGGGAGTGGAGGAAAAAATAGTTCATGTCTTACATTCTTTCACCCTTCATGTGCCCGCCTGTTTGGCTTTAACAACCGAGCCGTCCTCATCAATTAGTCTAGATGCTGGACTTTCATTGAGATTAAATGACTAATATCAGTGCTTGCTCACAAGAAAGACACTTTTCACGTCTCCCCAACAATCTGTTAAGTCAAAACACATGTGGTGATCCAAGGCAAAAGGCCTGCAAGGGGTCCTCCTTGCAATGAAAAACAGGTGCTCTGCTTTTTGGCCATGTAATACCCCATTTAGCCTCTGGAGCAACGGTTATCCAGCTAATAGCTGCCTTGTGGTGCAGTGGGAAGAGCCGTGCACATGGCCGGAGTAAACATCTGGGATGGATTGTACATACTTGCAACATATGCTTCAAGTTCAATTAAAATGAGGCCTTGGCACATTTATTAATGTTTTTTCCCTCTCTTCTCTCTCTCTCTCTTGCTCTCTTCTTCCCTCTCTCCCCTATAGGCCTGTGCCATAAAAGAGGCCTCCTTTGACCCGTCCTTCATACTTACTCATACAATCTGAAGTTACCTCATATCCAATGTAAAATACCTCATATCCAATGTAAAAGGCAAATTTGTTAAGCCTTGAAACTCCATTTGTTCTGCACTTAACCAGGTTGACGGGAGAGCAAAGGGAAAAGAGAGAGGGAGAATATGTGTCAGAATGAAAGAGAAAAAAAGGCAGGGACGGGGACGATTGAGGGAAGGGTAGAAGGAGAGTGGGAGGGTAGAGAGATGTAGGTGAAGAAAAAAGAAAAATGCCCCCTTTCAACTTCCCTACAGCTCAAATGAAATGCTAACAGTTGAGGGGAGCAATAGATCAAAATGTATGAAGCCAGAGTTGGTAAATTGTAGCCTTTGTGGCGGCTGTGCTATCCAGCATCCCAGCCCTGTGTGAGCACAGAGAGCAAGGCCTTCTTATGTGGAATAATCAGTTTGGCACCAAATCTGACGGAGGCCGCACAAGCTGCCGCTGCACCTCATTTCAATATGAAAGTCCAAAATGTATTTCATATAATCTGCAGCTTTTCAAATGCCTGTATTTTTATTTTTTCCCTGAGAGGAGGTAGGAAATGCAGTGATGGAAGGCAGACGTTGAGCAAAAAAAAATGGTTCAAGGTTGCCTGGTGCATATCTTCAGTCAGTGGCCCCCTGTACATTTCAGCCTTGGAACTTCACAGCCGTGAAACTTTGCTTCTGCATCACTGTGGGAGAGGATGTAATGCTCACGTATCTTTGTGTGCTCATCGCCCCACTGGCTGCCTGGCTGACTGATTGCCTGACTGGCTGACATACTGGTGGGATGACTATTTGACCATCTGCACTATAAATGTGTTATTTTATTTTAACCCATTTGGAGCCTTCTTGCACTTACGACCCTTAGAAATGGGTGAGGGTGTAGCAAGGTTGCAGTTGCACAAGTAAATTCAGCACAGAGACTGTCCTCAGGCAAAATAATTTTCACATATCAAATTGCCTGGTCAAAGGCCTCTACAATTACCATTGCAAACAGCAATGGTAATTGTAGAGGCCTTTGACCAGACAATTTGTTTTGCTCCAAAAAGTTTACCAAACCAGGTCATGCAAATTACCACATCTTGGCCTACTAACCTTTATATTGCTGGAGTGCGGCTGTGAGGCATTAAGTATCAGCTCAAGTCATTTAAATTCCAGATTTTTAAGTCTAAGTGCTTTACAGTTTTCACATACTCCAGTTATGAACTCATCTAACACTTCTTGAGTCTGATCAAACAAAAATATTTTTCGCTTCCCCAAAATCCAGACAACACAGTCGGTGGATAAAGAGCTTAACCATTTCAGTTAACATTCCCAAGTGGAACATTGACAAGGTACTGTATCCTATCCAGTGGCATTTGCTTCAGTAGCTGTTCCTCCAGTGTAAACGAGCAGAGGCAGTAAAGCAGCCACCTGTTGTTACCTGATAGTGTCTGGACAAGCCCAGATGCTGTTTTACTGGGACATAAAGGAGCAGTGAATGGACCTAAATAGCTAACTAAGCAGTTTATAAGGTGCATGATCTCAGGAAACTGAGGAACAATGTTACCAATGTAATTTTGACTATATGGAGGAAAAAATACAGATTGTACACCAAATTGCATCAAAAGACCGAAGCAAACCCAGCCAGAAAGAAGAGAGGTGGAGGGACATGTTGTGTATACACCAACAGAGAAAACTTTGCAAAAGGTTAAAAGGTTGTACATTCTTTGTGTATATGTTTGCACCTCAGGCAGTGAGAGTAACTGCACACAGGAGGAGATGGGAGGGAAAGATGGAGTCATTTCATTTGTCTGTTTGTGTTTCTGGTCTGTGAAGCAGTGTCAGCCCTCCTGAGGCAGTGTGCCCATATATGTGTGTGTGTGTGTGTGTGTGTGTGTGTGGTGTGGTGTGTGCGTGAACATGTATGTGTGTCTATGCACTTGTGTGAGTCCCTGACACAAGACATAATTACCTTGTCATCTTTGTCAAAATCCTCGTCCTCGTCCTCCAGCAGGTCCTCCACTGCTTGCTGACAGTTGCAACAGAGGAAAGAGAAAAAGAGAAATAAAAATGTTTATGCAACAGCTATAGTAGAGATAAATATTAGATAACACAGGGTTAACGTCATCAGAAAAGCCAAAGAGGCGTATTAAAGCTGATTGGTTATGCTTATGTTGGGCAAGAGTTTTTTAATGAGTATGGAAAGCAAGCAGCTAGAGCAACCATTGGACTGGTGTGTGGTAAGATGTCATGAGCTTCAGAATGGTTCTGAATTAGAATTTAATTTTAGAAACATTCTGTTGTTCAAACGTGTTGACACTTCTGGAAATGTAAGCAAATGCTCTGGCTTTGAATTTCAACGGGCTGAGGATTAAAGTCTATTCATCCACTCAAATCGCATTGCACAAAAGCATTCAAATCTTACACCATTCAGCAGGATGAGACCACAACTCTTCTTCTGATTGTGCTTGGTCTCCTCTGACCTCTTTAACCTTTTGCACTCATCTCTAACCTCCACCTCACCATTTCTATACATTCATCTATCTATCGTCTCACAGCCTCCCTCTGAGTGATGCTCTCTGAGAGAAGAGAGAGGAAGAGCCTGCAGCGCGGAGAGCGAGTCACAAAGAACAGCAACTATGTGCTTCAGTGGTCCACAACCGATGAAACAGGAGTTGTGCAGCTCTGAAGCCCCAAGATACCATGTATGATACATAATGTACAAGACAAAGAAAAAATGACACAATGCACACAATGTCGGAACCAAAAACATAAAGGCACATATGGATATACACTGTAGATCTAACAACTGTAAATTCAAGTTATAATCTTTTATATTCAGTGGCAGATCTTTACACACACAGAGCCTTGACTTCTATCTCTTATATGAAAGAAACCAAAAAACAAAAACAAATGTATTGTCACATGTGGAAATTCCTGCCTCAATAATATCAGCTGGGACAACTGTAATCGGAGATTCTACTGTATATCTGATCACTATTTAGTGATACAGTAGAAGAAGACACTTCATTTATGAAGCACATTTCCTGCCAGGGGCAACTCAGTGTGCTTCACAGCCAAAGTACAGTAGTACATAAATGAACAAAGAAAAGCATATAGCAAATACAGAAGTATAAAACAAAGCAAAGTGATGTATTGTACAATTATATAATAATAATAACAATAACAATAATAAGAATACTACTACTAATAATAATAATGATAAGAAGAAGAAGAGTTTTATCAATCAATTCTCACGTGGATGGGGAGCCAGTGCAGGGGCTTAAAGACAGGTGTGATATGGGTGTATTTTTTGGACCTGGTCAGAATGTGTGCGGCTGTGATCTGGATGAGTTGTAGACATCTGACTGATTTTTGCAGAAGACCGGTAAAAAGGCTATTGTACGTATTTGTGTAAGTTGTGATGTTCATGTGTAGGGTGATATTGCCAAAGCAAAAACCCCTCAGATCACTTCTGCATCCTATCCACACTCTTTCTGTCAATCATCCATCAAAGATACAAGGTCATATTGTTATTCCCAATTTACATAAACAAACACCCATATCATAAGCCTTACGGCTGTCAACCTCAGCATTCAACTGCTCCCATTGTTGTATTGCATTACCAGCCCCAACCCCAAAACCCCTGAAAACCTTTGCCCAGCCTCAACATCACCACAACCCCCTAACCACCTCCAGAACGGCACAAACTAGTTTGGAGAAATCCAAAAATCATTACTTAACAAGACAATAGCTTTTGTCCTTTTTGTTTTTCATTGGAATAAGGGGGGAAACTATGTGGCGGCTGACATAAGCCTCTTATGTAAATTCAGCTTCCCACACAAACAAAGAGGAGTTCAGAACAGCAGAGTTGAGAGGGTAGAGTCAATAGCGTATGTGTGTGTGTGTGTGTGTGTGTGTGTGCGTGTGTTCTATCAATAGCTCAGAGTCACTAGGGCAAAGTGTTGTGCATGTATGCATGGCGCTCTTCGTTTTAACTGTCTGACTGTATAGCAACTGGTTATTCCCAGTTCACTTAGACTCCATCACTGTCTAGACAAATAAGCTTGACTGTTCACAGTTCACAATCTCTTTATTGATACAGAATACATTTACTACTATACTAAACAAATACCAGAGAGGGAATTGTTGTGCTCAGCTGAGGGAGAAGATGTAGACGTGATACTGTAAAACGAAAGCCTTCTGGCATCTCTAAACAAATGGACTATAACTGTTTATAAAGTCATCATGGTTCCTCCCAAATCCTTTCACCCATGCCAAAATACAAACATAATGGATTCCTCCACACAGAGGCTTTAGTAGAGTATGCCTGGCACACGCTCCAAACTTTAAACAAAGGGAATGAGCATGAGCTAGCTGGAGAAGCATGACCTAGAGAGACAGAGAGAATGATAGAGTCGTTTGCCTCTGCTCTCCGCTCTGCTCTCTCCCTTCTATCGCCTCTGGTTACAGAGAGAAGTCATGTTTCCTGCAATGAGACACAGTGTAAAATTAATAAATAAAAAGACATGGAACATGTCATCTGCCCTGAAGATTGCCACGGCTAAATGCGCGCACTGAAGCTACTGTCTCAGTAAAGGAGGATATAAATTACCTCAGTGCAGCCGATGAATTCCAAACATCTCTCTCTCTTTCTCTCTCTCTCTACCTCTCTCGCTATTTGCCTTTCTGCCTTTCTCTCTTTCTAAGACCTGTTTGGTGTATGATATCATTTGTCTGCTTATCCCCCCATTATCATGTTGTTTGAATTACTATCATTACAGAACGGCAGCATCAAAGCCTTGCTGTCGACAGGATCGTGTAAGAGCTCACATTGCCTGCAGAGCTGCTCCAGTCAATTCAATATCTACTGAGGTGGGGATTAACATATTCAGACCTATTCAAATGATACAGGGATGATGCAGGCTACTCTTACAGATTACACTGTGCCCCATAAATACATACAAAGATGGTGATAATATAAAATACACACAAAGAATATAAGTGACTACAATGACATTGAGAGTTCAAACGGCCGTGAAAAGTAGAAATGCTTATGTTTGGCCTTAGTTTCTGTCACACAGGCTCGGATCTGAGCAAAAACTCTACACCATGGTACATCACTCCATTGCTGTTCATGAAGGACAGGCTGCTGTGTATTAAGATTAAGTAGCAAAAATAATAGTACACTATGCCATACTGGGGAAGTTGTGTCTCAGTGAACGGCCTAATCTTTGATGTTACTACAGTCAAAAACAAAAGGGTACAGAGGTAGGTGCCTCTTGTTTCAGTGGCTTGAATTCTTCAGTGCTTCCTCACAAGACCACTGTTTTATGTTTTGGTGAGTGGTACTTAGGAGCCACAAACCTACAACGTGGAACACTTGAAACAACACCATGTCATGAAATTTACATTCAGCCTCACAGAGACAGCTCTGTCGCAACCATTTACTGTTACTCTGTGCCATGGTGCTGGTTAGTCTGTTTGGACTGAATTTGGAAAACGTCTGACACACAATATCCAGCATGTTTGGATCTGAGGTTTTCCTGAGTGAGTGAACCCTTGAGGCACTGGACTGAGATGTGATGAACAAGTTGTTAGGGAGGCAAAAGGGACTAGCAAAGAAAGGGTTTTCAGTAACTGTATGTCAGGTATACATTTACAATAACCCTTTGATTCCCAAGATGACAACTTGATCTCATTTCGCTTCTATGAGGAACTTCTTTCACCCATCAGTGGCACAACAGCACCTCCAGTGCTTTTTTAAGGACAGTGAGAACACTTTAAGGGTTGCAGGGGATCATTACTGTGACCTTGAGTTTACAGGACAGGACTCAAGACAGGGAACACTTTGAAGGCGTGCAATGTCTTGAGACACAGTATTACCAGTTTAATACTGGCCAATTGTGATTCCTGTGTGGTTGTATTGGCCTTACTTACTTTACTCAAAGAAAACTCTGAATTTGATGTTAGGGGATTAGTAGTCCCTAGTGCCATATAGTAAACAGTCCTTTTTAAGTGGTATAAATTGAGAGCCACAGTAAATTTTAATCTGAGAGTACAGGCAAGGATACGGTTGGTTTAAAAATATCAAAAAGCATAAATAAAAAATCAAATCCAAAAGAAATAAGAAATCAAGATAAAATAATCAAAACATTATTGATATGACTAGGATGGAGCCAAACATGAGAATTTAAACCTAATATGACAGGGATAAAAACTGCACTCTGAGTGGATGGATGAACAGAGCCAATGTGATATGTGTACTGTGTGCACACACACACACACACACACACACACACATCCACACTCCACAGAGGTAAAGTAAGAATCTTCTACCTGAACTAGTCTAGTAGCCACATTATTTTCTCCCTTCCTGTGAAATACCTCTATACTCGCTCCACTCTCCCTGGCTGGGCTGAGTTCCACTATCTCCCCGCCTAACCTTCCCAATGACAGCCGCAGGGGGAATTGACGCCGAGGCAGACATCCCGGCGAACATGAAGATATACTTTCTCCTCCTTTTTTCTCCCATTCCTCTATCCCTCCCTCCCTCCATCCTCCTGCTGCTCTTCCTCTTTGATACGTGAGGGGGTTTTAACCTCTCCAGCTGCTGAGGTTTGGCCAACTGGCTGGCTGGGGGATCTCAAGGCCCTACTTTGTATGCACTGTCCATGAGTGTGTGTGTGTATGCGTGTGTGTGTGTCTGCGCGTCTACATATTGCCTACACCACAGTTTCTGCAGACTGGGGGAGGGCTGTGTGTCTGATAAGAGCTGCTGGCTGAGCCTGGCTGACCCACACAGGCCCTTCACAAGCTGTCAGAGCCGTGGCCCTCAGAGGGGGGCCCTTCCATCTGCACTGCCCCAGCCAGGGCTCACCCAGCAGGGGGCTAGATAGGGGTGAGGCCAGGGTGCTACCGGAGCTGCAGGCGGGGGGTGCGGGGTGAGAGGGGGTGGCTCCATATTCTTGAAAGCAACATCCAATCTGTGAGCATCGGCGAAGCTGGACAGAATAATAATATAAACATCGCTAACATAATTTGCTCATTGCTTATTTGCTGACAAATCAGCAAGTATGTTTAGTCAGAGATTCAGCAGCTATTCAGAGGAAATCACAATTTCAGCGTTGTATGGCAGTTAATTCTGCCATACAGTGTTTGTCCTTCTCAGACGAATGATACTGTCTCATCTTACAGTATTGTTTTTTAGACTCAGCTGTGGGAAAGAGGGGTACATACTTACTGTGCACTCTATCGCACGCAAACTCACGCACATCAGTAGGCTTAAGCTCAAAGTTTAAGCTGAAAAACTTGCAAGCAGCTACAGCAGGTATACTGTATAGACAAAACAACAACAAGCACCGAGGCAGACACCCGGAGCTGCTGACGTTGTTAGCAAAGAGCACAGACAGTTACAAAGGTTCAGTGTGATGAAGGGAGTTAGACAAATGGAGGGAAAGGAAGCGAAAGAGAGACAACATGATGAAAAGGGAGGCTGGGAGGATTCCGCAGTGGCATTCCTGATGCTCCCGATGCTCTCGTCCCGCTTCAAACTATGCCCGTCGCCTGTCTTTCTGCCTGCCAGCCTGCCATCCAATCTGGCAGTTTAGCAGAGACAGAGAGACAGCGAGAGGAGCAGAGAGGAGCAAAGATGAGCGCGGTGATGCCGGGGCGGCACGAGGGAAATCAGCGGGGCACAGGCGCTCCCAGTTAAAAGTGACATGACCTTTTGATTTTGTCACCTGTCACCAACTGCCATGTCTGACTCTGCACTGAGGAGTGCCTGCCATCCACCGCTGCTTTCCTCTGCCTCTATCTCTCTGTCGCTCCGTCTCTCTGAATGCTTCTCTGTCTTTTTCTGTCTCCTGCTCCCACTCCATCTCCTTTTCTCGTTCTCCTTTTCTTTCCAGAGTTGCAGTTTTATGGGGGAAAGTGGAGGTGTGACTTTCTGGAGGAGTTGAGGTATAATAGGCAGCCTTTCCTCTTTTCCCTCCAACTTTCCTGATATTTACTCTTCTCTATCTGTGTTGTGTGTGTCTCTTAATGAGGGCAGATGTCATGGCACGGCAGAGTGTGTTTAGAGATGCAGGAAAGTTTTTTGAGATGCAAAATCAGGGAGAAAATAGAAGAGATAAAATTGGCAATGAATACAATACTCAAATAAAATCAGACATTATTACTGTCTTGGAAATAAACCAGACTCTCTTTACACTAATGAACAATACACTGCCGCCATGCTGTGTGTTTCACAGTCAGAAAAGTAAAGATTAAACTAGTACTAGTACAAGCCGAACAGCATGGATTCAAACAAATAGAAAATGACAAAATCAGTTGAAAACCATAGTCAATTATTTTATTTTCAAGGGTGACTTGGCTCCATTAGGGAGATTAAACTCTATATTTGTTTTTATGGAAATGCTCAAACTTAGAATGTAGAGTGGGTTGAAAGTAGTCAGCTCTATATCGCCGTAGGAGGCACGTCTGTAAGTGTGAAGTATCTTCAGGCCATTAAGGTCTTCTCTTCTGTAATGGGTTGGCAGATCCAGTGGGTGAATCTATGTAATGGTCTGAAGTATGGGATAAAGAGGATGGTCCTCTAGTGTGACGAGGCCTAATTGCCCATCATCCTATGGTAGAAAGAGACATCACCATGTTTCGTATTTGCCCTCTACGACAGCCTGCACTGAAATTAACACCTTCATAACATCTGGTGAGCGCCTTTCTGGGCCAACAGAACAGCAAGGAAAGATTTCTATTGGGATGTGTCCCTGCTCGTTAATCTCAGTGCAGATCATATACACTCATGCAAGCAGGAGCACACATGAATACTGCTATGAAAAAAGATACACATGCACACACGCGCGCCTCGCAGCGTTTTTCTCTTGCAGCAAAGCTGCCTGTCCTCTGATTGACCGAGCCCAGCCTACTGGCAGCTTCCTTTGCAACAGGCTTGGGATGGATCTAAGACCCAAACTGTTCCAGGTTTCAAAACAAGATAGAGATGGAGAGGAGATGTTATTATCATTAAAGTGCTCCTCCACCTCCCAACAACAGGAGGACACAAATGCAGAGAACCAGGATGAGTACCTTGAGAGTACATTATCAGCTTTGAATGTCAAAGGAAAAGCAGTCCCATCCTCTGCATATATTCAAAAGCATGAGAGGTCAACTTCTTTGCTTGTTTGTTTCATTGAGCATGTTACAGCATGGCACACAGGTCAGCTAACAGTGTTGAGGAGTCAGGGTTCACGGGTCAGAGTGCTACATGATAAGAGAGGAGGTCGGTGACCTTGCTGGTGCGTCGCCTCTTTAATCGTTGTTCTGAGGTCGCTCCAACTGCTTAGCAGGTACCGGTCAAGGTTGGGGCGAGGGTAAGGAGCTCTGATCCAGGATCTGTTTGCAAAGCAGCATGTAACCACACAACAGTCAGTGACCCTGAGTGGTGAATTACAGCATGTAGAGAATACTGTGTTTGTTTATTTGCTATAGACAGGGCTATGGACTGTGGTTGTGGTGTAAAATCGGAGATGGATCCCCACATTGAACCCATCAGACGAAGCAAGGTCCTTCACTTCATTAGGAAGTCTATACTCAAGTGCATACTTTTTTGTTTTCTCTCTTTCTCCCCGCAGCCTATCTGTCTCTCTCTCTCTTTCACCCTTCAGAGTGAGTTCAGCAGAGATTCCTTTGGCATTACCCTCACCCCAGACTGCTGGAAAACCACAGCGCTCCGGATGCTGACCCTTGCTCAGCTCAGCACAATGCTTTAATTTGGTGTGTTGTTTAAAGTAATTAGAAAGCCTCTTTCCCTTGTTTTCTTTTCTATTCTTTTCTGCTCACTGCCAAGTGTGAGAGGGAAACAGTGAGTCGTCCGTGACTTCAGCTTGATAAAGACTCGGAAGAGGAATCCAGGGGACTGAGAGAGGAAGCAACGATACTGTAAGCTCTTGCTGTACACACTTCCCCCCATACAGCTGCAACTCTGTCTGAAAACAAACAGGGACAGGACACATGGGATACTTGTGTCTGAATGTGTATTAGTATTTGAGGGTGTGTGTACTGCATTTACAAACATAAATGTCTTAAAATAATGAATGCTTTCACCAATGCTTTCAATGCACATTACTTTCACCGCATGGAAATAAAATTTGACATAATATCACGACTGAAGGAGGCAGAGGGTTGATGATGGAGGGAGGAGAGAGGGTTCATCACACTCACCGATCTTGAAGCAGTAAGACTTCAACACAGAGACAAGCGAGACGATGATTGTCAGAGAATCTTCTTTGTGTCGCCCGTGCTGCTCTGTACTGTTCAGCACAACTGTCACCACGGCATGAAAAGGAGCATTAATGGTGCTGATCTTTGACAATTAATCCCACTTGCGCCGGATATGGTGCTGAAAAGAATGCCCGTGACACTCACGCAGAAGCAAGCATTATACAAACATGTACATATACTCTTTACAGACAACTTTTATATCTTAGTGTATTTTACCACACAAGAGCACTGCACACACACACACACTCACACACAAGCACCTGCAGTGACTCATGCGAACGGATGTGTGCGTGTGTGTATGTTTGCAAGAGGTTTGTTGTGTCTCAATTATAACCTTGGAATAAAAAAGGACATAGACTACATCAGACAGCAGAACGCCATCATCACGACTCAAACAATATTCAGTATTCATGTACCATGCATACATCTGTACATTCACTTATAGTACATACACACTTCTGCTATCTCATTCTCTTGCACAGCCTGTTTGCCTCTGACTATCAAACCAACTTCTCTACGAGCCACGTATATGAAGACTCTCGCACTGTGAAAAGTACACAACACGCCACTGCTGAATGTGCTCATATAAGACAGTGGAAACACTTAATTGAAAGACGGTCACATATGAGACTGTGAAGAAGTGATCTAAAACACTTTCCTGACATTAGTGATCTCTTCAGTCCAGTGTCTCAAGCAGACACACTCACACCACACTATGAAGATGCCGACATTGAAGCAACCTTTAAAGAAATCTTTCAAATTGGACTGAAAATTATTCTGGTTCCCATTATAACAGACCTAAGTAAAAAACATGCTGTCCAGGATTCCTGGACTCAGTGTGCAAGTGCACATCAATTAAAATCAAACTGCTGTGATTCTACTACAACAGTGTCAACTATCAAAAACAATGAAACATAAGATCCTGTACCGTAACAGTTCAGTAGTAAGTGTCCATACCTCCTCTTGTCTTTGACCACAGGACAACTTTGTACAACTGAGCAGAACTGTACTGTCATACAAAAAAGTACTTGCCATACAAGTATCAATAGTATCAACATGTCTTAATGGTCAAACCAATTCCTGAGGTACTTCAGACACAATGGCCCCTTTCAAGAAGCAAAGGAAAGCAGTTCTGCATGAAGTGGGAGTTACATGTACTTACTTGTATGTGAAGTGAGTGGCACATTATGAGAATATGTAACCTCTGTTGCCTCATTTTAATTAAGAAGTACACGGTAAAAGAATATCATTAGGTCTAAACAAATACAAGCAGCAGGCACTGGGACAAATAATCATGCCGCGTCCTATCTTATGGCTCAAGTGATTTTTTTTTGTCAAGCAATGTCGCCATCTACAGGCGAGGGAAAGTGCCCCATGATATTTAAGTTGGTGTCTTTCATAAATTAAGAGTTTTAGTTTGTCTGTAATTTCTAACCTTAAATTCAATGTACATATCAAAATTTACTAACCTCACCACCTGGTTAACAGAAGGTTTGTATCCATCACATCTGCCTTGTGTTTTGCTGATTTTATTGTCAACTTTTTATCATATGGAAATTGAGATGTGAAAGTAAAACAAAGCAAAACTTAGCTTTGGGGATTTAACAAATAAATGAATCTGCTAATGATTAAGGTACAGTTCACATCTAATTTCATGCGTATGTGTGATATTGATATGACACACAGAAATAAGACTTGACTGTAATGACCAAATTTAATCCGTCTTCCAATTCAATTCAATCTCACTCCTCTAAAGAATCTTTATGAAGAGATAAATATACACATCTAGCAGGTGAGAGACTGTAAGAAAATCTGAGGTCTGTTAACTGGATATTTCCAACTGTGTCTTGGAAAAAGGCACTTATTAAAATTAATCACTTCATTGTTCACGCTCACTCCATAGTCCAGTCCTCTCTCTCGTTTTCACTCAACTCTCCAAATGTGCCTGGCCATGATTAAAACATGTCTGTTTCTCCATGACATTGCTTTGACATCATTTAATTGGTATAAGAGATAAAAATAAATGAATTAAATAAATATACTACCAGGTAAGTGGCGTAACGTAGCTCAAGGTGACAGCCTATTATTTCTCCCTTTTCTTTGCCTGAAAGAAGGCGAAGTGAGAAATGTGAGATTGCACTGAGAATGCAGCACCTCAAGGGGCAGATGGAGTTATTTAAAAAAAAAAAATTAACAGAGAGTTTTTTTTTAAAATTAAATTCCAATTTGCTCAAAGTTTACAACTGCATCATAATCAGAAAGTACATTTAAATGAGTTTGTATTATAATCATCTTCTTGTTATTTCTTTCAAAAAGTATTTTGCCTTCACACTCATCTGTATGCTCATCATAGTCACGTTACAATTTTTACATCACTTATATGTATTGTTTGTAAGACGCGCAGTGTCACAGTAATGAAATGTATGTAAGGGTGATTAATGCCATAAATAACACGTCATGAACGACATGTTGTCATAAAACAATGGTGTCTGAGTTTTTACCCTGCATTGTGTATGGAAAGAGGGTTTTACAGTGAAATGAAAGAAAGGCGGAGGGATATCGAGAAGTGGCAGGGTTACTCACCACATCTTGTCTGGTATCCTTCCCTGACACGATGAGGATGTAGTTCCAGGCCAGAGGCAGCAGCAGGGCCAGAGGAATCATATAGAGTTCAAAGTTCCAAACGACGATGACAAAAAGCTGATGAGAGAGAAGAAGACAAGACCATCAGTAAAGAAAAGCGAGAACAAAAAAGTCAGAACAGTGTGGGTTAGGAATGTATACATTCGAGACCCCATATTGACCCTCATGAGGCAAACCCCTGAGAACGTACGCCGACCATATGTGCAACTGGAAACAACACGCATTCAAACACATTCATATGCAGAATCATAACCACCATGGAACAAAGCGTAAAAATAAGGCTATGTTTCAACAAAGGTACAGGCCTGATGTCGGCAAGCCGAGGTTCAATCCTCTGACCCTCAAGGCATTCTGGGCCTTCATCTGAGGACGAGGACGATGAGGAGGATGAGTGCAAGCCGTCAGAGTCTCTTTCCTTCATGCCAATCATCCCAGAGGTTGAGGTCATGTACCATTTCAACGACAGCACGTCAATGCTGACCCTTCCATACTCCAGCCCAAACCCCAGCATCTGACCTCAAGCACCCGACACCCCGAGTCCCTAACCCTGTCACTCCAAGCACCAATACCCTCTCTCTTACCCCAAAAGACTCATATGCCCCATCTCTAACCTCCTCTGCACCCATCTGCCAAAACCATAACCTCTATACCTCCCCTCTCATCACCAAACAAGCAAAGTACCATCTGAAAATTAACCTTTCCTAAAACCCTGTATTCTGGTTTTGGCAGTTCTCTTTAGCCTCTGACAGCAGATTACCGTGGTGGTCAGGAGAGGAGATTTGTGGGAAAGTAAAATTGCAAATGATGGAAGATTGATATTTCACAGCAGTATTGTGTCACTTGTGAGAAAAGAGTGTGACAATTGTTGTTAAAAAGTTAAGACGGTAGAGACTGGATATTTTTCAGAGGACAAAATCAGTCAGAAACAAACAGAACAAAAGTACACTTATAATATTCTTTTTCTCTTTTCTAATAATTTCATGTTTAAGTATACAGACAATTTTCACGGTTGATAAAACCTCGGCAGCAGTTATTTAGAAATGCTGAAAATGCAAACCATGCCTAATGCTCAATCTTTGCTTGGAAAACATATTTATCAAATTCAAGTACAAGAAATCCATTATTTCAAATATGAGAAACAAAGATTTGAAATTAATTACTCTCTTTATGGAAATGCTTCCCTGTTTAACAATCAGTTTTGATGGGAAACTTTTTAGAGTGGTGAAACTGAGACTATTACTGTATAAAGTAGATTTATTGGTCTGTGTACCAATTATGATCAATCCTGTTTGCTTGAATAATATCAACAAGAGAGAAAAGGAGCTTAATAATCAGCAATCAAATGATTTTATTTGTGTTTATGTGTGTGTGTGTGTGTGTGTGTGTAAAAGGGAAACAGACAGAGAGAGGAGAGGATTTAAAAAAATCAAACTCTTAATTGTGTTTACAGTCTAAGGTTAATGTGAATAGTTCAACAGCCCCTCAAGACTGTGTAAGTAGGTTTGCTGTTGCTGTAGTGGAGCCAGTCGGACACTAAACAGCACACAGACTTGCACACTGTGCTGTCGGTATTTCATATTCCTTTCACCCATGCACCCACCCACCCACACATACATACATAGACACATACACACGCATACAAACATGTGCATCTGAATAACAATGCAAACAACTCCTCACAATAACAACGCAATCCCAACAACTCAATTTCTAAACTTTTCCACTTCTCACAGACAAAAGTTCTGACAGACTGATATCCAAACTTCCTGAACAGAACAATAACTTCATGTAAAATTAACAGACACTGAGTGTGCAAAGCAAAAAGAGGCATAAATTAAATATTAGAGATGACCAGTGCATTTGCATAATGCTCACAGCAAAATTTCATCTTCAAATAAACCTGAATGGCCTTGGTGCAACAACAAAATCTCCCAACAGACCCAAAATCTCTCTTTGTCTCTCTCAGGCTCAATTTCACTTTCTCACAAACACAGAGTCTTTATATCTTATACAGCTGTGTAGGAGTATTAGAAAGAATCTATTCAATAATTCATATTTGTATACTAACAAGAAACGCAACCATTTCCCTTCATTCATCATAAAGAGCTGTTAGGACCAGGAAAGCTCAGCGGCAGAAACTTGTACACACACAAATATAATACATGTTCACAGCAACGGTTTCTCCACTAAATGCAACCATTCTAACATTATCCATCTTACCATAAATTATTGTAATTTACAAAACTGTATGATCACTGATAAACACTGGAATCATCTCTAACTAAACAATGTGCAAGAGAGGTTCAGAAACATGACTTCAGTCAAATGAACAAAGGAGCTCACGTGTTTTAAACCTATTCTGGTCGAAGCTATAAATAACTGCACACTTACAAACATCTTCATGCATACACACACTGCTCCTTTCACGTACTCGAATATAAATATAACCAGCATCAGGCATTATATTGTACAGTAAATATTTTTACTGTCTCAATTTCTAATCTCTCACAGTAGCTTCGTCACGCAACAGACAAATTAATTGCTACTCACTGTGATGTTTATATGGGATCTTAAAACCATCCTTTATGTTTTTTTTTTAAATCTCACTTTCTTCACCATATGCCTGGGGTTGTTTAACCTGTCATTCCCCTTCATCCCCCTCCATTTGGTTATAGTAGCTGAGGGCGAAGTTTTGACTGGCAGCTAGAGGAACCGGACACCCAGGCTCAGCAGTGGCCAGCTCTGCCCCGTCTCCATACCCCCCGGCAGGGTAATAGGGGCCCTGCAGTGCCTGGACCTTTCCACCAGGACTGGGTGATCACAGCCACCCCCCATCGCTTGTTACACCAGATAGCAGGCTCTTCGCCTGGGGAAGAGGGAGTGGGAAGCAGCCTGCTGTGGATGTCAGTGACCAGAAAAAGGCAGAGAAAAAAAACAATGATGAAAAGATGCTGAACTGAGGAGAAAAGGGAAAATGCCAAATGAAGCTCCAGATGTAGTCTGTGGGAATAATTTGTAGATGACTTTGTGTGGTCAGAGACGTATTATAGTGGTTGGTGATGGTTCATAGTGAATATCAGAACACGCATACAAAGGAGAGCTCACCGTGTCCCACTCATGCTTAATACAGCTGAATTCATACCTGTGTGATAACGTACAAATGCAACAGTGGGGCAGTGTGTTGATCTTTTGGTGTATAAGCCTCAATCTAATTGAAATTATGCAAACTTTCAAAATTTGTTTTTAGAACATAAACAAAACTGTACTGATGCAAATGAATCCGGACCTAAAACAGAGTGTTGTAGTCTGTTTCTCCTTGTTGTGACATCCCCGTGTAAAATATTATCTGTGATTATCTCAACAACGTAGGATCAGCTACATGTAGTGTGTATCAATATTAATTTTGGAGTGAGTTGAGCTTATTTGTTCTGTAGTCGGCATTTGTGTTTCCAATATGAAAAATAAAAACAAGTCAGGGAAGATAAAACAACACTTTTCCTTTCTACACCATTTCTTTTTTTTGTCTTTAAAAATGAATTGTAATTTATTTTTTAATTATTTGTGCTTCAACAAGTTTTCGGTGAAATCCATTTCCACTGTCAAAACTGCTAAACCATTTCAAATACAGTTAAAGGCTTCATTTGAACTGGGCAAACTTCACATCTTAGCACAAGCTGAAATTCAAATGAGACGTATTATTAAAATCGACAATCACAAACATGAACAAAGCAAAACCATGGCAGGATAATTTGTTATATTTGGCTAAAATACTCATACACAAATTTAGTAAACTAAATTATTCTGACAAGTCTCTGTAGCTGGATTTCATTTTGTTATTATCTTTGACGGTTTCTCTTAATATCAAGAAATCCCCTCTACACAAGAAGATGTGTTGAAAACCTTCACAAAACTGAGAAGTCAAAATGTTTTATTCAAGCACTCAGTGCGGCACATTGAGAGTTGTATCTTGCATTATTTGTTTCAAAACACAACCCGTGTCCTTACGGCTCTGCGCCGCGGCACTGTGGGAGGGTAATATTCAGTACTTTGGCTTACATTAACCACACACCAGGCTAACTTTCCCCCTGCTCTGTCTCAGTGGAGTGAAACTGAAGTTTGGATTTCAGAGTTCCCCTTTATCTCTCTTACATCAATTTCCATGCTGGCACTAAGTGTTGCCAGATACCAAGTAGAAGTCCTGTTAAGTTCGAGGGAACTAGAGAGGGAGGGAGACTATGTCCTGTTTGTGACCGGACCTTCCCATCATTCAGTGGTGCTAGACTGCCCCCTGCTGTACCACTGCAGAACATAGATCTACAGCACATTTAATGGTGTTCATCTGTTTGAAAAAAAGTTAAAACTTATGTGTTAAAAATCCCATCATTTTGCAATATCATGGAAAAATAAAATTAAGCATCCACCATTTTATTAACACAGTGGTGAAACTGCATACTGGTACTTAAGAGAAGTGCAGATGCTCAATCTCTGACTCCTCAACAAGGGGCCTCACACATTTTCTGTTCAGTCTCCATCTCTGGTGATTAAACTCTGACTTGGTATTCTCTGTTAGTCATGCCACTATATTTCAACTATCATTCATTTTGCAAATCAGGAGAGCAGTAAAGTAGATCTTTCAAAGCTGTCCCTTGCTGTGGGCAAAGACGAAATCCAGACTTTAAAACTTTTAAAAGTTAGATAGGTTCTTTGAAGAGGAGTCAAAGGAGCAATTTAAAGAGACCTGGAGTGGTGTGTACCAGTCACTGCTATGGTGTCTCTGCACTGAGTGTGTGTATCAAACTGCCAGCCAGACATGTGCAAACACACACACACACACTCCAATAGTTGCTTCTGTACCTGTCTTTGCTTTTTTTTTTCCTCTTTTTTATTTCAGCAGGGTGAATTTTTATCTAAATGCAAAGCAGGTGATAGGTGCTCCAGTTTCCTCTAGAAGTAGCTCCCTTGTCTGGGCTCTCTTCCTGATAAGAGTCCTACTTTGCCTGACATAAAAGAGCTTGGTATCATTTCCCCTGCCTCCCCAACAACCCTCAGCTCGCTGCCCTCGCCCTTCCCCGAGCTTCACAAAGCTGCCTCTATTTGCTCCCAATTCAGGGCCCAATTGCAGATAAAGTTACAGCAAATTTGTTTGGAGGAAGAGCTGCTGAGGCCTGCGGTCCCTGGGGCAATAACAGCCTTGTCTTGCAGGGGCCGTGGGGAGAGCTGGCAGCAGCAGGAGAACAGAACCCAACACCGCTCAGCCCTACAATGGCCTCGACTCTCCGGGAGGGAAGGCAAAGGGAGGGGAGGGAAGGGGGGGGGGTATAAAGGGGGGCAGGAATGGATGGATAGCAGGGAGGGACGCTCAGCTTGCAGGTGTGGGGAAAGGAAGCGGACGCTTAACCTCAAGTCAGGGGAACGGAGACACTAAGGCTCACCCATGCACACACACACTAAAACACACACGCACACACACACGGAGACACCACCCATCATGCAGGACAGGAGGTAACTCCAGTCCCGTCCATTGTGCCAACGCCTCAGGCAAAGCTGCCACGGTGGCTGATTCACTGTCGGGATGGGTGGGTGACAGCAGTGTGGGTGTGAGAGAGAGAGAGAAAGAGAGAGAGAGAGAGAAAGGCTGCATGTGAGACTATGTGATATCTCTCTTCCTCTCACATGCACACAAAACACACACGACATACACACTAATCACAGCTGGTACTAATGGGCGGCTGGCATTGCAGAACTGGGCAGAAGGAGAGTAAGGGACCATGAAGAAAATTCTGAGTGTGCTTGCAGAGGGAATGTTGTGAAGTGACACAGTGCGACAACTGCATTGTACTATTGTGTTCACAAAAACCCACATATATGAACACACTTAAAACAACCCACCCCCCAAGGCTTAGTTAGGCGTTAAAAAGTGCCCACATTTGTGAGTTTATAGCTTGAATTGCCCACAACTCCACCTCTGTAGCTACAGCCACGTTGGAAAGTTAAGTGAAACATCTGTCTAGAAAGACAGCCAGACAGAAACCCACGTGAACATGTGAACAGACACACATGCCCATAATCACACACAGCCGTACAACTTCATGAACGCACCACCTTGGCCAGATGGCCCCCCATAAAAACCCACTTAAAGAGATGAGCGAAGTGATTAAGAGGCCTCTCAAAGTGAGGGAGAAATGAGAGAAGGATGAAGAAATGGAAGCGAAGGGAGGGAGGGAGTACCTGTGTGCAGAGAGGCCCTAAATACTCTGATGCTTTTAGCTAAGTGCATACTCCTACCATAACAGACTCCCAAAAGAGCGAGAGAGAGGGGTGGGGGGAGCACAATGACACCTAAATTTCAGACTTTGTATAAACTATAAAACGCTATGTCCTTGGCCTAGATACATCCTTTATCGTCATCTGAATACTTTGAATTTAAGTGAGTACAATGAGGATATGAATAGTTGGCACTGTTACTCAGAAATTGATGTACTGTAAGCTGCGTTTTCAAAAAGGGTGAAGAGCTATACAAGGCACGCATGCGTGCGTGTTTGTGTGCTGACATGGAGGCTGTGCTACCCAAGGTTGCATCCTCCATTCACCATGTAGATTGGCAATTCTGAAGTGACCTTGTTTTGTGTGAATTCCTCGACATTTTTTGTCTGACATTTTCATTTATTTCTAAAAGATAAGACATGAGGGCTTTTGCCTAGTTCAGTCATACAAGAGAGAAAATGCAAACGTACACGCGTGAGCCAGGCTCATACCCGAGCCTGCTCGCACACACAGAGGGAAAATGTTAACTGATCAATACTATGTCTCTTCTGACCCATGTCTTGTGATGACACTGTGACCCGCTGTACAAACACACACACACAGCCCCTGCAGAGATGAAACTGGTGTCAGACAGCCAAATGCGGCTAACGTCTAATGTCTGCTGTGGAGACACTTAGTGCTCCCGTGGTAAAGGGCTGGGGCGGGGCGGGTCCACCTGTCCTGTAGCTACTTAAGTCAGGACACTAAACCAGACAGGATTAAATGCCTGCTCTGTCATCTTTAGGCTAGGGAACCTATATGCAGCCACTCACTGCCATGCAGAATGTCTTTTACTGATAGCTCTGCTGTCCAATTACACTTCACCTTTTAATACCAGACACAGATGACAGGGGAGAGAGAGAGGAAGGGAGGGAGGGAGGGAGAGAAGGAGAGAGTGAGAGAGCGAGGATGAAGAGGAGGTTGATGGGAGAGGCTGCCATTTCCACTGTTTGCAGCCACAGCTTGTCACACTTCAATAGATTATAGTTGCATCTTCTAAGTTTTCTAAGATGTCTGAGGGTCTCATTTAAGACGGGGTATAAGCCATATTGCCAACTCTCAACTCATTCCCAGCAACAAAACAGAAATTTGCCAAGTATTTACCAAGTGTGCTTACATATTTAATGCAAAGCCAGAAAAAAACGTTAATCGAGAGCATCATGTGAAGATATCTGGGCGTGTGGGGAACAGAAACAGTGGGGGGAATGTACTTAAATGTGCTTGAGACATCAACAATCTCTTGTGTTTGAGTGTGCAATTACCAGTGAGCAATACATACTTTGTTAGCAGAAATGCCTACAGCCTCAGTGAACATGTCACTCTTACTCTGTGTGTGTATTAACCATTATAAAATGTGTGCTCAGTATATGACTATTGTTTGTGAGTAGGATATATTTCATTTCAAAAAGTTTAAAGTAATTTTTTAATGCCAAAAAGTAAGCCCAGCTACTTTTACATACCGTATATGTCTGAGATTGTTAACAATAATCATAATAATATGGCATAATAATCTTTATGGCAAAAAAGTAACTGTTCAGTTCTTCATGTGTGGTACACATGCAAATCCATAAAAGATATGCGACAATGTGGTACTGTATATGTAAATACACCTCTACGTACCACAAAAGCACAGATGCTCCTCTGTGGAGAGTCCCATTCGAAGCAGCTGTTGATGTAGCAGCCTGTGTTGATAAGGAACATGATGCAGCGCCTAACTCGGTTGAAGTTGCGCAACAGCAGCTGGAAAGAAGAGAAACATAAACAAGTGAATGTTTTTCCAAGCCAAGGCTTAATGTGTTATAGCAAGGAAAATGGCATGATGGTATATCAGTGATCTACCGCTGAATATGGCACGTACAGTACGTTAACATATGGGTGGTGTGGGGAAAAAAAGGACTTCATGCACTGTTGTAAATATGCAGGCAACTGTTGACTTGATATGAAAGGTAGCTGGGTATCATTTAAAATACTAAAACAATAACATATAGTAGGGTCGTGACCTTTCCACATAATGTAGCTACATACTCTTCATAATGTCTTATTAAAGGACATACCTACACACCTACCCTGGTCTATCTCTCATCTAACAGTTGGTCAGAAGAAAATATGTTACATCTCATTACCAATACCTTTGGATGATTTCAGTAGCTCTTATCATGGTTGGTTCAAAGCCTATAGTGTCTCATTTTGCTGTTTCTTTGTAAAGTTTACTGGGACACTTAAAAGTTAAAACTTGACATTTGTGGGATTTACCTCACTTCTCTTTAATATTACATCACTGACAATACCATGAGGAGATAATTGTGCTTCCTACTTCGGCTTGTTCTACATGTGGATCAACATATGGGACAAATGGCTGTTTTAAGTGTGACAAGCTGACTCACAGTGTTTCTTTAAGTGTACTCTCCCAATGATAAAGTTAAGTACAATAATAACAATTTCTAACACAGTCCCTGGATTCCCCTCCCTGAGGGTTCTCCAGGCATTTGGCCAGAGATGAGAGAGAACTGGCTAACTGCTGTCCTCCCCCTGGGCTGCCAACCATTCAGGGAATAGCATAACAGCAGTGCAGAACGCCAGCCACCCAATCAGGTCACCACCAGGAGAAAGTGCTCCCAAAGGACAAACTGTCTCTGCAGATTGCTGTTCAAAAATTCTAGGCCATTATTTTACTCTTTGGAAAATTATGTGTGTGTTTGAATGTGCGAGTATGCTGTGGGTATGCAGCATATGTTTGTAGCACTACAGTGAACTCTATTGTCTGTGCGTATGTGTTTCCGGGTAGATTTGCATGTGGCTAGGGGTGGCTTGGCTGCTTTGATGCTAGATGAGAGGAAGATTCCTCCCTCTCTATGTATAATTATGTGAAGCATTTTGTTGCCAAACTGAGGATGACTGGATGGTGTCCTGCTGGGGACACAGAGACCCTGAGGACTGCAAGACTGTGAATCATCCATTTCAACGTTCCTCAGCGCATGCACTTGATGTACATGCTGTACTCTTCTTGGCTCATTATTGCTATAACTGCCTTGATAAGAATATTTCATTTTTAATGAATTATTTCAAAGAGTGCCTTGAGTTATTCCTTAAAAACACTTAGACAAGTGGTGAAGCCATTTATTAAGTCAAATGTCATAATTGCAATTAAATGGTTGTGTTTGGCAGGCGGCTTATGTATTTTTTTTTTCTTTTCTTTACTGTGTGCATGTGTGTGTCTGCACATAAGCAGCAAGCAACAGCAGGGGAGCTGCTAGCACACAAAAGAGCCCTCATGGGGCAATCCCTCCAAAGCAGCCAGTGACATCATCATTGCGAGATGTTGACATGGGTCATCTCTGTGAGTCAGAGGTGAAATGGAGATGAAAAAAGGATTCTGCACTTGGGAGAAAAGCGTAGAGTGGGCCGCCACAGAGAGACAGAGAGCAACAGAGGAGGCAGAAACAGTGAGGAAAGAAGGGAATAGATGGAGGGCTGACAAAAGGGTGGTATGGGAGCTGGTGTGTGTGTTGTGCTGTGCCGGGCACGGCTGTGCTCGGCTGTGCATGGCGCAGCATTGACTGCTGAGCCCAAACGGTCACTCATATGACATGTCTGATGTGGGCCAGCCCCTACCATTCAGCCCTTTGTGGTGCCGCCACACTGAGTGGCGTGACAATGAAGTGCAAAGCAGCAGTGGCAAAGAGGGCCAACTATAAGGATGGCCAATCTACTTATGCACCCCACAGCTGACAGCTTGACATTTCTATTCACCACTCAGAGTGGATGCGAGGGGGGGAGAGATGAGAGAAGGAAGAGAGGAGGGAAGAAAAAAAAAGAAACGAAATGCTGTTTTTCCTTCAATCATCCTGTTATATCTTGCCCACACAGTTGTTGTGCTTTGCAAGATGCCACTCTCCAGGCCCGTTGGTTTTGCATCAGACAGTTAACCAGAATAGCTGGTACAGTGGTGGACATAGATAAAAATGAGGCAGAGTAGCTGAAGATAAGTGCTGGCTGCTGATGTACCTGTTTGGACACTCTGGGCTCCTCCTCGATATACTTCTGCTCGATGGGAATCAACGTCCTGAGACCAGCCTTCACCTGGAGGATGGAGTGAACACACACAGTGTCATACACATCAGACGGTGAGATTGAATTGATACTCAACACCAGATAAGTATAATGACATACTGTAGATGAGGATAATGAATTAGTGAGGGACTGCATTTGGATTATTTTAATGTTTTTTTTTTCCTGATACAATGTGTGATGATTCAACATGGCAACACATGCATAGAGCGTGCCCCATGTCAGAGGCTAGCAAGAGCAAGCGAGGAAGCTGTAAGATGGCCGCTATAGGACACACACAGCGATGGTGAATGGGGGAACAAAGGCTGCTGAGAGGGAGTCTTCGATAATTAAAGCCAAAACGAGGACGAGGGATGAGATGGAAGCAAGGGAGGAGGGGGGGGGGGGACAAACAGAATAAAGACAACAGCAGCACAGAGGGGGGGGATGCTGGAGAGAACAAGAGAGGATGGAGAGAGAGAGAGGATAATGGGGGTGGAGGGCAAAATAAAAAAAAAATCAGGGAGGAGAATCAAAAAAGCAAAAGAAAGACTTACAGCATTAAAAATCACGTCTATTTCGAGAAAGATGACCCCTTTTGTTGGCCCTGTCAGCTCCTTGCTTTTCAAGGCGTAGGCTTTGCGTTCTCCATTTTGGATCTGTGGGAGAGGGACATGACAGGCGTCTGTCTGGCAATACCCGGCTGAATCGGCTCCCCGGGCCACCTTTGAACCCCAGCTGCTAGCGCTGACAGGGAACCCAAAACAACTGTGGCAACTCTGACAAGTACCTGTTCATTACCCACTGCAGCTCGGCTCTGTCAAACAGAAATTAACTATCCTTGGGAATCATAGAGTACAGCAGAGCATGGATATATGAGATACACAGCTCTTCCACAGGCTATCTATATTTCTCAAATATAAGAGACACTTTTCTTTCTTTTTTCTCCAAATCACATCGTCCCATCTCTCGATCAGTGTCATTTTCATATTATCTTTTATCCCCTCACTTTGTTTCTTCTCACCTATCAATCTCTTCTTTTCTCTCAGCCTCTCTTCCATTTTTTCTCCTTCCTGTCATCTCTTTCTCTTTGTGAAATAATAACAGTCTCATCTGTGGAGTTGCAAAAATAACCTCTGCTTTTTATATCTTCCACTGTGTGTTTTCATTCTTTCTGTTCCTCTATGTTCTCCACATTATCCCCAAGGGAAGGGAAAAAGAAACACACGCACAGAAATCTATCTTTGACTCACATTTAGTAAAGGAATAGCCACTTTCCCCAGGAAATCTGCACTTCTGTCTCGGTCCTCGTCGTAAACAGTGACCTCGAGTACCGAGTGGATGTCCTTCACGTTACTGGACCACACACAAAGACGACATCACTGACATATATGCTAAAATACAGGCCACACTGTGAAAGCTATCACATCAAGCACAACCTTCTTTAAATATTAAAGACACAGAGAAAACAGTTTAAAATCTGAAATGCCATATGAGGCATAACAAATGTCTCATATTTGAGAACCCTGTATTGCATTTACATAAATGTTTAAAAATCACCATTAACATGCATTATGTGATATTGTAGTACATCGCCAAGCTAAGTAGAACTTAAATGTGAAGCTCAGACGTGTCATCTCGTGAAAACTAGGCTAGCAAGAAGATGGCTGATGTTATGTATAGAAAGGAGGCTATGGGAAAGATGTGCACTCAAAGAATGACTAAATTAATCCGTCCCATCACTGGGAATTCACAAGTTTGTACTGCAGGAAGAAGAGTATCATGTAAGATATTATGTAGAATTAGATCTGCATTAACATTTAACTAACACCACAGTACAACTCTATATTTAAAAAAGAATTTGAACAAGGAAAAAATTCAGGTCCAGTCATATTATATTATATCTTGCCCTGGATTTTCTTGTTGGCACACATTTTGAAACACTATTAAAGAAACAGCTGTAAGTTCAAAGTTCAGTAATAAAGAAAGAATTCCACATTATAAACTGTGGCCAATCTGTTTTTTAATACTCAGGCCAATCAGAATTATTTTGATAAACTGCAAATTAACTGTTGAATAAAATTTAATTTTACGTGTCATTTAAAAAAAAAAACTTCTTTTTTTTTATACATGAATATATTGAATACAAACAGTATACATCTGCCTGCAAGCATAGACGTATCCTGAGCCACTCACAAAGTGAAAACCTTGTTCCACTCTGGGTTGAGGTTTTTGTAGACGGTGTGCGTCTGCAGCCGATCGTTACTCAGCTCCACCACACAGAACGGGTCACTCTTACCTGTCGAACAAAAAAACAAAAATGACCTTCTTAGTGCAAAGAGAGACATAAATACAGTAGATACTAAAGTTCTGTTAGCTTGAGGTTGAAAACCATAAGTAATTCCAACAGCTTTTGTCTATCTCCAATCCCTCATATTATTAAGACAGATAGCAGCATCCTCCCCTTATACCACATGACGGCTCCAATACCCTGGACTTATCAGAATTGCAATAATAACATTCTTTCATTTTTTAGCCCCAATGCCGTATATATTATACAACAGTATATCAGTGGAACAGCTGCAAGCCGTTTCTATCAACACCCTGGGAACATGGACAACTAGGAGATAAGCTCCAGGACCAGTGTGCCCTGGGCAGTCACAGGGAGGGGGCGGGAGAGGGAAGAGAAAGAAGACTTTGAGAATGGATGAACACAGGGTGATGTGGCTCTGAAGGCCAGAGAAGTTCGAAGTATAAGATAAAGACAGCTGAGCAGGGGTGTGAGAATGATCAGCGATATCAAAACAAGTGGCAGCTGCAGCATTGAGATGGCAGCGGCAACCACATGAAGAAAAATGTGAGTGTGGGTGAACGCACGAGCAACATAAAAATTAAAATGATGAAAGAACTCACCCTCATACCTCTACAGTGATAGTATCTGGGTATTAAGTCTGAAATTTAACTTTTATTTATTTCAAGAAGAAATACCAGTTTTATTAATATAACATAAGCAATATCATACAGTTCCAATACGAAAACAACTAATACTACGTAATTAATAATTTTCAAAAACTTAAGGATCACATATAAAGTGATTTGAGTGGCCTGTCTCTGCCAAAGGATAAAATTTAAAGACACTATGTGAGAGCTTTAAAGACCTATATAAAATATACATATGGCATATGGCTCACGATAAATCACATTCATTAATTCTAATTCATTCCAACAAAACTTTCAATTCAGATTTTACGGTTATGTAACCAGATAGAAAGAGGATGAGAGAGACGAGCATGAGAAAAAATAATAATAATCACAAAGTTATTTCATCCTCCTGAGAAAAGCGTACTGTACTATGTCCTATATTTATTTATCTATTTATTTACCAACGTCTCACATTTCAGTTTCTTTGTACACAGAAAGGACCAAGACCACCTCCCCATGCCCACACCCCCCCTTCAACTGCCTCAAAATGCAATAAGAACAACAAAACTCTTAATTTAGTCTTTGATCATTTTTTTTTTTTTTTACTAAAACTGTTGGGAGTCTTTGAGCTGTTTGTTCAAGATTATCACTTGAAAAGGCTGGGTCAGGAAGTTAAAAAAAAAAAAAAAAGTCCTACATGAATTCCAAGTGAAAATATTATTAAATATTGAAATGTTATTCAAGCCGAACTGTTGCATAATAACACTCGATAAAGTTGTGATTGAGTTCAAAGACCCCAGTCGCATTTTGTGTGTGTGCTCGTATGTGTCCGTCTGAGTGTGTGTACCACGGGGAAGAATGTGTGTGCGAGTGTCATTGATTGGTGTGATTTTTTTCAAATGTTGTGACAAGGGCAGGACATTTAGTGGGTGTGCAAAGTAAATGTCACCGTGATCAATGTTGAGCCGTAGGTGTTGCCTTTCATATCTGTTTGTGACGCTCTATTGATGTAGGGTCTTTGAAGTGGATATTGACAGCTATGACTCCTACGACAGAAAACAAGACACATTAAAATAGACAAAACACAAGAAAGTCAAGAGCCCACTTCTCAGCGGATCTCTATGTTGGCCATTTAAATTCTAGTTTGCACAGCACATAAGCTATGTATTACATTACAGTGCTAACTTTTCCTTGGATATATTCAACACACACACAAAGGTGTATTTTGAAATGGTAAACAAGTGCAAATAATATTTTGGCAGCAGTTTTTATTCAGTATTTTTACAGTAGTGAAAATTTCAAACCCTCCTTAATCACCCCAGCACTTCCATAGCATAAACAAATCAGGTCTGATTAAATTTAAATGCAATCACCCAAATTAAGCCATGGAAATTATCTCTGCAGACCCCTGTCCCTCCCCCATTTTCTCTCTAATATTCTGCTTTTAATGACATGGCAGGTTGCGTTGCTGCAGAGAGCCAGTTGTCATTGGGGATGAACTTTCACCTTATTGGCCAACAGCACCAGAGGCAGCTGTCTTAACCAATTACACGCTCAGGTTTGAGCGCCACTCAGCGACCATCCAGGTAATGTCCGAGCAAAGCTCCTCCCCCCCCGGGTCCTGTCTCTGTGGCACTTGCTGAGGGTCTGCAGTGAAGAGCGCGCTCAAACTCATTTCAGGGCGCCCTAAGATAAGTGTGGAGGATGAATACAGTACGGAGACGAGGGAGCACGCTGTAATTGCCTCGCAGGAAGCTTAGCATTAGTGAGGGGTGAGGTTAGAGAGGGAATGCATGATCAAGTTTCTGTATTATCACAATTAATTATTATTCAGACTTTAAAATGTAAATCAATTGCATTTTTGTTGCACTTTATATTCCATGTGATTCTAACTTTTCATAAGATATATAATATAGTATAAGCATTTCCCCTCGTGCCCATTGAAAATTTATACTGTACTTACAGCTGACTGAAAAAGAATCTACAAATTCTGTGGTGCAACTGCTGGATGAGTGTGTGTGAGAGTGTTTGTGTGTGTGTGTGTGTGTGTCTGTGTGTGTGTGTTCCACTGAAATGTTCTAACAGTATAGCATCCACTCAGAGGGACAAGAGCTGGCAGACAAAAGGGATTGTTGGTTTTAGAGACTATTTTCAGTTATCCTACTCGGGCTGGAGAGGAGCTACTCCACAAAAACACTTCAATTAGAGAGAGAGATGGCCAGAGAGGAGAGAGCGAGAGGGACAGCGAGAGAGAGAGGGAGAGAGAGAGAGAGAGAGAGAGAGAGAGAGAGAGGAGGAGGAGGAGACAGACAAGAGTGGAAACAGGCAGCATGAATGGGAGAGAGACGGTGAACTCTTTCTCTCTCTCACTGACCTCCTCTCCCTCTCTCTCTCCCTGTGTCTGTTTGTCTGTCCGCCTGTTTCTCTCTCACCTTGCTCCTGACCCTCTCTTGGTCTGGGATGTTAAAATAGGGTGTTCATGCGGTGAGGGCTCTTATGTGGCTCTTACAGGGCTATTGTTTCTGCCAGTGACACACACACACACACACACACACAGTGTCAGACTCAAAACAGGGATAAGCCATCTAGACACAGCCCCTTTGCCTGTCTGTTATCTGTATCATGTCACTTACTGTATCTGTCTGTGAAGCATTCATCTGACTGAAATAATATTTGCTGGGGAACAAAAGATATGTATTTACTTCGTGTTTGTAGGAACACATGAATTGAACTGTCTAACTTTGTGATCTCTTTGGCTACAAAAGAAATGTTATATATGTAAACCCACATATGAAACCATGTAAAAATATGTTCTTGTATATACTGTCTTTTAGCATAGTGTTCAGCAACCACATTTGGCAGGCAACGGAGGCATATCATTAAAAACCTATTTCTAATTAAAAATGGTCCCTCATCATGATGTCAAGAACTAATGGAAAAGCTCCAAAAAAGCCCACACTAAATCTAAAAAAGCATGTTTGTTGTGGCTTAGCAAATCTCTATTTAACACTTTTTTTCCAATTGTCTCATATTCAGTTATGATGATCAAAACAGTCGCTCTGATTGGCACCATGAGGCATACTGCACTTTTACTGTGAAGAGAACCTGGGCAAAAATTTCCAATCACCACGGGATGTAAAAATACTGTAGTAAAATCAAACCTGTTCTCTATGACCATGTTGAGCCCGCAGAGACAAAGTAAAAAGCATACAAACAACCGGTAATATATATTTCCTCAGTTTTAGTCTTGATTTTTACATTTTTTTAAGGATCCATGAAGCTCACACTGAATGATGAGCTCTACAACGAGGTCATGGAGCAAATTTCTGCTCCGAGTGAAATACAAGAGCCATTAGCCTTGCACTCCGGTCGCTCCGGTCGCTCCACGCAATAACCCAAATCAACCAGCTCTATTCTGTATTGGCTAATGGGACTGTGGCTGCCTCAAATGGAGAAAAACTCTATATTCCCTCTCTCTCTCTCTCTCTCCCCCCGCCTCTCTCTCAGACACACATACAGAGACACACACACTTCCTTCTCTCTCTACTAGATAATACAGAGTGAAAAACTAGGCCTGTCCACTGTAGACCTAATTAAAAGTAAGAATTAATGGAGAATGGAGGATTCAGAGAGAGCAAGCAGAGAAAGAACGGGAGGAGAGAGGAGGAGGGAGAGAGATTTGTTGGTTCAAATGTGTACTTTTCCTCTATTATTCAAATGAGCAGCCTGCATCTTTTCTAAAAATGCAGAGACAAATTTAGTGTCCTGCACAAAGTAGACTTTAACTCTCTCTCTGAGGATTCTCCCAGACGATCATCCCTTAAACCAAAATTACACCCTGACTTTATCTTTGGCTAGATTTATGGCAGATTGGTGGAGGAAAAATAGCTCAATGTCTAGATGCAAAACTTAAGCAAAAGTTATTTAAAGGAAAAAATACCCTTGTAACTGATAGCATCACCTATCAGTTCACGTAGCGCTAACTCTGATAGCAGTTGCAAAACAACTGAAAAAATATGGGGTAATGTGTCACATTGAGCAAAGAAGTATGAACACGAGGATGAAAAATTAAGACGCTAACTTCGGACAATGTGTATGAGAACTGCAGAGGTTTTACTCCTGTTGTTTGGACTTAAGGTCACTCTCTTACCTGTGACATCTGCTGCCATCAGTCCCTCCGCCCTGATGACCTTTACCTGCACCACACCGACATCTTTCAGGTTGTGGAATGACCTCCACAGGCTCTGAAACATCACAGAAACAGGGGTGAAAGGTCAAAGAGGACAGCAAATTAGCATCAAAGAGAAAGACAGGTCAATAGCCTGACATTTCATTAAAAGAGGAAAGGGTAGAATATGTCCTTTACCAGCCCTAATTTGAAAATGTAGAGCTGGCATTTATAGTTGAATCCAACAGCGGACAAATGGGCGAATTTTATTTCACTGAGTAGTTGTTGCCTCTTTGTGATGTTTCCTAACTTTGTACTTTTTAGATAAAATGTAACTCTATTGATTTTGGTAAAGAAGACAAGCCATACAGAAAATGTATTATATAAAAAGGTTAGTACAAGTACAACTACAGGTAAATGAAGAACAAAGACAGGTCATTAAAGAAAACAGGCAATATGTTGAGTAGATAAAACAGAACAGATTTCAGTGCTGTTGTTATTCCCAATCAATCAAAGGACTAAAATGCACCAAAATTTGTTTTGTAAACTACACACTGCACACTGTCACATTTGGAGTGACGGTTTTTGAGTTTTTTCATCAAGTCAAAATAAATAAGCTAGTCAAATAGTCATTTACAGAGGACACAGTATTTTAGTGGAAAGTTCTGTTTGTATATTGACCTTGAGGAGAGTCAAAAATGCAGAAGTCCAAATGCAGTTTTAACAAATAAGTGGAAATTTGATGTGTGTTATAAAATGAATAATCATTTTTTTAAACCAAAGGCTGATTCAGTTGTGGTGCACATTGTCAGTCTGGAAAAAAATTTCACAAAAAACCCTGGCTGGTATTTACTTTTCTACTGTCACTCCTGAAATTGCCTCCTTGCAATGTTGTGTGTAAGAAAAAGAGGTGTTAAGAGGGTGTGTGAACAGCAGTGTTAGTATCAGCAAAAGAAGAAAGTGAAAGTGAAATACAGACAATTTGAAACAAGAGAATTCTTACAGCACTCAATGATCTCTGTGTGAGCAATGTAAAGTATAACAAAACAGGAATATGCGGAAAAATATGAAGCAAGAAATAACATAACACAGCATACAAGCACTATTTGTATTTGATGTCATCTTACTGATACGTCTCTTTACCTGCTTTATAGGGAGATGGAGAGAGAGTATTAGGCTGATAATGTGATAACAGAGGTATTGTACTGAGTACAGACATCCAGTGAAGCATGACTGGCAGTGATATCATAGTTAGGCAAACACATGGTGACCTCTTCACACACTGTCTGGTTTAAAGAACATCCAAAAACAAAAGAATGGAAGCACTGGGGGGTCACACCGAGGTTTACAGTAAATAAACAGGAACAGCTAGCCACACAAGCTTACTTACAAATACTTTACCAATTCCCATTGCATGTTTTTCTGCTCTCGCATGCTTACACACCACAAACACACATTTACATACACAGAAATTGCCATGAGGCCCTGGGATTGTCTAAAATGAGAAGGGGAAATACAGTGTGCACGCGGTTTTAATAACCAGGAGAGAGAGAGGAATGACTGTGTAAAAACTAGTTTGTAAATCTGACGACTAAAGGGAAACCTGTGGAGATCGGGGCCATGGGGCACGGACACACACTGACACCACACACCAACACACACACACATACACCTACACACAATCATAAACTCATGCTTTTGTTCACACCCAAATACTCAGGTATAAACACATGCATAAAAAACCTACACTGAGGCCAAATTGAGTAGCATGTCGGCGTGTCTTAAAAGCAGAGTGGAAATGCACTTCACTTCAATTTATTTCTCTCTCTCTGGCAATAACCCCTTCCATCCCCACAGGAGTAATTATAATTTAAATTTCAGAGTCAGGGCCAGGCTACAGACTTAATTCATTATTACCAACTCTGTCAGACTCTGCCTGTTTCCAGCGATATCATTGTCCAAAAGCTCTCTAAAGGAGATGAGAGGGGAGTGTGTGTGAAAGAAAGAGAGGGGGGAAAAAGAGTGCGAAAAAGAGAGACATACAGAGAGAGAGAGAGAGAGAGGCAGAGAGGGGACAGCTCTCAATTTTAAGGCATGATTTCTCTGAAGATACAGCTGCTTGTTGTGATTATTGGGGAGAAGCCGAGCAGAGAGACAGAGGGAGAGAAGGAGTCAGAGAGAGGGCATGAGGGAGGCAACACAAAAAGGGATGAGGGCAAACTAGTGGCCGACTAGCTCGAGTGTTCAACAGTTGAGCACATCATGATGCTGATAACACAGCTGTAAGGCTGTACAATACTTCCTTGGTGCTATAAGAAATATGTCTGCAGCAGTGACTATCAAACACTGTACCAAATGATGGCTTCCAATGTCTGGTCAGATTGATAATCTTGTTTACTTATTATTGAATCTGATATTTATGGATGTACCTCAAATTTAACTGGTCACATTTGTAATACTTTGATTTAAATAAACATTTGTGAACTTTAGGTTGCATTTGGTTTGGGTAAACTGCTGTGGCTGCTTGTGTTTAGGTGTTTGCCATTTGACATGTTTTACTCCTCTTTAGTCCTTACGCCTATAAAAACCTTTTTATAGGCAATCATGTATGCACTTGCATTCTCTCACTTTCAGGATATAAAATTGCCACAAAAATTGGCAGAGCAACTGAAAAAAGCAAATGAAACAAAATTACTTCGTTAATATATATATATGCAGTGATGCTTTTTTTCATCCCCCAACCAATTCCGCACTCTTCATCCCTTCCTCCTCCCACCATACAGTCTCCCTGAGGGGACATTTAGGGTTCAGCCTCAATCCATGATTGGTGGAGAGAATATTCCCATCCTCCACAAGGATTCAAATCCGCATCAGAAATATAGACAGCAATAGATGGACTGGACAGACAGACAGGTAAAGAGAAAGAGCCAAGACCAACCCCCACCCCCTCATTTAGGTCTCCACACACCCCCATCAGCATGCATGTGGAATGATGGGTATAAGGAGATGAAAAAGAGGGATGAAGAGAGAAGAGAAAAAATGGAAGGACATAGTTGGCTGTCATAAGACAAACCCCCACCCTGTCTGACTGACATCTTGTCACTGTGACATCTTCTTCCCGTCTCTGTGACACGGCACAGACACACAAATGAATCAACATTGCTATACCCCTATGACTCACTGTCATCGTGTCACCTTTCATCAACACTGCAAGTAACAATTTCACACACAAACACAGACAAAGACACACACAGCATCTGCCCAGCAGCTGTTTGGGACAGGGGATATTTGATCAAATGAGTGAAGACTCAAACACAAACCAAATGCCAACAACTTCCTCTGACTCCCACTCCTGTTCATCAGCTTGGGATCACTGTCAAGAGTCTCTCTCGAAGTTCGCTCTCTGCTCGTCCCTCACTCTGCTGCAGCCCCTTATCGCACTTCCTGTCCAGGTTGTGTCCTTTCACTTCACCTCAAAGCAGTGCAATAGAGTGGGTAGGAGAGGTGTTGCAGGTGTGAGTCTGTATGCTATACAGTACATGGGGGCGGGTGGTGAAGTGCCACCACTTCAGTGGAGGTCACCACGTCCTCCTTCTCTCATCCACTCATCTTGCGGCCACCTCAAGCCCATTAAGAGCCATTAGTGTGTGTGCCCCTTTTGCCATCATAATGCATAAATCTCTTCTTCTCCTTCTCCCTCTGTCCCTCTCTACTTCTGGGAAACAGTAATTAGGGATGAAGGAAAGGTTACGGTGAGAAATAGTACATCTAAAGCAGTTGTCATTGAGTGCGTGTATTGCATTGTGTTGCATATAGCTCCACTGCATTCAAAGAAGTTTGCAAGAGAAATTCATGTGTACTCATTCATACACATACAGGCTGAAAAGACACAAATACAAACCTGATGGACACACAGAGAAAGCCACCTTGATGCATTTAGAGTGAGAGTGAGAGAGTTTCTTCAATGGTCGCAGATTGGAATGGGGGAAAAAACCTGCCAAATACAGCACAATGACCTTATACTGACCACGTGAGGTGTGGTGTGTATTGGAGTTTGTGTGTGAAACCAAACGACAAGGACATTTTTAGGATTTAAAATCTTTTTTTTATAATAGCCACTCTTTGCAATCCACTGCACAACACATCCTGAAGTACACAAGCACTGTTTGTGTTTTCATGAGGAGCTACGTGAGTCACTGAGGGTCAGACGAGCAGGCGATTTCAATGATTTTCTCCTCCTTAGGACTGTTTGTGAAGGTATCGGCTATTTAAAGCTGCAATGATGACAGCATGGTGCTGGTATTGCTCTGCCAAACCCCTATCTTTTTATTGGATAGCTGACGCAGGTAGGTACTGTTTTTGCATCTATCTGCATAGTGTGTCTGTTTGTGATTAGCAGTAGTTGGATGCTTTGTGCAGGATTGTGCTGGGCAGCTGATTTTGAGCTAATAATACTAATCAGTAAAACTGCACCCAAGCACAATGCCATACACCTACACACACATACACACAGATTGGGCTTTGAGCAGCACTGTTACCACTGTGGTGGTACTTGGTCTTATCGGTGCTTTTTGATAAGGTACATCTTTATTGAATTCTTATTGAAAGACAGCCAGTCTAGGGAAAAGGAATATGTTAATAGGCAGAAACCATTCAAGTCTTCAAATCGACCTCAGTGTGCCCCTCCATCTGCAAGCCCCCACCTTTCAGCACCCTCTATCTCCCAGTACCTTCATCTAACACGAGGGCCACATCGGTGACAGAAAAAGAGCCGGCGCTTATGGGAGAGCAGGACAGAGATGCCAAGTGTGGGAGAGAGAAGGAGGCAGGAAAAGAGGTAGGCGAAAGGAAGGGAAATGTCTCAGCTTCAGCCGAGCAGAAAAACGGGGTCTGCACGAGTTGTGAGAGAGGTGAAATAGCTTTTTCTTTTCATTTTACACGCCTTCCCTTCCCGGTGCAACCCTCACCCTTTACCTCTCGCCCCCTATTACACACACACACACACATAAACACACATACATACACTCATACTCCCCACCCTCATTTTGTGACTGTGAGGAGAAGCACAGCACGTGTGTGTCTTGGTCCTAGAGCTCCCCCCTCTGATGTTTGGTGGATGCTGCAGCGCGGAGCAGAGTGATCGACCTCCTGCAGCTAGCCAATAAGGCACCGCCATGGTTATGTAGGTCGTGGCACCCGTGTTCGGCCTGTGGAGCCGCACCGTTGGTGCTTATGCACACACCAGAAGACACAAACCAAAACACGTCCTATGGGCTCTCTCACACAATTACACAACTATTCACTGTATGTGAACACACGCACACTGTTTACCTGCACATAAAAACACACGTAACTAAGCGGCTTCTCGTGGCAAAAGGTCCTCCAACAACGCTCCTTGACAATTCAATGCGATAGGTGGAATAATAATAAATATGTTTTGTTATCAACTCTCAAATTAAACTAAAAACATTACGTGAACAAATCAATCACATTTCTATTAAAATAACTCAGACATCAAATGACTGCAGAGTGATAACACACCATAACCACATATCATGTTGTTGATCATTTCCTGAAATTAAATAAATAAATCATGTTGTTGATGTGCAGAAAAATGTCCCATGTCAAAGCTGTCAGTGAAGTAAATCTACTGACAGTGTGTGTGTGTGTGTGTGTGTGTGTGTGTGAGTAAGTGTGTGCAAGTGTCTTTGTAGCAGAGAGTGAGGATGACAGGGTGTGAAGGGTTAACTAGGCTAAGACAAAGACATAGGCTGGAACTATTGTGTTGAGTGGAGGGCCTCTGGAGCAGATGGGGCCTTAGGGCTCTTTCTCTTTCTTTCTCTCTCCCGCTTTCTCTCTAATTCTAAGCTCAAATCAATGACAACTGGCTAACTAGCTGAGACATTTTACACTGAAATAAATAAGCCCACATGCATAAATCATAAATTCACAATATGCACAAATCACTGCAGGACACTGATGCAAATACCACACAATAGTTGTGGTAGGAATCGTAGCAACAGAAACAAGCCGGCCTTGTGAGCCCACATCCTTTCCAAACAGTTAATCCAGACAACTCTGCCTGACAGATATGTGGTTTCTCGTCTCCCTCCTTGATCTCCATACCCCCATGCATCCTCCTTTTCCCTTTTGTGTGACTCCAACTCCTTTGCTCTCCACTTCTAACCTCAAATCACAGCTGCTGCTTGGTGGGTTTTATTTCAAACCTCAGCACATTAGCTTGCAAAGGACGAGACTGTTCCTGATGAATAAGATAGAAGATATTCTTCATAACAGTCTGACTCATGACACAAAGAAACATTACTCTGTCTTTGCAACTTGCACTTGTTGACACTTGTCACACAATAATCAATCCAACAGAAAAATCCACAGTGTTGGGTAAATGGCCAATTAGTAGCCTGACTGCATAAAAGTTGTTGTGTTTTTATAAGACTCATAACTCTAAAAACAAAAGTCTGCCTGATGTTCTCACACATTGCACACTTTCCTGTCAAAAATAACCAGACCACATAATCTTATCTTAAACTCAAGAAAAGGAGGCCACTATTACAATAAAACAAACTCACATATCTCTGCATGATCTGGTGTCTCTCATGCGGGTCGTCCAGCATGTTGATTGACAGGTCTGAGATGGAAACGGCAGCGGAAGCAGTGAGTGTAACCAGCAGCACAAGCACACCGTCGCCTTCCTCCAGTGGCAAGTCCAGTCTGTGTGTGTGTTCTTTACTGAGGAGCGACAGGTCGATGGTACACCTAAAGTACACACACATGCACAAACATAGAAACTGAATTACAGAGTTAGAATATTGTACATTCTGTGAGGAAGCTGACAATGCTGAAAAACAGGCTGATGGTAAAAGAGGAAGCTACGTAACGCTAGAGAGGGCAATAAAGACTAAACTGCTAGTGTAGCTATTTTGGGAGCTAAAGTTTGCAGGAAAATTGTCTGTGAATAAGTGATTATCATAAACCATCGGTAAAGCTAAAGTAACCCTACAGACAGAGTTTCCTTTTTAGAAACAGTGTTTACTCTATTTGCAGCAACATAATACAGTAAAGGTATATACATAACCAATGTTGTGTGTAGAATATAGGCAAATATGGACAACTTAGCCAAAGCTGACACAATTAAAACCCTTTAGTAGGCATTTAAAGGCATCTGAATTGATTTTCTAGCATGTCCTTGCTATATATGCTTCTAATATCTAATATCTAATAAGTGTTCAAAGCATATGCTTTCTCACGTGCCTCCAGTCTGATGGAGGGTGCAAAACAATTTCTACAGGGAATGGTTTAGTATTTACCCAGGGTTAAATTTGCACAAGAATGCTGTATTCTGCTGTAAATATGTGCTGGATGTTGAAAAAAAAGTGTTTAAAAAAGGTAAATGAACTAAATCCATGCAAATTACAGACATGGCCATTCTGGACCAAAATGATTGCAAAAACTGTCATTGTACAAACTTTTTCTGTAAGATCTGTCTCTCAAGACTCCCAGGTCCCAAAAGGTCAAAGATATGAGATGGCTATACGTCAAGAAAGACTACTGTACCTTCCCATGAAATCATCCTTCTTGCCAGCATCTTTGTCCCAGACTGTGATGTCCACATAACCTCCCTGCTCATCATACAGATGGAAATCAAACTGTTCTCTCCACTGAGGGTTCAGCGTTTTGGGAATTGTCTGAGTAAACAACAGAAGAAAATGAAATGGCTATGATACAGCTATAATACAGCTATGATACAGCCAATACAGCTAATAAAATATGGACAAACTATGTGAATTTACAGTCAGTAACTGCTGCAGCATTAGAAGACAGACAAAGACAACTGAATGAATTGTTTCACAGGGCAGACAAAAATGGGATTCATGTCATCCTCCTGTTGAAAAGTGTGCAAGTGACCAGATATATTTGTTCATTGTAGGCTTATTGTGGGCAGAAGAACAGCGAGGAAGCAATTACTTTCCCTGCTGCAAAAATATTTTATCTATGAAGAGGTGCAGTACGTACCTGGAAGTGTTTGGACCATTGAGGTGTTGCTATGATTAAATAACACCAACAATGTTCCTTTCTAAGTTTCTAATGAATAACATACTCTCAAACAGGAGTGTGTTTACATTTTCTCATCTGGCAGAGGGACAGTGCTAAAGCTTCAGTGCAGTTGGGGACCTTGAAGTACCAAGAACTAAATCTGTTCCATAAGACGAAGTGCAAGGGGATCAAGTAAAAGTGCAGAGTAAATGTTAGGAATGTTAGAGGTGTTTACCTTGCTTTTGTACTTCTGGTGCCCCATCCTGAATTTGACGTAGGGGTCACTGAGGCCATTGGCATCCATGGGCTGCAGGCCGCGACCTTCTATCAGGCTGATGCTGACTATACCTCGCCACAGCTGGGCTTTTCTGTGCACATCTGACAGACGCATACTCTGATACTGCAGCAGGCACACGCACAGACACACACACACACAAATTCAAAAGAAACATTTACACAAACATGCATTTACACAGACACAAGCACATACAGAAACACCCACAAAATACACACAATCACAGACATATGCCCTAATTAACCCCAGAGACAAAATTATGGCTTGTGTGTTCTTTGTAAAGAGGAAAATCACAAATACCAAACAGACAACACAGAGAGGAGCAGGCAAAACGCACAAGAAAAGAGTTGAACACAAAATGATAGTAATTAGATTTACTCCTGAGGTGTGAGCTCACCTGACCAAAACATCACCTGAGGTTATAATCAAGGCCATCCCTCTACTCTATACTTGAGAATGCTTTGTAACATCATCACTGTTTGACGAACGGACTTTAATTTTTTGGAAAAATGAAGAACTCATACCGTGACCTCTTTCTATCTTCTATGTTCACTGAGAACCTGCTATAGACCAAAAAATCTTTCAGTATGCACAAGGATGTATAAGTTACTGCATCAGCTTGGTCTATTTGTATACATTTTAAATATATTAAAGAATAAACAAAGGGGGCAAGTGATTTATAGGCTGTCTTATTTAAAATGGGCAGACCACCGAGGTGCTGTTACAGTGTACCTCTGTAAATTTCTTATTCCATCTGGCTGTGCTGTAAGTTGACAGCTCTGCAAATTCAGATTGATGATTATCCAGATTTTAAGTCAGTTTTTTCCCCCAATAGTTTTCTCAGCACTTACAGGCCTATTTAACCTCTCTTTGAATCATGTCAGTATCCTTCACTAAAACAAAGAGCAGGGTATTTATTTGTCAAACATATACACCCTCACTCTCTCTCTCTCTGCCTTTCTCTCTCCTCCTTCCTCGTTAGAGGAGAATTTATTAGCATAGCTTTTGTTTTGCGGGTGAATTTCATTAAACTCTGAACAAACCCTGCCTCGCAAGTGCAGGCCTTTGATCTGGAGACGGAGCCTCTTAATTTCCATTCTCCAGACATTAAACAATGCGAATGGCTCCCTGCAATACAGCCAACCTCCCATACAGCAACTCCCACATCTTTTATTTCTCCCGTTCACTTGCTCCTAACACACTGTATGCTAATGATGAGAGGTCGCCGTTATGTCCTACTCAAGCACGATTCTAATTGTTTCCTTGTTTTGTTGCTACATAACTCTTGTTAGAGAAAACCATGGGCTATTTGGATTGGGAATCCACATCCTCTCTGCCAGAGCGCAGCAGGAACGAGATCATGCACAGAGATGTTCGGAGGCTGAAAGTCGTGTAAGAGATGCTAACGTTCAGTTTAAGAACTAATACAGCCTTGCACATGGTTCAACTTTTGTCAGCCCTTTAGAAGCAGAAAAATGTTTGAAGTGCCAAAATAAGCATTTTGCCTGGTGGTAAAAGTTAGAGAGACCTGAATTCAGTATGCCTCTGACTCATAATTATTATTTCAAACTACTTCTTGAATAGTTTGCATCTCCTACTGTGGGTTCAGCACTCACATATGCTTCATTAAAAAGAAGTGGTTGTGTAAAAATAACCGTGTACTGTACGCTGTCGAGCACGGAGGCAGGGAGGCACTCAGGAGCAGCGCCTTTTTTGGTGGGGTAGCACAGTAGCTAGTTAGTTAGTGTTTGAGCTAATTCCCGAGTCACAGGCGGGGTGGCCCAGTTTAGAGGCATCAAAGGCTCGGTTTGGGGAAGCGCGATACAGCAGGACGTCTGCCCAGCTCCAACCAAGCACACTTCAAATGTGTATCGGTGTCTCTTGGTGGATATCAAACTTTTTACTGTTAGTTAAGAAATCAATCAGTGTCTCTTGGTGCGATTTAGGCAATCAACTGCAAGTAAAAGTATGTTTCCAGATATAGCTTGTTTCCTTCTCAATGATGACATAACGATACCTGAATACCTTTTTACAAGTGAAACATGAGCAAACAAGGCTGCAAATAAATACAATCGTGTGCACAAAATAGTCCCTGATGCTTATATTGCAGTATTTGGCTAAAAAACAAGGTAGGAGCTTCATGCATGCGCAAATAAGAAGCAGACCCCGTACCAGCATGCTTTTTTGTTTGACCTGACAGCCAACGAGAGCCACAAAAAACAAAACCATAAGGTTGCAGTCTCTTATGTATGGCAAAATGAGAACTCAAAATAACGTGAACATCAAGGATTTCCACTTGATGTAAAGGGGTCTAAGAGTGTACTATAATCAGTACACAATCAATCACAATCAATATTTTACACATGATTTGCTGTACAGGACTCCTAAACCCCTAAAGACAAACCAGTTGCTTTATTTTCTCACAAAGAAGCTGCAATACACAATGCAGATCAAAGGTGGAAGAAGCATGAAGATACAGTATCAAACTTGGGTCTTCACTAATGACTCACACAACAGTAATTGTTGCCAGTCTGTCTCTGGCAATGTTGTAATGTGATCTGAGAGAGTACTATTGCAGCCTGGACTAAGGTTTAATTCAATAATTATCACTGACAATCCCAAACTGAAACACTAAAATATATCTAAACCAAAAGGTTGAATGAAAGAATTCAGAAAATATTATTCATAACAATAGCAGTATTTGTACAGCATTACTCCCACCCTGGATGTGAATTTATATGGCTGATGACTTTACATGTAAATTTCTCCTTTAGGCTCAGTCGAGCTTAGAGTTTACATCACTTCAGGCGATATAAAAAGCTGGCGGTATATTGCAGCTTGTGGAAAATAAGCTGGTGATAATGAAAACTCAAGAACTGATCAAGAAAGAAAAATTGCTGATACCACTGTGGAAGGAAGAAAAGGAGGGAGAAAGAGATAGGGCTGGGGAGACTCCATCCATGTACCAGGAAACCAGTGAAGAGTGCAGGATAGGTGAGGTGCGGTCGGTAGTAGGGTTACAGTACAGTTGGAAGTTTGTGGGTGGGTGGGTGGGGGGGGGTTACATGCTGTTTTAGTTTACCTTACTAGATCGTTTCCAGTTCCTTCTCAAAAGCATGGTCTGTAAATGAGACAAAGCGGTTACAGAGCGCCCCCCACTGTCTCCCCCTTAAAGCTGCAGGGTCAGAGAGTAAAGGGCGTGGGGTGTATGAAGTTCATATGTTAGCCCTGGTCTGGTGCAGGGGAGGTTAGATGAGGATAGTGGGACTGTTGTCATTCATGCAAGTTAGGTAAGCAATGAACTGTAAAGAAGCGCTCTCACTTGTCATATGGTGTCATGAGGTATTTGCATATGTGAACATGCACACACACACAGATAAACATGTATGTATACAGTAGCTGCAGTTTGTGCTTCTCACAGAGCATTAGCATTATTCTTATATTTGATACTTTTACAAAGTTCAAGACAGCAGATGATATAGCTGTTTACTTGTCTGAGTTGTGTGTTTTGTACTTGATTGTTTGGATACAGTGATGGACAATTATCTTGAAAAATCAGTTGTACTTAAACTGAACATACAGTAAATATTTTTTTGCACTGTTAAGGTGGACATGTCCACAGAAGTACCAATATTTAGGTTAAGGTCTTGTGGCATGTCACACACTTTGCCTTGATTCTATTTTTTTTTTTAAAAATGCAAGTCTTATCATCATAAACTTACACAATTCCCTCATGTCATCCAAACACTCATGAACTTGAAAACACACAATATATTAAACAGATGACCACATACAGAAGCACTGTTGATCCTGCATAATAACTGAAATCACCAGATTTTTAGTGATTAAGTAGTGGATTCGTTCCGAAACAGATTCAGTTCTGTATCATCTCTTACCCTTCCAAACCAGTAGGTGGCAACAAAGTGAGTCATCCAGAATGCACTAGTACAACCTTGTACCAATTTTCTTCACAGTTGGAGAAATCCAAAATGATGCTTAACCTAAATAGAGTTTATTTGTTCTGTCAAATATGGACTCTCTGAACTACAGTACTAAATAAGCAGCAGAATTAAGACATCAGATCAAAAGGAATAAAATATTTCCCCCATGACTCTGCCTTGTTCCGGATAGAGCATGCAGGGGTCCAATTAACCAAACAAATAATTGAACAGAAATAAATGCAACTCTGAAACATTGAGCATGTCCGCAGAGGCACAAGCCAACATAATTAAGAAAGAGAATCCAGTGCTCTTTGAACAGGGAACTTTTCCACAGAACATATTAATTACACTTGTGTTTATGCATATGTATTTGCTGAGTTGAAGAGTTTCCAGCAACTAAGGCTGAATGAAGCCAGCACATCCCAATTCAACAAATCCTGCCTGAGTTCCTGATGTATGGAGACACAGTTCACTGAACTGAAATAACACTGTTACAGAACTTTAATTATGACTAAGAAATAACTTTTTGTACTGGATTGTGTGGATTCGCACTGAAAAGCACCTCTATGTTTCTACATGTGCAATTAACTACAGTATGTCAGACATGATGTGCATAATGGTGAGTTAGATAGAAAATAATAATTCCCCTGAATGTGAGGGATATGTAGTGTGTGCAGGAAGAGAAAGATGGATGAGTAATCTGACTGAAAGTTCATATAGTTTTCTTACTGCATCCCTCACGTCTCCCTCCTTTGGTGACAGAGTGACCGCTAGTTCCAAGGTGCCCAGGTTATGTTCAGGGTACTGTGGGTCCTTTAGATCCAATGTGATATCCAGTGTCCTACAGGGAAGCACAGAAAACCATGTTCACATAGAAAAAAATGCTGTGTAGTTGCTACATGGACACTGTACAGACTACACCATTACAAGTGCATCTCATCCATCTTCAGTTAAAATGACAAGTAGTCCATAAGATGAAAAACATGACGTATGACCTGAACATGACCCTGCTATCATTCTTAAGTCTTTAAATACACATACTACCACTAAGCTACAATGTTATGACAGCTTCATTCTGCGCATGCGTGCCCTAGGACGTGGGAGTCAAAGCCGGTCATAACAAACATGGCGAATAAACAAAAAAATTGGACAGTCATTGAGACGAACTATATCTCTTGATGATAACTAACTGCTGAGACTGTACAGCTGCAAATAAATGCAAAACAACGAAATAAGCATCCCCAACAAAACATGATATGGATCCATTGCTCTAAGTGTAAACACGGAAATGCAGCTCTTCTTCTCTTGCACCTTTGCAGGTAGTGGGACTGAGACATCTGCGCATGTCAATGAAACTATATAATCAGCTTCAGTTGGGGCCATGTATATGCGGATTGTATGTGGATCGCTTTATTTAGCGTTCATGTATACAGATCGATTAAGATTCATTTAATCCGGCTGTTTTCAATCAGATTGAGGAAAACACTGCATGTAAACACAGCTACTGTTAATATACAGAGTAACGTTTTTCAATGAAAATGTGAATGAAGTGTATTAACATTAAAGCCTCTACATGCTGCACTATTAGACTGCATCAGCCAGATGTTCCTTAAAAAAACTTACAGCTAGGTGTATATTATAAGTAGTAAGCACAGGCTGCAAAGTGAATTCATTAGTTCTATGCAGCTCATTGAAATACCAATCTAGAGATGCTCTTTCATTTAATAGTTTTACTGTATATTATTCATGATCATATTAGCTGTTTTACCACTCCCAACCCCCTTTAAAAATTTCATGTATTTACACATTTACACAGACATTTTCATGAACTTGCTTTGCACTGAATTTTAGAATATTTTTACACAGTAATTTACTTCTACTTGAGTAATATATCCTTAAAGCAGCTGTTTCCATGCTGGTGTGCTGCAGTCAGCGGAGTGTCTCATCTTCAGCTGCTGCAGTTTCTGTAACTGGTGGCAATGACTAACCACTGCTTGTAAATTTTTCTTCACACGAGCTCTGCTCTAACAGTCGCAGCTTTCTGCTTCTTCCAGCAACTTTCTCTGATTCAGCTGCTGTTCACATGCTGTTGAGAACTCATGGTTACATTAACTTAGCTTTTTGTCTCTGTATCTTGTGTATTTTGGACCAATAAATCAACATAGCCCATACATCAGTGTGGTGTACTCTGAGTGTTTAGTGTAGAACATTGTGATATTTATTACAACTTTAGCAATGTCTGCTGTCTGTACCATCTACACTACATTCACTTGCCACATCAGCTCTACTCTGTGCCTGTCCATGTATGCAGTAGCTTTCAGCATGATGGCCAATCAGAATGGTTGGCAGGAAGTTGCTTTAGATCACAGAGGTGACTATAAACAGCAGATGACAGCATCTGGCAGCTGCACCAACTCCTTCCAAAGTGCATTTTTAAATCAATATAGAGTATCAGTCAAAAATTAATGATTACAATACTTGGAAATGCAGCCAATAATCATCCAGCCCAATAACTGGCTGATTCCTATTACACATAATTTAATTTGTCATGAAAAGAAATGTCATATCAATGGGCCAGCATACAAAAAAAAAAAACAATGCCATTAAGCTGGTTTACCTAATGGGTGCACTTGTTTATAAATGTTGTCAATTACATCTGTGCTTTTCCAGCTGTAAAATGCCAACCCTCTACTGTGAAAAGGGCTCTGTCATACGTGCTGGCTGACTGTCACACTCAGGGATTTCAGGGAGTAAAAACACAGCATGTATGGATCAAACAGTGGCAGTACTTCTACTTATCAGAAAATAAATGATGGGCATCCAGTGATTAAAGTCCTCTACATGAAAATCAAATAGGAAGGCACTGAGATGTATACCGGCCGGCTATGCCTCACAGGGTATGAGATGAGTTACCAAAGACTGCCACTAGAGGGAGACCACAGGCTGTATTTGATCAAAACGATTGCTTCAACAGAAAGGAAATATGTGTGGAGAGAAATCCCTGACTCCTAACCTCCTGACTTGCAGTTACCAATGATGTCTGTCAAATACAATTGGTGAAGACAAACACTACAGGAGACAGTTGAGTTAAATGGGGGACAGAGGACTAAGGATGATTAAGGTGTTACTGGAAAGAAGATGAGGGCATAAGATACAAACAGACCTCTGATGTTCCAGTGACTCCAGGTAGATGTACGCTGATCCCATGAAATCATCCTGAAGTCCAAAGTCATAGTCAAAGACCTACAAAGAGACATTTAGACAGTACAGCAACTGTTAGAGAAGACCCTGAACAACTGAAGCTTGCACTGAGGGTTGTTCCTCAATAACTGTTACCCAAAATAATACAGAGGTTTATATTACAACAGGTTGAAAGTTGAATTTCAGTGCTTATTTGCAGTACCTTGACATATAGTGGGTCCCTCAAGGTTTCCACGTGTAGGCTTACTCTCTCGTCCCACACCGGGTTTAGGTTTTTATGGATGGTCTTACTTCTGAACACCTCCTTCCCTGCAATCTTAAACTTCACATATGGATCACTGGTGCCTAGCGGGAAAGACAGTAAACACAGACACAAACTGGTTAGTACTAGGGATGAGAAGAATACCACCAACATATGCTACCTGTCTATATAATACATTCATACATACATACATCAATACATAGACAGATAAAAGAGTAAGTAAATGATCATCACTGGTTACATTGTTGTAGCTATCTACACTGACTATGATAGAACAATTACAGACACTGGAGTCAAGAACATTTAAATTAACCTTGTCTTTTGATAATTAAGATTTGAAATGTTATGAGTTTGTTTTTCAAATGCAAAAATCACGTCTGTATAATTTAAAACAAACATACATTGTACAATGCATTTTATTATCATAGCCTCTCTAGAACAGTCACAAAACATGTCATGTGACTCATGACTGGGGGTCACATGATCACCACTATTTAATGGTGACTCTAGGGTGGTCACATCTTACGCAGTGACTCTATTTGACCACTAGATGGTGGCATGGGTTTAAATCTGTTTATATAGCACCACAGATGATTTACTTTGGTTGCATGAATATTGTTCAAGTAGACTTTGTATATTAATTTAAAAAAAATAAATGCAAATAAAAACATTGATTGCTAGCCCAGCATGCTTACACACAATTCATTGCTAAACTGGGCACAAACAAATACAAAACCTTTTATACATAAATGTAAATAAACACATATTGTCGCTGTAGTACACACACACACACACACGCACACGCACACACACACACACACACACACACACATGTATATATACACACACAAATGCAAATCTGTGAGATACATCACAGACAGGCAAGAGGATTCGCAATTTATTATCTCTGGGCACCCACCACTCATCGTGATGACCAAGAGGAAGAAAAGGTGTGTAATTCTAAATCTATATTTTATTACCATGACAAACAGGCATTGATCCTCCTGTCCATTACATTTCAGCTTTAATTCACTATGCTATTCCCCAAGGTCCATAAACCTCAAAATAAAGTCAATTGGTTTGTCAAGCAAAGGAAACTAACAGAGATCAGAGAAACATACAAAAAACAGGCCCAGTTAAAGAAATAAGGAGACGGTCAGGTAAGAAGAAATGACATTTAATCAAGCAGATACATTTTTAGCATGAATCACAAGTAAGTTTTCTTCGGTCAAACACAGATGTTCATTAGCTTAAAGGATCACAATGAAAATGCAAAAGTAACAACACAATTTTTAGGCAAATGAGCCTTATTCATGATGCAGTGCTCAAAGTATTCAAAGCCATGTTTGTGCACTGGCTCAGCAGACTGTTCACATTCAGACTCAGATAACTTAAAGGCATCTGAATAAGACTGATCACAGATATTTTACAAACACATGTTGGTACTTTGCCTCCATACGTACACATATAAAATCTGTAAACCATTATATTTATGTTATTTACAGTATATAAGTCTATTTACAAGGGAATTAAATTGCAAGGAAGTTATATGTTATTTGCACAGACCACTTCATCTTATCCTTTCACCCTGGCTCCTGCCAATGTATATACAGCTAATGGAAATGGTGATTTGCCAGAACCTTGGACCCAGCTGTTTACTTGTGCTGTACGTGTCTCAAGTCAGTGTCATGTTATCATGCACTGTGACCAAAGTGATTACCGAGCAAATCACAGAAGAGGTAAGGAAATCCTATTATTAAACAATTCTCGCCCTCACACAGAACGTATATACGCTGCCTGTGGTTTATGTCTCGAATAAAACACAATTTAACTAAATATACAGACTGTACAGTACCAGTGAATATCACAAGTAACTACAGTCCTTATATTTACATATGGTAATCTGCCCTATTTTCTGTTTGGCAGCCTCAAGGGCGGATGTGTTGTCAACATATCCAACATGGTACATCCAACACAAGACTGACAGCAAGGACACTCGTTGAGAACAGGATGAGCTCCCTCAGTGTTTGCAGATGTCTCATCATTTCAAGTTAGTCTTGCTCTATCAGTAGCAAGAGATGAACAGTAAATATGTGATTTCACATAATAACTTTACTGAATGTTGACGGAGACAGTAAGGAGAAAATGGCAAGACTGACAGGCCTTATTATTCATTGCAAGGAATGTGATACAGTGTTCAAATACATAGTCTTAACAAAATTAATCACAAAAGCGTGAAATGTTCTGACATGATTCTCTGCTGCCCGTGAGCTTTGATGTTTAGAGTGGCAAAATATCTACCTACACCAGCTGGCTGGGAAAGGATGTCCACTTCTCCACATTTAAAACAACCTCAGGCAACCCTCATGTACACCAGCACAGCTACTAGGAACACACACTCTTAAGGTACACACTGTTGCACTCGAAATACACTACAGGCAAGCTGCAACAAGGGGACACAGATGACAGGATGACATTACTGTGTAGTGTAAGAGACAGTAAAGGCACAAACAGTGCAAAACTCTGTACATACAAGCATGAAATCTTCAAAAATAGAATCTGCGCCCCTTTAAAAGAGACTGCATCATGAACATGAGAGGATGCGGACACAGAGACAAGACTTAAGAGAAATGGTACCCTGCTGCATCATGGAGGCAAAAGCCACCAATCTCTAAAACTGCAGCAATTCTCTCTCTCGCTCTCTCTTTCTCTGTCCCACGGGGTCAATATTCCTGAGACACATCATTGGCTCAGTCTCATGCATCCCATAGTGCTGGCTTTATGGCGCCATAAACACACACAGGCTGAAACATATGAAATTGAAAAGGTGTAGTTCGTGGGTGGTGGCTGAATAGGAGTGAGCATGGGAATGATCTAATGATCAAAGAGGTGACGTTGAATGTCATATAAGGCTGGTGGTGGAATTGGTCAATAGGTACTGTAAGATCAATAAACTTTAGAAAAATGAATGATGGTTGACATGAATGCCTAAAACCAGTTGAGGTTCAAGACTGTGGCTTGATGGATTGGTGGATCTCGATATTTGTCCACCCTATGGGCAGCTGGCTGTGAAATGGAAGTGCTGAGTAAGGTGAGAATGGGTATAAGGAGGCAATGTGTCACACACTGATAAAGTGGCAGCAGTAGGAATCTGCCAAAAGCACTGAGGTGAGGTAAAAAGCATTTTTCTGTCTTTCCACTGTTGAATGACATTAGTGCTGATGCTCATGGGCTCCAGTCAAACACCCCTAATCGAGCTGGACAGGAAACAGTCATCAAAACTGCGATGAAACAAAAAATAACCTTCATATAGTCTCCCAACTATTATTCACATATGTTACATACACATGCTCACTTTTATGGAAAGAGGAGGTAGGGTCCAGACGCAGTGCTGCTGAGACCTGGGGGCAAGATATCAATCAAGGTTTGCACACATGGATTTAAGGATTTTCTGCCAGTCTTCTCAGAAGATCCCTTCAAGCTCTTTCAGGTTAGATGGGGACCCTCAGTGGGAAGCCACTTTCAGGTCTCTCCAGAGGTGTTCCATAGGGCTCATGAGGAAGAAAAGTTCAATCTTGGTATCATCAAAGCAGAGAATCTTGTTTCTCCATCACGATCCTGTCTCTAACCTCATGGCTTAGTTGTTGCTCTGCCATGTATATGACCTTCTATAGGTAAGTGCATGCCTTTCCAAATCATCTGCAGTCAATCAAATTTGCCACAGGTGGATCAAACCAAAGTGTAGAAACATCTCAAAGATGATTATTACAGTAAAAAAAATTCTAAAACTCTATTTTTGCTTTGCTATTATGGGTATTGAAAGTAAAATGACTTCAGCATATGGCTGCAAATAACAAAATGTGAGAAAAGTGAATGGGTCTGAATGTAGCCTACTCTATTTGCCATAGTAGCAGCCAAGTAAACCCAATAAGAGGGGCTTCTCTCTAAATTCTGATATCAAAGACATAGTTTGCTTCCTAATCCTCCTCACTGGAATAACCCCTGAGTCCAGAGACTGGTGGGTGGGTGGGTGCATGAGGAGAATTTGCCAAGGACACAATGCAATACTAAGTGGCTCATATAAATATGTTAATCTACTCATCATATATATGCCATTGAAACCAACCACTAAATACTAATAATCATAATAATAATAGCTGAAATATAGTACATTTGTTTATGAGGGGACCCAGTGGTGGAAGCAGCAGGTAAATTTGCTCTGGGTGTGGCACATTGGCAGACCTAGACTGATAGACTTGCATTTGATAGCTGGTCTCTGTCTTCCTGACAGGCAGCTGAAAACATAATCCACCACACATTTATCTCTTCTGAACCCCTAATGGGCACCCGCCGTAAAAATACTGCTCACTGTGCCTGTCTGCCAGCAGGCCAGGCTCTCCTGCCAGACACCCAAGAATGCTACAACAGCAAGCTTAAAAGCACAACCCAATAATCAAATGTCAACAAAACATTTTTGCACACACTTTATCTGTGTTGAGACACCTTGTAAGACTGTGGACAATAATTTGGCTTCATAAACAATGAGGAACCTTGCTGGTCGGAGATACATAAGTGCAGGTAAAGGAGAAATGACAGCTAACAATACCAGGCTTGGCATTGCATTTACATAACATAACATTTATATTTACTTTTATCCATATTAACTAACAAGTGCAGGAAACTAAACAATGAAACAGGTTGCTCATATACGGAGACATAGTAGGACACATCACACTATTATATGCCAATACTAAATCCAAGGATTTTTACTTACAATTGTGAACATAGCGAAGTGATCACCTTTGACTTTCTCTGATCCAGGATGTTTGGAACAAAAGGCTCAAACACAACATCCAGACATCCAGAAAAATATAGCAATATGCATAATCATATTTTGCTGAAGCATGTGCTACTAAATATGCAGACAACCTCTGCCCAGTTCACAACCTACCAGCTCATACCAATGGGAGGCAGTGTGCATCCATGCACAGCGTCTACTTGCTCAAGGGATATGAGTGGATAAAAGTCATCCCAGCTCTGCTTATTGAGTTACTTGGTTTGCCTTTCATGCAGTAGCCTCTAATTTTAGTGATGCACCAGACCGGATCCATTTGAGCCATTTATTTACCAGATTTGGTTTAAAGACTGAACTTCTTTTCATGCTCATTCTCTTTCTGCTTGATTCTCCCTCCTAAAACAACCTCCTCTCTTTCCCGATTTCACCATTTTCATTTTCTTTCACTCTCCCTCCAGCTCCCCAGATTTAATTATATTACTAAGCCTCATCTCACTACCTTCCAGTTGACTTCTTCTCTGCCGCAGGTATTTAGGGAAAGTTATGGCTTTGACATATTCTCAGCATATCATCAAGGTGCCTGCTCACAAATCAGGATGCATGACTTGCCACTGGGTAAAATGAAAATAAGATTCCTAGCATCATTCAAAATCATAAACTATTCCAGCATATTGTTTTTGGCATGAGGAGAAAATGCAACTGAAAGGCCAGGTATAATGACAGCACCTGACAAATGTTACAGAGAATGCAGAGTCTCCAACTATCAACACATTAGAGGCAGATGTACAGTATGCCTGACTATATTCTCAGTTTTTGTTTATCCTAAAGGGGATTTTAGTAAGTGGTCTTTTGGAGGGATTGTAACTAAAGAGATCCAAAAATACAGTTTCCTGCATTTAAAGCCATGCTGTAACCATCACTATTGGGGTGGGCTCATAACTCAGAACAGTTACTAAAAATTAATTGGTTTCATTTAAATGCCATTGTAGTGCTGGGATTAAGCAAACATTATATAGTATGCAAGTGCCTCTAAGTGCTCCAGACAAACCCACTGAGCAATAACCAAGCATTTGATTATTTAATACATTCAAGGAAGAACTCGTGAAGAGAAGACGAAGAATTCTGTGCCCGTTTGTTTGTTTGTGCAATCAATGTGTCTCACATTTATTGAGCTGAGAGGAACTGACACACACAAGTGGTCAACCCATTGACGAAAGCACCACTACAGTCAGTGCTTTCTCATATTTCAGTCACTGCTAAATCTCCCTCACACATGTAGATAAGCACACATGAAACACACACACACACACCCAGGGCCAATTGCTTGTCTCATTGGTTGTTCCGAGGCAGCGGGGCATTACAACAGACAGAGCTCATGAAAATAATGTCAAACATAATGTCTGGACCTTGGGTGAAAAATTCTGGCACAGAGCAATGGATGGCTGCTATCTGTCTGAGACAGCAGGAGGCAGCGCAGACAGTCCGTAGATATGTATGCTGTGGAGAGGACACTTCTGCTGCAGTTAAATGGCAAAATGTGACCAAAAAGTCAATTTTCAGATTCGTTAAAAAAACATTCAGCTCTACTTGACATACTGTCTCTTTAATAAGATAATTAAAAAGTGCGGGTTACTGACTGCAAGGCAAAAGACAGTAACAGTGACACGGCCGTGTGATTAGCTGCAAATTTTGAAAATAATAAGTTCATCTCTGTTATATGGCCTCACGCTGATGTGAATTATTCTGCATCCCCATTTTCACTACATCCGTAGACACTCATTACCCATTCATGATCAATAGCGTTATGTGTCAGCACAGGGCAGACAAATGGTCCTGAATTATTAACTGATAATATATCAGTGTGTAATTACATTTCCACAGGGGACAGTGTGATATAATGTTCTAAAAATAAGTATCATACCGTGTGAAAAAGTCATCATCTCTCTGTTCTGAATATTACAATAGGATACTGTAGTAAAGCCCTATGGAGTTTGCTTATTCCTAAAAAAAAAAAATAAGTAAATGAAATAAATAAATAAAACAGAAAGTGACTTATCAATGTTTCTCACACAACACACATTAAAGGCATGGCAACGCTCTGAGAGGAAAAACAACAAGGGGCGGCTCTATACACACTGAACCCAATTATGTATAACAAAGAAACCAAACACAAATCTCTAATTAGCAAAATATGGAAAATATGATTTGACAGGAGTCAGGCCTTGTAGATCTGATACTTACTGATTAGAGTTTCAGTATCCAAACACAATGAATATGGATGACAACCCGCCCACTGATAGCATTAGAAAACCATCAATAATGCATAATGTTAGTATGAAATCTGCAGTTTCTGTTTACCAAGAGGCCCAGGTGTGAAGTTTTCAGATCTATCTAAATTAAAGCTGTTTCTATGAGGGGAAACTGACTTCCATACAGTGTATGAGATGAGACACAATGGCACACAAATGCACATCAATAAATGATGCTTCTTTTGCATCAGTTGGAAATGATCTCACAACAGGTTAACCAATAGGTTGGCATCACTGCTCGTCACAATTGCACCACATACACAGGTCTAAGATTGTCACATGCTGCATTCATGTTTGTGTGTTGTGTTTTCTGTCTAGAAACAGTACCTGTGCTGCTGAGACATATCATAGAGATATTCCTCCCTCACTAAAGTAAAAGAAAAAAACATCAATTTTGAAATATATCATTAGCCCTCAGTGTGCTGGGTGAAACCTTGGATAATATTAACTCCTGTGATGCACTTACTCTTTACGCAGCCTTGGTGGAGCAGTGGTTCCAAACAAACTCTTTTTCAGCGCAGACGTTTTGACATGTTGAACGAGAGGCACAGAAGCAGCTAATAACATAACGAGCAGCTACATCAAATGAAGGTGCTCCATGTCCAGAGTCACTGCGATGGTTCATTAGTTCAACCTGTGTTAATTCTAAATGATCAAGTCTACCCTGAAAAAGACACTACATAAATAAAACATAAATGTTAAATTATTCCTGTTCCGGCCAACAGTGATTTATTTTACTGCAAATGCATGCAAGAGGACAGATTTCACAAATCTATTCACTTAAAGGGACTTTGGGCAGGATTTGTGAAAAATTAAACATGCATTTTAAGTTTTTTAATGCTAATGGGTGATGAAGCATTCAAAACCAAAAAGAATGAGCCCACCCAGGTATCTCTCCATTGCCTTGAACAGGCTTTGTGCGTGCGAGTTCTGCGGTCGTGATGTCAGATGACGCTGAATGCGCGTTGTCAACGGCTTTCGACTCAGTACACTATGGTAAACAAACGACCCACCAGACAAAGTCCACTGGAAAGTCCCACAAAGAAGAAAACGAAAGTTTCATCAGCGGCAAAATACAAAAACAGCAGCTACAAAACTTTTAGGGTTAAAGAATCACATCTCCATGTACCTACAACAGCTAGTGTACCTATGGTAGTTATTGTAGAAAAACGAGTGCCATCACATTTTCAGGATTTTTGCATCAGCTTAGTATCAAAGTATCCGCTCTCACTCAGCAATTTTGCCTCCTCTGGGGACTATATAGAGTTCAGGATGACCTGCTCAGTGATGGCCAACACATAGCCTGTCAAAAACACTTTTATTAAGAACCACTTCACACAGGAGGCTCACTGATGCTTGTCATGAGATGTGAGAACAGCAGAGGAGAAAAATGTAGTAAAGCTGCACGTAAAACCCACAGTCATGTTCATGCTGCAAAGCTGGAGCAGCCTCACTCTCAGATTGTAGCCGTTTGTGGCTGCAAATTGAGTGTGTATAGTAGTGTGTGTATGTGTGACTGAGAGAGAGAGTTCCCGGTGCATGTGTAGCGTCAGGGCTGATGAATGGTTGCAGCTTTGTGACTACCCAGAATGCAAGAGCACGTATTGGTTTAGGCCACAAAGACAAGAAACTCCAACATGGGCTGCTGACAGATGGGTTGAGAGTCTCCCTTATTACAATTACCCACAATCACACACGTGTATGCCTCTGCCTCTTGCTGCTTTATGCTAAGAGGATGTTACTTTCCTGTCATTCACCTACTTTTACCACAAAGGAACCTTTACTAATGAGCAACCTGACCTTGCTGTGATCAAAGTGCATAGTGTGAGGTACCGTAACAGTAAGATATCTTGCTTAATACACCTAAGCTGTATGAGCACGAACAAAAAACAAAGAAGGCAACTGCAGGGCATGTGGGAAAATAACGAGGTGAGAAGGCAGTGAAGAGGACATGAAATAAAATAGGCAACAACATGTCGACAGTGGTGTCAGGTTCTGCCTCTCACACTGTTTTCACATCTTAAGAAACTGTTGTACGGCAGACGAGATAATTAGACTTGCTGTAGTCTCGCTGCTCTTAGCTGTAATTTCAGAACTAATCACTGTAAAACCCCCTTTATATGCAGGCATGCACACAGAAACACATACAGAGCATGCATGTACTCTATAATGAAAACAAATGTGACAGCACATGCAAATAACAGAGTCTAGAACCATCTGGATAGTCATTACTTAGTCTCATAGGGGTGAAATTACAGTAGTTTCTGGCAGGGATATGTAAGGTCTAGGAATCAGGCTACTGCAGCTCTTGCGGTGCTCATGCTATTTATGGTCACATTGTATTTAGTTATGATTTAACAACTCATAAAATTGTGTCACATATTATGGCTGCAGAAATATATGACACAGCATTAGTTGTGGGGAAATTGTGTCTAAATTGTGTCTAAATATCCAAATGGCTCAGACACACCTACAGTAGTGTTAGCCATATCATTTACTCATCTGCCAACTCACTGCAGATTTTAAAAGCCACTGTCTGATAACCTCATTGCAGACCTCATATTTGGACAGCTGTGCGCTTCTTGCAAATGGAACGGTTAATGTAGCTGGACAACAAAAGCGGGGATAACTAGATCAGCAACATGAAAGCAAAAAGAGAGAACAAGAAAACATGCAGTGAGGGAGAGGAAGCAAACACATCGTGAGAGGAGCCAATGAGAAATAACAGACAGCAGGTAAAAGAGGATGAGCAGACTATTACCCAGAGGAGGGAAGACAGTAAGCAGCTTGTGATGAAGCATTAATGATAGGATACACCCACAACATTTTTCCAGTGTCTACTACATGGTGCACAGATTCTCTATAATGAGAATTTTAGTTCAGTTTTAAAACTGGAAAAAAAAAACTCAGAAGAATATAAAAAACTGATAAATGTGCTGATGGTTCCTATGGTCATCTGCTGCAAATGGATCACATCTTTACCTTACTGCTCATAATGTCAATGATGCACAGTTAATCTGTGATGCATCTACAACACTGATAAGCTTACTGTATGATTGACATGTTGTACACATATGGCATAAGAAGCTAATGAAACTCTACAACAAATAACTATAATTCATTAGGAAAAAGCAAAAAGTCTGTTGCAGCTAATGTTTTATAGCAGCAATTTCACAATTCAGCTTTTAAATGAAACGCCTAGTAACACCTGAAATGCCTAAAATGCAATACAGTGAAACCCATGTATTAAAACTAGCACCTGGTTCATTTGCATAAATCATCCTTCATTACATGTGAGAAGCGTAGAGCATCAGGAACAGTTCTGAATCCAGTCATAGGTTTGGATACTGTGATGAACTGTTTGACAATTCACTTTAAAAGCACTTTGATGTTTCAAAATAATAATGATGTGGTGACTCTGAAGAGCTCAGGTCAGGTAAACCACTAGATAGTCAACAGAAATAAATTGAAAAATCATATGTGACTGCATGTTCACACCACACAAACAATGCACATTAACATTATACAGAATATTCACACATGCATAAACCTTGTGATCCTTCTGCTGATACCCTATGGCTTATTCCACATTGCATCATTAAGTATCTAATTTAAACATGGTACAACAATCTGCTATGACAGAAGTGGAAGACAGAAAACAAATGCAACACTAAAGCTGTAAGTTGCAGGTAGTAGATTCCTGGTGAACATACACAATCGATTTTTGGTGGACAGATACTGAACTACTGTGCCTGCATCTTGATTTTGAATTTGAAATAGCCCCATGAAGAGCCCACATGAGCAGAAAGCACCAAAAATCAACCTCAACAATCAGACTTTTTTAATGCGATGTTATAGAAATTTTCATCATGATTGTGAAAAGCACAGATTTTTTTGTTGTTGAAGTGAAGACTTAAGGCAAAAGACATGTACACACACACACACATACACATACACACACACACACACACACACACACACACTGTACTGCAAGATGGGATGAGAGGAAGCAGTGCCAGATCTTGGACTATGGACACACTTCACCTTGTGCTACATCGCCCACAGGGAACGAGGGGTAAAAACAGAGGGCAGAGTGTTTTCATCTAAGGTCACCTACAAATCTGTAGCCTTCCATTGGCAGCTCATCATCTATAACAGCTAAGACAGGGCTGGGAGCCTTGGGGGCAAAACATGGTCTTACCCGTACAGGATACAGAGAAATTCAAAGTATGGCTTTTTGACAGGTAGAATTTACTGTGCTGAAGCATTGAATGTGAAAATGAAAATCATTTCCTCAGAAGCTGCTTTTGTGGTTGCACAAATGCTCTGTGGCAATTGCTCCAACTCTCTCACACTCACTGCTTTTAATATCCATCGTCCTGCTAATTAAAATCAATACAATATCGTCAGAGGCAAGTGTAGATGAACATGATTAGATGGAAAACCACACTAACAATAACTGCGACATGCATCTCCCTACTTGATGTCTACTTCATTAATCCATTTCCATTCTGTATTTTTGTTTCCGACAATAACAATAAACCATGTCAGAGTGTTGGTTGTCTGTTAAAGTGATATTCCAGTCAGGGCTTTCCTACAACTCGCAAGCGGCTGGAGGCAAGGGGGTGAGCTCCATTTTCATCTCTTTTCATTAGAAACCAGGCAAAGCTAGCAGATGTTTGATGCCTCGTTTTATGTGCTGGGACCCTATATGTACTGTTGGCAAAGTTTGGTGGCATTATTTGTGGTTATGAGTAGCTTTTTTGATCGCAGTTAACTCGTGGAGAAATAGACAGCAGTGTTTTGCTATCGTGCAGTCTTTGCTGAAGTTGCTACAACTAAAGACGTTTGTGGTCAGCAAACTTCATCTCTCAAGGGGTGTTCTACTCGGTGTCACGGTGTGTTAGACCATGGGTTAAACTTACGCCGGAATATCGCTGTAACTGTGCAGGCTCAGGGGAGACCAACAACAAGTTATTGTGACTGTGTTGAAAATGCTCCCAAATGGCCCCTGTCTCTTTAACACCAAACAAATGAGTGAGTGATACATCCTAAGTCTTTATCAGGCAGCCTTGCACTGTCTTCTATGGATGACTGAAATCCTCCTCTGGAGGTCTCTGTACTGTTTATGGCTCATGGCTCAGCTAGATAAAATCCAACCTCTGAGCACCAAGTGTTTACATTAACTGAGCCCTTAATGTCCCTTAAGTCAATGCCAATCCAGAATAACAATTTTACCTAAAGATACCGACACAACCTGTACATGGTTATCCATACTTTGTGTACAGTAAACAGAGCACCAAAGTACCTTCAACATTACTTCCAAAGTAATGTGTTAATACAATGGAAGTAAGGGAGGACAAAGAGTAGGCTCATGAACAAACAAGTGTGACAAATGTGTCACAACTGTTGTCAGGGTTCTGGCTCACGAAAGCTAGGTAAAATATAGTTCACTACCACCACAGGCTGGCACATAGTATTTATACAATGATGCACTGGTTTAGTCATTATATCTTGCCAGTGCCTGCTCTGTATCTATAGCCCACATTCAACGTCCACCCTCTGCTCTCGGCACTGCACCATCTCAGACTTTGACAGACAGCACCTGCATGCTCAGCTGAAATGAATGGGTGCAAAAGGGCACCACAGGCTAAAAATGTTTTATGAGAAATGTGACTGCTGACGACATGTGAAGCAAAGGCTTTTTTCTTTGGCCAGTAAAGGGGCCAGTATATTACATATATGGTTTCAATAAATGGAGTGTTTTGAGTTTAACACAATTTATAAGCAAAACATGATGAAATCTCATTTGTAAAATGTTACCATGTAGGCTACAAGTCGTCCCCTCAGGATTTAAAATTGCTCTGGTGTAAACTCTTACCATGAGTCTTGGGATGTTAAACGCAGGTCTGTAAAATAGTCCATGTATTATGGTTGGCTCAGTATGAAATCCTGATGTGGTGGTGTCTTTGTCATGGTTTGTGTCTTTTATCCGTTTAGTTCTGGTTTTACTTTGAAGTCAGTGTCCTGTGTGCACCCTGCTGTGATTACCTACTGTAATGTGTCTCACCCGTGCCTTGTTTCTCCTTGAGTTTATCTATTCAACCTCTGTGTTTCCCCATTGTCCTTGTCAGACCTCTGTGTTGTATGTCCATGCCCTGTGTGTCAGTGGTTATCCCCTGCATGTTCCCACGGTTTTTCCCGTAAGTTTTATAAAATATTTTTTTTCCTCGTACCTGACTCTGCATTTTTGGGTCCTGTCAAAATCTAACACCTGGACAGTCTTTCCTTAAACTGTGGGTTCAATTCTCAAATCATTAAAATCTGAGTTGGCTTATTTTCTTTGAATAGGATGGCAGCTTGAACTGGCTGATAAAGAGAGGTGCATAAAGGAAAAGATTCTGTGTACAAATGTAAGATGAGAGTGAATACACTACATATTTTTGTTAATTTACAGAATTATAGACAAATCACAAAAGGGGAAAAAAGACATGACAAGACTTTAGTGTAAAGGAACACTAGCCCTGATTAATTATCCTTAGGAGTACTGTGAAAAAATAAACAGTGCTAAGAATGGTTTGGTACAATATTTCTTCTTTCCAATATGTTTTGCTGCTATCACTGTCACTCCTGTGTCTGTCTTTTAAAGCACGTTATTTTGGTTGCTCCTCAGTTTAAGGAGATTAAATTTGTATGGTAACACGTCCCTTCATTGATTGTGAGGGCTGCTTCATTTTAACTTTAATTTACCTCTTGCCTTTGTTCCCTCACTCTGCCACAGAAAAGCTCCCTTCATTGCTTGGAAGAATCATCAAGGGGAGACAGTGTGTTAATGGGGAATCAGACACCACTTGTCACTGCGGCCCCCTCCCTCCTTCTTTTGTGTCTGGCTAGTCAACCTTGTCTCTGGGTGCATACATCACTTTGATGCATGGATCAGGGCTGCAACGTCTGACATAACTGTGTGCTTCTGTTAACTTCTTGTAAAGCTTCAACCTCCCAACACCAACCGCCCCTAACGTTACCCAGTCTGTCTGTTTTTGCCATCCATCATTCCCCTACAACACAAAAGATTTCTCCCTATGACAGAGCAAATGAATAGGTTGTTATCAACATCAAGATTTTTAGAGTTTTTAAGTTATTGAATGTCGTCAGAGAATCCATTTCAGTGCTTTATAGTGAGTGTTTCAGTGATTCGCTTCAGGCTACACCATAAGCAATGTTTTCTGCAGCTTGGTGTGACACTACACTAGTTTGGGTAATCACAAAGTGACTCCTATCCCAGTCTGTGTTTTGAGCTGCTATTTTCCATGTAGTTATTTTTAGTTTCATTTGCAGGTTCACTGGATATGGATAGGTGAAAGTTCTGAAATTCCATACAGCAGAAGTATTTCTGAGAAGCTGTTGCTTCAAAATGTTTTGCAGACAAAACTGGAGACTACTGTATTCCTACCATCTATAATTCATGCTGGGGCTTTTAGTGAATCAATAGGTAGAATAACTAAACATCTTCTCCCAGCAAACTAGTTTTCTTTGACAACTTGGCTCTTCCCCATTCAACATATCTGTCAAGGAGGCCTAGACAGAGATGGAAAATTAATAAATAGTAAATCCCAGTTTTGCCAGATGCAATTTATCCTTCACCTGCTACAGTCGAAGCAACATTTAAAGGTCCAGCAATACATGTGGAAATTTGGAACTGATTGCAGTGTATATTAATCCTTTTAAAGGGGAACTATGCAAGTCAGTCACTTTTTTACAACACTCATAAAAATTCACCACTAACCCTCCTCCCTCCCCCTCCAGGCCATGTGCATTTGTTTTTTCAACGAAGCTGGTGAGAAGACTATTTGTGTAGTCTTGTCTGTCATAAACAAGAGATAATGGATTACAGGGCGTGTTTGTGTCATAGTGCCGTAAAGCAGTCCGTGTTTCTCGGTAGGCGAGAGCTGTAACACCAGGTCGGAGGCGCTGATCTTGCAAGGCTGGTTTCCAGGCAAGAGCCTCCATTCTCCCCATAACAACTCATTTAACCATCATGATTACTCAGAAGCTGTTTAAGACAAATCCACCCTGTGCTTTGTGTAATGAAAAAACAGGTATATAACATTAACTGATACTGAGCCATTATTGCTGAATTTAGTCCACTGTATTCCCATGACTCTGTCTGTCGTAATGAGCTGTTTTGATGTGCTGACAACAGGACAGGTGAGCTCTGCACCATACTGCTCATTATTCAGGTGGACAGGTAGTCAAGCAAAATTGTGTGAGCGAACAGGATACCTTATTTGGCTCTGTCGTCATGGTGACTGCTACAACCACTAATGAGACCTTGGCATCTGTCAGTGTTCAAACCACTATCAGTGACGCTTTGCTTGTCTTTGTGCACAGTGTCTGCGCTTAAGCCAAAGCTGATTTCCTTTCATGCCTAGATGCACACAAAATTTGCGGCATCACTCCTCATAATTCTATTTTGTTTCACACATGGAAAATGGAGTGAGCTGTGAGGACAGGATGTGTGATTTAATAAAACTCTTCATGGGGAGAGAGATGAAAAAGAGAAGGGAGTAAAATGTGAGGGGAATAAGAGCGGAGGTGAAAACACAGGGAAAAAATATTACACTGAGAATAAAAATCGACGAGACTGCTCCAAGATAGCAGAAGAACAGAAGAAATAATAACCATGAAAGTTAAATTGGAACAATTGAATCCTATGAGGATAGTAGTATCCTGAGTGTCACACCGCTTGTGCCAGTAGCGAAACAATTGTGAAAGGTGGACAAAGACCCAGATAGAGTAACATTCATCTGGTGGGCTAGATGGAGGCTTGTTAAAGCTATTTGCCCTGTCTCTACAATTATACATGAACTTTTAAACTGCCAAGGTAGAAAAGGACAGAGAAAGAGGAAGTGGAAGAGCTACCTGTCCGATCTCGGATGGCCAGGTTGTTCCCTTTCTTTAGGACGATATCCAGCTGGTACATGGCTGGACTGGGAGGTCGAGGCAAGGGTTCTGCATTACTGGGCCCCACTATGCTGATGCCCTGTAGAGAGAAGTTACATAAGTTACTCATATTATTTGTGTATTTTTAATGAGGACATAGAGAAAGAAAAATGAAAAAAAAAGACACAGCACATAAAGAAGAGAGACATATCTGTGTGATGACACTTCTGAAATCAACACACCAAACCATGTTCACATCCCACATGTGTAATCAACATGCACATATGAGACTGTGCTCTCAACATTAGATAGCTACTACTTCCAAATAGTTCATATTGTCATATTCATAAGACTGACTTTTTAATTTAACTACTCATGATTTAGAAAATGTTAAATTTGTACATTAAATTATGTTGCATGTGACCTCTAGCCTGAAAACTAATCATGGCAAGCATGCAGCCTCCTTGGGATGACTGAATGTCAGGCTTTTTGAAGGGTCATCTATGTGGCTTTGTGGCTTTGTATGATTGCATGATGTAGTAGACCTGAGGTCAGTACTGCACTTCATGTTGACAGGGAACCCCCACTGGCTCTAATTGTGGTTCCCCTCGGAGCTAAAGGCCCATTAGCAAGCCCCATGATGGACCAGGCTATGCTGAGATGCATTAAAGCTTAGTATGCTTCTCCATCTCTTGCTCATCTTATTCCCCCGCCCTCATTCCCCCTCCCCGTTGGCGAATCGGTGCGTGGGTACTCTTGTCATGTCTCCCCAGCTATCGTACTCTGAGAAGGCTAAGAATAACTATAAAAGCAGAAAACTGCTAGTGGGCCACTGGGAGGCTACTAACAGACTACCAAGGCTAGCATAAGAGCAACTCCCACTAGAAAGGAGCAGAAGAGCAGAGAGACTTCCAAACAGTTAAAGACAGGATATAGATACAAATGAAAAAATGGAGAAAGAGGACCCACAAGGATCCTTCCTATTAACACTGCCATCAAAACACAAACCTACATAATGAGGCTGTCAGAGCACTTCCTCCTATTATTAACAACATTATTTCGATCCAGAATAATCTGACTGCCCTCTGACATAAACTATCCCTGTAGACTATCCACTTTCCTATTTAATGGTTTCAGTGCCCCAGCAATGATAGAGAGGGATGGAGGGCTCCACTGTATTTCTGTATATAATAGTAGTATCTGCCATAAAAAGGTGTAAAATGCCAACAAGGTTTGTATGTTACATGTTAAATAACACCAACTACACAATTATTATTAAGAGACAGCCATGCTGCAGGCTCACCGAGGCTGCAGGTTAATAATGGGGACTGTAATTACACTGCCGTCCTTGAAGTGCCACTGAATTATAAAAATGATCCTGTGCCGTCTTCAGAGAGGATCTCTGTAATTCTCTGTAATGAATTTCACTCTTGATTCTCTTTTTCTATGCATGAGGAAATGGACACTGGTAAATAAGCCACTTGAGAAAAATCTGTACAAAATGAGAGTTTCTACATGACATTACGTGAAACAGGAGGATAAGAGGAATCACACAAAATATATTCCTCCACTTGAAGAGAATTCTCTTAAAGTCCTATAAATGAAAGGGTTGTTTCAGCCCTGTTAGCCCACGGACACAAGCTTGAAATACTAACTGTCACCATGCAGTGCAAGGGCAATCATTACTTAATAAAATCCATATATCTGTGATTGTGGGGATCAAAATATTAACTGTATGTGGGAAACATAGTGTGGACAACACACAGAGAGAAATTCAAAATACAGCAGCTGGGCAAGAAATGCAGTGCTGTATAAAGCCTGGAAGCCCTAAATCTCCATGGAAAAGTCAACCCCCAACACAATTTTAGCTCCACAGCACCTGCTGCCAAACAGGGCCCTCCCAAAAAAACACAAAACAAAACAGAGGAAACAGGGGAAAGAGTCAGTCTCCCAGGGAAAAGTCAGAACTGAAATAAATCTACAGACCAAAATGTAATCTGTTAGGTAACAGGTGCACTGGCTCAGAAGAAATCAAAGGTGAACATCCAGGGACAGACAGAGAGTCAAAGCTGTGATTGGATAGGATAAACCAGGGGTCAAAAGTCCCTGTAACTGAGCTGTGTATGTGTGTGGATACAACCAATAGGACTGAAACACAATTACAGGGGTCTGACCATGTAACATTAAGCCCTTTAGTCTATGAACATGACTAACAAACAGTGACAGAGATGCACAGAGGGACACGACATTGAGCAGGTTCACATCATGACACACAAGCGATTAAGAAGGAAATACCAGGGCAGAGTGTGTTCACAGAAAAGTGGACCACAGGTTTTTATTTCTTTGTCATTGTTTTGATTGTTTGTCTGTTTTTTGGGGTGGGTGGGGGGGGTGGGGGGGGTTGCTTCTCTCTTGCACATGCACAAAACATTCAGTGCTTTGTATTTTTCAAAGTAGTGTTTGTGTATGCTATACTGTGCCAACACACACACACACACACACACACACATTAAAAGCACATAAACACATGGACACACACAAATAAAATAGGGAGCGCAGGTCTATTATGAAATAGATTTGGAGACTGCGTAGGTGGAGTGAGTGACAGTATACATATTAGGATCATCAGTTACAACAGTACAGAGAGAACAATATAAGCAGTTAAAGACTTGTCCTGCTTTGCTTTGCATGTCCAAGTATGTGAGTAATAACAGTGACATTTGCACTACTCTAAAAAGTGTGTTCATCTTAGCTGAGCTGAGCAGCTAAAATCTTGAACACAGTAAAAAAATCTCATTATAAACACTCCTTTATCCATTTACAAGCTCAGCGGTTGCCAAAGATGAAGGCAGATTCTAAATATGAGTTAAAGCTGAAATTGCCTCTGAAGTATGAACCAACACTACAGGGGATAATTACACAAAAAAACACACACACCTAACCCCTGTCAAGGAGATATAAACACTTGCGATAGTTACATTTACAGTTACACAGTGTGTGGAAAGCAAATTAAGGAATAAAAAACTGGTAGAGTGTGATAAGAGTGTACTGGTGCATTCTGTATGTTTTTGAGGAAGGATGATATATAATACTCTATTGTGTCAATTACTAAGAGAAATAAAAAAGCACAATAAATAAGTACATACACACACAACATAGAAGACACAAGACAAACAGCCCGAGTCCATCCTTTGGGACAGATTCGGCAGAGAGGGTTTTGAATCCAGTAGACTTCAGCTATTACTTCTGCACGATAAGGCCTTAGCAAAGAGAGACGTGCGCTCCAAAGACACACACCGCACGCATTTTCACAATAACAGAAATGGAGATAAAGGGGAGAGAGGAAGGAAAAGAAAGTCAGCCAAGATCCAACTCACTCCACCTGCTCTGTTTCATGATTCCTTGAAGCTGACAGAAAACTAAACGAGACTGTAGCGTCCACGTCCCAATTTTCAGTCTCTCTCCCAGTCGGCAATAAACAATCTGCAAGAGGGAGACCTTACAGATCAACACTGTGTTTAGTCTACAATCTCTTTGCAATGACAGTGGTAATACGTGATAAATAAAAATATACATTACATGCATGTATATTCTATTTAAGGTTTCTGAGCTGAAACACAAATTTGTAGATTTACAACTTGTTGAGGTCAGGTACAATTTCCATGAATCATTCCTTGAAGTTACAGAAATGACAAAAAAGAAATGACTAATGATGATGATGAAGATCCAAAACTTTAGAGACGTTTGGCTCGTTTAGCTTTGTGTGTCTGTATGAAAAAAACAACAACAACCAGCAGCACAATGTAAATACAGCAAAGAAAAGATTTCCATTACAACTTCAATATGTGGCACCAAGCCAGTGAGATTCAACTATCAGAGCACTTTCCATTTACATTAAATAATCCCTGGGGAACCTGAGTGGAGAGTGCTCTGAATACTTGGATGCAGCATTTCACAGAAAACCCTTCAGCCTGAATCCCAACTGAATCCATTCAACTATCAATCAATACCAATTTCCTCTTCCATTAACTAAACACTACTTTACAAATGAGACAAATGGGGTCCAATATTGCACTGAAAATACTGGAGGCATTCCTCCATCATCTCCAGGGGTTGGTTTGCATATACATGTTGAGTGCATGGACTAACAGTGTGCCATGCATGTGTGTGTGTGTACATGTGCACATGTATTAGTGTGGTAGTTTTTTCTTCATGTTTGTGTCTGTGTGTCTGTGAATGTATGGGCTTACCAGCACTGAATGAATCATAAGGGGAGATGACTGTTCATCAATAAATAAGACATATGACACTTCTGAAATTAGAGTAGGTTCAATAGGATATTCCACACCAAAAAAAACTCCAGCCAGACACAATGCACATTATCTGCTGCCAGGAGGGCACAAGTGGGTTAGCAGCAGATTATGTGGATATACTGCTCTGTGTTTCAGTTCAGCTCTCAGGCATGTTATGAGGCCATAAAAACCACTTAGTCAAAACAGGCTCTCGTTGACTGCCCTGAACTTTAATTAAAATTCCACCGTACAACAAAACTCACAAATGCACGCACACACGCGCACACGCACACACACACCACAGCCTGATCAAAGCCACAGTTTTTTGTGGCATGAAGTGAAATTAGTTATAACAGAAAACTGGTTTATGGGGATTTTTTCTACTTTCACTGACAACACATAATGGAGATATAGACAATAAGAGATGTGATGGAGGGCTGCAAAAAACTTTCAAAATGATTCAAATGATTAATCTGGGCAAAGATTACATCCATTAAGAAAGAGAAAAAGCAAAAAAAATTAAATAAATATAGCCGCAAGCGGCAATCCCCGGGTTCTAACCTGTTGAGGCCCAAACCGGCCACCCCGACCCTCGCCGGCCACGGTCGACGACAGCGCCCGCTCCGTTCCTAAAGACTCCACGCGATACACACCCATTACCAGGCCCAGATATCTCCAAACCGGGTTTTCGGTCACACATTTGTGACACCCCATATTGGCCGAGTTCAAAATGTTTTGCGAGTCACATACTTTCAGAACATGCGCTTCAACTGGGAGAAGCAAAGTCTAGTGGCTGTGATATGAAATGAAACCATGAAACGATGAAACAACAAATGAATAGAATATGTTACCGGTGCCAGAGCTAGGGGTCCCTGGCCGGCAGCATAAACCGCTCAGGCGGCGGGCACTGAGCGGCTGAGCTACGGTGTGACTGAGCAACCAATCAATCTGTGGATCCAAACATAGGACACGGTCCCTCGTTAGCTACTGTTGCTTCCGCTAAGCGCCTTTATCGTCTGCGCCCGCTCTTCAAAGTTCACATTCCATATAATCAACATTACAACATACCGTACCAACTACTAGTACTCTCAAGCACACACACACACATTCTTGTTCAACCGACCTCATGGGGACGTGAACGTCCGATCACGAACCACGACAATATAGTAAGTGTTTCACAACTTAAAGCATTCATTTTAACTTCAGTGCTTTAACACATGCTGTTACTCATTTCAACTTAACAAAACTGTATCAACCATACACTTTACCAACCTGTGGATCCAAACATAGGACACGTTCCCTCGTTAGCTACTGTCGCTTCCGCTAAGCGCCTCTATTGTCTGCGCCCGCACAGAGCAAGCAGAGCAGAGCAGAGAATGCTTGGATCCACTGGTCTTGGAGCACCCTCTGCTGGTGCAAACGGTTATTACAAAATGTAAAAAATAAAAAGTTCGAATATTCAAATGAAAAAGGGGGGGTGTCTATTAATAAAAAAAAAAACTATATATGTGGCTATTATCACATCCACTACAAATAGAATAGAATAGAATAGAATAGAATAGAATAAAATAGAATATAAATGACTTTATTGATCCCAAAGGGAAATTGATTTGTCTTTTAGCTCATCTTCCATTTGCATTAGAATTAAACAGTCTGATGGCTGTGGGTATGAAAGATCTACAGTATCTTTCTGTCCTGCACCCAAGAGCGCCCACGGTCGACGACAGCGCCCACTCCGTTCCTAAAGGCTCCACGCCATACACACCCATTACCAGGCCCAGATATCTCCAAACCAGGTTTTCGGTCACACATTTGTGACACCCCATATTGGCCCAGTTCAAAATGTTTTGGTAGTCACATACTTTCAGAACATGCGCTTCAACTGGGAGAAGCAAAGTCTAGTGGCTGTGAGCTTTTACTCAACCTTTGCTTTATTTTGTTGTGTCAATGTATGTTTTTCTCAACTACTGATGGATACTTCTGTGGGGAGAGGAGATTCTTCAGGAGGATGACACCCTGTTCCATCTGGGATGAGGAGGTGTTTTTGTGGTTGCTATGCTGGTGGTGCAGAGGTTAAAGGCTTGGAAGTGGAGATGAAGTGAAGGTCCTTTCTGCCGTCAGTCATCATGCAAAATATCAACTCTCTGCCCAACAAGAATAATGAGGAGCTGGAGATATAGATGAAGACTCAGGCAGTAGACATTTTTTCAAATCAAAACAATACTTGTATACATCCCACCAACGGCTACTGCCAAAGTTCCATGTGATATTCTCCATGAAGTCGTTGCTAGGATACAGACTAAACATCCTGAGGCACTTGGCTTCAGTCATGTCTCCCTGATGGACTCACTGAGGATGTGGTGGAGAGATACACGCTGGTGGAGGCCATTCTGAACAACTCAGATCATCCTCTTCATGAACAATGAAATGCAATGATATGAAATGAAACCATGAAACAACAAATGAATAGAATAGAATAGAATAGAATAGAATAGAACAATGAAATGCAATAATATGAAATGATATGAAATATGAAATGAAACGATGAAACAACAAATGAATAGAATAGAATAGAATAGAATAGAAATAGAATAGAATAGAATAGAATAAAATAGAAATGACTTTATTGATCCCAAAGGGAAATTGATTTGTCTTTTAGCTCATCTTCCATTTGCATTAGAATTAAACAGTCTGATGGCTGTGGGTATGAAAGATCTACGGTATCTTTCTGTCCTGCACCCAAGAGATAGGAGCCGTCCACCACCGCTGCTTCTTTGATCCATCAAGGTGTTATGAAGTGGATGATCCGTGTTGTTCAGTATGGCCTCCACCATCCTCATTGTGTATCTCTCCACCACCTCCTCCAGAGAGTCCATCTTTACTCCCATCACAGAGCCAGCCTTCTTGACAAGCTTATCCAGCCTCTTTGCCTGCTTTTTTCCTAAACTTCCTCCCCAGCAGACTGCAGCATAAAATAAAACACTTGCCACCACAGACTGATAGAACATCTGCAGCATCTTATTACAGATGTTTAGAGATCTAAGCTTTCTAAGGAAAAAGAGGCGCCTCTGCCCTTTTTTGTAGAGTGCATCTGTGTTAACAGACCAGTCCAACTTGTTATCAAGATGAACACCTAGATATTTATAGGTTGTCACCACCTCAATGTCCACTCCACAAGTGTTGAGTGGCTGAAGAGTGGGCTTGGACCTACGGAAATCCATGATCATTTCCTTTGTCTTTGAGGTGTTCAGCATGAGGCAGTTCTGGTGACTCCAGTCACTGAAGGCTTTTATCAAATCCCTATATTCACATTCATACTGTTTTTCACATTATGCAAGTTATTAAAAAAATCCCTAATAACCACCCTAATGGTGCAAGAGGCTTTTTTGTAGAGGACCATCAGGAGGACATGTGTGTAAAATTTCAAGTCAATAGCACACCAAACGTGGTGAAATTCTGTCCGACGGTCTTTGAGATATGCATGTGTGGCATTTATAGCGCCCCCTATGGGCTGAGCTCGAAACGCTTTGGTAGGCAGCTTCCCAGTCACCTTGTGACCCTACCCACCAAGATTGGTGACGATAGGGCAATGGGTGTGGGAGTTATGGCCGATCATTTCTAAGCTCCGCCCATCGCGGAGATTCATTGGTCCGTGGCGGCCATGTTTTTTATCCGATCTGGCTCATTTATAATAGAAATTTGTATTTTCATCCCCCGAGGCCGTATACCGAATTTGGTGTTGATAGAGTCAATCTTTCAAAAGTTCTATTCATTTTACTGTTTTTCACATTATGCAAATTATTGAAAAATCCGTCATAATCACCCTAATGGTCCCAGAGGCTTTTTTGTAGAGGACCATCAGGAGGACATGTGTGTAAAATTTCAAGTCAATAGCAGTCATATGTGGGCGGGGAGAGCCATTTGAAGTTCACACGCCATGTAACAGCGCCCCCGTTAGGCCGAATGGGGTCAAATTTTATGACAAGCATTTGCATGTCATTTATAATCCATGTACCGATTTTCATGTCCCTAGGTCCTTCCAGCTCATCATAAATTCAAAAAACGTAAACAACAGCAGTTAACGACCAACAGGCCACGCCCACTTTCACCAATCAACATGGCACTCAAGATATAAGTTAACAGTCCCCCCTAGAGTATGCATACCAAATTTGGTGAAATTCTGTTCAATGGTCTTTCAGATATGCATGTGTGGCATTTATAGCGCCCCCTATGGGCTGAGCTCGAAACGCTTTGGTAGGCAGCTTCCCAGTCACCTTGTGACCCTACCCACCAAGATTGGTGATGATAGGGCAATGGGTGTGGGAGTTATGGCCAATCATTTCTAAGCTCCGCCCATCGCGGAGATTCATTGGTCCGTGGCGGCCATGTTTTTTATCCGATCTGGCTCATTTATAATAGAAATTTGTATTTTCATCCCCGAGGCCGTATACCAAATTTGGTGTTGACAGAGTCAATCTTTCAAAAGTTCTATTCATTTTACTGTTTTTCACATTATGCAAATTAGCAAAAAATCTATCATGACGGACTTTAATGGTCTCATTGGCTTTTTTGTAGAGCACATTGAGCTGGACCTGTGTGTCAAATTTCAAGTCAATCGGACTTACGGTGTGAGGGGCGTGGCCTTCCAAAAAAATAATTTTTAATCCTTAATTACAGCGCCACCATCTGGCCAACTGGGCTCATATTTTAATAGAAGTTGATGCACATCATTTCCAATCATTGGGCCAAGTTTCAGCTTTCTGGCCTATTCCAGCTCACGGGAATTTGAGCTCAAGCGGCAGACGACAAATAATAATAATAAATATAGCCGCAAGCGGCAATCCCCGGGTTCTAACCTGTTGAGGCCCAAACCGGCAACTCCGACCCTCGCCGGCCACGGTCGACGACAGCGCCCGCTCCGTTCCTAAAGGCTCCACGCGATACACACCCATTACCAGGCCCAGATATCTCCAAACCGGGTTTTTGGTCACACATTTGTGACACCCCATATTGGCCGAGTTCAAAATGTTTTGGGAGTCTCATACTTTCAGAACATGCGCTTCAACTGGGAGAAGCAAAGTCTAGTGGCTGTGATATGAAATGAAACCATGAAACGATGAAACAACAAATGAATAGAATATGTTACCGGCGCCAGAGCTAGGGGTCCCTGGCCGGCAGCATAAACCGCTCAGGCGGCGGGCACTGAGCGGCTGAGCTACGGTGTGACTGAGCAACCAATCAATCTGTGGATCCAAACATAGGACACGGTCCCTCGTTAGCTACTGTTGCTTCCGCTAAGCGCCTTTATCGTCTGCGCCCGCTCTTCAAAGTTCACATTCCATATAATCAACATTACAACATACCGCACCAACTACTAGTACTCTCAAGCACACACACACACATTCTTGTTCAACCGACCTCATGGGGACGTGAACGTCCGATCACGAACCACGACAATATAGTAAGTGTTTCACAACTTAAAGCATTCATCTTAACTTCAGTGCTTTAACACATGCTGTTACTCATTTCAACTTAACAAAACTGTATCAACCATACACTTTACCAACCTGTGGATCCAAACATAGGACACGTTCCCTCGTTACCTACTGTCGCTTCCGCTAAGCGCCTCTATTGTCTGCGCCCGCACAGAGCAAGCAGAGCAAGCAGAGCAGAGAATGCTTGGATCCACTGGTCTTGGAGCACCCTCTGCTGGTGCAAACGGTTATTACAAAATGTAAAAAATAAAAGGTTCGAATATTAAAATGAAAAAGGGGGGGTGTCCGTTAATAAAAAAACTATATATGTGGCTATTATCACATCCACTACAAATAGAATAGAATAGAATAGAATAAAATAGAATAGAAATGACTTTATTGATCCCAAAGGGAAATTGATTTGTCTTTTAGCTCATCTTCCATTTGCATTAGAATTAAACAGTCTGATGGCTGTGGGTATGAAAGATATACGGTATCTTTCTGTCCTGCACCCAAGAGATAGGAGCCGTCCACCATCCGCTGCTTCTTTGATCCATTAAGGTGTTATGAAGTGGATGATCCGTGTTGTTCAGTATGGCCTCCACCATCCTCATTGTGTATCTCTCCACCACCTCCTCCAGAGAGTCCATCTTTACTCCCATCACAGAGCCAGCCTTCTTGACAAGCTTATCCAGCCTCTTTGCCTGCTTTTTTCCTAAACTTCCTCCCAGCAGACTGCAGCATAAAATAAAACACTTGCCACCACAGACTGATAGAACATCTGTAGCATCTTATTACAGATGTTTAGAGATCTAAGCTTTCTAAGGAAAAAGAGGCGCCTCTGCCCTTTTTTGTAGAGTGCATCTGTGTTAACAGACCAGTCCAACTTGTTATCAAGATGAACACCTAGATATTTATAGGTTGTCACCACCTCAATGTCCACTCCACAAGTGTTGACTGGCTGAAGAGTGGGCTTGGACCTACGGAAATCCATGATCATTTCCTTTGTCTTTGAGGTGTTCAGCATGAGGCAGTTCTGGTGACTCCAGTCACTGAAGGCTTTTATCAAATCCCTATATTCACATTCATACTGTTTTTCACATTATGCAAGTTATTAAAAAAATCCATAATAACCACCCTAATGGTGCAAGAGTCTTTTTTGTAGAGGACCATCAGGAGGACATGTGTGTAAAATTTCAAGTCAATAGCACACCAAACGTGGTGAAATTCTGTCCAACGGTCTTTGAGATATGCATGTGTGGCATTTATAGCGCCCCCTATGGGCTGAGCTCGAAACGCTTTGGTAGGCAGCTTCCCAGTCACCTTGTGACCCTACCCACCAAGATTGGTGACGATAGGGCAATGGGTGTGGGAGTTATGGCCGATCATTTCTAAGCTCCGCCCATCGCGGAGATTCATTGGTCCGTGGCGGCCATGTTTTTTATCCGACCTGGCTCATTTATAATAGAAATTTGTATTTTCATCCCCCGAGGCCGTATACCAAATTTGGTGTTGATAGAGTCAATCTTTCAAAAGTTCTATTCATTTTACTGTTTTTCACATTATGCAAATTATTGAAAAATCCGTCATAATCACCCTAATGGCCCCAGAGGCTTTTTTGTAGAGGACCATCAGGAGGACATGTGTGTAAAATTTCAAGTCAATAGCACTCATATCTGGGCGGGGAGAGCCATTTGAAGTTCACACGCCATGTAACAGCGCCCCCGTTAGGCCGAATGGGGTCAAATTTTTTGACAAGCATTTGCATGTCATTTATAATCCATGTACCGATTTTCATGTCCCTAGGTCCTTCCAGCTCATCATAAATTCAAAAAACGTAAACAACAGCAGTTAACGACCAACAGGCCACGCCCACTTTCACCAATCAACATGGCACTCAAGATATAAGTTAACAGTCCCCCCTAGAGTATGCATACCAAATTTGGTGAAATTCTGTTCAATGGTCTTTGAGATATGCATGTGTGGCATTTATAGCGCCCCCTATAGGCTGAGCTCAAAACGCTTTGGTAGGCAGCTTCCCAGTCCCGTTGTGAACCTACCCACCAAGATTGGTGACGATAGGGCAAGGGGTGTGGGAGTTATGGCCAATCATTTCTAAGCTCCGCCCATCGCGGAGATTCATTGGTCCGTGGCGGCCATGTTTTTTATCCGATCTGGCTCATTTATAATAGAAATTTGTATTTTCATCCCCTGAGGCTGTATACCAAATTTGGTGTTGATAGAGTCAATCTTTCACAAGTTCTATTCATTTTACTGTTTTTCACATTATGCAAATTAGCAAAAAATCTATCATGACGGACTTTAATGGTCCCAGAGGCTTTTTTGTAGAGCACATTGAGCTGGACCTGTGTGTCAAATTTCAAGTCAATCGGACTTACGGTGTGAGGGGCGTGGCCTTCCAAAAAAGTCATTTTTAAGCCTTAATTACAGCGCCACCATCTGGCCAACTGGGCTCATATTTTAATAGAAGTTGATGCACATCATTTCCAATCATTGGGCCAAGTTTCAGCTTTCTGGCCTATTCCAGCTCACGGGAATTTGAGCTCAAGCGGCAGACGACAAATAATAATAATAATAATAATAATAATAAACCGGTAGGATTTTAGAAGGGTTCTACCCCTTCGGGGTTAGAACCCTAAATATAGCCGCAAGCGGCAATCCCGGGTTCTAACCTGTTGAGGCCCAAACCGGCCACCCCGACCCTCGCCGGTCACGGTCGACGACAGCGCCCGCTCCGTTCCTAAAGGCTCCACGCGATACACACCCATTACCAGGCCCAGATATCTCCAAACCGGGTTTTCGGTCACACATTTGTGACACCCCATATTGGCCGAGTTCAAAATGTTTTGCGAGTCACATACTTTCAGAACATGCGCTTCAACTGGGAGAAGCAAAGTCTAGTGGCTGTGATATGAAATGAAACGATGAAACGATGAAACAACAAATGAATAGAATATGTTACCGGCGCCAGAGCTAGGGGTCCCTGGCCGGCAGCATAAACCGCTCAGGCGGCGGGCACTGAGCGGCTGAGCTACGGTGTGACTGAGCAACCAATCAATCTGTGGATCCAAACATAGGACACGGTCCCTCGTTAGCTACTGTTGCTTCCGCTAAGCGCCTTTATCGTCTGCGCCCGCTCTTCAAAGTTCACATTCCATATAATCAACATTACAACATACCGTACCAACTACTAGTACTCTCAAGCACACACACACACATTCTTGTTCAACCGACCTCATGGGGACGTGAACGTCCGATCACGAACCACGACAATATAGTAAGTGTTTCACAACTTAAAGCATTCATCTTAACTTCAGTGCTTTAACACATGCTGTTACTCATTTCAACTTAACAAAACTGTATCAACCATACACTTTACCAACCTGTGGATCCAAACATAGGACACGTTCCCTCGTTGGCTACTGTCGCTTCCGCTAAGCGCCTCTATTGTCTGCGCCTGCACAGAGCAAGCAGAGCAGAGCAGAGAATGCTTGGATCCACTGGTCTTGGAGCACCCTCTACTGGTGCAAACGGTTATTACAAAATGTAAAAAATAAAAGGTTCGAATATTCAAATGAAAAAGGGGGGGTGTCTGTTAATAAAAAAAAACTATATATGTGGCTATTATCACATCCACTACAAATAGAATAGAATAGAATAGAATAGAAATTACTTTACTGATCCCAAAGGGAAATTGATTTGTCTTTTAGCTCATCTTCCATTTGCATTAGAATTAAACAGTCTGATGGCTGTGGGTATGAAAGATCTACGGTATCTTTCTGTCCTGCACCCAAGAGCCGGCCACGGTCGACGACAGCGCCCGCTCCGTTCCTAAAGGCTCCACGCCATACACACCCATTACCAGGCCCAGATATCTCCAAACCAGGTTTTCGGTCACACATTTGTGACACCCCATATTGGCCCAGTTCAAAATGTTTTGGTAGTCACATACTTTCAGAACATGCGCTTCAACTGGGAGAAGCAAAGTCTAGTGGCTGTGAGCTTTTACTCAACCTTTGCTTTATTTTGTTGTGTCAATGTATGTTTTTCTCAACTACTGATGGATACTTCTGTGGGGAGAGGAGATTCTTCAGGAGGATGACACCCTGTTCCATCTGGGATGAGGAGGTGTTTTTGTGGTTGCTATGCTGGTGGTGCAGAGGTTAAAGGCTTGGAAGTGGAGATGAAGTGAAGGTCCTTTCTGCCCTCAGTCATCATGCAAAATATCAACTCTCTGCCCAACAAGAATAATGAGGAGCTGGAGATATAGATGAAGACTCAGGCAGTAGACATTTTTTCAAATCAAAACAATACTTGTATACATCCCACCAACAGAGAACGCTTGGATCCACTGGTCTTGGAGCACCCTCTGCTGGTGCAAACGGTTATTACAAAATGTAAAAAATAAAAGGTTCGAATATTCAAATGAAAAAGGGGGGGTGTCTGTTAATAAAAAAAAACTATATATGTGGCTATTATCACATCCACTACAAATAGAATAGAATAGAATAGAATAGAAATGACTTTATTGATCCCAAAGGGAAATTGATTTGTCTTTTAGCTCATCTTCCATTTGCATTAGAATTAAACAGTCTGATGGCTGTGGGTATGAAAGATCTACGGTATCTTTCTGTCCTGCACCCAAGAGATAGGAGCCGTCCACCACCGCTGCTTCTTTGATCCATCAAGGTGTTATGAAGTGGATGATCCGTGTTGTTCAGTATGGCCTCCACCATCCTCATTGTGTATCTCTCCACCACCTCCTCCAGAGAGTCCATCTTTACTCCCATCACAGAGCCAGCCTTCTTGACAAGCTTATCCAGCCTCTTTGCCTGCTTTTTTCCTAAACTTCCTCCCCAGCAGACTGCAGCATAAAATAAAACACTTGCCACCACAGACTGATAGAACATCTGCAGCATCTTATTACAGATGTTTAGAGATCTAAGCTTTGTAAGGAAAAAGAGGCGCCTCTGCCCTTTTTTGTAGAGTGCATCTGTGTTAACAGACCAGTCCAACTTGTTATCAAGATGAACACCTAGATATTTCTAGGTTGTCACCACCTCAATGTCCACTCCACAAGTGTTGACTGGCTGAAGAGTGGGCTTGGACCTACGGAAATCCATGATCATTTCCTTTGTCTTTGAGGTGTTCAGCATGAGGCAGTTCTGGTGACTCCAGTCACTGAAGGCTTTTATCAAATCCCTATATTCACATTCATACTGTTTTTCACATTATGCAAGTTATTAAAAAAATCCCTAATAACCACCCTAATGGTGCAAGAGGCTTTTTTGTAGAGGACCATCAGGAGGACATGTGTGTAAAATTTCAAGTCAATAGCACACCAAACGTGGTGAAATTCTGTCCGACGGTCTTTGAGATATGCATGTGTGGCATTTATAGCGCCCCCTATGGGCTGAGCTCGAAACGCTTTGGTAGGCAGCTTCCCAGTCACCTTGTGACCCTACCCACCAAGATTGGTGACGATAGGGCAATGGGTGTGGGAGTTATGGCCGATCATTTCTAAGCTCCGCCCATCGCGGAGATTCATTGGTCCGTGGCGGCCATGTTTTTTATCCGACCTGGCTCATTTATAATAGAAATTTGTATTTTCATCCCCCGAGGCCGTATACCAAATTTGGTGTTGATAGAGTCAATCTTTCAAAAGTTCTATTCATTTTACTGTTTTTCACATTATGCAAATTATTGAAAAATCCGTCATAATCACCCTAATGGTCCCAGAGGCTTTTTTGTAGAGGACCATCAGGAGGACATGTGTGTAAAATTTCAAGTCAATAGCACTCATATCTGGGCGGGGAGAGCCATTTGAAGTTCACACGCCATGTAACAGCGCCCCCGTTAGGCCGAATGGGGTCAAATTTTTTGACAAGCATTTGCATGTCATTTATAATCCATGTACCGATTTTCATGTCCCTAGGTCCTTCCAGCTCATCATAAATTCAAAAAACGTAAACAACAGCAGTTAACGACCAACAGGCCACGCCCACTTTCACCAATCAACATGGCACTCAAGATATAAGTTAACAGTCCCCCCTAGAGTATGCATACCAAATTTGGTGAAATTCTGTTCAATGGTCTTTGAGATATGCATGTGCGGCATTTATAGCGCCCCTTTAGGCTGAGCTCAAAACGCTTTGGTAGGCAGCTTCCCAGTCACCTTGTGACCCTACCCACCAAGATTGGTGATGATAGGGCAAGGGGTGTGGGAGTTATGGCCAATCATTTCTAAGCTCCGCCCATCGCGGAGATTCATTGGTCCGTGGCGGCCATATTTTTGATCCGATCTAGCTCATTTATAATAGAAATTTGTATTTTCATCCCCCGAGGCTGTATACCAAATTTGGTGTTGATAGAGTCAATCTTTCACAAGTTCTATTCATTTTACTGTTTTTCACATTATGCAAATTAGCAAAAAATCTATCATGGCGGACTTTAATGGTCCAGAGGCTTTTTTGTAGAGCAGATTGAGCTGGACCTGTGTGTGAAATTTCAAGTCAATCGGACTTACGGTGTGAGGGGCGTGGCCTTCCAAAAAAGTCATTTTTAAGCCTTAATTACAGCGCCACCATCTGGCCAACTGGGCTCATATTTTAATAGAAGTTGATGCACATCATTTCCAATCATTGGGCCAAGTTTCAGCTTTCTGGCCTATTCCAGCTCACGGGAATTTGAGCTCAAGCGGCAGACGACAAATAATAATAATAATAATAATAAACCGGTAGGATTTTAGAAGGGTTCTACCCCTTCGGGGTTAGAACCCTAATAAACCGGTAGGATTTTAGAAGGGTTCTACCCCTTCGGGGTTAGAACCCTAATTAAAACTTTGAATGGGCAGATGGAATAAACAGAAAAAAGACAAAAACAGAAATCAACATGACAACGAATCCATTTATATGCAAGGAGACAAAGTAAATATTAATTAGGACTAAACATGAGAAATTGAAAATGTTCAAAAACACTACTTTTTTAAAGCGTGCAGGTGCAAAGTATTCCATGTCACTGAACCTCTGTGGAGTAAATCAACCGTGAAAACTGGTATTGAGGCGATGAATTTTACAGCGTTTCTCTTCACTTTTCACACATACGTATTGCAAATTACTGAATCGCTGGCCTCAACACTTGTTCTACAGGGGAACACAGGATTTGGCCTTTTCAGCTCCTAAATCTCCACCTTTTAGCCACAATCTCAAACTGGAAGAGTGGCAACGTGACACACATCTAAAGACTAAGCTGGTTATCTGGCAGCTCACAAAGCTCTTTTTTTCCAGTGAGAGCAGTCATCAGTGGCAAACTAAAGAGAAGATAAAACAAAAATGACTATTTGTCACTTCCCACAAATTCTAATAATAATTGCATATGTGACACCAGAATTGAATGAATCTGATTTTCCAGACTCACTGTTTAGAACTTCAGCCCCCTACTTTCCTTCTGTTATGACACAAAAAGTATTTTTTGTGTTGAAATCAATTTTTTGGTCAGCATTTCAGTCACCTGTAACCAGCATTTACAGGTGATGCCTGACTGTGATTTTTAAAAGTATGAAATGATGTGCTGTGCTATCATTTAAGCATAGCTTTGCAATTTAACCCTGACTGCTGCAAGAAAGAAATGAATAACTGCCTATTGGGAGAGTTCACAGCTCATATTTTAAGGGCAAACTATATGTAGCAAAGCTGCTTTTGAAAACTTAGACATCAACCACAGTCATTTATTTCTCTTCCTGAATTTAATGTCATGACACCAGTGTCTTTATGGAGGAGGAAGCCTGTATTTAGCCCTGGGCGCTGTGTGGAGCCAGACTCTCGTTTCTCACAGCAATGGCAGGTAATTTCCAAGCTCTGCACTTCCATTCCTGCATAACAATAACCTGTTCCTGCTTTGCTCATTAATAACTACATCATGACAGTTTTCCTCCTGTTATTAGAGATGCCACTCCCAGCTGCCCCACAGAAACCTGTAATGCCATAAAACCATTGGAAATAATCCCACATGATCAAAAGAGTTCTATACTTTGCCTCAAAAATAAAAACAACAACAAAAAAACTGTTTACCATCTGCCCTTCCTTTTAAATGATTCTGAGGCTCTATTGCATTATTCCATTTGACTTACACAAATGTCACTTTGAACTCTGCACCAGGTGTAAGGTCGAGCCCATAAACCTTAAGTCCATTTCATTCATTCTCAGCTTGTAGCTCCTCAAACACCTGACATTTTAGACCCAATTAGCAATGATCGGAAATCTGACTTCACCATGATGGCTGGAAAAATATCTCTCAAAACATATCCTAAAGTACACCTCTTTAATATCTATTAACCATAGGAAATGGGTAATTCAGTTGAAAGTTTAAGTGATTCCTCACAGATTTATATGATCATTCAAGTGAGAAGCCGTCTCACGTGGACACAAACATGGATTTTGGTGATGTGTTCTGGGTGACTTGGTCTGAGCAAAACACAGAAGAAAAAGGAATCCTATCTTATTTGTTCTAAGGTTTTGACATGAAATCAATGCAATGAAAAAAAATTCAAAACTGACCATGACCTGAAGAAATGCCTGGGTATAAGACTGTGTAAACTGCAGCACGTACATGTACACCATTAGAGCAGATGTCTGTCAGGAGAGGTTAGAAAATGGGCACATGCTACTGAAGTCTGCATCTGTTGTCTATCCTTTGTTTATTTCCTTAGGGCATAATTCCAAGATGGCGCCACGGACGGCTGCCTCGGTGTTTTGGTGCGCTCTTGTATCTCTTGTTTTGTGTTTTAATTTAGATTTCTGCCACTGCTCTGGCGGCTACTACTCCAGGGTTGAGCTCATTAACATCAGAGCTACTACTCCGGACGACTTATTTCCATCTTTTTTGACTTCCACTGCTATTTTAACGCTCATCCTGACCAAGGAGGCCCGCAACAAGGTGAGACCCCGCAGAAGAGGAAAGCGCTCGGGCGCGCTTGTGAGACTCCGCCGGCGCGGACTACGTACAGCGCTCCCCGGCGTATTCCTCTCTAACGTGCGCTCACTGTGCAACAAGATGGACGAGCTGACCCTGCTGCTCAACAAAAACAGAGACTTTTCCACGTCTTGTGTCTTATGCTTCACGGAGACGTGGCTGTGTGAACTTATACCGGACTCGACGCTACAACTGAGCGGATTCCACCTCTTCAGAGCGGATAGGAACACACAGCTTTCCGGTAAAACAAAAGGCGGGGGAATCTGTTTTTATATTCACAACGGCTGGTGTAAGGATGTGTCAGTACTGTCTCAACACTGTTCCCCGGACCTAGAGGCCTTCATCATCAGATGCAAACCCTTCTACTCGCCCCGTGAGTTCTCTTCATTCATCCTCGTCGGTGTCTACATCCCGCCGCAAGCAAATGCTCGCGAGGCACAGCGCGTGCTAGCTGACGAGATACTACGAGTGGAGCGGACAAACCCGGATGCCTTGGCCATCGTCCTGGGGGATTTTAACAAAAGTAATCTCTCCCAGGAACTCCCAAAATTCAAACAGTTTATTAAATGTCCGACCAGAGAGGGGAATGTACTAGATCACTGCTACACCACCATCAGCGGTGCCTATCATGCTGTCCCTCGCGCTGCACTGGGCCAGTCCGACCACATCATGGTTCACCTGATTCCAGCATACAGGCAGAAATTAAAACTCTGCAAACCGGCTGTGAGGTCATCAAAGAAGTGGACCAATGAGGCTGTGGGAGAACTTCAGGAATGTTTGGACCGCACAAACTGGGATGTTTTTAGGTCTGCCACCAACAGTCTGGATGAGTACACGGACACTGTAACGTCCTACATCAACTTCTGTGAGGACAGCATCATTCCATCATGCACCAGGGTGAGTTACAATAACGACAAACCCTGGTTCACAGCCACACTCAGACGGCTCAGGTCAAAGAAGGAGGCTGCATTCAGAAGTGGGGACATAGACAGATACAAGGAGGCCAGGTACCGGTTTAGCAAAGAGGTGAGAAGAGCTAAATCAGTGCATGGTGAGAGAATGAAACAACAATTCTCAGCCAACGACTCTGCCTCTGTCTGGAAAGGGCTCAAGGCTATCACCAACTACAAGCCCAGAGCCCCCCACTCTGTTAACGACCTACGTCTGGCCAACAGCCTGAACGAGTTCTATTGCCGCTTTGAAAGACAATGGGACAGACCCGACATCCCCCACTCCTCCGACCATCAGCCCCTGACCAGCAGCAATTCCTCTTCCACACCTGGATCACCTACACAACCCCCCACCCCAGCACCACCCTCCCCCACACCTCTCTCTATCAAGGAAGGAGAGGTGAATAGACTGTTTAAACGGCTGAACCCCCGTAAAGCCGCAGGCCCAGACTCTGTCTCCCCATCCACCCTGAAGCACTGTGCCGATCAGCTGTCTCCAGTGTTCACACACATTTTCAACACCTCACTGGAGACCTGTCATGTGCCAGTCTGCTTCAAGATGTCAACCATCGTCCCAGTTCCCAAAAAGACAAGGATCACAGGCCTTAATGACTACAGACCCGTTGCACTGACTTCTGTGGTCATGAAGTCTTTTGAGCGCCTCGTCTTGACCCACTTGAAAGCCTTTACGGACAATCTCCTAGACCCACTACAATTCGCCTACAGAGCCAACAGATCTGTAGATGATGCTGTAAACATGGCCCTCCACTTCATTCTCCAGCACCTGGACTCCCCAGGATCCTACGCCAGGATCCTGTTTGTGGACTTTAGCTCCGCCTTTAACACAATCGTTCCAGCTCTGCTCTGTGACAAGCTCTCCCAGCTAAACGTACCTGACTCCATGTGCAGGTGGATCACGGACTTCCTGACGGACAGAAGGCAGGTTGTGAGGCTGGGGAAGCATGTCTCTGACACCCGGACCATCAACACTGGATCCCCCCAAGGCTGCGTCCTTTCTCCGCTGCTGTTCTCCCTGTACACTAACAGCTGCACATCTAGTCACCAGTCTGTCAAACTCCTGAAATTTGCCGATGACACCACCCTCATTGGCCTCATCTCTGATGGGGACGAATCGGCCTACAGGAACGAGATGGACCGCTTGGTGTCATGGTGTAGCATGAACAATCTGGAGCTCAACGCTCTCAAGACAGTGGAGATGATAGTAGACTTCAGAAGGGACCCCCCTGCTCTGCCCCTGTCACCCTCTGCGACTCTCCGGCGACCCTTGTTGAGTCTTTCCGCTTCCTGGGTACCATCATCTCCCAGGAGCTCAAATGGGAGGAAAACATCAGCTCCCTCACCAAGAAGGCTCAGCAGAGGATATACTTCTTGCGGCAGCTGAAGAAGTTTCAGCTCCCTGTGAAGATGCTGGTTAACTTTTACACTGCCACCATTGAATCCATCCTCACTTCCTCCATAACAGTCTGGTTTGCTGCAGCTACGGTCAGAGACAAGGCCAAACTGCAGCGTGTCATCCACTCTGCTGAGAGAGTGATCGGCTGCAGCCTCCCATCTCTCCAGGAGCTGTACGTCTCCAGGACTCGGAGACGTGCAGCTAGAATTGCTGCTGACCCCTCTCACCCTGGACACACACTTTTTCAGTCCCTCCCTCTGGTAAGAGGCACCGGTCCATCCGGACCAGGACCTCTCGCCACAAGAACAGTTTCTTCCCCACTGCAGTCACCTTACTGAACAATGCCCCAGCCCCCCCCTAGATAATCCCCAATCCCATAGACAGCCTCTCTGCACTATAAATACCAAATATACCAAACTTGTAAATACCAAATACCATAATTTATTATTTATTTCTTCTTCTTAAGTTTTTATCTTTTTATCTTATTCCTATTCTCATTTATATTATGTTTTGCACTCAACACCAAAACAAATTCCTAGTGCTGTAAAGTGTTTACTGCTCTTGGCAATAAAAACGATTCTGATTCTGATCTAGGTCTTGTGCGGGCCAATACCTAATATGCTAGCTGAATGTTGCTATGCAACGACCAAAAAAAAAAAAAAAGAAAAAGAAAAGATAAATAAAAAGCAAAGTTGTTATCTATTTGAGGCAAACAAAACATTGTTTTCCACCATGGCACAAAAATAGTATAAATCAAAGGTAGGCTAAGCCGACTGCAGCTCCCAGTCAGAGTTGTGATATTTCGCAGGCTAATACAGTGATCCCATTACTTCTCTATATGGATTCATTTTCGGCTACAAAGCCTCTTAACAAGCTTTGCCTGCACAGGGTGTAAGCTCAGCACAATACACATGTGTAACACCTACACACGCAGATACATTCACATTATGCACATATACACACACAAAAACAATAGGGCATGGTTAAACCATTAATGTAATGATATCGCACTTATTAAAAATACATTAAATCTGTTAAATACTGACCAAGTCTCCTCCTTTGAGTACGGTGCTTCACCGTTTCTATCCTTACCCTCTGAAATATCCACTGACTAAACACAGCACATAAATGTATGATCGCATACAGTACATAGACACTTTTGAACACAGACACGTAAGTAAAAGGAAGCCTCCTGAGGTCTGTCAGTGAGGTCTATTGAGTTGCTAGAAATGTGTCTTTTATGTACTTGCTCTAAATATAGGATATATGGGGGAGGCAAATAGTGGAGAGGAAGAAATCCAGGCTGAGGTTGTTTCCAGCTGTATATTACAGTACACCACAGTGCATTTCTCCCTCAAGACCCTTCTGAAGTGAAGTGATAGTTTCATGTAGACTGCGAAAGCTGCACTTTACATATGTTTAACCTCTCTTTCTTGTGTTTCTTGGAGTACAAAAATTACATTGTAGTCCACAGAAAAAAATCATATTCTTAAAAAAAAATAAGCTGGAAAAACAATATAAGAATTTAAGCATCACATTAAAAATTATATTGAAACTCTTTGTGATTTACCTGTGGATGTCAATTAACCCTGAGAATAATAACAAATGTTCTATTAGTCATCTCCCATTTAAAATCCCACCCTGACCTCAATAAATGAATTAAATCAAGTACATAAATGTGGTACTTCAAAACCTACGCTGAGCCACACTTCCATTCAGCTAACATTAGTCATACATAGTAAGGTGTTTGTCAGCAACTCAATAATGTTGTCACTTCAGTGAATCATCATCATTCTGCACTGCCACTTTTCATCTGACTCGTCTTCCTCTCTCCTGCCCTCTACTCGCTCTCTCCTCCACATCATAAGACCATACGATAGCATCACTGCTACAAAAAATCACTGTTCCACCGCCAGGTCTGGGACTTATGGTACAGTTATTAAAATCGGGGCACTGTATTATATTTTTTGCACAAACCATTGAGACAGATAAACACACCCATATATCTCTCTCATCGCACCATGCCAGTCACAAAACCCTGATAAATGCTCTCCATTACACTTTCCTTGCCGAAATAAGCTGCTCCATTAAATGCCATTACTGAGCCTCTCCTGAGTATGCAGCCCGGTAATGTGTAATGTGACAAAGTACAGAACCTGTGCAGGGCTCAAGCAGGTAGACAGCCAATAGCCACTTGGCTAGATAATGAGGTCTCTCTGGTATGTTCTTTTCTCGATAACGCAGCAGTGCACTGTGCAAAGAGCAAGATTCTTTACTCTCTCTTATATTGTCAGAGATAAAGCTGGTCTAAGACAAGGGGGATGAGTCTCTTGATGCAACACTGCTAATAATAGCTGAAATACTTGATGTGCTTGAATAGGTGAGTCAATGGTGAAATTATACAAATACTGAAAATCTAAGTTCATGTAAAAAAAAAAAAAAAAATGAATATTAAATGTGTGAATGGTGAAAATAAGTTGTTTTTTAATATTCATGCACTGCAGGCATCCTTGTTTGCTACTGAGCTTATTTCTCTCTGAATGTCACTGGTTTCCATGAAACAGATGCTAATGTCAAAATGTAGTCTCCCTCCTTTCCCATTAACCTGATGCTTAAAGATGATTTAACAGCTCAGGTGGTGATAGTTCACCACCTCAGTGTACTGACTGTGTATCACAAAAGAGACTCAGTGAGACAGAGCTGGATTCACAGATACGGAAAGAAATGAAAGGATTACAAAAAGCAAGGGCACTGATTTAGGAGTTCACATGTTCAAGAAAAGAGTGATCCCAACTATCATCCAGTCTTTCATAATATTTATAACACTGTTACTGGGAGATTTGAAATGAGATTTGAAACACAACAGAGATGTCACCTTTCCTTTAGCAAGTAGAAATGTGAATCATACCACATACCTGCCCTGTGGGATTTAAGGAGAGAATGGGAAAGATTCCCACCTGTGGGTGAAATATGCTGAAATATGTCTACTGCACCGAGCGCCGACAGCTGTCAAGCAACAAAAGGTGAATGTGAAAGTTAGTACACATTCGTTCTGCTTTTCAGTTTTTCTAAAACAAAACAGGAAAAGTTTTGTCCGACTGATTGTGTTCAACATAAAAGCATTAACAACCTCCTTGGTTAAATAGGTAAACGGGTTTGTCGAGAAACACATTAATTTTCCTCTGTAGAGTACAGCACTGAAAGATGTGTTTTCTGTGCTAAAACTAAATACATCAACATGAGAAAAATGCAACAAAGGGTATGGATTCACTAGACAACTAATTCATTTATCACACTGCTACAGTGTCTTTATAGCTGTAGCTAACAGCCATGTATTTCACACAACAGTCTTCAAGTAGATATATCGTCATCATGATTATGTGTTGGCAAAGGTATACATTTAGGAGCAAGGTAGCTGTCTGAGCCCTCAAGACGGTGGAAACCCTGCCCTCACAAAACCATACTCATCTCCCATTAATCTGCAGTTCAACAGCGATGTGGTGATTGACTTCCATAGGATTACTGTTATACTCTTTGTATATCAGTGATACAAAAGGACTACATCCTTAGAGATGAATGAACACCCAAAGGCCTCTTAATTAAATAATGTCTCCTAGAATTGTCATTAAATTACCAAAACATTAATCCTTTATAATCCTGCAGATATCATTACAAGACCAAGCAGCAGACATTAATCTTGCAGATGTGTGTTCCACTGGGTCGAACACAAGTGATTAATGAGAAAAGGAGAATAACTACTGAAAATAACTTTGAGTGTTAAAGCAGGTTTGTAAAGTATTTTTGATGAAGATGGACAATGCTGAGCCTTACATCAACCCACTTTCATCAGCAGCAACATCATCAGGGACCAGACTGCTTTCCGTCAGCTCTAAAAGGTATCCTGCAGTGACACATCTTGATGACAGGACTGTCAGTACAGTCTCAAAGCAGTTTGTGGTCAGTGGCCATCGGAGCAACTGACTGTCATTAGGACTCAAATGTGTCCTCTACATGCAGGCTGTGATGTAGCTTTCTCATGTATGAGTATTTGTGGACAGACAGGGAGTCAGAGGACCAACTGAAGACAGGATTCTCAGAGCTTTTGTGTGTTTCCTATTTCACTCCTTTGACATCCTGCACAGAGTGACAGTAGGAGTGCGGCATACATTCCTGTCAAAGTAGGTTAGGGCATCCTCGGAGCTTTCTAAGCCCTGAGGACAACGTCAAGCTTACTGCTGACGGAGAATAACAACGAACCTTTCATTCCCTTTAGATACAGTGATGCAACTGTCTACACATACTGCACATAGCTAAACACTCAATTAGGTGTGATTATGAAAACCGACAGATAAATAACCACATGAAATGAATATATAGTTAGAAGTGTAACCTATAATAATAGTTATCACATTATTGCATTATTAATAAACACAGCACAGAAGCTATGTTAGATTTGCAGTAATTAAATGAAGGCTGGAGCTGGAACAAAGACACCATAAACAAGAACTAAATTCACTAAAATACCTGGCGATCTGTGTGAAATCACTGAAGGTTAACCTAAGGCATAACACTAAATGCAACTGTGTGTGTGCTTGTTTGTATACCATTATCTAATGGCTTTTACATACATTGTAGCAATTCTATGGGGAATCAGGAAACATAGTTATGCTTCAAAGCATGATTCATGTCCAATAAACATGTTGAGTCTCACATAGCACACAGCAGAGAGGAAGAGATGGTGGAAAGTCGAGGCCAAGAGAGAAAAAAAATATATATAGACTGAGCATGAGAGATGATTCGTTTGGAAGTGGAAACATGAAGTCCCCTAAGTCACCAGACTCAGGGCACATGAGCAGCAGCCTCATTATAATTATATGGGCTGTACTTTCTAACAACTCATCAGCTATCATCCTCATCTCCACCACCGCTCTTAATGTCACCCTGGCTGCCCCCTGTGTGTGACTCTAATCTAACTCAGACCAGTAACCCAGTTTCCATCCTTCCTGCCAGCTGTGTCAAGACCCTCCCTGTCAGCAGATGTCTGGGTGGAGCTGCGTGGTTTCACCCACTTTACAGTGGGTGGTCGGCCAATAACACTCAGTTGTATATGGGTGGAGACTAGAAGACAGGGGAGAGCCTCTTTCATTGTAAATCTCATGATTAGCAAGATTAAGTTGAAGTCTGTGAGAGTGTGTCTATACACACTCAGTCTGTGTATTTAATAGCTGGATCATGCAATCCACACTGCCTGCCCTTCAACTGCAAACTGGCTGACAATGTTACAGTCTTATTCATAAGGTTTTTCATCACTATGAACTCTGAGGTATTCCTTAAATCAAAGATTGGTTATTGTTTACTATACTATACTAGTTTATACTATACTATTAATACTCCTACTAATATACTTTTTTACAAATGTATTAAGTTTATCTGAATAATGGAGATTAATGTGGTTAAGATGGTACGATATAAAATGGTTTTCTTTGGTAGAAAATATTCTGAAATGCAGATTAAGGACACTTTAAGAGCATTGCTGTTTGTCTGTAAAGATTTACTGTGATGACAGTGTATGACAGTTACGCTGTTTGAATGCTCAAAGGAGGAAAAGCTGTTGTGTATGTGGTGAGTTATTAAGGGGTCTCTTCACGCTGGCCACAGATAATGACATCTAGCCTTGTTTATATTGCAATTTTCCACTTCTTTGTCACTGACCTCGCTGAGTGAGCTTAACAGGATACATTTTGGCCAATTGTATAAAGCATTGTAATATTTCACAACGTTTTAGTACAGATGCCTCGCTGTGCCTCTCATTGTGTTGCCAGTGGGGCAAAGTGGTGCATCCTAATGCAACTGTTTTGCTCTTCCCTCTGTGACACATGCTGAGGGTTAATAATGATAATGAGCGTCATGACGGGTGACAGTCACAGGTACATTGACAAGGATATATGAGACAAGAATTTGCCTGAAATTCAGTACAGGTCAATGCTACACAAACATGTCTCTTGTTTGCTGCATCTGACAGCTACCCAACGCAGCAACTCTCCATAAATAATGAAAAGGAAGGATCCACCACCGACAGAGAAAGACAGAGGCAAAAGAGGTGAAATAAGAGCTGGGGGGGGGGGGCAGAGTGAGCCAGTGAAGTTAGTGAGCATTCGAAAGGCAAAGAGAAAGAACGAGGGAAAAAAGAGGTGCAGAATGATGAATGGAACACAGCAGACAGTTGAAAAGCTGTGACTCGATAGTGGGGTTATGACGACATGAAAGATGGGAATAGGCGAGAGCAGGAGTTGGAGAAGATGGAAAATGACGATACGAAGTCAGATCAACAGACAGACACACGTCTCTTTGGTAGGCAAGAAGAAACAAGCTGATCAAAGCATCTCTCTCACAACAAACATACTGGCAGACTGCAGACCATTAGCAGCTTTTTTTCCCCCATGTGTTTGTCACCAGTGAATTTTTGGTGGTGGAGTCAAACTGAGCTTGGAGCGTCAAGTGTTGCTAACATCACAGACAGACAAGCTGGTCGCCCTGCTGTCAACCCAACCTGTCAGCTGACCAGGAGCAAGTCGGCAGGACATCACGCTGACACAACTCGCAAAGAGAACACACAGTGCACCTCAGAACGGGGCACATTCGTTTGGAACATGTCGACCCGGGCCTCCGTTTGCTGGCTCAGCAACTTCACAGCAGAACAGAACTACTCCGAAAAGACTGCTGATGTGATTTTTTGAAGCATCATCATCCCACACCCACTGCAACTCTGTACTGAACATATCTAAACTTCCAGGCATCAAAAGAGAGATATTTTCTTTCAGAATAACAAAGAAATATCCCTGCGTTGCTTCATCAATTATTACCATAAATGTTCAAGGCTATCTCTCATTAATCAACAATCCAACAATCATGCACAGGTTCACATTGTAAATATTTGCTACTCAACAGATGTCTGTGATATGACAAAAGTATTATTAGCATTTATACTATTGCTCATAAAAAAAACACATTAGACACTAATATTAGTACACACTTAGGTGTTCACAGAGGTAAGGTAATCTATGAATGCTAATACCAGTGGCACAGTTAAACGAGCTACTGAGTGAGCACGCACCAAGAGGACATGACAACCAAAAGAGTAATCAAATTTTATTTGATTGGACTGACTCTAATCCACTGCACTTAGTTTTAGGAAAATGAAACTGTGTTCATAAGCCAAATAAACAGATTGTTCCATGATATAATGCAGTTTATCTAATGAGGAGAGTATAAAAGGATTTATTTTTTTGATTTGGTAATGTTTTAATGTAGATGAAAAAAACAGCTTGTTGTTCATCTTAATTGAATTTTGCTTGTTCTGTGAAAATCCCTGTGCTTCAACCTGCTGTGGCTGTTTTGATGACTAAGGCTGTTAACACCTGTTCATATACCACCTCTTGTACACCGGGGCACAATGATCAATAGTTTCAGTATAGATGTGCAGTCCTGGACTCATACCATATACTTTGAGATGGGTAAAGAAGGAGCAGTGCCCATCAGCAACATCTTACATTGTGCTCTGTTTATTTCTTTACACTCACCACTACCACTGCCTTTCATTATCAGCATGTCTCTCTGACTTCATATGTCTTAAAGATAGTGCTTCCCAAATGTAAAAACTCAGAGAAGTGTGAAAATAAAAAGGCTATTACCATCTAATCTTAAATGCACTCCAGTGAGTTGCAGCTCCCTTGTGAACCATTTAAAATCTTACTAGACTGAACGAACGCTTGCAGAGCTTGTAATGGCATTAGTGTTTTTTTGTCCTTTTGTATGCTGCACGTTCTATTGTATATAATGTACTAAGAGAAGCTGCAGGGAAGGGTTAGAGTTCCTGTCTTTCATTTTCTCGTGTCTTACTCTTTTGGACACATTTTTCTTCATTTTCCTTACGATGTGGAGATCCCTCTGTTTGCTTGGGGAGAATGGAGGCTGCTACGTGAGCCCCCCTCCCATCCATGGTATTATACTGACTGTGTGTGACAAAGCATGACCTCACATCACTACTGGCTCCCCCCCTGCACCGCAGCCCCCTCCCCTCACACCATTTGAGTCGTGATGCTGGAATACAGCTCCGGTCTGGCCAGTATCTTTTGAGACAATATTCTGTGCATTTCAAAAAAAAAAAAATACAGCATCTGTGCAGATCATTCAAAGTGAAAAATTTACATTTACATGTTATAGTATTCAAAAAAATAACGGTGTACACCAGAAACAGTGTGAGCTGCAGGATTTAGGACAAAGGATAGTGCTTAAAGCTACACCTCTTGAATGTGATCCAGCACCAGCTGCTTTGTAAAAGGTTAAGAACACTGACCAGATGGGCTGGCTTCTCTCTGACTATCTATTTGTGTATCAACGGTCTTCATAAGATATTCCTCTACGGGCTGCCGAATCTAAGCATGGAACTAAGTCAATTTCTGTGACAAAGAATCAAATGATAAATGTCAGCAATATGCCTGAAATTGAATATCCATTTCAATAAATCTCACTTTTTTTCTGCATAGAGAGGTTTGTTTCTGCGCCAGCCAATGCCATTTCCACACACCGTGAGGATGGTGCGGATCAGAGATCGTAGTACCACCTCCACACTGGCAAACAAACCAACTGGCAGAGTGACGGGAGTGTATACCCTCTACACTATTACATTTGGGAAAAATGAGAAGATGGAGAGGTGAGAGGAACTGTAGGTGTAGATGGTATCAGCGCAGTGAGCAGGTGATGGATGTGAAGCAATGTGCCAAGTGTCGGAAAGAGACTGAAATTGTGAGGGAGAGCAGAGGACGGTAACATGGAGAGACAGTCAGTTTATCTGATTCATACACTGAAACACAAGCTCGGTAGACGTTTTTAATTAGACTGCTTGTTCACTTTAATGGGAACGCTTCATCAGGGAGATACTGGGAGTTTTTTTGCCACTATATAGAAGGTATACATGTAGGTTCCTCTGAGCCAGTGAGCTCCTGGACAATATCCACCTGCAGAGGGAACTAGTAGAAGCTATTCTTCAACCCTCGAGAATATACAAATATATATATATATAAACGCGTTGTTTTGACTGTTAATGGTATAGGAATCAGTAAATCACTATTTCACTCTGAGTACTTACAAAACCTAACACCAACCAGTCAATTTTTGCAACCGTAACTGCAACAGCAAAGATCAAGAGCCTCCCACTCTCCTGGTCTCCCCAGCTGGGAAATACTGTAAATACTGCAAATGCTGGCTGCTGCTGAAATCCTGGCATGATGCAGGTGATCAGTCAAATGTTTGGAAGTTGTTTTCACAGTCAGAAACTCATTTTGGGGGACAAAATACCCGAGGCACCTGATGACATCTGTAACTGAACTGGTTGGTTATAAACAACAATTTGTTAGCCGAGCCATTTTTTTGTTGTTGTTGTTTTTTAATTCTTGCATGAATGAAAGAAACAACACATCAATGAACCTACATCCTGACAATGTTAATCTATAGTGGAAGGAAACATTACTGTGTTATGTCAACGTGTTCTCACACCAATCATGTGTTTAATGGATTTATTTCATATACAGAATAAAAAGGGAAGGGTCTCCAATCATTTCAAAATCTTGTCCTCTGACACTGGATTATCTGACCCTACTTCGTTCATCAAAAGAGTGTGGACAATATGTTGTGATGCAAGAATTTAAATAACAAAACGAAACATTCAGTCACACTTCAGCCGCATCACATTCCACACAAAACTTGTGGATCCTGCTCTCCCAGGAGAACTTCTGCATAATGCATGTACTGTACTGAGATGTGAGCATTAACAAGGACTGCTGCTCAGAGATTCAGGTACCAGTTCAGCTTTTCTTTAAGTTGTTTCTTCAAAGGCAGTAAAAATATTTGATTCTTTTTAGATGACACGGAAACTGTAACGCATAATGTCTGGTCTTGGACGTTGAGGAAAACTGGAATATCTAAGGATGTGGGAAACGACCCTGCAACCTACTCAGCATTTCTGATTTGTCTGATGAAAGGACCTTCAGTTTTGTCACTCATTCCTCCCTCTATTCCCACCTGCTGTATATTTTCTCATTCTCTTTTCGCAAGTGTTCTCTGTTCTCTCATCTAGTTTGTTACCTTGCTTCAATCTTAATTTCCACTCCCACTTGCTTCTCCCCTCCACAAACTCCCCTGTTGTTTGGCTCTCATTCTGAGCACGTTCAGCACCCAGCCCTTGAAACCGGAATTAAGGGAACAAGACTGCGGCTGGAGAGCAAGGCAAGGGGATGTGGACAAGGCAGATGAGTCGTAGGTGAGGTGGGGTCGCATGAACCTTCTCTCTTCCTTCTTTTTTTTCCACAAATTTAGCAATTTATCAGTACCTTTTTTTTTACTCCATATCTGGTCAAGGAAGAGGCACAGGCTGGGAGGTATCTGTCTTTAACTGCATCAATTTATCTCACATATCTTACTCCCAAGTTCTTTCTCATTTTCTCACCATCATGATTCATGTCCCTGTTGTTTTTCATTCTGTTCATCTCTGCTCTCTCTCTCTCTCATCCAATAGTCTGACTTAGTCCCATGTCATGTCATACTAGCAGCCAGCTCAGATTCCACACTACTGGAAACTGGACTCGACACACCCACTGCACCTCCAGCCCGCCATCCCTCGCCACACTTACAAACACACACACACACACAGTTGTAAAGAAAGCCAGTGCTTTCTATTGGCAAAACCAAGTGCAAATTGCCACTTCACAAAGCAGGCACTCTGGTTTATGGAAATGCTGTATGAAAATCTGTTCTGCATGCAAATGTGTGAACGTGCCCAAGTGATGGAAACACTGCACTGATGAATGGCACATATTAATCTCTTCATCACCTCATCTCATTCAACTGTCTCAGACCCTTTGGACTGAATATGGGAAGAAAACAACGCTCCTGTGCAGCCACTGTATACATTCAATACACCATCATAACAAACAAGAACAGTGTACAAATATGAATATAGCCAACACAGAACAACAGCAGAGAGTCAAAACAGCACTGTGTACATGTGTATGTAGGTTGCAGTGTTTGTGTGTATGTGGGTGCAATTACCTACAGTAAGGCTTCGTCCCACAGCTGAGAGAGGCAGTGCTAACATCCAGACACTGAACACGCTCCTCTGTACTACTGCTGCTGCTGCTGGCTTACCCTCGGATATGAGAGAGACACACAGACCGACTCCCACCGTACCTTGCTCACACACACACACACACACAGTTAAGGGCAACCAGCTGTGAAGTTGTTGCATATAGTCACTCAGACTTACTATTCTTTCTCTCTGTCCTTCTCTCTCACTCTGTCACTCACATACACAACTGAGTGGGGATGCTCACTGCAGACCAACTAATCCGCTAGGATGGAGCGATAACAAAAACCGTCAACAGGGGCTCAACTACAAGCTCGGTACCAGCTGTTGTCTCAAACATCTGCAGATGTTTAGCCAATAGGAAAGCTGGTTTTATCCTTGGCAGTCCCATCAGCTGGACATTTTTATACAGATTACACATCCGTTTTATTGAACAATGTAACAGTGAGGAAAAAGCATTATTTATGTGAGGATAAATATAGACACAGAGAAAGAATTCATGTGCAAAGGTGGTGATGGGATTTCAGCAGCCACAGTACTAATGAATGGGAACATTTAGTCTTCAAACACTAAGTGGATTTGATGTGATTCACTTTGCCAGTCTGAGAGATGGTACCATATTGGTTTCTAGCAAGGTGTTCCTAGTCTATTCCTATTCAAAGTGAGTTAGAAAACATTAAAGTGATTCAACCTGACCTCATCTTATACATGAAGGCTTTATATGCTTGATGATCCAGTCATCACTGAAGCACATGTCATGTCAACTAATCAAATGGTCACATCTTTGTCTCACATATCTGTATAAACATTTAAGGCGTAATGACTGATTTCCAAACATCTATTGTGAATTGAGAAATGTGCAAGAAGAAGTTCCACCTTACAGCTTTCCGGTTGCCGCTGGCAGCCTCTGAGCTGCATGGTGAAATAAATTGTTAATTAGTAAAGATGCATCACACAGTCAGCCGGTTACACTTACACATACTGTGCAGCAGCAGCCACAGAGCTGCCAGAGAAAAAGCTATCTTAGCTACATTTCACATCCTAGCCTGCTAACTTGACCTCTGCCTACACCACAGCTTTCATCGGAATAGATGTTTCCAGCGTAGCTTCACACTGTCAGGAAATTAATTCAAAACACAACACTGCATGTGTGTAATTACTGTATGACCTACTATAGTCATATATCCTCTGTTACTTACCTAAATGTTTACCATCATTTTTTAACTGAAATTTGGCTTTAATTAAGAGAAAGGTGCCAACACTACCCACATGCATGGATGCACAATTGACAGATTTGCTTCCAATTCATGTTCATTTATAGTACTTTGGCACTGCAGCTTGTTAGAGCCTCTACCAATCCACAGTCCACTCACAGAGACCTCTTCTCTGCACCACGCAACCTTGACTGACATTTCCTTCACACTTGGGACAACCTACATAATACTGTTCTTGCACCATATCTGCAGACTGGAAAGAGCAGGAAAATCACCCATAGCCTTTTATGTAGCCACAGTTTCTTTGATATCAATTAAAAACACATACAAATAAGTATTTTAGCTGAATTGACCGACTTGTGTCAGAAATGAATTTTATTAGGCTATACACGCACTCATTCTCACATTTTCTCCAAAATATTCTATACTGCAACAGGAGAGAAATTAGGGAAAACATTTCTCTACTGGTCAACAACAGAAATCTAACCAAAACCTCCCTCTGAAACCAATGACCACAATGCTGTGAAGCCACAACCTTCCTGTGCTTCCCCTTTAGGACACCATTCTGAGGTGACTCAGGTTTGTTCACTCAGGTGGCCAATCAATGTTGGATGGGAATAATTAATTGCACATGCATGAAAATAACAAAAATGTCCTTGAGTACGCTAAATGGTGCTAACGCTCTCAGCAATACCGCAAGTAATCAATAAACAAGAAGATACAGCATGATATACAAGATGATGTGCATAATTTGTTTGTGCATACGTCATGTTGCAAATGCTCTGGCATAGGGCTGGGCGATAATGGCAAAAATCAAAATCACGATTAATTGAACTTTTTACCTCATTTATGATTAATTACAGTGTCGTCAGTGTTGTTGACCCCCAATAATCACGTAGCTGCGGCCCACCGCCACTTAGCGGAATACGTAACAGAAACCCTCCATTATCTTTGCAAAAGCTGCTTGATTTGCACAGTCAGCTTGGTGTTTGAGTTTTCCTCCCTTTCGCTTCTACGTAGGACACTGGATGGGGCGGTGTCACATGACTACACAGCCAGGAGTGTGTTTTTCATGTGATGGTGCTTCAGTAGGGAGAGAAGGGGGAAAACTGAAATAACTGACATGGACAGGATTACGTCGGTTTGAGGCTCTAAATCTCGGTTTCGATTACTTTTCGATTAATTGCCCAGCCCTACTCTGGCATGATAGCATGCAGCAGCAGTATCATGTAATCTCCTTTGAGTACATGTGTAAGCTGTAAATAATGTAAACGTTGGTCTTTCCATCCTCTCTCACTCTCTCTCTGTCAGCGCTATCATCATGCTTTTCTCTGTGATAGCTATTCATATCACACATGTGGAGAGCACTCCTCTGCAGGAGCTACCAGTCCAGAAACACAAAGAGTCTGATCCTGAGGGAAACATTGGGAAGGTTCACTTCACAAGTCAAAAAAAGAAATGTGTTGAGGTAAGGGGAAGCATAAAAGGGAAGCTATAAAAAGTGAGAGAAAACACAGCATCACAGATGATCCAAAGGTGGGCCAGTAGAAAGAACACACGGAGGGAGATTTGATGGTAGGTATAGGAAGGGTTGGATCGAAAAGTGTTTAGACTGTTTAGAATCACAATAAATGGAAAAACTCAGGGGCAGACATGAACAGCATGAAGAAGCTAAAATGGAGAATACAGGAATAGACAAACTGAAATGAAAAACAAATAGCAACTGAGCACAAAGAAAAGGAAGAAAACGCTGGGGTGCTCACACAACAGGAAGCATATGCTCTTTTCTCTCTTTCTTATTTTAAAACCTTTCTGATCACTTTGCATTTGTGAAGCAAAATCAGGGCGACTGCCAGGCCAGATAGGGGGCGCCACAGCAGGGAGGTGCCACTCTGCTTCCTGGCATCGATAGATCTGCAGAGTCAAAACAAAAACTCTGTCCAGGCACGAGTGACAACAGAGAGCTGTGTGTGTGTGTGTGTGTGTGTGTGTGTGTGTGTGTGTGTGTGTGTGTGTGTGTATGTGCGCGCGCATGGGCACACGCAGGCATGAGTGTGTGTGTCTGCACATTCTTATATTACAATGGAGTCACAACAGCTGGCCCTTTCATGTGTGCTGTTGTATGAGGCTAGTCCAGGGATGTGTCTGTCAGCAGGTCTTATGACTTCAAATGCTGAGTTCAATCCAACCGAACATGCCTCATTCTCATGGCACTCAGATATAGCACATTTTCCTTAAGCTAGAGCAAATCTGTCAGGTTTAGAAATGACATAACTGAGACCTTTGGGGCTCAGAGAAATATAACTGCATATACTGTACTATGTGTGGATGTGTGTGCCTTGAAGCTGGCCACACTCATGTATATTTCGTGAATGTGGCCAATGAGGCTAGAAACTGTACAGTTTCATGCCTGAGTAGATAAGCAATAATTTCCCTGCACTGCTCGAGGCAAGAAAAACTAGCAAGTGTTTATACACACACGCAAATGCACGATCTATATTCCCATCTAAATGTGTGAGGTTTTCCTTCTTCCAAACACTGCACGTATTTGTGATAAACAAACACACCCATGTGATGCCTCCATCCTTGCCTAAATCTCCTGTGTTGGCATGTCTGCACCACTGAACCCTGGAGTGTGCGCCATCTGTCTGTTCTCTACTCACCACACATCAGAGCACACACATACACCCACATAAACATGCACAACCAAACATCAGTGAAACACCTACAGTACAAACACGCTTAAACGATTCAGCATTGACACCGCAATGACATGACTGAACAGTGGAGCTGACACAAGCCGTTCGAAACCTATGCAGACCTCTGCTGTCCTGTGATTCCTCTTCTACAGCAGTGGAAGACAAGGGAGCACACTCTGTCAGCGAGGGAGGTAGCGGGATGGCCTCGATCAGGCAGACAGATGGACAAGGAGAGAAAGGGAGGAGACAGAGCAACGAGCAGGTGGAGAAGCACACAGACACTATGACTAATTTATTTATTTTCATGCCCCACACCTTGTAGGAAACTCGTGACATTTACTGTAGGAATTAAATGAATAATCAATTCAACACATACAAAGCTCCACCAGAGGTAGGCTCTGTTTCCCAGCAGGAGACAGATGATGTCTCTGCAAGTCACTTGGTACAGCTGACACACACGATGCTTTCCTACATTTCTGCCCTTTTGTCTTACTATCAGCCCTATGTCTCTCACCCTATCTTTGTTGTAACCTGTACCACTGGATCTTTCTACAAAACTGAAATATAATTGTCCTGTTAAAATTGAATATTTGGAACAGGTTTGTATTGCAGGATGATACGACTGCCAACATAGTAGAGATTAAAGTATTAACTGATTATTCAACAGGGATGCCAGCCTCGCTCCAGAAACTAATTCCAAAATTTCAACTCAGGGCATCTGCCAAAATCAAGGACCAGTCTGATAGCAGTGTGTTCTTTATGCCAGATTTATGTAGTGTTAAAAGGATAGGACTCACTGTGTTAAACTGTAATGCGCATTTTTCACAATTTTTTGACACCAGAGAATAAAAGATCAATTGTTGACTGATCAAAGAACTCCACATTCATGATCAAATGAAGGTATTGTATAAATCTGTTCACAGTTTGCGATTGGTGTGCGTAAGGTATGATCATTGAACAGTCAGTCTGGAATTTTAATCTGTTTTTGAGCTCTGAGATGTGTCTTTCTTTTCACAATAATTAGTTTGTAACAGCTGTGATGGAATAAACCAAAACCAGCACAGCAGAATCCTTAATAGTGATGTAAAAACTGCCATTGGCATGAATTAGACAAGAACCATCAGTACTAATGCACAACGAGATGAAAAAAAAAAACATGAATAACTGAAGCAGCCAACCAGAAATCATAATAAAAATGTGACAAATGAAGGCTGTGGAACAAAGACAGAAAACAAGGGTTCAAACAAAACAGAGCAGAATGAAATCCAAAGGAGAAATGAAATGAAATGAAACAATGGGACCACAACATAAATTAACAGAAATGAAAAGGGGGCAGACAGAGGGAGAGTGACAAGAGGTTTCAGTCAGGTCAGATGAAGGATGAAAGGATGCACTGATGTACAAAGGGCACAGCCTGGTTAAAGGCTGAGTAGCCCTGGTGGCTGCCAACAGAGGAGGCTAACACTCACTGGGAGCCAGGCCAGACACAGCATACCCCCTCTCCTGGGAGAATCACTGCCTTGCCTGGATCTATAGCTGGATTCAGCTTCACTGCTCTGTTTACCTTTGTCTCTATCCATGTCTTGTCTGTGTCCCTCTGCTGCTCTGCCACTCCTTGACTTTGCTTGCTTCATCACTTACTTGTTCAACTACCATTCTCCTGACTGTGTCAATCAGGTGCCAAACCCTCTTGTCTCCCTTTTGTCTCATCTCCTTTCGTCTCCTTTTTCCTTTGAGTTTGTATCCTTCGGGGTCAGCCAACAACCAATCTGAGTTCAGCATGTCAAAGACAAAAGACAAACTAAAAGTAAATGGTCACTTCAATTAGTGAAGAAGAGGAATCTCTCTTTTTTAGATGATGGTTAATGAAACCTGTATGTGTTGCTTTAAATCACCTCAACATGAGACTGAATATATACAAAATATACCCTGACAGTGTTTTGTATAGAATAAGAATCTTTTGAGTGGAGTTGTAGGAGTTCTTTTTTCCCCTTGCAAAATCCATTATCTCAAATCATTTTCAACCCAGGTCCTTTATTTTACCCTTTTACAAGTATGCAGTTGCTTTAATGAATAAAGAAAAATACATTTCAACACAGATCTACATGGAAATGTTCAGCTAATCAGTTTAACTGCAATGAAAATACCAATTGGGAACAAAACTCACACAGACCCATGGAAGCATGTCATAATTTAGAGAATGTATTTAGCTTTCATATTTTTAAAACATAGCTGCCCATGCCAGCCCCATAATCTTGCCTCTTAGTGGTGTGATTTAGTCTACAGTTTTGTGTAATTTTTCATTCTCTTTCCCTCAAGCTCTGTGTGTGTGTCAGAAACAAGGAAAGCATACAATGTAAATGTGTCTTTCCTGATACTATTATTCAGGGGAAAAAACATTTCACATTAGAGGCTGCAGGAAACAGGGCAAAGAACAAGATAGCAGGTTTGTCAATATCCTGAACATGATATGTGCAAGCACTTAATGTGCAGTGAGATTTGTACAGGATATACAGGATGTAAAAATATGTGTCTGAGAGCCTATTGTGTTTTTATAGGTTTGTTTTATTTGTTATTTTATAATTTCATTTGCTGTTACCATTGCATTTGTTTCCTCTTCTATTGTTGCCAAGTTTTAATTCGTTCATCAGGGGGGTCTGCCTCTGTTGTGATTCTGCTCTGGTCTCTCATAGTTCTACAGGCTGGGTAATGGTACGAATTTCCACTGATGTGTAGTTACCCCTCCTCTGTTATTGCTTTGTACTAACTTTCTTTGCGTGGGCTGCAGGTCACTGTAACAGGAGCTGAGGCTCAACAGCCAACAGAGGTCAAGTCCTCATTGTAACAAAGCTAATTCTGACTTTTACATCACATAAGCAGCTGTTTTGTGGTTATCAATGTGTCTCTGGTTTGAAATTCTTGATATAAGATTGTTCAGCACAGATTTGATTTGGCACAATCATATAATAGTGTCAATGAGCTGCATCATAAAGCATCACAAAATGAATCTAAAATGTAAATGAGGTAGGCCATGAGGGAAGTTTAAGGCAAATTATCCATTTAAAGTAACACTGAATTCTTTGCTCTTGCTGGATTCTGAATTACTCTCTGTTCCCCCAGGTTAACTTCCATCACATTACTGCAGATGCATCGTGACTGAGATTCGTCCATGAGCTTCATGCTTTGAGATACTTGCTGCAATATTCTCCACCGAGAGAAACTTTGATGTGTGGGTCAAATGCTACCCCCTTATCTTTACTGTATGATTTGTTTCATCTGAGACATAACTGGATCTATCTAGGCCTCCACCAGACCAAAGGGCGAGTGGTCTGTTATTACCGCCTCACATTTCCCCCAAGCACAATAGAGCGCTGGCTCACAGCCCCTCTGGTGCAGTCATAAACACACCAGCACAATAAATCCCTGATTTCTTTCCTTTCTTTTCCAATATTTAATTGAATTAATAAAGACTAGAGGTATCATATGTTAATGATTTCACAACAGTATAAACAACAACAGTGGACCAATATTAATTAATCTTATATTCCCCTTACATATGAAAATGCTATGACATACATGTCCTAAAATACACTAATACGAATCATATTCATTTTCTGCATAGAGAGCGCTGGAGCACAGCTTGGGTGGAAATGAAACTCTCTGCTGACTCATCGGTACACACAATGACTGTGAGCAGAAATAATTCCTTGGTTCATTGATTAAATAGGCAAAAGTGGAAGAACACGCGTACTTTCAAGAGGAGACGTCAAACCATGGGTCCCAAGGATATGTGCGTCAGGAACCATCCAATCAACAAGCTGAAGAGGCTCAAGGGCATCGTTGTATAATACACAATAACATAACATGATTTCTCAGTTAAGTTGAAATACTTAAGTAAATTACCACACATTACAATATGGCTTCATCATGGAGGGGGGTACTTTATGAATGGAACGGTGAGATTGTGAATCCACGATGACAATAATTTATGAAATAACAATATTAATATCATATTATTATCGTATACTGATCTACTGTCAGTGGACAACCCAGCAGCTCTGATTCCTGATGAAGCAAAACTCAAAAATCAGCTATGAATGAAGCCCTCATTTGTTTGATTGTGTGTGACTGACACAAATCATTGTCTGAAGCTCTGCTGCGGCTGCACTTGAAATAGACTGGTGTGATATCACATGATCATTATTTCCGACAGACACCAAAACACCTGCGTTTAAATGTTATCCATGAAAAAGAAACATTGCCAAACAAATATGGGCCTGGAACTGCAGGGCAACAACAGCTCCTTAAAAAGTTTAAGGATATAGGATAGGCTTTTCCTTGAACACCTCTGGATTCTTCCCCACACAGTGTGTCATCACAGTAGCCTACGCTCCAGACCTGGAAAGAAGCCCACACTCCAGACCTGAGCGATTGTAGTAGCAGTCCTTACAAGTTCCACCCAGTGATTCATCCTCTTTGATGATAACAGCACCCACACAGATACTCATAACACCACATGGTTCTTTTATAACCACTGAGAGCACATTGGTCCCTTAAGTTTCACCTTTGTGAATTCTTCAATAATTAAAAGAAAAAAAAACTGTTTCTTTTGGAGGCTTCATTATGAAAACTGTCTTTGCACCTGGTTCTTATAGTTTCATGATCACAACTTTGTTTCTCATTTCATCCAAAACATTTCAACTCCAGCTCTGCAAGGCTGTCTGTCTTGACTAACATTTTGTTCAATCTTGAGACATCAATAAAAGAGAGTATTAGATCACGTCTATGAGTACGAGTAGTTTAAGGGTCATCTTTAGTGCTGTCACAGAGTAGTACACTGTATTCATTAATCCTACATGAGCACAACACTGAGCTCATAGCTACAGCAACAGAAACACATTCTTTGTTTCCCTATACTATATAATTATATAACAATCAAAGTAAGATTAAATTTATCTAATCTCATGAGAAAACTGGACTGTGATATTGTAGGATACTCATGTCCAACACATTTGTCCACTGTACAGGCCCTGGATACAGTGTGGGGTGATATGAATGGTTTTGCCATTCATGTAGTGCACTGGACTGTCGTCAGAGAGAGGCAGCAACAACAAGGCCTTGAGAGGTGTGGTATTTGGAAGCCCATAACAATTCAGTATGTTGGTAGCGAGGAGAATAAATGAATATGAACAGCAGGAAATATTTTACACAGATATGAAGAGACAGAAAGAAAGGGGAAAAATGGCTGATGGCTGTAAGTAACATTCCTTGTTTCCAGATGATGACAGTCACTTCAGTGCCTCCGATACACAATGACAAAAAGTCTCTCTCTATTTCACTTTGTCTCTCTACAGACAGTAAAGGATCTCAGTCAGAGAAATGTCTCATGAAAACAACTGTCTTGCTATTGCATGTTTTAATTCTGGTACTGACAGACATTGTTCAGGTTACTGAGCTGCATTATATGAATAGTTGTGTCCAAAGTCAGTATTCTCCAATGAGGTAAGAAAAAATACAGTTTTCTTTTGCTGCATGCATAAGCAAGCATGCACACAGACAACAGATACCACTGTTTCCTTTTGCAGTAAGGCTAAATAAACAAAAAACTTATTTTATGTTAAAAAAAAAAAAAAACTTTCTCCGTTTGTGCTGCATTTCCTGTCTAAGACTGATCCATCGTATATGGATGTGTTTATTTCTGACACGAGGGTGTAAAACTTCACACCAAAGGACATAAAAATACCATTGAATCGGGTGAGAGTGTGCTGTGCCTGTGGTGAGTTGCAGCTGTCATTAAAGTAAAGCCGCGTGACATCCACAGAAATCTCAGGCTCTCCGGTGTACACTGACTTTCTGTCAAATGTGCTGAAACAGAGACTGTACTAGATAAACAAGAAGTTACATGAATCCAATTTGAATCATTTTTCATAGATAGTCCTAAGAAGTCGTTATTATATATATGTATAAGTCGTATTATACGTAAGATCAGTTTACTGTGCAGATATAAAATTAAAATAAGAGACTGGAAAAAGCAAACTGTATAAACAATTATAATGCTATATATCATGTAACTCATACAATTACAGTTACAGAAAAGTGATATGAAACTCACCCCGACTCTGTGGAGCTCATGGATCAAACAGGGTGACAATAGACCAGCGTCTCACACGGCAACATAATACAGTCAGAGAACTGAGAGGGACGGAGAGTTAATGAGCAATATGTGTGTCCCAAAGTGTCCAGTATGTCAGCTGCTGTGTCAACAGCAGATGTGCACATGATTGGGGATGGCAATGACTAAGCTCACAGCTTTAGAGGTCACCAGAGAGCATGCACCACACTAAAGTCAGACCACTGATTTAATATATGGACGAGCATGTACATGCTAAGAGCCTGCCATTACCAACAGGAATATGAGCCCGTCACACCTCTTAGTTTAGAATTTTACAAGTCAGTAATATCCTTAACATCTCTGTCATTCGTCCTTAAGATGGGACAGAAGGAAGAGAAATATTAAGATGGCAATAAGACAGACATTGGCAAATGACACATAAGAAGGAGGGTAAAATGGAAGTGACAGGCAGCAAAAAATGAAATGAAATGAAGTCTCATGAAATGCCATGATGTGGCAAGCCTTTTTATAGAGACTCTGGCCTGTGGTCATAACCATGACTTGGAAATAGCAGCCACCTGTTGGGAGACGGAGAGTCCAGCACAACAAAGAGCAGCAACTAGGTCTCTGATAGGAACTGGGACAGAAAAATAACAATTACAGATATTCCTGATCATCTAACGGTTAGAAATAGATTACAAAAATACAACTATGATATGAACGTTGTAATTGATATGGCAACTGTACAGTACGTATAGGCTAGTAAAAGTCAATAATTATGTGGGACTAAGTTAAAACTAGTAATTGAAGTTTTCAAATTATTTTTAAAGTCTGTTATATACGATGAACATACACTGAATATACGGTGCAGCGTGACACAAAAAGACATCACAAAAGAAAAAAGAGGAGAAATACTACTAATAAAACATCCACAGAATATTTCGATACCTTATGCCTATTCAAAATGAGTAATACCAGTAGCTTTGTTTGTTATGTTTGTCAGAGAACTGATTAGAATGTGAAAGGCTTGTGTGGCCAACAGCTTTGGGAGGCAAATTCTATGAATTTCAAACATAAACTAAAGGCAAATGTAGTTGATGCAACTGTAAGAAGAAGGAGGAGGAAAAACTCATTTCAGCTACTCATATTTTAACCAAGGTAAGTCCATTGTGTATCCTATAATGTAATGAGCACATCCTTTATTGATATGTCAACAGTTCAGTTAAAATAATACAATGAGATCTGAGAAGGCCGGAGCACACCAGAAACTAAAAGAAGAGCAGGTAGTGATGTAGCTAAGACCTGGCCTACAACCTGCCTCTGCAGAGAGGAGCCTGTAAACACTTCATTGTGGTAGAAAGTGGGTGTAGCTGTCAAATGTTTTCGTCAAGGACATTTCTAAAAATCTGGTTTGGTCCACAGTTAAATCTACTTTGTCATGTGTTGTTGCTAGGCAACATCTAAAGAGAAAGGGGTTCACTGATCTGAACAGATGTTTACATTTTGATACTTACTCTCAATCTCAAAATAGACAACAGCACTACATCCTTCTCCACAATAGCCTCTATTAAAGAAGCATGACTGGGAATCCATGTTAAGAGCACGATTTGTGGTGCATTAAGCACTACTGAAGCATGTAGCCTAGTCCATGCAGTTCACACCGACACTTCTGTTCAGTGGTTTCTGTCATCAGATCGTTCTTCTTCCTACTTTCTCTCTGAGCTGTAAAGGCAGCTGGCAAAACTGTCTTCACCAGGCTGTCAAATATAGTCAAATAAATATAGATCTGAAGTAGGCCACATGGGGAGAAGAGATGCAACTTGGAGTCAGCCTGAATTGATGAATTTAATTAAAACAGTGTCTCTGTTCCTTGAGATGAGTGAGTGGAATGGCCCTTAACTGTCCTTACCCAGAGTCGCCTGTCTCACCTCTTCTGGTGTTTGTTTATGTGTCATTATCATATCTGATTATCAAAAGTTAATCTACACCTTCTGGGGCCTTGCTATATAGGACAGGTTAGAGCTGACATCTTGAAATCACAGAGTATTTGTTTTTTCACACAGAACTGGGGACAAAAAGTTCCACGATGGAAAAATCTGTAAGAGCGAAACATCCCAAGCTCTCTCTGCTCAGGTAAAATGTTTTTTAAATATATATAAATATATATAGCATGTTTTTATGTCAAATGAATTGCTTTGTTTTCCTATCTATTTTAAGACAGACCTCATATTTCAATATAAATTATTCATATAATTTAAGTAACTGCTTCCATAATATACAAAGTATGAGCAAAAATGTCATTACTACGTGTCATTACTGGGAGGTTCATCAGCTCAGTGTTGTTGTATTGAATGACTTTTGTCTTAATGACTGGTCAGGGGAAGAAAGGAAGCAGCAAACAACAGGAGATTCAGCATGATCTGGATCAACAGGACGGTGCATAAACAGCTGCAGAAGAGAATTGCAGACCTGCGTTCAGAACTTCTTCTCAGGAACGATGCCCTGAAAGAGGAGATGATGGCGGAGCTTCGCGAGTTGGTGGCAAATGAAGCAAGAGAGAGATCTCTACAATACGCCAAGTCGGACAGACAGCGAAGTATGAGATCAAGGTTGCTAGAGATAATAGAGGAACACAAGAGGAGTATTAGGATGGAGGACGAGGATGAACAAAAATTGTTGGATCCGAGGACAGCAAGTCTCTACGCTTCTGAAAACTGCTCTGTTATTGACCACAGACTACTACTAGAGGAAATCTTAAAGGTTTTATTAGATATCTTATCTGATGTTGAAACCAGTGGCGCCCCCAATGATGCTGACACCAAATGTGACACATGCAAAGTCATAAAGGATTTGTTAGATGTCTTCTCCAGTCTCTACTCTCCAAGTCACCAGGTCTCCAGAGATATTGATATAAGCTCACTATCAGTCAAGTTACCTTATAACCACTGTGAAGATAAAATAAGCAGCGATGCTGAGAACAGTTCACCAAGGGTTAAAACTGAGCAAGCAGAAAACCAAGCAGACTCATTGGATGACTTCATTTTCTCTAACACCAGCCAGTTGATACTGGACTCAGAAGAGGAGGGAAGCTCAAGGAAGGCCCCTCTTGCAAACTCCAGCTTCATTACACAAGAACTAAGATGTGAAGCTGAAAAGGCCCACGTGGATACTATAAAAGAGGAGGAGGATTTGCTGATAAAGAGACAGTGGAAGGAATGGATGGACAAACAGGAAATGGGAGGAAACAGTGCCAAAGTAGAGCTGCCAGTTGTCCAAAGGAAAGCTGAGACACAGGGAGGGGCAGCACACCATGCACCAAACAATCCAACTATGCCAAACGCAGAGGGAGGACACAACCAAATGAAAATGAAGACATATTTTGGCGACCTTCTTAAAAATCGTTTTACATCTTACAAGTGGGAGAAATTTAAAAATGAGGACTCGTAACTCAGTTCAAAATATTCATTCATGTGCCCATTTGAAATACATTATAAAGCATCTGAACATTACTGTATGACAAACATATAAGAATAAAACATTGTGTACAACCAGTGCTTTGAATCTGAATCTATGATAAAATGAAAAGGCAATCTCTCCACAGTTTGCTTGATAAACCTCTACCACCAACATGTTATATTCTTCAAAAAGAAATGTTCAGTTGAGAAATACAGCCAACCGCTCATAAGGGGGACAAACTCTGTTGCTAAAAATATATTGCAGAGATAGAGATCAAATATTTCCACACCTGTGTTGACTTTCAGCTTCCAGGGAAACTGCATTTTAACACATCTTAAAAGGCTCATGAAATGAACTTGTATTTTCCCAGCTTACGTCCTGTATCACTATGTGAATTGCTAATTTTTTGCTGATATTTTGCCAAATTCATGTCAAAAAGTTAATATCTAAATATGTGTATTTTACATTTAACGTCCTCTTCTTATGAAACAACCTTGCAAGGACATTCCTACTTCTGTGTCCAATTAAACCTTTTTCTTGAATTTTACCATCCCTCCCTCGAACCATAAACCCAGCCAGTCTCTATCACATCCTCTGTGCTAGTTTATGAGCTAGTTTATGAGTGTGCATCAGCGCTGTGTCTGTGATTGTGCATCACGTCTGTCACCGGGATGAGCCATTTCTCCCCCACCGCTTGCTAACAGCTACTTTCAGCTCTAGGCTGAAATATAGCCTATATGTTCTCACTACAAAAACATTTTCACTGTTTTCATCGTCGTCCCCTGTTTCATCCCCACACGGCACATCAGTGAGCTCAGGAGGAGATGAGGGTGAGAAGTCCTCCACAGTAGCAGGTGAAGAGTGTAGCCACCCATGACCCCACAGGCAGTGCTTGATGTTGACATTGCTCACTATAGACAGCATGACATCCATTCATCCATGACAAGTCCCTCCCTAGCTTTGTGTTTTTACCAGAAACACAAAATCATGTGACATTCGTTCACACCCTGGAAGGGCTTCCTTTACACATCTGTGTAGTAACCACACTGCACTCATTTAATATCATCAATCATCTATCCATCCACTCACTTGCCACTTGCAAGGATGCAGTACGCCAATCTGTCACAGCACTGACACACAGAGAAAACAACCTTGCACACTCACATTCACACCAATTTTAGTCAACCAGCCCTGTGAGTCAAACCAAGAAACTTCTTGTTGTGAGCCGACAGTGTTAGCGCTGTGTTTGATAAGAAATGATGTAATATGATTGATAGAGATGAGATGTGTGATAATTCAAATAACTTCCTCGAATGATTTCCTAGTGATGGCTCTGAAGAGAAAAATAAGAAGCAACAGCATGGCAATAATGATAGTGGCTGTTTAAAGAGGGGAGAAAAAGCAGCAGTAAAGCTGTCTGAGCTCGGCTGTTACAGTTCTCAGGATGCAGGCCAAGATATGGGATTAGGCCTGTGGTACCACACTGAGACTGGACTCTGGTGTGAATGAGATCACTCACTTGCTTGAGCAATCATACATAAAATCCTCTGTGTAACCTACAACTCAACACAATTTGCATGTACAACACATGTGAACACAAACAAATCAGCTGTTGTGGTTCAAATGAATTGTGCATCTCTTTCTCACTGCACAATTTATTTTTTTTAATTTGAATGCACATGAGAGATGGGGCATGTTACCTGTCATTTTACCTGACCTTTCTCCAAATACAACTGCATGCTGGTGAAGAGATGAATTATTTTTTAACTATAAATCAAATAGCAAAAACTAGAGCTAAAACATTTGTGGCTATTTATGTTTTAGTTTTGCCTGCCCACATGCACACACCCACACTTCCACAAAAGGTGCAACTTGTGCAAATCCTTACTTTACAGCTTGTTTGACTACAAGCTAGTTTGATAAACAAAATAATTACATGAGGTTGAAAACAAATTTTGAGTGAAAAAAAAAGCACATGCACGCACACACACACACACACACACACACACACACACACCAGACTGCATGGTCATACATTAATAATTATTAAAGCCACTTAGAGAGACGATGATTTATGAATGAATGATGTCCAATGACAATAACCTTTTTAAAGATATTGTAGAAGGGCCTTTTAATCACAGAGAGAAACTGCATAGTGTGCAGAAAGCAGTGCAGTGGGTGCAGAAAGTGGCCATGGTCTGAATCTAATGGAGGCTAAGCACCACATTCATCCAGCCAGCCAAAAGCCTCCAATCATACATATCCTGTCAGTTTCCTCTCTCCAGACGTCCACATCAGTGTTGCACCAGCAGGTGGCACTAAGTCCCTTCCAAGCGCTTGCCAAATCCAGCAGCACTGTCAGCAAATGCCAGTGAAGTTCACACCGTTATAACCCATGCTTTTTCTTTTTCAAGCACGATAGACTGGTTTTATGCTGTCAGTTTCGACAGGCTGAGCCTACCATCAGCTGATGCTTAGGCTGCATGCAGACACAGCATCCTAGAACGTAAAATAGTGGAATGCTGTTGCCATCTGTCATTTTCTCTGCTGTGGGTAACACTTTACTAATGTGATAATCAAAGCACAAAACTGATGTTGCTCTCAGTGAGTTGAATAAAACCATATCCCAAGGAAAACGACAGCTTCACATGTACACCCATTGAAATGTTAAGGATGGAGTCGAGCTTTTGGGACATGAATGGCAATTTCGACTCCAAACAACTGAAGAAGAAAAGATGTACTTTAACTCCCTAACTGAATTCAGGAAAGGGGGAAATAAATACAAAAACAAAGCTCTGTTGTTGCTGTTTCTGAGTTTCTTTCTCCATATGAGCATTTGCAGTTAAAAGAAAAAGTGAGTGAGTGCAGATGTGAGTCTACTCCCTTTTTTCATATCATGGCCAACTGTAAAGGTCAACTCTAAGCCATGACTGAGTAAAGGACAGATTATAAGTTGATCATCAGTTTACATTTAGCTACAATACACAATGCTTCTTCACTGAAACACCAGTTTAACTAGATGCAGCTGAACTGCTATTCCTTTCTCCTGTATCCTTATCTCATTTGATTTCCTTCAAAACATCCACCAAAAACTAAAAAACCCACCCAACCACCTACACATACACCTACACTCTCTCTTTGTGATGAGTGAATAACAAAGAAAAAAGCCACAACATGGTAAGAAATGTGAATTTATCTGAACATGGACTAGATGCTGTCACTGAATGTGCTTCATGAACAATTGCACAGATCATCTTTCACCGTTTGTTACTGCTGTCACTGTCAGAACATGTGATTTGCAGGATGCCTTAAACAAATAAACCAAGCCTTCATGTGAAAAATTCTCTGTATATAGCTCTGCTCAGCCATGATGAGGTGCATCCTTCCACACCAGTGTTTCAGGACTGCAGCAGCATTCATGTCTGCAGGCTGTCTATCTGCCCCATGTCGAGATGGCTTGCCAACAAGAATCTAACAGTAGTTTGATTTTGCTTGAATCCTTTCTCTGACCTCTGTAAGTGAATTTGCAACATTATGCTGTCTGTTATGGTTGGCATAAATATTTTAAGTCAATAATAATAGAAATACAGAACCAGTTCATGTCCAGCAACTCTGGTCTTGATAACATCACAATGTTGCCATGTCATGTTCAACCTCTGGTTAAAAACAAATATAACTTCTACCTCACATTCTTTTCTAGTGGCATTGCAATATTTTTGTTTGACTCACACTTCTGCATGTTTTACTATCAGTTACATTTTCTTGAAGATATGGGAATCTCACCTTAAGGTAGAGTCTGGAGGTTTGTTGGTTGCTGTTTGTAAACAAAACACTCAAACTGGGCCCTTCCTCTCGGCTCAACTGTGCAGCCTCCTGCAGCAGCTGCAGCTGCAGCAGCATTTGTCAGGACTGGAAAGAAAAGGAAATACAGTCCGAGTGAAGCACTGGAGCCGCGCTCCGATACCTGGCCGTCACTGGAGCCTGGTGGTGAGCTGGGAAGCAGGTGCTAACGGCGGATGCTAGCCGCTACCCCTAGCGGAAGTTAGCGTCGAGCTAGCGGGTGTTAGCCGTGGCGGATAGCATACCACCAGCTTACATCCGGGACAGCTAGCGGGGCTAGCACACGGATGTATTATAGATCCTACTCGTGCATCACGGAACTTCACCTGCTCTGTGTTGGCTGGAGAGAAAACGCCGACTCTCCGACCAGTCACGTCCACGTTCACAACAAAACAAAGCAAAAGACCAAAATACAGGCGGGGGGGGGGGGGGGGGGGGGGGATGCCCATAGGTGATGATTAAGCCGGATCTTATTTTTGGGCCAAACCCTCCAAAATCTACCTTTAATCTATTGTTTCAACAGGGTTAAGTATAGTTTGGATTGTATCAGTGGTTCCACCTATCGATTCTGGTTCTTATGGTTCCCAGTTTGGTTCTACAGTGGTTAATACAGGGAGGGCAAATGATGGGATAACTTGCACTGCACTGATCTTACACGTCTTCCTTTGTGTCCTTGATGTGGTGACTTGTCCAATGAGACTCAAGTATCTGGACGGCTGGCTGCTGCAAGTGTTTGGAGTGTAGTGGAATGAGGAGTGACCGACCCTGAGGTGAGATCAGCTGTTGCAGCCTGTGTCCCAGGAGTCAGAGGGCTGCAACTAATGAGTCATGGTTGGCTGGTAAGTTAGTTAGTTAGCTAATCTGACCTGCTGGCACTGGGTCATAAAACATGCACTTGGTTTCACAATGAATCAGTCTAGGTTAGCACAATACATAAGGATAAAAGACCCTCCACACACACACACACACACACACACACACAGCCTCTGCCCTCCGACAACCCAGTGAACACCCCAGACTTGATGTGTGTGTCAGTTCTTCATGTTGTCATTTTCTTCTAAAGGTTCTGGCAGATAGTAGTTCCCTTGTGGTTCCCAACCCTATGTCTCACTGATTGCAAGTTGCTCTGGGCATTGTTTACATGCTAGAAATTGTGAATCAATTCAAAATGTGTGTTCTTGTTAAAGCTGGCTAAATTCTACAAAATTAGATAAAATCTCTCAGCCACAGCTTGGCCATTTACTTTTGCCTCAAGCAAACTCAACCCCACTGTGGAATCAGGCATAGGTAATGTTAATCAATCTCGTATTGAATTTAAAAATCAATTCAAAACAAAGTTCCCAGAGACACAGATGCACTTACACACTGATATTGTAAGTGCCAAATGTATTACTTCCTTGATTTAACCTCTGAGCCACTCTGCATAACCAGGGAAAAACAAAACTGAAAGAGAAATGAAATAATAATCATATAATCATCTATTAAAAAACACATTGACCAAACTGTTAAGATACTCATGTTCAGTTTGGTCCCTGTCACCTAATAGAGAAAAGTAAATTTATGTTCAAGAAAAAAAATCCCAGACAAACAGAAATTGTAACAGCCAGATCCTTAGACGCTTGCATTTGCATTGGTACATTTCTCCTGGCCAGTTTTTCACAGCAAATGTAAAATTGGCAGACAAGTCCAACTCTAAATCCGTTCTATAGCACCTCAATGCCACTTTCTTCTAAGTACCAAATTCACTGAACACTGGGCAGACATTACTCAAAAGAAGTCCAATGGAAAACATGTGAGGTAGGCGTTTAAATGCACGATTCTCCCTTACAAATATTTCCCTGACTGATACTCAACCCACTGTATCTATTGCTCTTGTTCATTTCTGTCTCTGCCAGCCTGTCTCTGGCTCTGGATCAATACAGTGGCTTTTCAGATGATTACATTGACTCCCCAAGAAACCCCATAAAGGCCATCCTTTGGTTCAAAAGCCTCAGATTCACTAAACTCTTATATGGCTCCTAGGACCTTAAACACTGAAGAAGACAGGCCTCATTAGCTTGCATGTGTTTCAGGACCACAAATCATAGAGGTAAAGTAGAGAAAAAGCATCACATCCAGTTATTGTCTGCAATTTACCAGACACAATCTCAGCTACAGGGGGCACAAACAAAACTGGTGTATCACGTTTCTACAAACACACACAGACACCACTGTCTGGATGTCAGCTTTGTGCATTAAATATGCTGATGTGAGGTAAAAGGTTGGCTGTAAGTAAATCAGCTCATTCAAAAACCTTCAGTGGGTTTTTTGGTACAATGACTGGACCACATTAATCTTTTGGATGGACATGGATTTATATTGAGATACTTGGAACACATGAATCATTAGAAACACTTAGGGATGAGAGGCACACATGTCTATTTAATATGCAGTACATCTAGCTCCAAACCAAGCTCCCATATTGATCTTAATGGGCCACAGCAACACTTATGACTCAGTATTGGGACATCTTCATATGCTACAGGGAAGCTAATTTGCAAATATTTAATATTCACTCACCACTGAGGAAGTGGGGTCCACATTGAGTTGCAAATTTTCTATGTTTGATTAGCATGAGGAGTAGGGAAAACATCCCACAGCCTTGTGTTGTTTTGTCGTGAAAGAATGACCACAGCCCACCTGTGCCATTTTACTCTTGTCTGTCTGCCTCTGTCTGTCTGGGTTTGTCCTTGCTTTCATCTTGTGCACCCGACCCGCTTTTAAAAACTATCATAGCTTTGTCAGTTGCTTATTTGTTAAATTTTCGCTGTCATATTAGCACCCTCAAACAAGAAAATCACACCATCACTCAACTTATCCTTTCACACAAGCACCTCTCTGCTTCCTGATATTCAGCAAATCAAATATCACACAGCAGGCTATTGTTGGATGTCATCATCACAGACTGTACATAAAAAGGATGTCATCTGTAATTTGACCCTCCCTACATGTACACACCCATAGGCTTCCTACACTGAGCCACTGTTTAGTTCATCCTCGACTTGGTGATGATTAATCTATGTGGGAGGGCAGCATTTATAGTTAGAAAGCTAATTCCCTGTCTCTATCTATCGATTTAAAAGCTGACCCATCTCTTTCTGCCCTCTCATTACTCTGGCTGACAATCATGGCTGCCACTGCTTTCGGCCTTTTCAATAAGCATTGTTGTGTGCTTGATCACTGCTTGTTGCTTGGATAAAAGAGAGGAGGAGGAGGGTCCTGAGAGTAATACCAGGGCCACAGCAATCACCTTTTCTCTGTCTGTGTAAAGTTGCCATTCGGGAAGATACATTCCTGAGTCATTTAATCATCTGTCATATTTGATCTTGTTTACAAAGACACTGGGGTTTGCCTGTGTATACAGTAGTTGCATGTTTTTGTGCTTAGGTGTGAGTATGACACTGGACAATGGGGCTGGCTCCCATCTTGCAGTACACAGACAGTTTTTATTCTGACAGACCAGATATCCTTTGTCCTCAGAAAGCTCTCGTGAGGGAGGAGTGCCGTTATCTGAGAGACTAGGACTGGGATGAGCAGAGGAGAGATGTGAGATAGATCAGCAAGACAACGCAAGTAAGGTTATCCTTCAAGGACTTGCTGAGGAGCGATGGAAATAAAAAAAAAAAAAAAAGAAAGAAAAAGGACAGCTTTTTTGGATTGGTGAGGGCAAGGACTGACAAACACAAGACTTGTGACATTGCTGTGGGAACACTTCAAGGTATATTCAATGATTGACAGGCAATGAACAGCATAAATGAAAAAAAGGAAAGTAAACGGATAAAGTGGAAGTTAAAATAGCTGTTGAATTACACGCTGAATGATATAGCTGACAGCAAAATTGTTTAAATCTACTTTATTCCAGGCCTTATGATGGTGATTGAGCTTTTCTGTCTCGTGCATTGTTTTTTTAGTGGACATTTGAGGTTTCGTAGCGTGCATTAGCATTACCAGCATCAGCAGGGATTTCATTTTAGCCATTTTATGCCTTTCTTAGACATTTCAGGGAACTTGCTGCTCATTTGAATCACGAGTAGGAAGACAATAACTCAACAGCTTTCAAATTTAGATTCTCTCAAAGTATTTTTTAGTTTCTGTGAGCTGTTTTTCAACCCTTGTGTAACTTGTGTAACGGTTCTTGACTAATGTCTAGCAATGAGTTCATAGTATAAGAGTAAGTAAAACTAATCATGAACTGAAGCACATTATTTAAATAAAGAATTGCAGATTTTCTTTTCCAGTAATGTGAATAAAAGATACAGGATAAAACCAGCTTTAAAAAGGAAAACATGGAAAGAGTCTGATCAGGCATGAAAATGCCCAGAGGCTTAAAAAAGAGATTAATTAATCTTCAATCTTTTTCTGCGCTGTAATAAGCAGTAAGTGAGCAGACCCTGTGATATTAATGTCACTATTTCATTGCATGGCTTACAGATAATACTTACACATCTTGGCTCTTAAAGTTTTCAGTGGACCTAAGTTGCACGTCCTAAAATCTGAGCACAATTGTGAGACAAAGTTAAAGCAAAAGGACTGGACATAATTAGCGTCCAGTCCTGTAATAAACACTGAGAATGACTGAGCCGTCAGTCATCATCACCTCCTTAACTAAAATTAAATTTAAATTTGCTGCCAACCACTCGAATTCTCCATCACAGGTTTTTCACAGATGTCAGCAGCAGAGAAACAGGCACGCTCAGATGAGTGGGATGCAGACACGAGGCAGTTCAAGACACTTAATCACAAAGTGAGAGCTTAAATCCATCAACATCACCAAATGGCATCAGTCATACTTTCACTTGTGTGAATTTTTTCCTCCTAGTCCTCGTTGTCCAGACACCTCTAAGGTCAGCATCAATCATGTGCCTGTCGGTGTCTGTTACAACTGATGCCCCGTCCTCCCGGGCTGTAATGAATCCTAATTTAAGCTGTCATCGGGACATTTCCAGAATGAGGCCACAGGCTGTTCCCAAATGGCCATGATGTTGCTCTCACAACACAGCTTGGACAACATTCAAAACTGCAGCACCTTCTCTTACAGGACATTCACTCATGCCTCATTTCACAGTCACTGTATTATATCAGAAGTACAATAACCACTATCACAAGATCCATATGCTATTGTTGATTACAGTATCCTTATCATATTGTTATTATTATATTATATTGTCATTATGTCCTTATTATCCTCATATGCTAGTCGAACACAGTTTTAGAGAAAACCCAATGAAATTTAATGAAGCTACAGCAGAAAGACTAATCTCAGAGTTAAGAGGAGTGGTCAAAATAAGGTGACATGACCTCGTTTCATACTAAACCTTGACAAAATGGTTAAACTGAATCATTGGAAACATAGCACAGATCATGATAATCCAATGCCTGGAGGATTGTTATCACATTTTCATGCAGATAAAACAGAATTAGCTTTAACTCTGTGGTTAAAAAGGATGGCGCATTTGTCCAGACAATGTTCACCAAAAACAGGTGTATTGCCTCCCAACATTACCATTCACCTTGTATGCGAGGCAGTTACATGGTTGGAAATAATCTCCAAGCATCTTTTACATTGGATATATTTAGCATTCGGCAACGGGTGTATAGTCTCTGTGACACAAAAACCCACTTCCCTGCTTCATGTGTTAAATATTTTAAAGTACTCCATATGAGCTGAGCAGAAGGAACAGGGGAGGCATGAACATTTCTTTCTGTAGTAGTCTGTTTTTTTTAAAATAACTTGCTTTTGAATGAGGAGAAAATACGTTGCATGCTGCGCTTTTTTTTTTTTTTTTTAACACAAAAAGTAGTAAAAGCACTCTGAAACAAAGTGATTTGGTTCATTTCTGGGGTTAAAAGTGGAGACAAAATGACAACTATACTGACAGGAAGGATGATGCCAAATTGTCCTGTATCAGACTGATCCCACCAATGTCCATTTAAGCAGCCTACTAACCCACTCATGGTCTGGACAGTGCCCCATCTCACACACGGGTCACAGTCCCCGTACCCACATCCACCATTCAAAACCATGGACAGCAACACTTTAAGTGATACAGCACATGAGAGGAAGTCTACTGACATGATTGCAGTGTACCAGTGATAATTCAAGCACAACAGAGGAGAGAGAGAGAGAGAGAGAGAGAGAGAACACAGAAGACAAAAGTTTGTTTCTGTTTGTAGATTTGTGAAACCTGGGATCCCACCTGCACTGCCATCAACATCCCACTCGCCAAGAGTGAGTTCTAAGGATATTTCTGAATGACAAAGTCATCAATGGCGGCGCCATTCCAAGGTTTCACCAGCTTCAAGAGAACTACTTGGGAGCAGTATATGAGAGGGGAAAAGAGGAGCTGAAGACACTTCTTGCAGGAAAACCTGTTGCTGTGATATTTGATGAGAGTCCTGATAACGAGGGGAGATGTTTGTTGAACATCCTCCTTCCACCACTTGGAAAGGATAAGTCTGGGAGGAACTTGGCCTACCTTGCAGACACTGTTTTTCCTTGAGCAGTGAATTCATGACAAACAAGCTGCCAAGAAAAAAGGCAATCATGCCTCCAAACCCATGAGCAACACGCTAGAACTCCTGAATCTGTGCAGTGCAGTACCACACACTTTGGAGTGTACAAGGAGTTCAAAGAGATGGAAATTGAGGTAAATAACTTCCTTCACATAACAATTCCTCAACACAATTAACCCTTCCCTTTCTTCATTGGTTAGCCCCCCTTTGCACACCCAAACATGAATAGTTTAGTAAAAAAAAAAAAAAGTAATTGCACTGAATGTAAATATTGCATATTTGACCTTATTCATTTCTTTCTATTTGTGTTTTTTATTATTAGGTGTGTGGCAGAAGTTCATCAGAGTCTGTGGAGAGACTCCACGAAATGCCTCAAGACCCAAACCTAGCTCAGTCCCTGAATGTCCAGAGCAGCATCATGGCTAACAAGTGCAAACTCACCCTTAGTCTTCTTGATATCTTCCAGATCAGACGCCCTGTGACCACAAAGATTCTCTCTTCAATTATCTGGAGGGTCTGCAAGTGGTCTTGGTTGCCAACAAAGAGCTGCAGTGAGGCGTGCACTGAATACTTTGAAGGGTTTGACGCCACAAAGACACTATGCACAGTTGGGCAAGCATTTGAAAATGCTGAAGAAAAGCTCACCAAGTACATATCAGATGGGCAGCCAGCCACTGAGTTTCCCCAGGAGGTCAGGGTGACTCCGAGGTGACTCTGTAGGAAGCTACAAGGCCATTCCAGGTTTCACTGAAGTGCCAAGTGATGAGTTTAATTCTTATTCCGAGAGCCTTGGTCCAGCAGTACTCAGAGCTGCACCATCCGTTGTGGTGGATTGACAATTTTTGGGATGGCCTACAAGAGAGTCTTCCTGTGCTGAGTTCCTTGGCTAAAAGATACAAAGATCCTGTCTCAAACTCAGCTGATGCTACACACAGCAACAGCATTTACAAGCTGGTGTTGTCTAGGCCTTGGTTTTCCTTGACAATAACCAACAACTGCGGAGCATTTGAGAGGGAGGAGGGGAGGATGGGGAGGATGGGGAGGAGATGGACATTGAGGGAGAGGGAGAGGGGGTGGAGGATGAGGATGTCGACTGATAAGCCACTGGTAGAAGCTATGCTATTAAAGAAGAAAGAAATTTACAGTAAGAGTTTGCACTTTGTTTTTGCTCATTGTTTTGCATTGGAAAGCACTTATTTTAACAGAAGGGTTAGGGGAAGGGGAAGTTGTAGCAGATAAGTATTCTTCATTTTATTTATGTTTATAGAAGCTGTAGCAGATCAATATTCTTTATTCTGTAAAGCTAAGGAACTTTTTTCACTAAAGAATGTTTTGTGAGTTTGAAAAAAAACAAGATGAGAACTTATACATATCCAGCACTTGTTACCTGTTATGTAGTATGCTTGCTTGTCATAGGAAGTTGTTAGTCAAAAATGACTCTTATCACATTAAGGTAGTAGCAACAGGGTATTGGGGGAATCACTTTCTTTTTCATTAAGTCACATTTTTAACTCCCTTTTGGCCAGCTCCCGCAGTCCCCACAATATTATCAAATGCTCACAAGTTCATCACAGGAAACTGCCTAAATACCTGCATATTATATTGCATTTTCTAAGAACCCACTGCAAAATCAAGGATTTTTCCCCACAACAATCACAAAAAAACTCTGCACTTTTCTGTAGGGGCTGATATAGGAACTGTGTAGTGTAAATAGTATTTAACCAAGGTATAGTAATAATCTAATTGATTAATAAATACTCCTGCCTACCATTTATTTATCTCTTTATATTTGCTCTAGCAGTGTCCATAGCCTATACTTTCACCAGTTTGTGCTTGTTGAGACATGTTTCTGAGATTTCTGATCTTGCTGTATGTTTTCTGAATGTAAAAACAGCTACTTGAGCTCACAGATTCACAGATTAAATTGCAAATGAGCAAACTATTTGTTGATCATGACTGTGTAATGTTGCTGACAGTGCTGCAAAAAGGTATTGGTATATATGAGATGGCGTTATGTCAGCCATAAACCCATATTTTCCAATATTCCATATTTGGTCATCTGAAATCTGTCAATGTTATACATATTCCATCAGACACTATGATGTCACAGAGTGTCACAGTTGGAAGAATTCAGTTGGGCCAAGAACAAATAAGAGAACAGCATACAAGTCAGTAAGAGAAGCCATTTCAACTAAGCTGGGAGGAGATCACCACCTGTGAGATGAATCTTCACTGACTGAACCATAAAAAATATTTCACAGATACAAGATCTTAAGGTAAGGTGATGATTTTAAACTAAAATTTCAAGATTTATGGAGCAGAGGCAATAAGTCTAAGTGGACAGTTCAAATGTGCTGCCACAGTAAACTCACACTTGATCACTAATTTGTACCATTGCTTCTGAAAGTACTGATTTAGAAATGAAACCATAGAGTCATTTCACTAATTAAAGTCCCTAAGGTGGTAGTTTTAAGACCTATAGGGTTTAAAATGTGATTTGTTTTAAAGGATCAAGTGAATTTTATTGTGTATATTTATACATTTTGTTGTAAATGGGTTTATGTGGTGTTTTTCCAAACATCAATTCATGAAAGTACAGTGATGATTTTTAATTGATGCTTTCTAGACTCTTTGTGCAAACATTTTAAAATGTATGTGGTTAATTACTTCATGTTTCTAACATCAAAATCAATTTAAGTCACTGAAAACTAATTCTACACATGGATTGTGTATGTTGCCACGCACAGATTGGTGGATCACTAGTCCAGTGGATGATTGGCAGTCTCACTCAGTCCTCAGCTACACATTTTTCCAAGACGCCAGTGGTGAAGCACAAAGGGACATAAACCCTGCACTTGTGAACATCCAGGGTTTGGACACTGAGATATTTTGGACCTCAAGATCACTTGGACATTGAGATCTCTTGGACATTGCAATCGATTGGACATTGAGATCATTTGGACATTAAGATCATGGAGGACTACAGACATCGGTGTTCACCTCAACTATAAACTGGACTGATCACACAACACACAAGACGACTCTGGCCCTTCTGTAAAAGAGGGGCCATGGGTAATGTATAGCTTATTTGTATTTATATTGTATAAGTGTACTATATAGTGTGTGTATATTTAGTGTATGTACATTTAGTTTGTACAATTTAGTGTACGTACAATTAGTTTATTTGACAGGGACCATGCACATCAGTACACAACACAACACAACAGTAACATTAATTGTGCCAGACTTTATATTGTGTAACTGTACTATTAGGCTAGTGACAATGCCCCCCAAAATTTGAGATACCCCTAACAAAACCTAGCAATGTCTTTCCTCATCTGTAAGGTCTCCCATACATGAAATTGATACATATTGTTATACACCCAAAACCTAAAAAATAACCACAATAAAGCCTGGCCCTATTTGAGTTAAGACATATAAACTCATGTAGATTAATAACACAAACTCTGACAGCTTTGAAACCTGATATAATTGTGGTCAGGAAGTTGCCTTACCTATTAGAAAAACCTGGATGTGAATATCTTGATGTGTGTAACATATAGAAACCTGTGAACACTTGCCTAAAATAAGCGGACATGCAAAAAAAATATCTGTGCAGAATGCTCTCATTTACTTTGTATTTGCTTGGCCAGGGATTGTCATTGAAACACATATGATGGCTTGTTGGCAGGATGGGGTTGTGCTGAATCCAGCAATACCAAATGGAAATGTAGCATGCATAGTCAGTGTGTTACATCACTAAATGTATGAGGTTTCCCAAATAAAAGAAAGTGAAACATCAAGCAAACTAAGCAAGTAAGTTGGGATAAGTGCTGCCCTAGATGTATGATGCATTTAATAAATAATACATTCATATGACACCTTTTATTGTACAGTTCCTATGGAAACACATATTTAAATTGAAAGATAACACCTTAATTATGGATACATGTACTGTCATATATGATGGCTTGTTGGAATGATGTGGTTGTGCTGAATCCAGCCATACCAAATATGTAGATACCATGCATATTCATTCATTACTAAACTGTCCAAAATAAAAGAATATGTTGCATTGCATAGCAATATACTGTACTGTACCATGTGACATCACTGGGGATGTCTGGATGGGGATGGGGCGTCTAGCTAAGGCTTACGGCTCAGCAATAGCACACACAGGAGACAAGGTGACAGGATTGTCACCAATACAAAACAAAACTCCCCAGCCCTTTGGCTGGTGTTTTTCATGGGCTGCTTTTGGTAGCCATCACTATCACTTATCAGCATTATCATCAGTGACAAAGTGGGTCATATCTGAGCAGTCTGGGAAAGAGCAAGAGCAAAACTTAGTGCAAGTCAAGCCAACTGAAAGACACTGGCATTTTCTGGTATCACTGCAGTATCCATCTTTACAGTGCAGGTGGGTGATGTCTCAAACTTCTTTAGGTGCTGGTGCCCTCTGGAACATGATAGGTTCAGTGGACCCATCTTGTCTTAGCTTCCATCCTCTACCAAGTGGGTTCCAGAGATGAGGCTTGGCCAGGTGGCTGTGACGCCACATTGCTGTTTGGTATATGGCTCTTAATACATGTTGCTGGAAGGCATCTTCTGTTGGGGGTAGATTTGCTGCTGAAGAATCTGTGGTAGATGGAGCTCATCTAGGTTGGTGCAAGGATGGCCATACTGGAATGTGCAAGCAGGGCATACTTTCTTACCACAGGCAAAGCTTCTTGTAGGCTTCCAGACAGTCCAAACTTGGTCATTTCCTTTAACTCAGTCAGATGGGTCTTCAGTCTTATGAAGGAATGGGTCTTCCCAATTCTGTACAAGCTACTTGTGGTATCACAACCTGTGAGGCATGACATGCAGGCAGACACTCACAAAGAGCTGCTCCAAGACTCTGAGTGATTCAAATTGGGATAAATCTTTACTTTAGGCCATGTCCAGAGCACATGAACACTTCTGAGGATGCAAACATCCCTTTGCCTGAATAGTACACAAGCAAAACCAGTACATCTGTATCATCACATTTGACAATGAGACGAGAATGTCACTCTGCAAGGTGTATTGGATGTAACACCAGTCTTGTGTCACCCACCTCCTGGTCACTGTAAAGATCTGTCAAGCAGTCAACACCTGAGTTGCTAACCCTCTTGACCTCCTCATCATTTTCAAATCCACCTGCCAATACGACTGTGTTCTTTGAAGAGATCCTCTGAGGCCCAGTAATAGTGATGTAGTTGTTGACAAAGCTAAATAGAGCAACCTTGTTCCCACTGATCATCAGGTATTTCTTGTAGTTTGGAACACTTGCTTGTCCTGCAATAATATGTGTTCGGCTGCTGGAGTAATATATTTCTACCTAAGAATCCATTTCATATATGGGAGACCTTAGAGATGAGGAAAAACATTGTTAGGTTTCGTTCTACCTCCAGTAGGGGTATCTTAAAAACTAAAGCCCTCTTTGACTGTTAGTCACTTGCCTATATATTGTTTATGCATTTTTGTATGTTTATTTATTTATTAGTTTATTAGTTTATGTGACTGGGACTGTGCACATTAATAAAGAAAGATTTCAGTAAATGTGCCAGTCTTAGATACCTACATTGTATTATATTGTGTATGTTTTTGTATGTTTATTTTATTAGTTTATGTGACTGGGACTGTGCACACTATTAAAGAAGGATTTCAGTGAATGTGCCAGTCTTAGATATTTACATTGTATTATATTGTGTATATGTTTTGTATGTTTATTTTATTAGTTTATGTGACTGGGACTGTGCACATTAATAAAGATTTCAGTAAATGTGCACAGTCTTAGATACTTACATTGTATTATATTGTGTATGTTTTTGTATGTTCATTTTTTGTTTCATTTTATTAGTTTATGTGACTGGGACTGTGCACATTAATAAAGAAAGATTTCAGTGAATGTGCCAGTCTTAGATACTTACATTGTATTATATTGTGTATATGTTTTTGTATGTTTATTTTATTAGTTTATGTGACTGGGACTGTGCACATTAATAAAGATTTCAGTAAATGTGCACAGTCTTAGATACCTACATTGTATTATATTGTGTATGTTTTTGTATGTTCATTTTTTTATTATTAGTTTATGTGACTGGGACTGTGCACATTAATAAAGAAAGATTTCAGTAAATGTGCCAGTCTTAGATACTTACATTGTATTATATTGTGTATATGTTTTTTGTATGTTCATTTTTTTTTCATTTTATTAGTTTATGTGACTGGGACTGTGCACATTGATAAAGATTTCAGTAAATGTGTGTTGCATTCTGCTCCGCTCCTCCCAGTGTCTCTCTCTCTCCGTCTCCCAGAGGCGGTGCTCCAGGCGTTGGCGACAGGTGTGCAGGGGACACAGCTGCATCTCATCATCCCATCACCTCACTGTCTCAAATACCCTGGGTTTCTCATCCATCGCTGCCAGAACTTAGCAGTAACCTCAGCGGTAACTAGTCAGGCACTCCAGAGTTTTCTAGTAAATCCAATGTGTTTTTTCCTCAAGCTCTTTCCGGCGTTTTCCTGTGACCTTTTTTCCCTCCCAGTGTTTTTTGTATGTGACACGGTTTCATTGTTCCCTCAGAGCCTCAGCCCCTGCCTCCTCGTCGCCACCCTTGGACCCGCTCCTCTCCTTGGACCCTCCTTGTCTCACCCCCCCACCCCCGGATTCCCCACTCACTTCCTCGCCCGGCAAGATTCCCTCATCCACCCCACCCATCTTTCACTCAATAAAACTCTTGTCTGGCTATTTGGTTGTCTGCCTTGTGGTCCTCAATCCTCCTCCGTAGCCCAGCGCAACAATGTGCCAGTCTTAGATATTTACATTGTATTATATTGTGTATATGTTTTTGTATGTTCATTTTTTTGTTTGTTTTATTTTATTATTTCATGTGACTGGGGGTGTGCACATTAATAAAGATTTCAGTCAAGAAACTTCTATTTTGCATTTTTATAGAGTATATTTTCAATAGAAATTATTAAATTGCCAGTTTAACAATTTCAGTACAATTAATGTTTGAAAAATGTAGCCACTGTTTGGTATGTTCTCCTTTTGCTGTGATTACATTTTGCACTCAAGGTGCCTCCTGTTCCTTGGGGTTAGGGCAGGTGACTTGAGGAAAAGTAAAGTACCGTAAGACTCCTTGGTCTTCATTGAGTTCTTGCAAAGCTTTGAGGAGTGTTTGAGGACATAATCCTGCTGTACTATGAATCACTCCACTATAAGATAAAGACCAGAGTGTACAGCTTGGTCTCTGTAGAATTGAATAGTAATTCTCTTTGAATTCAGTTCATTGCAAATGTCAAACTGTAGGCAAAATAACCCAGATTTGAATATTCTTGCCACCATGTTTTACTGTCAGTTTGTAACACTGCAGCATCTCTCTCTCGCTCTCTCATTTTGTCTCATAACATATATCCTTCTGTCACTACCATCAATGGCAATGTTTGACTTTTTTGCAATTATATCTACTGTAAAACACTCATACTTCTTAGCCTGCACAAAACATGTGGCGTTGTTTTTCCTCCTGAGAAGTGGCTTAGAAACTGCTACTCATCCTCACAGACCACTATGATACAGCCTCCTTTTAGAGACTTGTGTTCTTTATTTAGCAAATTCTTCATCTGTGATGCAGCTACTCCTCTTTCTGTCAGGGACTTAAGCTTGATGTGTTGGGCTTCTGATAATGTGTAGCTTTGGTCTGTCTGATCCTGCTTTGGGTACAGCTGATCCAGTTTCTGCAAAGTGTTTTAGAGTTTAATGCACTGCCCCCTTAGAAACCTTAAGTCTGGCCATGATTGCACATTTGTCACTGTTCTGACCTGTGACACCTTCTCTTACTTCTGACAACATTTTCCTTATAGATTAATGTTACTTGAAAGCAATGATCTGCTGCAAACCTGAGGCACAGCCTTTATAGCAGCTTTATAGCAGCTGACCACAGGCTGCAAGTTATATGAACCAGGCTCTGGTCAAATCGACCTGAGTGTCGTCTGAACACATGCTTCAATGGCAGAGATTCTACTCAAGGAAATCTGACCTTTTGTCAAATTGAATTAGGCTGGACATTGCTCCAAAATTCCTTAAATCTGATAGCTGGAAACAGGGCCAAATATTAAATATTTAATCTCCATTTTACATGGCAAGACACAGTGTGTTTTAAAATGTTTCCTGAGCCAAACTTTCTGATTATTGCCATGTTTACATTAAAATATTTAAATCTTTTAAACCACGTATGTTTAGAATTTTCTGCATAGTCTCAGTTACCATGTTCTTAGACTTGAGATCTTTCTATCTTTTATGCATGTTTCCTTCAGCATACATCTGATCGCAAAATAACTGGCTGGCGTGAAATTGAGGATGGCTTGCTTTAGAGGGAGATAAAGTAACATGTTCAGTTAATGAGGCAAAACTCATTTCATTTGTAACAGGAAGAAAAACAGTTGGAGGGAATGAGTAGAAACCAGTGTCATGCCAAACGTAGTAGGCAAGACATAAATCTAAGCACAGCTCCATTTGTCTGAAAGCCAGGCCACGGAGACAGAGATCTGGAAGCAGCACATTTTTCCATATAAGTTATTCCCCGGTTATCAAGAGGTCATCGGGCAATGATAGAAGGGATTCTCTGCTCAAGGCTTCAGGTTGAAGAGCTCACCAGCTCAGAGAAGGAAAAAGAGTGTGAAATTGACAATGCTTGGCTCAACTGGCACAATCACTGAAACTGATTCAGCTCTACATTTAGGAAAGGTGATGAAGTTGAGGCCAGACTTGAACTGGATGATAATGGCTGACTTGGCTACCGAAGAATCCCAAGTTGAAACCTCCACAGATCTAATGAAACCTAGAGGAAGGCTGTAAAAGGGATAAATCCTATAAAATAGGAAATCTGCAATTAAAGAGACAGAATGACAAGGAATACAATAACTACAGTAACATACTAAATCTTCTCGACGTGAGAAGTGAAATAAAAAAGATAACAACACATAATTCGGTTTCTGTATAGTGCCTCAAAATTCCTAAGTCACTGAGGCAGTGATATAAGGAGTGTGCAAAGGGGTTAGAGACAGCGGTGTTGTGAAATTGATAACCAAAAGAATTCCCATATTTTACTGTTGCCTTCTCACACTTACAGGAAAAAACACACACACACTAACTGCCCTGCAATGTAAGCATCAAAAGATAAATGTGCTTATTTTTTATGCCACTGAGTCAGTAATGAAATGACTTCCATAACTTGGCAATAATCCCTTCTGTCACTCATTTTCCAGGGTGAAATGGCTTTTTGGGTCTTGTGCTTTATATATTCCTATTTAATTTATGAAATTGGGGCTTGAAGCTTTATACTCTCATTTCAGTAATGAGAAGTTGTACGCACTGACCTAATGCTGGGTGTGTGGATGACTGTAAACATGTCTGACTGTGAGTTCTAACCCTTGTTTGGCCAGGAAAGTGTTCACACAGCATACAAGTGCTTCACCAATATGCACATGCAAAAATACATCAAACATAGCCATGAAGGCTGGACAACTGTATATTCATCGTGATATTTGATATTCCGTCACTTATTAATGAAACTCTTCTACTCTCATCTCATCTGTTCTCATCATTCTTCACTGTTTTGCTCTCATCTTAATTTTCTTTTATCATTTCACATCTTTTATCTCACTCACTCACATGCGTTTCCTCTCATTACCCATCACCTCATGTGCTGCTTCTCATTTCTTCTTCCTCAGACCTCATTATATAGCAGATTTAATCACACTGTATATCTTACATCTAAGATTATACATGCATATAGCTAACAGCAAATGACTGTCACTGTAACCCAAGAAGATGATGCTGTCACCGTCGGCTGTCGGCCGCTGCTCACTTTTTTGCGGACATGGAAAATCCAACAAATGAACAGATGCTTGGACCAACATGGCAACAACAGGAGGTAAGCGATGGCTCTCACTCAATGCGAGAACTTTATTTGGCAAAATGAGATCTCTTTCTATTATGTAACCTGGTAGACTAAGTGCTGTGATGAATCTGCAAGATCAATTTCAATGAAGTCATTAAATACTTGCTTTCTTTTACCTCTTCAGCTGAGTGCAGTGCACTTCTCCAACAAATTTAATGGAGAGAAGATCTTTGGCATCAACTTTATTGGGGCGAGGTGTTCTTGTATGCTAAATCACTTTTAGACAGCAATCTGGATGATGCTCAGAAGCAGGTCCAGACCACTTCTAGAGTGGTGAGATGAAAAGCTTTGCAATAACTGTGGCCACTGAAGCAGATTGCACTTATGGGCTTTCACACAGTATTATGTCTTCATATTTGTCAGTACTGATAAATATCAGGACAGCGTCTCTGACATGACATGACATGACCCAATGTAGGTCTAGTGAATAAAATTACTGTACTATAGGGCATGGGTCCAAGCATCATCTTCAAGACATTACTCAGCATTTTTTATGTTACTGCATCTTATTTCTCTTATACCTTTTGGGGTGTATTGTTTTTGTCACAGTCTAGCCTACTCTAACTGACATATCCCTTTCACTGAGCTCCTCCTGGGGCACCCTGACTCAGCACAGTGAGTGATGTGGGAATACACCTGTCATCGATTTCCCAACACTACTGGTGGCGTGCCTGATATCAATTTGCAAACTGGGCCACATTTCATTGAAAAGGAAAGCCATGACGAACCCTTGAGTACACACAGGGCCTGTTGCAGCCTCTGTCTCCAGGCAAGGACATTGTGCCAGATGGACTGTGAAGCTAGGGGACAAACCTTACTCTGGAAGAGAGGGGTCTGAGCATGCACAAGCAGGCTGTTGACAATGTAGAGCAGGTAGTATGTTTTGCAATCAGATTACAAGTTCAGGAAAATGACTTCTCTCAGTCAGCTACGTAGCAGCAGGGGTAGCTGTGATGGGGACATAACAACTCAAGTAGCTTGTGATGCAAGCGTGTAGTAAGTGATGATTGCACAGGCCTACCCTTGCGTTGGTTGTCATCTGCAGCCCTTCAAGCTATACAGGACATGAGTAAAGAAATCAGTGGACTGGCAAATCGATGAGCGCTTTACATGGTTGAGCAGCTCGCACCGCCATCACCATGAAACTTGTATCCTTTATTTCATTTCCAAACCCTTTCTTGTGTTTTTTTCATATATCTATATATATCTAGTATGATCTTCAAGAGAATTTACCAGATGCGTGTTTTACCACATGAGTCTTTACTCACAGAATCACTTGCGTTTTTACGCAGCTGCTCCTCCTCTCCCACCACCGCGGCCGGGTCCACTACCAGTTTCTCGAAGCACGCCGAGCCGAGAGAGGAGCTCTTCTGCTGGTACGTGATCAGCTGGGACACGGGGAGTTTGGGGCTTCCGTGCGCCGTCAGCTCCGGCTTGCTCCCCGTGGCCCCAGAAGCTGCGCCAAGGGGATGTATCAAGGGCTGCCCGTCTTTGCTGGTGCCGGGGACCGCGTCGCTCCCAATTGACTTCTTGTCTCCTTCAAAGGACCCCGGCGTGGAGCAACACAGATTCGGCTGAGACGACGAGAACACGCGGTCTAGCTGTTTCTTTTTCCTCTTAAACATCCACAACCCCGATTCCTTCTTGCTGCCCTCCGCGCCCCCGGCCCCGCGACGCTCCGACCCCAGTTTCGGACTGAGCCATGGCTTGGTTTTCTCCTGGAAATTCTTCCACATCCTCCGCTGGTAGGACAGAGACTCTTGTCCTTTGGCGCTGCTCTCATCCTTAGGTGATTTTTGCTCCATGGTGCCTGTGCAGCAGCCAGCCAGCCTGAGCACACTCCGTATAGTGGAAGGATGTCACAGTTGGGCTGCTGCAGCTCGGGAGTACTTCCACTGGTGATCAGTTCAGCGCCAAAAAAGAAACGCACAATGTGATGATGGAGGGGGTGCTAGCCTCACAACGGACCGTGCAGACTGCCTATGTAGGCAACACTGTCAATTTGGTGTCACTCAGTGCAGCACGCCTGTTAAACTGCGAGCATTAACCTCCTCTGTGGAGTGAAGGTTTATCTCAGCTCTGTGGTGAACTTGGAGAACATGCAGTGACTTCTGCAAGAATTCCAAAAAAATAAATGCTCCGCGTGACTGATGCCAGTCTTTGCCTCCCTGCTCTGTCCACTGTGCTTTAACCAGGGTTTGAGCAAACTTCCTCATTAATTGTTGTATTCAAATGAAGGACGGAGGGAGCACCGCGCCTCCCTCTGGCCAACCATGTCACACGACTGGATAATCTGTATGCTGGTGATTGCATAACACAACCCCACGGTGTCTTGTGGGTGTTTATATTATAATTGTAGGCTACTAGGCTTCCTCTCAGCCCATCTGGGTGTATCTCTTTGTAAACTTATAGCCAAAGTGTTGTTTGTGACTGCTGCTGATCTACAATCTGTGGAATCTCCCCTTCAGAGTGATGACCTTCGTCAATGAAAAGCTGTGACTTTAAAGCTTATAAGGTTTTAAAGACTTGTTGTCTTTTGTGTGCTGATAATGCTTCTGCACTGTAGCCATCTCTGTGTATTTTCTACCCATCAAATAAGACAGGCTTCATTGAATGTTATCACCCCATTGCAGCAGCAAGCAGCCAGACCTCAGCAGTCTCTTGGTGTTCTACTGTGATGAGTATAATAACTCATTACATCTTCCCCTCTGGCTCTTGGTTCACTGCTGGCCTGTTCTGTCCCCTGGTTAACACACATGAACAAACACACACAGACTGTAATTACAATAGTGAATATGTCTCGCCATCATACTCTCTCTCTCACACACACACACACACACAGACGAGGTCACAGCATGACCTTTTCTCTGTAAATGGGACTGATGAAATTATAATTTGAACTGCTAATAATAACTAATAAATTACAATGTGAAATGAATTATATAATTATATGGACATCATCCCAGTACATAATTAGGAAGGAGTAAGTTTGAAGGACTTGTATGCAGTTTGTCTCATCAAGTGAGACCTTTGCATCACTTGGATGTAGGAATGATGCTGAAAGCATGAGTGGTTCTGATAATACTGATTCTGGCCCTGCAGCAATGAGAAAATGCTTACGTGTCATATACTTTCATTATCCTAAAAAAATCTTCTTCCCATATATAAATATGTCTGTGAGTAATGTCAATCAAACATTGGATGAGTAGCCAACAAATTTTCTTGTAGCTTGAGATCACTTGATATTTCATCCATCCTACAAAATACAACACTTTAATTACAACCAGGAGGCCACTGGCAGCAACACAGTGGGCTGCCCTGAACCTCACTTTCAGTTAAGTAGATTGAGATGTGAGCATGTGAGCCAGACAGTTTCTTTCAGCTGCCATCGGCTTTTCTATTGGGCTTGCATGGATAACTGATGAGTCTGCACTGAGCAGGCCTTTCCCCTTAATGATGCCCATCCTATTGATACGAGACTAATCCACAGTGTGTGTGGCGGTGCACGCACACACTTGCAAACAGCTCTAGCCGTTCACAAACACGGTCTTTACCTCACTGCAGTTGCATGTAATTCAGTGACACTAGTATTGTAACATGACTCTGTTAAAATATAGGCTTTATGGGATAATATAGGCTACATGTAACACACACACACACAAGTCAGTCAGCCCAATATGGCCCTACTGTCTGCAGTTAAAATAATCAGATATACTATTTTATAGACTGAGTCTGCTTCGACCATAAGGAGCAGTTATAAGCACATTTCACAACACTGGCCAAAGCACAGCTGCATTGATGTAATTTAAAGCTTAAGTGCTTCACCTAAACAGCTTTAGGATATAAGTCTTGAATTTCCTTTTTTCTCTTGAAACGATTCCATTAAATTTAACGTTCAAACCAATGACTTTCACCTTTATCTTACATAAGAGCATCTGTAATTCTTGTCCAACAGAAGGAGCAGACTTTTAATCAAATGCCAGTAATATCCATTTATGATCTGTACAGAAACTGACCACATTCAACTGAATGTGAAGCTCTTCTAGTTTAATAATATCTGATAAGCAAGACCATTTGAGAAGGTTTTGATTGTTGTCCTTCATAGGCACATGCATTAGACTCTGAATAAATCGAGTTTTGAAACCATTTCTGGAAGGTGAAGATTAAAATGGAGCATCAAATATTCTGATGTTCTTATCTGATCTTATCTGTTGAGGTGAGAATAAGAGGTGACTTCAGCCACTGCTTTCCTAGTGGCTGAATGAGTCATGGTTTATTTTGCCTTGAGAACTGCAGTTATGTAAACTGATTTTTCAGTCACAGTTTTGAGACTTTATGTAAAACTACTGCTCACGCTCCCAGGTCAGCAGATCTTCTAGTTCGCTGAGTTAAGCTTCTTCATAAGATATACAATGCCTCATTCTCACATTGCTATTGGACAAATTCATACTGTCAGGCAGGCACACTCCACTCAAGGAGACCACAGTTACCAAGTGACATAACAACACAAACACATCAACTCAAGGAGCTGACTGAAGGAAATCATACAGGCCTGTGAGTATTCTCAAGAGAAATAAGAAAACAATTGCTCATTGTGTTTTTGTTAACAAAAGGGAACATATTGTATTGCATTATATAAATACAATAATTGATAAGGATTATGATAAGCAGCAGTGAGATTACAGCAGAAACACATGAGCAGTAATTGCTGTCGGTCCCACCAGTACCTGTTTCTTTTTAGAAAAGAAGAATGACACATGAGTCAAAGTTGGAGCCCTGCAAGGATCACAGCAGGTAATGTCTTTTACTTAATTACTGTAATAATATAACTTAATGTTTTCTAATCATGTATATATATAACTGCATTACAATGGATATTTTTCGCCTTGGTCTGTTCCTGTAACTCACTCGTTGAATTCTAAATATCATTTTGTTAGACAGGTAGATAAGTTAAACTTCCTCATCCTGATGCAAATGAAAATCAGGTTTGAAACCACCTGCGACCTTTCTAATGGCACTGTGAATCACATTGATCAAATTAATCCCTAATCCACTGTAGCATCAGGCAGGGTGACACAGCACGCATAGGGACACAAAGTCAATGAGAGATCTGGTCTGAGGATGACCTGAGGGTATGAAAACTAATGCACATAATTTCATTCTGTCTTGGTGGATGAATGTACCTGAGTTCTTTTTCCTTAATGCATTCCTGTGTTGTGGTGCTATAGAACATTAAGCAGACTCTGCGCGAGTGGCACCACATTATCCAAATCAATAATAATGAGTTTGTAAAATTTTATGACTCAAAGATTGCTTTTCCCTTTATCCCCAGATTAAGGCCTGGTGTCTTTGAGGATCGTCTGAGCAGTCAGGAGAGGACACTGGCTGTGCTACTGCAGCAGGCTTTCAGGATCACAGAGGAGGTGGCATCAGGCCTGCAGTCCAGCAAAGGCTCTGTCCAGGTGGAGGCACTTTCCCGCAAGCTGCTGGAGAGTCACATACTGACCATCACACGCATTGTGAAGCAGCTTAGCATGGACATACAGGTATACAAGTGGGTCGATGGTGGAGAGAGCAGTGAATAAGGTGCTGTGTACAAAATCACTGTAGTGGCCTTGTATACTTGAGGCCTCTTATGCTGTGGTTAATATGTTAAACCTGTTACATAGTCATTTTGTCTTCTGTCTCTACCTTTGCTTTCCTGTGCATCAAGAACATGCTTTAATCTGCTCTTTTCTCTTCACCTCTTTTGATGTTGCAGCACACACACACACACACATCCACAAACTCAGAGCTGATTTGATTGCACCTGATAGAATGGTGCAGCATCTGAGCAAAGCCCAACTGACTCCTCATCATCATCAGCTCATAGTCATCTTCTTAGTATAAACAAAAAACTAATGATGTCCATGGTTAAATAAATTCTATTATGTGATGTAACAATGTCGGAAAAAACAGTAGTCAGAAAAATTACCGCATGGAAAATCTGACTCATGAGACAAATTAAGGTTTGGAGTCATCTTTGACCACCCAGAATATCTAGCCACACTTTGATATAGAAACAGAGCACGGAAATGAAATACACAGCTTCATTAGTGCATACCAAATGGGATATTAATGTGTTCAGAGGTTGTCATTATCTGAAATATTACATGAATGCCTAAGAGCTAATTAATTGTGAAGATGAAGAAGTACTAAGCTAAGCCTTGAAAAGAATACTTAGATCAAATGAAAGTAACATCAGACAGTTGCTCTTTGTTCACACAGTAAGGTTGTCTCTTTGATGTTAGATATTACATACATGTGATTGGCCAGTCCTAAAGAACGATCAGTCATGTAAATGTGGTGATGAAATAGCAATAACACTTTCATAAATATTTTTTACTGCATTTTCTCATTTGTATTTTGCTTAAGTTTAATTGGCTGAGAAAATATTGCCATTCTTTAGACACATTCTTCCCATCTTACATTACATTCAGACGCTGTATATAAAATACGCTGCTTTTGTTACACACAGGCACTGGAGAGACAGATCACCCAGCGGGACTCTGTAACCTCTGGAACAACACTAGCTCTTCAAAGCTTAGACCAGAAAAACATGGCTGGCATTGGAGACCTGAGAGGGAGAGTGGCTAGGTATGCACACAAAGCCACTGTCTGCACTGAGACACCACCACACAGTGGGTATGAAATACAACAATGCATTGATTGCTGAGTAATTAAAAATTTCCTTCAAAGCATAAGTCACCGCAATTTCACAGTAATTTAGATCCAGGCCCGCTGCACAGGGTGATCTGACTGATTAAGTCTCCTTGTGGATATCCGACTTGTTTTTCTCTCCCGTTAATGAAGTGAAATTGTGGAGGCAGCATCTTGTCTGGCAGCTCTTTACAGTCTCACAACTTCCAAATCCGTCATGGCCTCACCTCTGATGGCCTCACAGACACACACACATGCACACAATTAATTATGTGTTTATCACCACACTGAAGTTTTGAGGTTTGAACACACTCTGATTAGCGCTTGCAATTTTGTGTCTGTGCTGGTCATCCTCATTAGATCAAAATGCTGAGTAGAGTCTGTCATCTTAGTGCTCTGATTAACAGCACTTGCATTAGGAATGGTGTTTTTGCCATGTAGCTACCTGGGCCCAATTATTATGAACATCCCCAGTAATCACTTCTGTCTGATATAATATAGCTTGGTGTCAGACAGAAGATCAGAGATGCTATGTTATTCTGCGAGCTTCTTGTTTCAGAGCAGGACAGCATCCTGCATGGTGCTGAAGAGGTCAGTGGTGAGAAGGATACTGCCTATTGCTCAACATATACCTGATTAATGGTCCAATAAGGCCGTAGAAAAACCACACCTGCTCACTCTAATAACCTTTTGTACATTTGTCATAAATAATCAAGTAAGCAAAGGACCAGTGGTTGTGGATAAAGTATGGTTCTCCAAGCCCTTTGTGGCAGCATTTTAATGGTCTACAGGGAAATAACTGTCATACTGGACATTTCAATAAGCAACTGCTGGATTTGGTTAATTTGGTATATTTGTTTTAACTCAAATATTATATTGAGAAACAGTATCCCTGAGAGAGACAAGGAAAGACTCTTATTGATGATATCTTCAGGCCACAGGAAGGAAGAGGGTCATGTTGCAATACTGATAAAGGATCAGTGCTGTACACAAAGTGAAAGGAGGATATGTTAGGAACAAGATGTTACATAAATACAATCACTTAACACATAAATACATGAACATATGTACAAATTATTCAAATGGCAAGGCTTCAAAGTTCAAAGTTTCATCAAACCTCTGGTGTGATCCATGTACACTATATCTGACCTTACATTACATAGGGATGAAAAACATCCATATATTGAGGATAGGACCAAAAGCTGACCCAGGAATGGTGATACCTAGGACATACGGATGAATGGATACATTAATAGCCTTTTTTTTGTTGTTGTTGTTGAAAAATGTAGGCTGTGAAATATTTTGTGTCAGATTTAGTCTCATACAGTCTCATACATTGCCTGGATCTCCATCAGTAAACCACCGGTACATTCAAATGTGTTTGTTACGCATTGTAATGATACATTCTCTCTACTTATCTTCTCCACTATGGGCGCTTCATTATTCTTCCTCCCAGCACTGCCCAGACTTCTGCTCATCTCTCCTGTCCTCACACCTTTCCTCAACTCCCTCCCACCCCATAGTCTCACCATCCCTCTGTGCTTCTTCACCTATTATCTCAGGTGTGATGCCAGCATTGCCAAGCTGAGTGCTGACATGAGTTCTGGAGAGCAGCAGATGATTAGACTGCAGAAGGAGGTGGCAGAGCTCAGGTCAGCTGTGGACATAAAGGCCAAAGAGCTGGAAGTCAAGGTGAGATATGGTGTCGTCATCAGTGCTGACAGAGATGTTTGACCGAACAAGCAAGAAGCAGCAGTTTGACTGAAGTTAACAGAATGTACCAAGCAGCTGATCACCAGTGGCTCAAAAGAAAAGCTTCTTCAAAATAAATAACTCAACAACTATTCAGTGGTTTTCTATCAAATTTGTTCAGACATTCAAGCCTCCTCAGAAGATGAAAACAATCACTTTGGGGATTCTGACATTTCCTCTATAGGTCCACCAGCGGGTTGACATTTGTTTTATAGTGACATGTCTTGACAACTTTTGGATGGGTTACTGGGATATTTGATAAATATGTTGTATGTATGTATGAAGCTACCTTACATTGATAAACAATCATTTTATAATCTATTGCCACCCATGGTGAAATTTTTTCATTTGTCCCATGAAATAGCTCAACATCCACAGGGCGGACGGACTTACACAAATTTGGTATTAATAGTTTCCAGAAGGCATAAATGGTGGGGGGATTACATTCATTAAACTGCTGCTTGTGTGAGGGAATGTAATCTGACAATACGCACAGGGACTGTATTTTGTTGCTTATCCTAGAGAGGTTGACTGGCTGCTTGGCAGGTGATTTAGAGCTTACTGCTGCTGAGTGAGAATAGCCTAAATGAGTAAACTTAGGGACTCACCCAACCACAATCACGGCCCCTGAAAGAAGGAAATGAGATGTGAAATGAATTCAAGCAAACAGGGATGGCAAGGTCACTCCATAAATAGTTTTCACTGTCCTTTTGTCCTGTTTTCTTTACACGTCCATTGTTATAAAAAATACAAAAACCCTGGATCAGGACCTATTGTATACTGTATGACACATATTATCATGCTCCACACTTGACTAAATCTAAAACTGACCACAAACTCCTCAACACACTCACACACCTATAATGATTCAGCCTGAGCTCAGCTGTGTTGGTGGCATAAGGTGGTAAATCATTGTGATGGTAGCACATTAGCTGTGGTGCAGTGGTCAAGCATGTACCATAAGGATAATTGAAAAAGCAGAGTAAAGTGGGTCGTGGTCCTGACTGGCTGCAGGAGTGGTGCAGTGGCTTGATCAGCTGGACTCTGCAGAAACCGCAAAGGGTAAGGGTCAGTTAATGGACCCTGCACCACAACACACTCCCACATCACATAACAGCATCTGTTTGTGTGTTGTTGTTGTTTTTCTGTCACTAGCTCCGCCACGACCTTGGAAGACTGCAGGCCTCATTGACAGAGCATCCACAGAGGCAGACAAGCTCCATGTCTGATCTGCAGAAACAAGTTAATCAACTAGAAGACATGTAAGGCCATGCATTTAAGTCAGCACAGCCCACACTTGGATTACTTGTTAAAATACAAAGTGAAGAATGTAGTGGTCTTATTGTGTTTTCCTTTTGCTTTCTTCCCGCTTCTCTTTTCATGGAGAGATCTCATTTATATGAGTGTGTCTCCACAGCAACATGGTGAGCAGTGAATTTGTCACCAGGCGTTAAAAAAAAAAAAAAAAGAAAAGAAAAAGTGAAGACAGCAAAAATATCTTACAGCTGATATTGTGGGTAACAAATTTGGCTTATTTACTTTTTTAACAAGCCTCCGGACTGATTCTCCTTTTTGCTTTATTTACTCAGTCCAAACCTACATAATAAATAAAAATCAACAAGTTACTAATTTGTTGACAAATTATATGCCCAAGCTTCTCACTCTAAAGCCATAGAAAACTACTGATACCTGAGGCCCAACAAGGATGTTAGTTTGGAGCTTTTACTAACCAAACTAATAAATAATTCTATTTAAAAGCAAATTTGCAAAAAGAAGTGTATATAGCCTTGCCATAGTGGAGACAGAAAACTGACACATGAATGAGGAATATACTCTTTTTAGTGATGATAAAGATCAGTAGGAAAACAGGTCATGTTAAAACCACAAAGTCCATCACATGAGAATAGATGAAACTGGTGCTGAAAAGCCACAGTCTGAGTTTCCTGTTGTGTCTGCTCTATATGAGTGGTTCATGTTCACAAAGCAGACACAGGAGTCAGAGGGCCTGTTTTTAGCTTTCATTTCACTGAGGTACCTCTGTAGAGTTTGCTTTTAAAACAAACAAGAACACAAGAGTTGGATGCCCAAGTGGAGGCCCAGTCACAGAGTCTATTTGAAGTACTGTCCAAGACACTCCTACAGTCCTGACATCTGCCTCTCTGGCCGTCTCAAGGATCCTTCACATTGAAGAAATTAGAGGAAAGGCAGTCAACTGAGCAGAAGTGATATGTTCTATGTTGAATAAAAAATGACACTTCAATATTCACAGTGAGATACTTAACTATAGTATGAAATATCCCACATAAAATTTCACTCAACTTGTCCAAGGTTGCAAAGTCAAAGTTTACCTCTGAGACATTTTAACATTTTAACTTGGTGGGCTATGTGGTTAATCTCAGTATGCTACAGTATATAGATGACAACCACTCAATATTCAGACAAACAAGAAGGATGACAGCAGATGTTCTTCAACAGTTCAGTTAGAATCATGCAGAGTCATGCCTCCACTTTGTTCCTCCCTGCTAATAGCCAATAGCTAATCAAAATCAAATAATAATGATCACATTTGAAAAGAGCTTATATGAATATGTGTTTCACAGTAACAGTTTTTTGCCTGCAGGGGTTAGCACTGCTGGCGAGGAAGTCACACATCTAATTACAACACTGCCTTTTAAGCAGCTCCAGCAGATGAAGCAACTTTTAAAATAAATTGTAAATTCTTTCTTCAAATTCTTTTTCTGATGCCAAGCACCAAGTGGAGCCTGAGTAGAGGAGCTGGATTCAGCAGAACTAAATTTACAGCAAGCATTACCCTGTAGATCCTCAGGAAGATATTAATTAGGTTAGATCCATTTCTAAGACATTCTTAATTTCTTCTAATATACTTAAGTTGTTTACTGCATTTTCAACTTACACCTCACCCAGTTTTCTACTTTTGCTGTCGGACATCTTTGTAGGGTGTCATGTGGGCTAAAGGAGGTCAAGGAGCAGACAGAATCACTAAGAAAGTGGACAGAGCAACAGCTCACCAGCTGTATCCACACACATGCACGGTGCAGCCAGCAGCTCCGCTCACTGCTACAAGACAAAATGGTATAGTGTCTCTCAGTTTGGCCCACAGCTGATCCAGAATATGTCATTGTTTTTTATATTGTTTCATTCTCTTCTTTGTCCATGCACAATTATGCTGATGACAAGCATCCTTTTCCTGTTTCATGTACTCTAGAGGCGATGTGGTTGTGAACCTTGTGGTACACTAATATATCTCAAAAGTATTGTGGTTCTATATGTATAACGCTGCAATTTTTAACAATTTGTGCCGTAAATCAAAAGAATATTCAGGACTTGCCAGATATACATAGTGAGGATTAAAAACTGATGTTCAGTGCTCTTTATGTTAGTTTTATGTGTGTGTTATTCTGTGTTAAGATGGAAGCAGAGTCTGGATTAGCTGAACGGCTGCACACTCTGGAAACCCGTGTGGAGCACTTTCAGGCAAATCAGCTGAAACGTTTTGAAACCAAACTCAGTAAAAGAATGACCTCCGTGGAGAACAGCCTTCAGCAGGAGCTGCAGCTGCTCAAACAGCAATACCACAAAGGTGAGTGATATTTGTGAGTAATGTCCTGTCATCACTGAGTAAACATATGCATACTATATGTACCTTACCATATATGTCAAAGAAAAAAACACATGTAAATGCTTCACAACAGTCAGAAACAGAGACACAGAAAGAAACAGAGAGAGGGGGACCGTTAAATGAGTCATAAATTCATGACCTGTCTACTTGAAGAATGCGGTTAATTTCTTTTGTCCACAAATGAGATGCTCAATAAACCAGTTAATCACAATGGTGATGACATCTTAAATGATGCATGAGAACTAAGCTACATTTGAATTATGTTGATAGTGAGAGCAGCACAGCTGATTTACACATGAATGCAACCTAATCCACAACCTTTCCAACTGTCATTGTCATGCTTTTGTAGAATAGTTACAATTATATACACTTTGAAGTAGTTCTGTGTTTTTGTCTGTGTTTCTCTTCACACTGGCAGCTGCTTAAATAATTATTTCAGTGAGCAGCACAACTATAGAACCAGTCCAGTGACTGATTTATTGAGAGGAACTGGCCTCTATTTGGCCTAAAAATCTCTTGACAGGCCATGATCAATTTTGCCAAAGAACACATGTATTGACCCATATATCTGCAACAGGCTCATGACAATATAACACTCTACCTATACATAACCGTTATATGCTGATATATAGATTTTTTAAATGGTGCAAAAATCAAACATATGGTTAAATCACAAAAACATCCAAGTCAACAAGAGACTTTCTGTGAAACACAGAAAACTACCAGCAACAACACACTCACATAGGTTTCTGAATCTTTAAGGTCCCGTATTGTAGAAAAGAGAGGTAAAGAGACAGGTAAGTGTACCTGTCTCAAAGAGCAGTCAGCCAATCAGGGGAGAGGCTCAGAGACTAAACACAAAATGAAGTGAGTGAAGTTTGGGAAAGGACATAGATGTACATACAATTATATTGAGATGTTTTTTTTTTGGTACTAAAAACCACAAATACTCCATCAGCTTCAAGTAAAACACAAGAAACGTGTAAAGAAGTGAAGATACAGCAGTCTTTTCAGCCAGAGGAAATCGGGTGGATGTGAGTTACAGCTGCTTCATATAGCCACCTCAAAACTAATAAGTCATGGGACAAGCCATTGGAGCACACAGTCTTCCTACAGCACAACTCTGCATCATGCTGCTGTCGGCATTCATCCCCATCTCACCGCTGCGTATATTGGAAGTTCAATTACAGGGAGCCCTGGCACTAGATCTCAAAACTCCCCCACTCTCTGTCAGTCTCTCTCAATCTCCAGTAGACAAACAGAAAACAGGCAAAGTCTCCCTCGGTAGATAAGAGAAGAGGTAAACTGCTCTATGAATCACCATTCAGCCTCCTATCTCAGTGCAGAGCTATTCATCCACGGCTATGTTTTAAGTATAGGATGAAAAGATGGAAGGAGACGGTGTGAGAGGGGAGAAAAGCAATGCATACTTAATGAATGTCATAAAATATGTGTGGCAGGACAGGCAAGGAGTCAGACAGAGAAGGAGAGATTTATCATCACACCACTGTGCAAGGAAGTTTATCCCTCCACCTCATGGGAACCACAGCCAATTTTATCACCAGAAGACCAGCAGGCTAACATCATTAGACAAAAATGAAATGTGACAGGTTAGCAAAGGTTACTATACTGCACCAAATGATGCAAGGTTATGAAAACAGTGAAGGAGCTAATGGACAGCCACAGGCTGGAAGCCTAGCTCAGGACCAATATAATCAGAAGAGGTTAACTGCACTTCTCTGTTGGACAGGGTTCCTGTCTTTGCATGATGCCATCAAGTCCCTGAGGCAGATAGGTGACATCAAAGCCCGCCTTGACAAGGAGATGCTGCAGAAAGATATCAGGCACATCTGCAGCAAGGTGGCAGAGCTCAATGACTCGTGACTGAAGAGAAGCTCATGTTACAGTCAAGCCACGCCAGAGCCAAACTCTTCTCAAGGCATGACCATGGATGACAGTGCTGATTGCTTCCTCTCTAGCTCATCGCTCACACCTTATTCTATGAGCCCATAGCTATGTAGACTGTAGCTGTGTTTGATTTCATCTCTTCATGAGAAACAAATGAATGATCTTGTCATTCTGAGTAGATGCCTGTGAGCAATTTGTGATTACTCATGTCAATAGCAAGAGTGGCTATTTTTTGTGCAAATTAATAAAAGAAGATTTATTGTCAAAGTTTTCATCTCACAATTAATTTTATATACTTTGAAGCATGCAGGGTTCAGTTAGACTGTTTCAAGACCGAAACTGTTTCAGTGTTTGGGTTTTTCCTGTTGCAACTAAGAGATGCATACGGTTTATTTCTAGTTCCTCCAATAACAAATGACAGTCATTTCTCTTTCATTACAAATCTGTAATGAATCAGTATGAAATAATATCCAATTATGAGAGTGGATCTTTGTTATGTACGGGGAGTGAGGTGACTGACATAACTATTCTTGTGGCACACTATTATTTATTCACAGGAAATGAAAACCCTGCCGAAACCCGGGATCGAACCAGGGACCTTTAGATCTTCAGTCTAACGCTCTCCCAACTGAGCTATTTCGGCACGTTATACAGTCCGTGTGTGGCCAAAGTTCATTTGCATGACGAACGATATCATGCAATGCCATAATTTAGTTGCAGTGTTATTTCTCCCTCTGAAAATGAGAACGTTTTAATAATCTGCTGAGTCACCATTAATACATTTCTTCCCAGTTGTTCATTTTGTTTCATTGATCTGGCTGCACAGTCCCTCTTCCATAATGTCTAAACTGTAAACTTTCTTAGAATTATCAAAGGTCCATTATGGTGTTTGTTTTATTTATTTTTTTTATACTTAACTCTTTTTTCCCCTTCTCTTGTTTTATGCCATTCTGTTTATGTGATAGGTATGATATGTTTATACCTTGTTCTCTGTTTGTATGAAAACTTAATAAAATATTAGATTAAAAAAAGTCTGTGATGTGTACACACTGAAACTCATCGTAAAGGATGCATGACTGTGTTGTGTAAATAATACAGTAACTACGTCGTCATATTTATCGCACGGCGTTGTAATCAGAATTTGATTATTCTGTGTCTAAACGGGGACTTTGGAAGGAAGCAGACAGTTTGTAGACAAGATACTACAGAAAACGTAAGGCCTGGCCCGTACGGGGATCGAACCCGCGACCTTGGCGTTATTAGCACCACGCTCTAACCAACTGAGCTAACCGGCCATGAATAGCAGGTCTATGACGTCATCTAAACGGCAAGTGAAACTTACTGAACAGAAAGTAAAGGAAGGTTATAAGCAGAGACGGACTCCTCACACACGGTAAGTTGATCTCTTTTAACTTTAAAAAGCCGTAGAGAAAATCTCCAGAGCAGCAGCCTGGTGTCATGAAATAGTGGGTGTCATGATGTAACACGTATAAAACACTCTAATGGGGTGATCATTTAAAGGGCGGTCTGCTACATGGCCATAGTTTTACTCGTGTCATGTACGTAGGTTATCGTCCAGCCCAGTGGTGGGTTCCAACAGTGGAGGAAGTGTCCCATGGAGGGTCACGAAGGGAAAAGTGTTAAGTGCAAAGGTTGTCAGCTGATGACACTGAAGCTGCAGCATTTGAGTTTAGTTGCAAATAAACTGAGCACCCAGAGCACTTAAATGTACCATAAAGTTGAACAAATCTGAATTCATGCAGCAAACAATATAAGAGTGTACAGAAACTGTAGGTATGCTGTCAAGATTCACCTGAGCAAAACGTAGGACGAGTACAGAAACACAGGTGATTCAGAGATCAAATATGTCACCCACAAACATGAGGAAGTGGCAGAGGGCACAGGGCAAGGCAAATTTATTTGTACCTAGTGCTTTCTACGGAGTCCCTAAAGGGACATGGGGGGAAAAAAATTAAACGGTTCTGGTGCGCACCTAAAAGTTTTCTCGTTTAATTTTTTATTTTTTTCCCCATGTCCCTTTAGGGGCTCCGTAGCTTTCAATATGATGTAAAAGGGAACTGTGACATCTATAAAATACAGTTTTAAAAGAGTAAAATTAATTAGAAGATTTAAAAAGTTGAAACATACTCCTGATACTCCTGTCAAGGACAATCACAGTAATCATAGACTCCATTTTGCAAAACAAAATCCAATGAGAAACATGCATGAAAAGAGAAATGCAGTTCATCATAAATGATACTGTTTCATTAAGTTCCAACTGAAAGAAAGTGGAGTGAAAGAAAAACTGTTCACTCTTAAATCTCTGTATTTCTGTATTCATCTCTGACAGGGCTACAGAGCTTTGCAGGATTTGGACAACACTGTCTCTCAGCCACACTTCTCCTACATCAGGATGCCAGTGCAGTTCTCTGGCTGGGAGGTGGTGGATGATGGTGCCTCTTTTCCTGGGGTAGAACTGGGGGCATCACAGACTCCTCAGAACCGGGGCATTTACGCCATGTACCACGGAACCAGCATTGTCAGTGCACGGCTCATCATTGCCAGTGGTTTCCAACCATCCTCAGGTGGTATGCTGGGAAAAGGTGTGTATGTCAGTCGTGACAGGAGAAAAGCCTCTGATTATCCAAGGAACAGCAGCCCATCAGAGCGAGTGGTCCTTGAGGTACGTGTGCGTGTTGGCCGTGTCAAGCGTATCGACAAGGACAACCATCCCCTGCAGTTCACCTGGAGCACGCAGGGCTACGACACTGCCTGGGTCCCCCCCAACTGTGGAATGAGGTCTGTGCCAAGTGGACGAGAGGAGGACTGTGTGTTTGACCCCAAAAGAGTGACGGTGGTGGGCATTGCAAAAGCACCAAACACCACCGTAGAGACGGAGCTTCAGCAGCTTCTGGCTAAAAAATCTGGAAGAGATGGTGCTGCTAAAGTGGAAGTGTGTTCACTGTGTAAGAGGAAGACTCAGCAGGGTTCTCAACACGTCAAGCAACAGTGCTGGCAGTGTGGGAAAAACATCTGTATTCTAATGTCCAAGCATTTTTGTCCAGCTAAACCCTGATATGAAACCAGGGCAGAAGAAGAACTAAAAAACAGAGTGGGGTTATGGTGCGAAGACAATTCACATGCTTGTGGCCTTTGTATGTTAACTGTTATAGGTGCAATCTGGTTTATAATCACTGCCTGACATGTAGGAATCTATAAATGATGTATAATCTTATTCATGATTTGATCATCATTTGATCAATAATATCTTATTTCTTATGCTCAGCTGCATATTCTATCAGATCATGTTTAGTCAAGACGAAACACTGTATTTAAAGCAATGTGACTTAGTAGATGTCAGTCATTTTATGTGATTTATATTTTTAAATGTGGTCGCCCTCTTATGATTTTGATTTGCTGAAAGAGATTTGAAGCCAATAAATTTCATTACATAATATCACACCCCAAATGTCCAGTTTGGTAAGCCTCCACATCCAGTGAAGAGCTTTGGAGAAACTATTGTGATGCAGTCGGCCTGCAGAAAACCCACAGCTTCATGATTTTATACTGATGCAATTGCAAAATTTAGGATGGGCTTAAAGTGATTTTGGCATGTACCAAAAGTTCATGACAATGGAAAAAAGATGACAGCTGTGGCACAAACAACCAATGCAGTCATATTTCCATAGATTTCTTATTGATATGCTACCAAGAGACTAGCATGCCAACCACAGACTACACACACTATCGTTACCACGCACTGTCACCTGGCTGCTGTGCCCTGACTGAATGTTATTCAGTTCTCTAAATGCAGCTTTCGTGAGTTTCTAATAAGGTTGAAATGTGCGTGTAGTTTATTGAGAGAAGTAGAATGCAGTTAATATGAAAAAAAAAAGACTCCATGGCCCGTACGGGGATCGAACCCGCGACCTTGGCGTTATTAGCACCACGCTCTAACCAACTGAGCTAACCGGCCATGCCTTCCATATTGCACATTTTACAGAATGAATTCATCCTATCAATGGCGTCATCACTGTAAAGGGAAATGAAAGTTAAGACAACATATTAAAATCTCCTGAACAGAAAGTGATAGTTACTGAGGGCACAGAACGAAGCTCCTGACCGACGGTGAGTAAAGTGTTAACTTAATAAACGAAGTCAACGACATACAGTATTTACCTATACAAAACATATCTTTATGTATGAAATGATAAGGACAGCAGTTATGGAAGTGAGTGGAGGTTTGAGTCCGTACTTTGCTCACCTTCAGCCCGCTGTATCGTCCAAATGTGCTCTCTTATAAAACAATGCTAATGAGGCGTTAGCTTGAGAACTAAAGATTTAATGAAAATATGATATCAGTTCATTCTGGTGAAGTGTCTTCCTATAACGTGACAGTATTATATCTCAATAGTATGAACATCAGCATATAACTTCAAGGTTTACCCGTACTAGCTACTACTACTACTACTCATACAGATTCTTACCTTATCTGTGTCCCCGTGAAAAACGACAGGTCATTACTGCGACTGTGTTTTTAATCACCTTTTATGACTTACTTTTGGTAGCCTTTAGCAAATGAAGTGGTGCCCCTTTTAGTAAGTAGATGATAGGTAGGTAGATGATGATAATGTAGGTAGCTGTGATTTCTATGTAGGCTTACTTCAAGTCTTAAATGATACACAGGCCTATAGAGTATATGGTACAGATACTGTGGAGTGTTACAGCACACAACAGTTTTTGCCAGTAGTAGTAGCCATACAAAGCAGTGATCCTGTATTTAAAACTTAAGAATATTTTCAGTACCAATCTACATATATGTATTGATTTTATGATAAAAGTATTTCAAATGGCTGCAGAGGTGAATTTCTTCTCTGGTATGTAGAATCTGATGGATCACAACACTGTCATGACACCATTTCCACCGAAGCAGTAAAGCTACATCCAGTCATTTTATAATCACTGAACATGAAAGGTCATATACCATCACTCTTAAATTTGTCATTAACATGATCCTATATTGCACTCAGTTACCACAGCAGTCCCTGAAGCAGGATGTCGCTGCAGTTCTTTGGCTGGGAGGTGATCTATGATGATGACTCTCCTCGTGTGGAGCTGGGGGCCGCTCAGGAGCCCATGGACCGGGGCATCTACACAATGTACCATGGCACCAGTGTTAACAATGCACGACTCATCATTGCCAATGGCTTTCAGCAGTCATCAGGTGGTATGCTGGGAAAAGGCGTGTATGTCAGTCGTGACAAGAAAAAGGCTGATCGTTACCCTCTGAACATGAACCCTTCAAACCGTGTGGTCCTTGAGTTGCGTGTGCGTGTTGGCCGTGTCAAGCGAATCGACAAGGACAACCATCCTATGCAGTACACCTGGAGCACACAGGGATACGACACTGCCTGGGTCCCCCCCAATTGTGGCATGAAAGCTGTGCCCAGTGGCCTAGAGGAGGACTGTGTGTTTGACCCCAAAAGAGTGAAGGTGGTGGGCATTGCAAAAGCACCAAGCAATGTGCTGACAGAGCTTCAGCAAAGTGTAGCTAAGAGTCTCACATCCCACAATGGAGACGGTGATGCAGCATCACAAGGTAATGCGGTGTGTGCACTGTGCAAGAGGAAGACCCTGAATGGATCTCCACACATAAAACAGTCCTGCTGGGGCTGTGGGCAAAACATCTGCACACTCATGACCAAGCATGTTTGTGCAGGTAGGGTCTGAGAGGGTGTAAGGGCCTGAAAAACAGTACAGTTGTGAGACATGATGGCATGAGGATGCATGGCCAAATGACATGATACAGTTTAGGAGAAACTAAAAGCTGTTGTGTCTGAGTTAGACATGATCAAATCATGTAAATGATTTGTAACATTCAAACCCTCCCTGAAACAGTTCATACAATGCTAATTAAGGCTACAACTAGTGATAAAACAACAACATCTATATCAATGTATATGAGAGTTTTACATCTGGGCATCATCATCTTCCTAAGCTCAAGTGGAGAGCATCCATAGCAACATAGGTGGGTAGTGTAATCATGAGTGTGTTGGAAAAAGCCTAGAAGGTATCCAAGAGGAGTTCTGAGTCCAATTAAACAAAACAAAAGACTGTGGTAAGAGAAATGATTATAAAGGAAGAACTTGTTGGCGAGAAAAAACTTTAGCTTTAAAAACGGTATGTGTAATTACTCTCACTGCCAGAAGGAGGAGACAATGTCCCACAATATAGGTTTCACTAGGGAAGAAGTTATCTTGGGGTATAATCAAACTTCGTAATGGCAATCAAAGTTTTTCCTATGTTGATAGTTTCTGCTGCATGTGACTTGAGGAACACAATATACTGTATCATTAACAACATGTATTTTTAAGTAATGCACATGTGATGGAAATAAGCCATTGTTGATGATTTTTTACTCATGTTAAATTGACAGATCAGCATGTGTTAAGGTTATATCAAAGTCTTTATAGGACGTCTCCTGTTAAATGCAATCAAGATGAGACTATCTTTATATATGGATGTTTTTATTTCAGCCCGAATGTTAATGTTGGATATTCTGTTTGAAATACATTCTGGTATGGAATATCACTCATGATGTGAGTGATATTTTACTGCATGACTGTCTAAATACTGTATCATGGCAGACCAAAGATTTATGTTAAACTAATAAAATTCATAGTTATATTAGTAAGCAGTTTTATGCGATCATTCATAATTAGTTAAAATACATGATTTCATTAAGCTGTATTTGTAGATTTGGAACATTCAGGATGAAGAAGAGGCAAGCAGTGAATCAAGCTTCAGCAGTCTTTGATCTCCCCTCATTTTGGCATGTTGTAAAAGGACCTGCAAAAAACATGAGAAGATACATTTCAAAATTGTGTTAAAAATAAACAACAAATATGCATTAACATTAGCCTGCGTTACACTGAACATTTTTGTGCTAATGCTGTCTCCACATAAGATTTGGTCAGAAACAGTCATTTGAAATGATTACATATCACCACAGTCATCTGGGGCCGGTGTAGGTGGGCAGCTGTGTACTCACAGTGATCAGCTCCTCGTCATCTTTGGCATGCAAGTGTCTGAGGAGGTACCAGCTGGCCACCTGTACCACACTCATTGGGAAGTCTTGAGAGGAAACGTACACTAGCCTCTCCAACAAACGCCTTGTTTCCCTGCAGAAGACAAATAGACAGAAGGTAAAACATGTTCATGTTCTTACTGTTGCGTTTTCCCTCCAGGTTTTTCTTACATAAGTGTTACAACTCTGAGTCATGCTGAGTGTGGTATGTTGTGCTCTCCCTCCCTGCCTGCAGGCAGTGCTGTCATTTTGCCTTGTCTCTCCTCAGTCTTGTTTTTTTTTTTTTTTTTGAAAGTTTGCAATTTCTAATGGAGTTATGAGTAATTGGGTCCTAATAAAAATATGGCTGCTGCTTGTGCTGGTCCTTCTCTCAGCTCTTCATTGGCTCCCAACCAGACTGCTGGGAGCTGTACCATGCCATCACTTGTTCCAGTTGTAAAGCTTGTATATTAACTCAGAAGATCTTTGTGATCCATTCCGAAAGTACCCTTTTCTGGTTTTTGTGTTTCTATTTTAATTTTAATTTTTTTTTCTAGGTGTAAAGTGTGTCTAAGTCCCAGGCATGAAAAGGTTTGTGGGTCTGGTATTGGGATTATGCCTGGCACAGGAGTTCTTGTTGGGTCTCTCTAGGAGCCAATTACAAATTGGCCTATGCCTTCTCTTCAGCCTGTGATTAATGTAGCACTCTCGTTAAGCATCCTGGCAAGTCTGTGAAGCAGTGACAGAAGGCTATTATGTCAGGACAGGAAAACTTTGCTTTGGAAATTGCTTTGCATTAACAAAAGTGCTAACATCTTGAAAAAAGCAGATGGAGGCATGGTGGAAAAGAATAATTTGCATATCGACACATAGCAGCTTACACAAGCATTTGCATACTACCTGCAGCAAGGTAAACAACAGCATGTAGCGCACTGACCTAGCTGCCATCTTGGTCGCATACTGGAGCAGGGCCTGGAAGAGGTGAGCCATTGGGGAAGAGCCCAGCTTCAAAACCTCAGTTGTGGCTTCTAGTACCAGGTCCTTCCAGTCGTTTCCAGGAACACCTGCCTGAGAGGGCAGATCACACTTGGTTAATTATGGTAGGTAACCATGGGAATCTCTGTCATATGAGCTTTGGACTAAAAACCACATTTCCTCCAGTCAAATCACAAGGGTTGCCTCTTGTCTCATTTGATTTTCCATTTGGTCATGGCTATTGATCCCATTATTCAGCTGGATAGTCTTCAACCTCATTTCTGCCCTCACAAGGAATGTAACCAGCTGGCCTCTGGCTTTGTGTGTGTGTGCCATTATTTTCAATGATACCAGTCATTCTTACTAAAACACTCATCATTTTAACTTCTATTTTGCAATACCATTACATTTTCAGCGTCTGAAAAGGATCTTATTTAAACCCGAAAATGAAGAATATTATGGATCTAGATCCTTGTTGCAGGAACTCACCATACAGGGTCCTAGAGCCAGCAGGGCTAGTCGGAGCAGGCTGGAAACCTGACTGCTGTGCAGGCCGAGCTGTGAGGCAAGCTGCAGACTCTGCCTGTAAGCCATAACTGCCTGGACCAGCAGACCCTGGCTACAATACACCTCAGCCAGCCACTGTGTGAAAGTTATGAGAGCGACAGTGCGAGCACAAATGAGTGGGAGTAGAGGTGAGAATGGGAAGGAATGGGTGGGAGAGGTGAGGCAAGAAGGACATAGAAAAGATTGTTAGAGGCAATATGAGATGAGGAAAGGTTACTTAAGAGGCTGGAGAGATTAAAGCTATACAATATTTTTTCATAAATTTTAAAAAGATGACTCATTGTTATATTTATCCTCATTTTTACATTTATTTATGTTTTATCCACGACAACCTGATTTTGATGAACATTTACATCTCTAAATCCTGATTTACGCTGTAATATTTGACGTCATTAGCCATTGCTACATGACTCCTTAGCATCTCCCCTGCTGACTGTCGTCATTTGACATCAAGTGCTGCAACATGAGGCTTGTGGTAAAAAAAAAAGAAAATCAATCAATATAACATGAACACCATCTTCAAACAAGTTACAATTTGATGCTGACTCAAGCAGTTCGTTCTAGTTGAGAGTTTGTTGCCTTGTACGTCTGCATAAACTATGTGGCATGATGCTGTTTGTACCACTAAACAACTGGTGCTTGAAATTAAAAAGCAACAGCTCATTAGTATCTCACTTTGAAACAAAGTGCTATTGTAGTGTTTTAATGAGAAGTATAAAATGAATGTGTGTCCACTTACATGCCATGCCCCCAGGTTGGTGGGGTTCATCATCACTGTGTTGCTGAGCTGCTCCAGCACCGTGCCTGGGAGGACAGTACCCTTATTATCCAGAAGGAGGCGCTGACACTGCACCTGTCTCAGCGACAGCATCACTGCTGGGTGTTCTGGGGAAACGTTCAGCACCTGGGACAAAGCAGAGAACACATAGTGGTACACATCTGAGAAAGAAAGAATGCAAGCCTTAAACAATGTTGATAGTGTGTGTGTTCAAATCAAACCTGTGTGCAGAGGGCTTCTGCCTGCTCCAGCTCTCCAGCCAGCACAAGACCAGTCACTGCCTGTTGCAGCACCCAGCCTTCTAATGTCTGGGCTAGAGGGCGCTCTATCTCCTCTACGTTTCGCACTGAGACAAAGAAAGAGGTCAGTGTCGCTTAAGCAGAAAAAACACATGCTACAAATCCTCACACCAACAAACATACCTTTCTCAGAAACTATTGCCATAAGGATTTTCTCCAGTCCTTGTCTGCATGGAGCAGAACCAGAAAGATAACAGGATGTGTTTTCTGTGTGACAGGCAGCCATTAATCCCGCCCATGCTGCTGGATCATCTGGAGGTAGAGAGATGTGGAGACTCAGATCACACAGATGTTTCACAGTATTAGTTTGTCCCATGAAATGAAGCTTTACTTTAAAACCTCATTCAACTGTACAATACCAGAGACGCTATTATACCGAAGCATGGTTCTTACAGTGGAGTTACATTGTAAATATTTCACTAGAATGATTTCTTTATGACTGGTTTATTCTCCATGACATCTACTTTTTCAGTAAGTATGTGAACTTTGATGTGTTTGTGTATGTGTATTTTATGTGTATGTCTACCGGGACAGAGCAGCACAGCTCTCTGCATGGTCTTCAGTGCATTCCTCTTCCTGTCCTCTCCAGAGTGTTTTCCATGAGCCAGCTGATTCACACCACTGTATAACAATGCCCTCTGCAGGGACAAAAGTGTTAATTCACAAACACTGAACAACAGGAGAATTTTAACTGAGTTTGCTTTTCAGCTGTGTTTGTACAAAAATATTTAACATATTGAATTTGAGGTAAATGAACAGAATATGAGATTACATAAATGAGCTATAAGGCATGCATAACAAACACAGAATACATTACAGAAAGAAACTGTGCCATTTAAACAACATGTTGGATTCATAGTTTTACCTTTCCTTGGGTCATACTGGAGAGACAGGCAACATGCCCAGCCACTGCTCCACCCTGAAACACACAGTGATCAAATCCATGAATAAAACAACTGCAGCTGTTCAACAGCACTGCAGCAACAGCCGCTGTTTAGTTTGATGTGTGCATTTTCCTGCATTTGTGCTCAGGATGTGTGAAAAGCCGGTGTGTTTGTATGTACAGACTTACATTTGCCTTCTTGGGGTAGTACTGTGGTACCACTCTGGACAGCAGGGCCCACAGTGAGGGGTTTCCAGGATTGCTGTGAATAAGACATAAAAAATGTTGCTACTGTTGCACCTGGTGATGATGGTTCTTCAGCTACACCACAGTGGATGTGAAGTTTAAAATAAACAGGGAGTGCACACATTAGGCTATTGCAGGGTAATGGTCAGCAGTAGGATGGTCTAAACAACTCAAACAAGAAGTTTACCTGTGCACAGCTCTGGAGGCTTCTCTTTGCACAGCAACATAGTTACCCTGCAGGGCCAGCAAGGTACAGGTGAGTAAACATCGCTGCTCCACAACACTCCCAGAGGCTGCACCTTGCTTTAGCAATTCAGTCAGGGCAGCAGCAGCTAGCGTAGCATCACTGTGCACCAACCCCAGGGCACACAAACACAGCAGAGACTCTGAGATTGGCTCCTTTAACATTGAGCTGTGGGGACAGAAAGCAAACAGACAAAATGATCAAGTTATCAAGTAATAATGCAGTCAACAAAATTTGAGTCAAGATTTTCATTTTCTAAATCAAATGCTTTGACTAAGCTGTAGTATTTATGATTCATTTAAACAGTATGATGTTTGACAGCAGACTGTCATATCTGAACTAAACACTCCTTATGCACAAGTATTTTTTCTTTTCTCAATTTGTTTGTCTTTTAGGGTTGGTTTTCTGGCATCGTAGCATATGAATGCAATATTGTTTGGCTACAAGGAACTGAAAAGTCCCTGACTGACACTGAAATACTGTTTTAATCAATCGCCATGTTTGAATTGCATTGAAATTCTGTAAACCGAAACAAATGTAATACATTTAATTAAAGGTTGATTCATTATATCTACTGGCATGAACAGAAAATTAAGACTGGTTAAGTAAACACATTTCAATTAATGGACAAGAACAAAAACAAACAAGACCACTGATACAGTCCAGACATCAGTGTGGGCTCTCACCACTTAAACAGCAGAGTCTTGGCTGAGTCTAGGTTTCCTTGTTGGTGCTGCAGCAGGGCCAGAGCTGTCAAGATGTAAGCTTTCTCCTTCTCAGTGGGGGCTACAGCCAAGGCACGTTCATAGGCTGTGGTGCACACACAATAGTTTATTCACAGTCACTTTGACATGACAAGGCAAATACAATCTCTAATTTCAGTATGTCTGCCTGTCCTCACCACTGGTGCTCTCTGTGATGAGTCCTGCCCTGCAGTAAGCCAGAGCCAGCCCAGCCAGATCACTGAGCTCCTGCAGTGGAGTGGAGTTATACACACGCACTGCCTCCTCCCACTGGCCTGCGGTGCTGCAAAACACAGTGGAACGTACAAAAAAATGAATTATGAGAAGTGTAAGTATTGTCAAGAAATTCAACACATTATAAAAGAGATAGTTGGTTGTTACCACAAAGCACGGCCATAGCTGCCCAGAGCAAAAGCCAGTTCTTCTGTTGAGGACATTGATCGCAACAGTTCAACAGCCCTGAGGCAAGAGAGAAATATTGAAAAAAGTGAAGTATGGGACAAATATCTGCCTCATATATAAATATTTAGTCAGTGTAATTCACCTTTGGTAAGCCTGTAAGGCCTGTCTCTTCAGCCGCAGATGCTCATTTAGATAGCCCAGCATAATAAAGGCTGTAGGATCTGACTGGATCCTCTCTGGGAGACAAAAAAAGAAAATTCATGTCACACAACATTCATCTCAAACACATCCCCCAAACGCAAACAAGGGATCTGTGGATCCCATTATCATCATCCCACAAATGGACATTATACCTGTGTACTTGCTGAGTGCCACCTGAGCAGCAGAGATGGCATTCATCTGAACTATGTTGTAGCGATACAGCTCAGAGTCTCTGTTGCTCTTATCCAGCAGGGTGGAACATACCCAGTAGGCATAACCTTTCACTCCCTCCATCTGCCAGGGAAAGAAGAGTGACAGAAATGGAGATGACAAGCAGGAAAGTCTGATGAAGTAAGGCGGAAAAAAAATCTATTTTGTCTTTCATCCTAAGTACCTTACAGTAGCAGCAAATGACTTATAACTGAACATTTAGCAGAATGACTGTGAGGTGAAGCTAATATTAAACTGCCTTTATCCAGCTAATGAGTGGGTATTAAAATAGAAACCCCAGTGGTTTTGGGTGGTCACGCACATGTGTGCTGAGTTCAGTGGTGTGTCTGAAAAGATCCATTGTGTCATAGCTTCCCACTCTCTCCGCTATCAGAGCCTGGAAAGAGAGAAAATAGATAAAAGATATGAAGATATGATATCAAAGACAAAAATATATTTAGTCTCATGAACAGCAACTCAGAGAAACTGCAAGACACTCACTCCAGTGAAAATCTTTTATGGCCCCTAATCACATTTTTCATGTTTCTAACACTGTACAATGGTCACCAGAATTATATTAATAATTTTACTTATTGATTCTTTAGTCTGTAATACACTCATTAATTTAATAAATAGGACCCTGGCCACAGTGAACTACATGCAAATGGCAATTTTCACAATATGGTGGCACTGAGGTGACCTTTAAAGCGTTGTTTAATGATGTCTTTATAAGATAAAGACAGGTGGGATGCAGTACCTGCCCGATCCAGCAGTTGACATATAGTGGCTCCAAGGACTGGGCAATCTTGAAGGCCTCATGTGCAACCTGGGACAAAAGGTCCAGACTTAAACATTGAAAATGTCAGCCAGCCAAGACTAAAACAGGAAGAATATGCAAGGAAACTGATCACACATACCTCTATATTGTCTTTCTTCAAATACAGCGTACCAAGGTTTGTCCAGGCAACAACATTCTGTAATGAAATATCATAAGGTTTAATAAAAACTTCAGAATATTTTCTGATAATGCTATTCATTGCCAGATAAAATGTGCTGTACATACATTGGGTTCAACTTGTATGGACTTGATGAAGCAATGTTGAGCCAGAGCAAAGTTCTCCAAACCTGACATGCCAGAAAGAAAGAAAAGAAAGAAACACTGAACTGACAATTTTGATATTTCAAATGTATACAATTTATCATTTAGCATACTGGCCTGTTACAAAATACTAGGTCTAATTTGAAATGCTTGATAGGTGTTTGTTTATCAGTTGGAACTAATGAATGACCACAGCTTTTTAAACAGAATAATACGTTTCTTGAATCCCTTCACACTGAACTCTGATTTTGAGCAGGATTTTCCCATTTGTTGTGCTTGTGTTAGTATGCAAAGTGTGCAGCATGGTGAGTCTAACAACTTTATTATTCCATAATGCAAAGTGAAAATCATTAAAGTCATCTTTCATATTGAGTACATTGTGCAATACAGCAGTCTGAAGAGCTCCTGCTATAAAACAGTACTTAACAGAATAAATTAATGTTGTAAGAGGACACAGTCAATGAGGCCTTACTCAGCAGTTTTTCTTGAGAAATGAATTATTGGTGGGTCAACTACATATTGGCAGGTTGATCAATGTGTCCACCAGATGAGGGAGACCACTAGTATTTACAAAACTGAGGATGTGTATTGTTACCTTTGTTCATAGAAATCACTCCAAGGGAATTCCAGTAGCTGTGGTTCCCACTGTCCATCATGATGGCCTTTTTCAAACACTGAGAAGAGAAAAACACTGTCACAAAATGCCACCACTGTAAACAAACAATGCAAAACTGTTGTGTATGAATCCATGGAATTACCTGCTGAGCCTTCTCTAGGACCACAGCCTGGGAGTTCTGGTCTGCGTCTGTAGGGCAGGGTACACTGTACTGGCGGTAATAGTTGAGTCCTAGGTCATACCAAAGGCTGGGGGCCTCAGGCATCAGCTTAAGAGCATGAGCATAGCATCTACAGACAATAAACCCCAGAAACGCATTATGATATTATAGCTATTCATTGTGAACTTTTCAAAGAGTAGTGATGGTATAGTCAACTTGGAAAACTATGCCTGTTTGAGGACTTACCTCTCACCAACTTTGATCGTCTCGGCCTGGTTCAGCATGTGGCTCTGTGATTTGGGGTCTGCACCAGCCAGCAGGGCAGGCACTAGAATCTGTACTCTGTTTGGTGATACCATGCTGACTGTGGTGCATGCATCTCCCAGCAGCTTCCACAAACAGGACAGGTCTGGACGCTGTTCCACAGCTCTGAAGAGAACAGAAATGAACTCAAAGATAAAAAATGTCTGTGTGATACTGCCATGTAATGAATCACAGACGAAGCACAATTTCATATAAAAGCATGCTAGTTGAATCAATGTCTAATCATTACCTGAAGAGGTTCTGTATGGCTTGCTGAATGAGGTCAATTGCTCCACCATCTCTGCAGTCCTCCATGAAACTTTTTGCCAGAGACAGCTGACACTCTCCAAGACCTAAACAACAGATCACACAAATCTAATTAATGCTCAGGTTAAGACAGACGGCTCAACAGAGATAATAAAACATAAAAATTACATCAAATTAGATGCATTCATACAAACACCAACCTTTAAGAGCAGGAACGTAATCCTGCTGTGCAGTGATCTGCAAGTACTCGGCAACTGCCTCTTTGAACTTGCCCAGTGTCTGTTTGATTGCAGCTGCCTGGTAAACACTGTAGATGGAGGAGGGATTCAGCTGATGGGCCTTACCAAAGGCCTTCAGAGAAGCTGTGAAGCTCCGGCGGTTTAGGTAGGCCTCACCCAAACACTCCCAGCACACCCAGTCCTCTGGGTCTGCCCTCAGAGCTGCCTGTAGGCTATAAATATAAACCCAAGGGTCAACAATGCTTATATGTGTGAAACATCTAAATTAAGGCAATAGATGTAGTTCTATCAGATTTTAAATTCTTACTCAGCTATGGCCTGTTGATTCTCCCCACTCTTCAGATAGTAAAGGCCTCGCCTCATCCAAGCCCATTTAGCTGAGCCCGGAGTGGCTTTCTCTATCACTGACTCAAGTGTTGCTAAGGCAGTTTCCTGTGGCATTTAGGAAAGGGGTTAAAAAGGGAAACAGAGGGAACACAGGTGAATACATGGGTCAAACTTGATAACAAAGAGCCAACAACACACTCTGAACACTTAAGTTAACCATTAAGGTGACTCACCATATCCCCCTGCTCCATACTGAGATCCACTGAGGCAGTTCCGGACTCTGCATCCTCATTGTCCAACTCAAAGGCCTTTTTATAGCAGCCTCGTGCACGGCCAAGATCATTTGCAACCACTCGGTAATAATGTCCAAGGTAGCGAAATACACGCCCATGATGTGGATCTAATTTTGCAGCCTGAAATAGACAAACGAGGCTTTCAAATTATGATGCTATAGAAAAACTTACTGTGACATTTCTGGAAATGTATTTATGGGAAAGTCAAGTAGTTTGACACATATTATTTAATCCTGAGAGTAAATGAGGTAGGCAAAGTTCTTAATTATTAAAAAATCAAAGTTTTGGATAGTAGATTTTTTTGATAGGCATACTAACCTTCAGCAGGTTTGTATGAACTTTACTCCTGTCTTTACGGGTCTCTTCTCCCATGTCCCAGTAGAGCTGTCCCAGCAAAAAGTAATACTCTGCGCAGTTTGGGCTCTGTGTAGCTGCATTTAACAAACTACACAATGGAAAAAAAGTGGAGAATTATATCATTTAATAATATACAAATGGACTACTCTACCTAAGTTCAAATCAATGGAGTCAGTGCAACAGATGGAATACAAGTACATAAATGAGCTTGTTTTTACCTCTGCTCTGCCTGCTGCTGCTGGCCCTCAGCCATGTGTACCAGTCCTCTCAGTGCTAAACCCTCAGCCAGGTTAGGGTTGGAGGCCACTAACTCTGATGACACCTATGGAAGACACAAAATTTATTTTTATCTGAACCACCAACAAGATTCAAGACTCCCTTCTTGTCATTCAAACTGTGCACCAAGAGATGCATAGCAGAATGAATCATCTGAAAACATCCATAAAAAAACAACAAAAAACAAGTAATAAACAAGTGAAACTATGCAAGCATAAACATGATTTTAATGAAAACATTAAGTAAATAAAATAGATATCTTGGAACTCATAGTTACTGCACACGAGATACAGTTAAATATTTTGCAGCATAAAATTGCTCCAAGTTAGAATTAGAGGCAGAAAGAGCATAGTATCACATGAGTTAAGGGTGCACCCTTGATCAGGGATGGATTATTTTATTTAGCAGTCTAATGACAGTTGGGTAGAGACTCTTGCTGAACCTGACAGTCCTGCTAATGAGGCTGCATTATCTCCTGTCCCAGGGCAGGTGGGAAAACAGACAGTGGCAAGGGAGAGTGGAATCACTGATGATGCTGGTGGCTTTTGACAGGCAGCCTATTTAAGCCAGGTCCTCAGTACATGGCAGTGTGAGTTCTTTAGTAATGGTTCTTTTCAGCTGACCTCACTCTCTCCAGGGCCTTTGTACCTGAAACATTACAGTTCTCATACCAGAGGGAGATGCCGCTGGTCAGAACACTCTCTTTAGCGCCTTTATAGAAAGTTTTGAGGACTGATGGACTGAGAACTTTGTGTGCTGGACAATATCCACAGTAGTGCCATTGATGTAGACTGGCATGTGTATGGGCCCTTTTTATCCAAAATTAATTACCAATTCTGTTTTTTCAGTGTTCAGGACCAGATTGTTGTTACTGCAACAGTCTGCAAAAATGTTCACCTCCTTTCCTTTTGACTTTTCCTCACTATCATGGATGAGCCACACCCGTGTTTTGTCATCTGCGTATTTTATAATCTGGTTTCTACTTAACTTGCACAACAACTGAACTCAGATTGTATAATAAAGAACATGTCTTCCCAGTGGGGAACCATTACTCAGTGAAATGGTGGCTAATGTGTTCTTACCTGCCCAGATAAACTGAGGCCTATCTGTGAGAATATCCATTTGCAGAAACATATTCATCTATGCCGTAAGATGATTTTGATTTGATGATACTAGTTGAATTTATTATTTGCTGAAATATTATAATATTGGAATAAAATATTGCGAGATAATATTTTATTATTATAAAATATCTATCAAAATGTTTATCAATCTATTTTATTAGTATAAAAAATACTCCTTTGTTAATCATAAAGTTTGTATAGTAGGTGTAAGTTTCAACCTTAAGTGCTTGATCACTCTGTCCTTTATTAAGGTATGCACGTCCTTTAAGAGCTACTAGAACTGGGTCTTTTCCAGCATCTGGAATCTGAAAAAAACAAGCACAGACATGACATTTCTATGTATATCCACAATTACAAATACAAATACATTCATATACCCAGTTATCTAAAAAGAAAACTCAAAAATGATTTTTATAAACAACATGCTGAATAAGCATTACCTGTGAAAATGTCTCCAAAGCCTGGTCTGCAGCTGCCTCTCCCTCACATCTGGCTAAAGTCTCTAGTTTCATTCTGAGCAGTTTGACCCTGAGCTCCTTGTCTCCAGGAACACACAGCATCAGACCTAACAGAACCAAACAAATGCTGACATTTAGTTCATTCACAAATCCTTTGTTTTCTTCCATTTTTTAACTTTTTATTTTTTTTATTATATATCTGGATCAGAGATTGCCAGTTTGTCTAGATGGCTACAGTTATGTATATTAGATTAAACATACCTTGGGAGCATGATGTGGCACTGTCTGAGTATCTGTGCACTTTAAACTGAGCTTCAGCCAGACTGCACCAACCTGTAGTGCTGCCCATTTTCTTCAGCCCTAAAAAACAGAAACAGTTACCATCCACAACCACTGTCATTCTACATCACAATAATGGCCACAAAGTGGCTATTTTATAAAGCACTGAGTGACTGCACAACAAACAGAATTCAGTCTTTCTTCTTTGCTCAAATCTACCTTGTGAAAGGTCCTTAATGGCATCTTTATATCTTCCTTCCTGAAGTGCTTTGGTGCCCAGACCTAGATGACCTAACCCACAGTTAGGGGCTAAATCCAGGAGCCGAGAGAAACAGCTGACTGCATCCTCATTCAGGATACCTTCAAATAAAAACACAACATGATCTAAGATAGTCTCTGCCCTTTACTGACATACATTCTGTAAAGACCAACAATTGTTACAATGCTTAACTGTGACATTTTATTATCAATAAGAAATACGTCTTCGCAGCTGTCTGCCATTCAGACTAGTTTTAAATCACATTCCTGTTGATTCTTAATCTAAAATATTAACCATTTGTGGGAAATCTTGACATACCATTGCTGTGTTTAGTCTTGAGTAATGGTTAAAAGTGTTTTTTGAGGTAACACTGATCACCACCAAAATCTTATCAGTCATCATTAAGTCCTTTGAATGTTTGTGTCAAATCTCAAGATGTTCTGTCGAGGTGTTACTGAGATATTGTATCCATGAGAATGGGAAACATGCACAGAAGGACGGATGGACAACTTTAAAACAATATGCCTCTAGCTATGGCTGTCACCAGCCCAGAGGCATAAAAAAAGAGATCTTATACTTGTCTTTTTCATAAAATCTAAAATCATAGTACAGACATATTCAAAAGTGTCTTACCTGTTTTGAGGTAATGAGAACAAAGGACCTCAAGAGGATAACTTTGGTTGGGGTAGTGGGATAGCATGGTCTCACAGGCTTCTTTCATTTTAGCTTCTTCCTGGGGCAGCTAAAGTAAGAGCAGATTCCTGATGAGCAACTGGTTTAGGAAAGTCTGTACACACAGCATTTTGACTGTTATAATTTATGTAATGGTTGGTGATACATAAAGAACATGCATAAAGAAGAGGGGCGCTTACTTTAGAAAGACATTTAACATAGTCAGCTGAGATCTCCTTGTGTTTCTCTCCTGGCACAGCGTCTATGAGAGCCAGGGTGCTCTCATATGCCGTGATTAACTGATGGCCGTGAACAAATAAAACAGTTCGGATGACATTTACAGTAAAAACAGCATAAAGCAAATTATGATCATTATTATTGTGTTAATTATTAAGTCAGTTGGAGAAAGTATGGCTTCCACAGGGTGACACATATCTGTTTTCATTTTTGGCTTGTAAAGATTTGGAAAAACTTACGTGCTGCTGAGTTTCATTATCCTGCTCTTCTTCATTAAGGCACTCTGAGAGGACTTGGGTCATGTCTTGCCATAGCTGCAGCAACACTTTCTTGTCCACAGCTTCCTCCTCCTTCAGCCGAATGAGCTGCAGCCAAAGCCTTGCCAACTGCCCACATGTACAAATGCATTCAAATGTGTGAGTGTAACACAAAAACCCGATTTTTCATTAGTGTTGGCAACATGCGTTAAAATTGCATACCTTTAAATACTCTTTGTCAGACTGATAGATCTCCGACAGCTTTTTGATCACTTCATAACATTTATTTTTGTCTGAGCTGTGAATGGAAAACATAATGGAAATTACTCACACCACAATGATGCACAAAAAAAATAGCAAAAAGAGAAAATGACCTTAAAAATGAATGAGGTGAGCACAACTATATATTCTACTGAAATCATTATAACTTTTGATTAAGTTTTAAAGAACATACTGCTAAAAATGATCCCATATCTTACCTGGCATACAGCTCAACAAGTTTCTGATAAACATTAGGTAGCTCAACTTTGAAATCCCACTGGTCGGTCTTTTCATAAAGATTGGCTAAACCCTGAAGAACAAACATATTACTGACATGGTTCATGTTTAGACACATGGACACAAGTAACATTAATGCATGACCCTCATTAAGGTTATAAACATTTTTTTTAAGGTATAAACCACTATGCAATTTCAACTGATGAAACGTTACCTGTAATTTTAACTGTCTTCAGTGTAAGACATCTAAGAAATAATGTTATCAGTTACTACTTGACTTTTACCTGCCATGCCAGTAGCTGCTCAGGCTCCAGCTCCACTGCCTTTTTATAGGCTGTTTGTGACTGATCTGGTTGGTCGAGTTCACTGGCTGCCAAGCCGATGAATACCCATGCATTGTAGTTGTTCTTTTCAAGTTTTAAAACAGCCTAAAACCACATCAATGAGAGAAAAGTCAACATACAACATCTCCATGAGTGAGAGGTGCATTGCCTCTTTCAGTCACCACAATTGTTGGAGCAGATGCAGTGAATACATCATGTAAACAATTCCTAACTCTTCTCAGGATCTCAGACACTTTACCTTGCAGTGTTTCAGAGCTTCTTTAAACTCTTTGTTTTTGATGGCCTCTCTGGCACTTTTTAGTGCTGTTTTCACCTCTTTACCGGACATCTTGAGATTATCTAACAAGGAGACATAATAAGAAGGATACTGACGTGTCACGCTGAGTCATAAAAAACACGGACAGCCTCACAGGTGAACAAACAAACAGCGTGTGCTCACCTACCCCAACACGATTTAGTTGACTTCCAGTTGGCTGTTACCTGGGTAACGACTTGACAGGTGACTTAACGAGGCAAACTGGGGAGTTAGTCCATTTGAATTAGCAGAGTTAGCTTGCTACATACACGTTAGCATTAGCTCTTAAGATTGTCAAGACCTGCAAACTATGTACTTTAAAATGAAAAATTATTCTATACCTTCATTTATGCACAGTACATAACCAGTTCAGTTGATTTAGTCTATTATACATAGTTACCCTTACAGGTTTTGTGAATGTGCTGATAACTTAGGAGCCATCCAGTGTTTACGTTGACTGCTCATGTCCAATAACACGGAAGTGAAACTGAAAGTAGCCGCTCCTCCTCTGAATTTTCAAAATAAAAATACTTGCAGTTTTGGTCCGCCCACAGCGATTGATATATGGCACTGGGTCCGCCCTTCCAGTGTATTTGCAAGGCAGGCTGATAATAAAACAATTCATAAAGTCAGTAAGTAAATAAGTAAAAGACCGATTTATTTGAGAAAAAACTTCTTTATTTATGGTGACATGAGGAATGGAAGGAATTGGAAACGGTTTAATATATTCTAATCAGAGAGTCCAGCTCATAAAACAATTACTATCATTAAAAATGGGAAAAAAAAAAAAAATCACCAAGAGCCATAAAGCCACTTGTCAATAGCTCTCTCATTGGCTAACACATCATTTTGCCAATCTACATGCCACCTGAGATTAGCAATGACATTGCTGTAGTTTCTTCCCAGACTATCTCTCCAGGCACTAAATGCTTTTTTATTATAGAGATGGACAGCTGAAGACACCTTTGGATAGTCAACAATGCTCCGCAATAGCTTATCCAGATACATCTGTACATCTGGGAATTTATGAGCCACATTGTAAAGTTCTTCCTTGTCCAGTGTAAGGTCTGCAAAGAGAATGAAGAATAGAAAAAACAGTGAGAGGTAAGATAAACTGAAGTTACTGAAGTTTTGTTTCTGAAGTCAGAAGCTCACCAAAAAGCTGGGGAGGGACACTGAGGCCATCTGCATAGGTGATGTACTTCCATCTTCCACTTCTCAGCATATATGTAGAGGAGTTGACATTACAACCATGATATTCACTCATTACCCAGTTTGGATGTTGCTTCTTGGAAAAACCACTGGACTTGGATAGCAGAGGAAGGAGGGAGTGGCCACTGAGATTATCAACTGCTGAAATACCAGCAATGTCTGAAAAATACAGTGTGTGTGTTATGAAAATCAAAATCTCAGTGCTTTTATGTCTTTGCTTTAACAGACCATATGCACCAGATAAAACATTAACAGTTTTATCCTGGTCTGACATTTTAATGAATTATAAGCTTCAGAATACAATTTGTTCCTGTGTTTTCTGTCTTTCCTTACCTAACACAGTGGGGTAGAGATCAACCAAAGACACAAGCTGGTCAACCTGTAGGTCAGACATCAGCCCAGGCCCCATGAAGAGCAGGGGAACATGAGAGCTGCCCTCAAACATTGACATCTTGTAGAACTGCCGGTGCTCCATGGCTAGCTCACCATGATCAGCCGTAAAGATTACAACAGTGTTGTTCAGCAGCCCAGTTTCTCTCAGAGCTGAAATAATCTGGCCTGGTGAGACAAAGACACAGGGTAAGATGGACTTCTGTACATTTCTACTTAAATCAGTCAAAATACTTTATAGAAACAGCAGGCAGAGGAGAAAATGGTGGTTAACAGGATCTCTCTGCTGATGAAGCCGCTGAACTGAGGGAAAATACTATATTGGCTTGTATATGCTTTTGCTTTGAGCTGGAACTGAATAATTAATACAGGGAATAAAGAGCATTTAAGAGAACAGAGAAGAGTGCAGCAGATTTTCTTGCTTTGTTGAATAAAAACCCAATTGGTGTTAGTGGGGCAAAGAAGAAATACCTCTTAACTCATATCACTGTGCCTCCAAAAGAGCAGTAACAAAGCGTAATTAAATTTAAAGTCCCCAAATGTTCTAACAAGCTGTTTTCTATTATCGATAACACTGGCAATTAAAATTTACTGGAATTTGTAAAATTCATGTTTTACTATTGCTGGTGCACATAGAGTCTAGGTACCAGCTGCTGCCCGAGTGGAACTGCACTAACATAAAGTAGTCTATCTCTACTTAACTTTAGTATTTTAAAAAAAGCTGAGTTTGGTTCGAACTGAGGAAATCTTTGTGACACAAAAAACAGAGCATAAAACAAAACACACACACATATAGTTAAGTCAGGGTTAAGTTGGCTGTCTAAGCCAAAAAAACAATTCCAGGTGAGACTGGCTTCTAGTTAATTGCTGATGTCAACTAACCGAGCATAGCATCTGCTTCAGCACACATGGCGTAATAGAAGGCCCGAATGCGTTTGACTTCCTCTTCAGTGAAAACACCACTGCAGTTTTTGGTGAAGGTGGAGTAGTAATCAACCGGGTGCATGGCAGACATGGGCAGCCATTTCGGAACAGAGATGAGATCGGAAGACACCTGTGTACATAATGTAAGGGAATTGAGTTTTACAGTGATTTCCATCTAGTGATATAGAGTGGTTTCACAACAGCAGAGGGATAAAACATCATAGATAAAAAAAACAAGCCTGCCTTTGAGAGCCAGTATGGTGAGGTGAGGAACGTGGATCCCCCTGCGGTGGGACCCAGGGATTTAGTTTTGTAGGGATGAGGTAAATTGAGGCCAAGGTAAAGAGCAAAGGGCTGAGGTGAGGATGCAGCTGTTTGGTGTATCCACTGTGTTGCCTTGTCTGTGTTTTTCCAGTCTTCTCCCATGATCCTTATGGTTGACATGTTCCCAACAAGTTGTGTAACTGGCCGTCCCTCTTGGCGCAGGAGGAACTGAACATCTCTCGTCCAAGCCTCGACACGATTGCTGCAGGAGTGGCACAGTGCATAAGTTAGGTTCAAACAGGAAATATAAAAATGGGAAATGGAAAGAGACATGAAGAAAAGATGATTCATATTACTGTAGAAAAAATCTGCCCACACAGACATTTGGCTTTTGCTTAATACTCATACAGCAGGTTACTGCCAGTTATTTTGTGTATATCAGTGAGTTTTAGTTTTTGATTAGTTTGAATGAGAAAAAAAGAAGAGTGAAGGTGTTTTCTTTCTTGAATCCAAACTTAGCAGGGATACAGGCCCTACTTTACAAACACTCTTGCCCACAACCCTGACGATGTCTGGCTACCTGACAGAGTGACTCCCTGAGATGTAGTCCAGCTTGCCCATCATCTTGGTACGATATCCATTCTCCTCAAGAAAATTCATCCATGTGGTTGTATTTGCATCAAGGCATTTGTGGTTGTTCCACGACTGAGTGAGGTGAACAAACTGACCACTCCACATTGCTGAGAAGAACAACATTTGAAACACATTTATTATTCCACCTGTAAACCATGCTAATTACCACAGCGCATGTCTGCCGTGTACTTTGGCAGGGAGATCAGTCACTTGCCTGCTCTCGAAGGGCAGCAGATGGGAGAATTAGTGTAAGCATTGAGGAAGGTTGTGCCGAGCTCCCTGAGATAGTTTATAAATGGCAGCTGAACAACTTTGCTCCCAGGTTCAAAGGTCAATCGTCCATCCTCAAGAAACAAGAAATATTACATTTAAACCACAAGCCAATAAGACAGATAATAAAGATTGTATGATTAAACCTAACACCAAAACAAAACCTTAGAGCCTCTCTGTGAGATGTTTGAGTTAGACCCACAGTCCTATTCTCTCATTCTGCTGGCAGCAATAAAGCACTACCCTGTAACTTAACCCATACTCACAAATGCATCACTCATCACCATCAAAATGTTAGGTTTGGATCCTGTGTGGCAAAAACTTTGACCACAGTTCTGAAACAGAAAAATCAAAGCCGGGACTAATATATTCATGACAGCGTTTCAAGTTCTAGTGTTCTGGCGATGTGCTGTTGCCAAAGCAGTAACGTCACAGAAGTGGAGACGATTCATTAGAGCGCGTATTAAAAATGTTCCTCTTCTCTTTTAGGCTCTGCCGAGTCAGAGGAATAGATGTATAAACATCCCGGTAGATGCTTTCAAAATAAGAGCTTTCTTCTGCAGAGAGGGGGTGAAAAACTTCTATCCGGGGCAAGGAGGCATAAATCAAACCAAGTAGTCATGACAGAGTGAAAACACTAGAGGGAAGCATTTAGCTTAATATATGTATGCTGCACATTTTTTGTTGAGTGGCTGTTGTTGGCTCTGCTATTGCATGCTCTTAGTACATGATGCAGTAGTAGTAGGAATAGAGCAGGGTGTCTGCATGATTGTGATAAACTATAGTAAATCAAATTTGAATGCAAAAATCAAATACTTCCATTTGTGGTTGTAACTGATGTGTTGTTAATGATGCAAGGTATTATTAAAAATAAATAAATAAAAAGACGAGTTGTATTTATACGACTGGTTTGTTGGAATGATTGGGCTTATCCAGCTTTAATCCAGTTGCGTTGATGTTTGCAGCAGATCTTGCATCATCGTCCTGCTGTTTCCTGTAAACATTCAAGTGGATGCAGCACTGACACTAAATGATTCTGTGCATTGCAACCGACCACGCTGACATAGAACTGAAAGAGATATTTTTTGTGATATCATCGATATTTTGTTGAAATCACTGCGCCAGCGACAGTGTTATTCAACAGGTGGTACGTGCATCTCGCCTCAGAAAGCTTCCCGACCACCAGGTGGCGATTTGAGCCTCCTGAGTTGTTTTTTTGTAAAACTGTGAGTTCAACACAATGAGAAATCAAATCCCCTCCTCCCATATGTGCATGTATCATTTTAATCTTAATCCACAAACAATATATGTGATACATAAGTACACAGGGAGCTGTGTGGGATTTCTGTTCAACCCCTACCCCTTTAAACCATAAACCCACATACTATCCATCAATACCAGAGGGCCTGTGCTACAGTCAACATGCAGGATGCAGCCCTGTTGTTTTCTGTTGGTTGCAATGAGACACAAAGGTCTTTACGAGTATCTGAGTAAATGTGCAGGTATATTCCTTGACATCAGGGTGGAAGTTATACATTAGATCGGGTGATTGCGCACTATATATTGCATGATTGTCTATATAATGACTGTATAACAATTTGTTTTTATTATCTCTGGTGCCATCAGCAAACATGTTCCTTACATCAGTCGCCCAGTTTGAAGTGTGGAGATGAATAGGGACGGTATTTGATGGGGTGGATATTCGTGTATTACAAATATTACAAATTACCTGTATAGTCTCACCTAGAGAGCCAGTGTGGTGAACATTTCTTTGTGCAGTCTTTCAGCTGTTTGACCAAACTTGTCATCTGGCTGTGTGCCACACTTCTCTGCCTTGTTCCAGAAGGCGGAAGGAGGGGGCTGTGAAGGCCCGCGCATGCGCACAAGGTTGTTTTTCACACAGCCCGTCGCTTAAAGTGAGCTGAGCTACGGGGGTTTCCTTGTCTTTGACTGGAGACCAACTAGCAGAGAGGCGGATGATAACAGCATCCATTGCTGTTATTCAGCCTTCACGCATCTCAATGAACTGCTCGCAGAGAAGCCACTGATCGTGCCTACTGCTTTTTGCAGGGCAGAGATACTGATCAGTGTCTAAAAACTGCATACCCTTTTTCTTATGAGATTATTTTTCATAGACTCTTTTTTTAACTTCAAGGTCTCTGTAGCCTGTCTCTTTCCACCATGGTGCTAGGAAAGGTAAAGAGCTTCACAGTAAGCTACGACTGTCTCAATGACAGCAATGTTCCCGTTTTCTCCAGCGGGGACTGCGTCTCAGGGAGGGTGATCATCGAAGTCACGGGAGAAATCCGTGTGAAATCTCTCAAAATCCACGCAAAAGGATTTGCAAAAGTTCGTTGGACTGAATCGAGAAATGCTGGATCCAACACTGCCTACACGCAAAACTACACAGAAGAAGTGGAATACCTAAATCACAAAGACATTTTAATTGGACACGAGAGAGGTAAGAGTGTGTGCTTTTATTTCTCCCTAGGAAGAAGTTTGTAGAAACTGACTGTAGGATGCTCTTTGTGCTTGGATGGGGATCAGGTTCACTAGAGGATGCTGATGTCTTGAATGCAACAGGGATGACATTATAAAACGATAGTTAGGAGCTGGAGAACTTTGACATTGCGGTCCTTTGTGCTGGTGTTGGTATAATCGTGTTTTTGTGACATTGGTTGGATGAAGCTCCACCATCACTTGTTTGTGTCAAGGTGTCAGAATGAATGACAGCAGCTCAGCATCCGTGTTTTTCTCTCTATTTTAAGTGTAAAATCGACCATTACGCTCATTTTCGACACACTGGGCGATAGAGTAACAACCTGCAGTCAAGTACGTGCGGCTTTATCACACATTTTTGGCCCAGAATCGCATCATATCGACCGTTTCTTTGTAGCTTTACTGAAGTTTCCACCCATTGTTCAAAGCGGTTCAATCCTGTTCAGAAAACTGGACCGGGAGAGGGCGGGGCCATGACGCAGGCCCCTCCCTCTGCGGGGCGTCATTGGCTGAGGTGCTCATGTGTGGCCAATGACATCACCTTCTTGCAGGGAGTGACAGACAATCCTGCAACTTTTTAATTTGGAGAGCACCTGCAAAATATCACGAGTCGATGAAAGTACCTGCAATTCGATGGAAAACCTATTGAAACGCAGTTTTGCTTTACATGGTACAGTAATTAGGTTGCATTGGGTTTTACTGTCAGCAGCTTAGTGGGTGAGACGTATGCCACTGCTGCAATAACTGTGTCATATTAACCACAGCATATTATATGATTGTAAAAGTAAAACACCTCGATTGTAGGCTTCGGCTTCTGCAAATGTGTGCATCGAATGGTTTAGGGTTCAGCTTACTGTTGTTTCCCCCCGTCTGCCCATCCCTACTCTTACTAAATGGATGGATACAGTTAATAGACTCAGTCTTAAGTCGTGTACAATATGTGCAGGTGAACTGATTTGCTCCAGCTGTCATTTTTCCATCCACCTTTTTTTGTCATGCAAAGCAAACTGTTAACAAAACAACAGCAAGTTTGTCTCCATTATTACCAGGGAGGCGATACTGTAGACTATAGTGTACATAGTGCTGCGCCTTTCATCAGAATTGATACTTTAACAAAAAAAAAAAAAAAAAACATATTTCCCCACAAGTTCTTTATGAATGAAACGTTTCCTGCGGGGCTGAGGAGGCTGAGACGGCGGAGAGCCACCGCTGCAGCCGGCGGTCAGGGGCAGGCTTGTAGTAGTGACTGCGGTGTCGCACAGTGAATGCGTAATGAGAGCGGAGCGGCTGTGGGAAGCTGCTCGCACCGGTTTAGGCCGGTCTCCTCCTGCTAGAGTCTGCTGCTTTGACTGACAGCTCCGCACTTGTTTACCACACGGCTGCTGCTAGGGGGAGGGAGTGCTGAGCTGGCAGAAGCACGCTCGGCCTCTCGACCAAGCTCTTCATAAGGCACGCATGATGTTATAAATGAGAAATTATTTTTTATCCCTTGTTTTTTTGTTTTTTTTAATACTTTACCGGCAGTGTGACGTTGCCAGTGTGTCCTCCCTCTGCCAAGCAGAAGGGCATTTGGTTTTTTATGTCAGAGGAAAATGAAACCAAATTGGTGGTTGTTAGTGAGACAGATTGGTCCTGCAGATTAGGATTTTATCGCTGCCTCGTATTCTAGTTTCCCCTATATCCACTCTCATATTTGTGTCCATGGGCCGTAGGTCTTTGTTCTTACAAAAGCACAATCTTCTACCCTCATGTTTCTTGCAGTTTTTTCCTTTTCAACCAATCAACTTCTTTGCTGTGCTCTAAATATTGGTCTGCTTCTCATCTCTCAATACATTAATTATTTACAGACAGATAGTAAAATCAGTTTATTCTCTTTTTCTCCCCCACCCTGTGTTTTGTTTTTTGTTTTTTCTTTCTTTTTTTTTTCTTTGGTATGACTTTCAGATGCCTTCGTAGAGCATTGTACCCAGGTATGGTATACATGTGTTTGGAATATTGTCCTCCTTGTGTTTCAGACGATGACAACTCTGAGGAAGGACTCACCACTATCCATTCAGGAAGACATGAGTATGCATTCAGCCTCGAGCTTCCACAGACGTGAGTGACTCAATATTACACTTTAGTTGGAAATTAGATTTCAACACTGCCAATATCAAGGTGTTCAAAATATAATTCTTGACTCCTTTCTCTCCTCTCTTTTTCTCTGTAGACCTCTGGCTACCTCTTTCGAAGGGAAGCATGGCAGCGTGCGCTACTGGGTAAAGGCAGAACTTCACAGGCCATGGCTCCTGCCCATGAAGACCAAGAAGGAATTTACAGTCTTTGAGCACATTGACATCAACACTCCATTATTGCTGGTAAGATCTTTTGAAGCAGCTTTGAATCTCATTGTGGCTCTCAGCAGGCAGAGGCATTGTATGAAGAGAACACGATGTCAGTATGATGCATTTCAGACATAATTTTCCTAATTATAGGGAAACTGTAGAAATAAAATGCTGTTTAAATCTCTTGCGTCTAGTTTCCATATGTGTTATGCCTGGCACTGTGTGTTCAGAAATGTCAGCAGTTTCAACTGTCCAACCTTGAATTATGGAAAGATTGATACTGAATGAGTTTTTAAAGAGGAAAATTTGTTCAGCTGTCTCGAAAACATGGCTGTAATATAATAGCCATGTTTTCGAGAGAGCTGAACAACTTTTTCTGTTCATCAATATAGGCAAACAAAAGCAAATTCTTTTATTCTATTCTTCATCACACAACTTATGAATCGCTGTGTTTTTGTTTTTCTTCAGTCACCACAGGCCGGCACGAAAGACAAGACGCTTTGCTGTTGGTTCTGCACCTCAGGTCCTATTTCCCTAAGTGCCAAAATTGAAAGGAAGGGATACACCCCAGGTGAGAATAAGTCAATCATTAACAATGTACTCGAGAACCTTGTAGTCATCTATTAACTAGATAGATAAGTAAATGAAAGTATTAAACTTTGCTGAATGTTGCATTGATTAGTAATCACAAAAGGTGATTCCTGTTTAAAAACTCAAAGGACCTTCGCTTAACTTCTCGTCCCTCTGCAACTCTGTAGGAGAGTCAATCCAGATCTTTGCCGAGATCGAGAACTGCTCATCCCGCATGGTCGTGCCAAAGGCGGCCATCTACCAGACCCAGACCTTCTATGCCAAAGGGAAGATGAAGGAGGTCAAGCAGCTGGTGGCCAACCTGCGGGGAGAGTCTTTGTCATCGGGCAAAACGGAGACCTGGAGTGGCAAGATGCTGAAGATCCCACCGGTTTCACCCTCCATCCTGGACTGCAGCATCATCAGAGTGGAGTACTCGCTCATGGTGAGTAGGGCCTTACAGCTTTTTCATGTCCTGAGCATGCAGCATATGTGGGTACATTTTTTGAGGTTTCTTTCCATTTGCCACCTTCCCTTAGTTCAGAGATCACTGGCTAGTGTCTCTTCCTTAATTATTTTCCTTTTTATCACAATTAGTCAGTGCTATTATCGGTACATAATCAATATTTCCTAATAAAGCCAGTATCTCTACTGCTGAAGAACCTGGCTGACTCAGCTAGCACCAAATCTGGGCTCTGGATTGCACCAGGTGTTATCTCCACATGCTGCTAAGAGCATTAACCCAGAATATCTGTGGTAACACCTGCCTTGCGGGCGCTTATAACCTCTTTACCCTGTGAGCAGACAGGCACCAGACGAGGGCTCTACCTTGCATAAGCAGCCGACCTCATGGAAATTGACCCACATATTGTTGAACTGCTTCACAACACATATAGTCCCAGCTAGCGTAACATCAGAATAACTTGCTTATTCTAACCTGCTCTGGTGTCCCTGTGTCTGGCCTCAGGTATACGTGGACATACCTGGCGCAATCAACCTGTCCCTGAACCTGCCCCTGGTCATCGGCACCATCCCCCTCCACCCCTTTGGGTCCCGTACATCCAGCGTCAGCAGCCAGTGCAGCATGAGCTGGCTTGGCATGGGTCTACCTGAGAGACCTGAAGGTAGGTTAGATCTCCTGGTCATGAATCAGATTTAAATTTCTATTTTAAATACAATTCCCATGAATGCCCACACGTGTCTTGTTCCTCCTCTGCAGCTCCTCCAAGCTATGCAGAAATTGTGACAGAAGAGCAGAGGCAGAGCAGCCTGGATGTCCCAGCAGCACGTGAGGAGCTGGATGGACCTCTCTTCGCCTATATTCACGAGTTCCGCTTCCAGCCTCCTCCTCTGTACTCTGAGGTAAGAATGCCTTCGAGCAAAGCATTTCCCACTCTTGTCTTTTTCATTACATGCGAAATGAAATCAGCTCTTTGTTTCCATAAATAAAACATCTTCTTCTGTTCCCTCCTCCGCTCCAGATTGATCCAAACCCAGATCATGCCAGCCGCACAGAGGAGCGCAGGCTCGACGCCTGTCCATCACGCTGAAGGGTATTCCCGAAATTCCCCTGAGCGACTCGATGAACTCCAAGGACCCTGTTTGCAAGGCTCAACTTTGTTTATTATTCTCCAACAACAGCGTTCACGCTACGCTGTTGGCATCACGAGAAAAACAAAGTATCCTACCAACCAAGTCTTGGACAAATACCCACAGTTGAGTTGGGTTGGACAAATCTGTTCCTGCCTTCCCTCAGTGAGAGAAATAGGAGTCACAAGTGGGGGGTATCACTTCCTTCCTGTGTCAGCCTGCTGAGGGTGGGATATGTACAGATGAACACATATTCAGTCTGTATGAATGAAAAAAAATACCCCACTAGTAGCGAGAGCCCTGGTGATAGTATTGACGATGAAACGGAAGAATCACCAAGGCTCGGTCTGCCAAGCTCCTCGTTCACCCTTGATTCTTCTGCACTCATGGCACATACGGACATGGCTCCTCACACAAAGGGCAGAAGTAATCATGTCCAGACTTCAGCTGAATCTCCCGCAGAAGATGGGGGGAAGAGAGCAAAATAACGACAACAACAACAACAACAACAACAACGATCTAACCACCACAGTCTGTATGAATGAAAGTTTTCAGCGGCAGCAGTCATCAACAGAGCAAAGACTAGGTCCTCCTGCCTCATTTGGGATTTTGTTTTGCACATTTTATTCTTTACTTGAGTTGTGTGGCTCCATTTAATGATGAGAATTGAAAAAAAAAATCACTAATAGTTTGGTTTCAGCCTTGTAATGCACCAGACTAAGAATATGAGACTGCAGGCTTAACTTTAAAGACTTTCTTCTGCATCATTTTGAGCAATGCCGAGAACAGGATTTGATTTTTGAAAAAAAAAAAAAAAAAAAGACTGAAAAGGTCAAGAACGATGCACTGAATTTGTTTTAAGCTGTTTAAGAAATTTCTTTCTCTCCTTACGACATTTCCTCAGTGACTTATAAAGAACTAGACTGGACTTTTACAACAGCTGCAGCACACCATCTCCATCTTGAAGCTCTTTAAGATGTTGCCTCCTCAGCTTGGATCCAAGTGTGGCTTCCCTCCTTTTAGTTTAGTTCTGTTCTTCTGTTCTTGTATTAGTCTCCAATCATAGAATAGCTTTTAGCCTTTTTATGTTGCGGTCGCTCTGGATTCGGACTAGGAGGGTTGCAGACCTGAATTTGCCACTGAAACGTGTAGCTGACGAGAGAAGTGCGTGTGACTTTGTGTGTTTGACAGAAGGTGGCACATTGTAGAGGGACCCGCCTCACCCCAGTCACCTGCAGCCCCCCTACTCCTAATCTCAGGACAAGCTTGCATAACTGCCCAAAAAGCACTGTCTCAGGTGGTCTTCTCACTTGCCAAACGGTTGGGAAAAAAAGAGAGAAAAAACATTTTAGGTTTTCTTTTAAATTGCACTGTTAGAAATAATGAAGAGACTTTTTTTTTTTTTTTTTTTTTTTACCAAAACAAGAGAACAGACCTGCAGAGAAGCAAGGCAGCTTTCTGAGATAAATCACATTCCCTTTTTGTCCTGCTGCACTTGCGCTATTCATCCAACCAACAGTTCGATTTTGCCAGACCAGTGAAGCCAGAATGCTAGCAAAAAAAAAAAATAAAATAAAGTGAGGAAAAGGAAGGAATGACACTGCTTCTGCATTTACGAAGCAAAACCCAGCACAAATGAATAGCTGGGGACGTTGCTAAACCTCTGTTCAGACTGGTCAGAACAAGTAGTGGTAGGTTGACATGAGTAATACATTGGTTTTCTAACTCATTCAACACAAAAGACCAGCTGCAACAGAGGTTTGACTCAGTCAGGAAAAAAGAAAAGCAGCACTTTTTTGATAAGAAAAAAAAAAAAAGCGTTCAATGGTGAAGGTCTGGAGGAAAAACCATTTGGTACTAACCGCAATATACTAGAGGATTTTCCAGTACAGCAGTGTAGGACGTAAATGCATTATATAATCTTTTTAAGATTAATAACTTTTTTTTTTTTTTTTAAGTTTACATTTTAAAAGTAGCTGACACAAGTTTCTATGTGTTGTGTGTGTGTGTGTGTGTGTGTGTGTGTGTGCACGCTCTTACCGAGATCCAGCTGGCAACTAAATATACAGCTTCTGACCGTAATCGAACTGCAGATTATTAAAGTGATCTTATCTTAGTGGCCTTGACACAGAAAAGACCTGATCATGATTCTTCATCTTTCAGTGTCTACGTTAACTCTTGTTCTCCTTTCTATTATGTTTGTAAACACCTGTATGTTTTAAACCTTTCTGTGTTTATTCAAAAGGACAAAAAGGGAAGAGGGGAAAAAAGTCCTTTAGAAGCAAGTGTTTAAAAAAAGAAAGACATCCTGGACAGGCCTCTCGATTGTGTTGTTTTTCTGAAGCTGATGAGGGTTGACTATTTTTTTTTTCCATGTATTTCTGGGCATTGATAGTTTGCTTTTTAGTTTAACAAGCAACCTTCCTGAGTTAGTCTCCCTGACCTCTCTGATCCCCTTCAGGCCTGGGGGGTGGTGGTGGCAGCTGTTGACCAGCCCCCTCCCCCTCCTTTCTCTGAGAAACATTTAGGTAACATGGGATAACAGACAAAACTGCTTCTTCCACAGTAGACTCATGTCCTAGGCTGTTTTATTTGTTTGCAGTTCTTTGTTTGGATTTTATCTTAGGGAAACCGAATCAAGCTACACGCTCATGAATAAGCTTACATATTTGTTTCAGGTTGGTCAATTCCATAGTCCATTTGCTTGGGCCTCAGTGTAGTCCAGTGTCAAAACTAAGCTAAACTCCTGACTTGTTAAAGGCAGGAACTGAAATGTTCAGAGATAAAAGAACCTAGGAGACGGGATCTGAAACATTTTAGAAACAAAGTGCAATATTACTCACTGAATTTTCTTCATTCTCCATTTGTATGTTTGTTTTATCTTTTTTGTCTGTTAATCATGACGGTGTATAGATATTCTATGAATATACTATGTTCTGAATGATTTAACCTTTCGTCTAGTTCTTCCTTTTGATTTGAATAAACATTTTGTTCTAAATTACTATGGACTGATGTGCGTTTTTACACACAAGTGTGCCATATTGATTACAAGCTGCTGTTTATGTATAAGTGTGCTTAGATTAGAACAAATGTTAGAAGGCTGACCCTTGTTTAGTCATATCGAGCCGATGACTCTTTCACAGAATTACAAGAAAACATCTCTTCAACTGAAATGCAAACAGAGTCAAAAAAGCAGCTGCCAATGATTAATCATTTTGCGCTGGTTTACCCTAGGAACCCATTTTATTTGGGTCATGCCAGCTTCCCATTATAAGCACACAGGTTGCCTCTTTGCTGGACACAGATCATCTGCTTAAAAACTAGTACAACAGTGCCCCCAGAGGTGCTTCACAAAACACTCAGAGCTTTGCTGGCAGAAACCTGCATGGTAGTGAGGCCCAAAGGCTGACACTGGATAAGTCTTACTTATATCATGGCCCAGTTTATTTTAAAAAAAAAAAAAAACCCTTACTTTTATTTCAGTTTGGTTTGGAATCTGCCCATGAGAACAGAAATATCCATTACTGTCTCTTAAACAGAGGCGCAGAGAGCTCATGATTTATTCTGTACATGCCCACACTGGTCTGACCAAAGTTTCCAGAGGTTAACTGTGGAGATTCCTTAGGTCAGGAAAGGAGGGGCTAAACCAAAGAAATGCACTTTTCTCCTGAAGCACCACTTATGTGACTGCATTACATTTCAGTTTTCAAATAATTCACCCAGAATTTTTTCATCTTGTATTACAGGCGTGTTTAGTTCTGTTGATGGAGCCAAATCCTTCAACTCTGGATGTTATACTGACCGGAGGTCCTCACATCTGGTGTGTCTCTTACAGAACAGCTGGTTATGAAGTGGCAAGTCAGCTGTTGAATTATGGTTAACGTGCAGTGCCCCTCACTAAGAAAACTCACAGTGAACCTGATATGAGCTGATGGCTAGAAGCCAGGTGACCCACAGCTACAGGTCAGCATGTAGCAAAACACATGATTTATTGATCCTCACTGAATGATGCATGCACAAGAAAGGCATGCCAGCCCACTGCAAAGCAGTAATGAAGAAGGTAGCAGCATCAGATCTAAATGTGTTAATCATGTTCTTTAATCTTCTCTAGTGTTAATTTGAGCTCTTTTGTTTTGATCAGGATGAGATGTCCAGAGTCTGAAATCCTTGTTTGTTTACTGCTGACACAGGACTTTATTTGAATATGCTGCCATGTTGTGTTTAGTTTGGGTTGCTCTCTTTCTGCCAGCAGTTTCTCTACACATGACCTATTTATGATGGTCAACAGTCTGTTTCGTGACCAGTAAGTCAATATCACTCGTAGCGTATCAACATGTCCATTACGTCAGTCTGGTTTTATGCTAATTGATTTTGTGCAAACTACGAGCATGCGAGCGCAAATGAACTCAGAAACTTCGATCATGCATATCTCATAGGTCAAGCTGGAACAAAATGCACAGAATGATCTCTGAAAAAAAGAGCATGAAAGTCATTGGTGTTGCGTAAACGAGGCTGTCAGTGATTTGATTTCCAAAAGGCCCCTGTGGCGCAGGAACCTGCAGCAGCTGTAGGGTGTGTAAACCTTTGCCCATAACTAACATGTTAAATGCAAAGTGTCAGCTCATCAACTTCACGGGAGAATTTTTGCAAATTATCAGTTTGGGCTAGCATCAGTGATGACTCAGCAGCTCTGTCAGCTTTGACCAAGCACTTCAGTTTGCCTTTGTCCCCTCCTCCCCCTCAGTGCCCCCCCACCCAGGCCCCTTTGACTTTTGTGGGCCCAGGCCTTTGTGGGTGTCTGACCCCTGCGGATTGAAAAAAAAAAAAAAAAGGAGGAGGGGATTATTGATGGAGAGCACAGATTTGGGCGGCGTGCATGCATGTGTGTGCAGTGGGAGTGTTGATTAGCAAGTGCTGACGCTACACAGGCCTCAGCTGTTTCCTCTCACCAGCTAATCCCACTACCCAGAAGCCCGTGTGATCCAGAGGTTCTCGGCAGCTTGCTGTGACCAGGCACGTTCAGCATGGATGGGGAAGTTTGGACTGAGGCCCCTGTGTGCCTGCTTGCCAGTGCCACATCATCACTGTGACATAATAGAGATACACACACAGAGACACACATCTCTGCACTGAGGCACAACGTTGATGTGAGCCCACGCGTTCCTCGAAACAATGGAACAACCAATATTACTACACTTCTGAAAATGTGATGCAGGAGCAGATCTACTGATGGAGACTTGTAAATGAATATGAGAGAAGTCGAGTGTGTGAGCGTGATTTAATTAAAGCCTGGGAGGAGGAATATCCTCATATGCATGTGATGTCTCAGGAACAATGTCACACTCTTCAGTCCCTTCAAACTTGATGCACGTGGAGCATTATATAGGTCGTTAAGGCGTTTTTCTGACATGTCCAGGTCATACTGCCTGGACGTGTTAGCGGCAGGTCGACCTCTGCTGCTGATCACTTCAATAATTGACAGAAATGAGTAACTGTTATCATTAACACACTTTTCTGGAAGCTCACTGCTCTGGGTCAAACATTTTCTACTAAATGAAGCAAGACAAGTTCAACGAGGAAAAACACCAGCTTCTCAGTGACTCTGATACACACATCAGACTTTCTTTCTGTGGTTATTCCTTCTTTTCCAGAATCCGGTCCAAAACCAAATAAACCCTATGGCACTCCAGACAAGGTTTATTTGGTCTTCCTGTCCTCCTCCTTCCCACCACCGTCATCACAACATATCTTAAAGTTCATCATCTTACTTATACAAACTCTTTTGCAATCTTAGCCGCTTGTTAAACCTTAGAATATTGGAACTAATCATAACACTGTTTTGTGTGTTTGTGTTAATATGCTAATATTAGTTTAACTGCTGGACACACTCTGTCTCCTGGTCAGTGTGGATGTGCAGCACATTGATGTAAACCTGACTTTCGCCAAGTCACTCTTGTGTAAGCTGTATATTGGAACACAACATAGTAGCCAGCAGCTGTGTTATCATTCAATCATGGCCATATGTACCTTCTAAAATCAGACAGAGAAACTTTCTTTCATGGGGGTCAAACTCTACACACACTCATTCTGCACAGTGAAGGTCAAACATCCAAGTGGAGTGACAGTAAGCAAATTATATTTTGGAGTGCAGAGGGAATAATACAGAATAACTTTGAAAAGAGCTGTGTTAATACATCCTGAGGGTACATCAGGGAACACCAGTCTCTACTCATGAACTTTTTCATCACCCCTGTTCACTCTCTCTCTCTCTCTCTCTCTCTCTCTCTCTCTCTCTCTCTCTCTCTCACAAACACACAGCAGCAGCTCTGCAGCCAGCTCTCCATCTGTCCCCACTACAGACTTGCTCTGTTTTTCCAAGAGAAAGGACAGAGTTAGAGCCACAGATAGACTGAATGGAGGCAAAGAGGGGGAGCGATGTTCTTTTCAAGGGCTTTTCGTCATGATCTTTCTTGGCAGCTGGTTCATTCCAGTTTGAAGCACTTCTGCATGAGGAGGCTGACGGCACAGGCTGCTTACTTTCTCGTCACTGAGACCCGGGCTGTTTTTTGACCTTGCCAGGAACAAGTTGTTTACCTTGAGCTGAATGCACCATGTTGGACAGTTGAACCAGAGTAACTTACCACGACACAAAGCAGGACCTCTGCAATTCTGATGTAGTACAAAGGGAATGCATATTGAGATGAGCTTCCTGCAGACCTTTTGTCCCTGCATCTTGTCTCTGTCAACACATTTGAACACATGCCATTTCACGGCAGACGTTTTAAATGAATATTGATACAGTGCGTGCATGTCAACGGCAGCTGCTGCACATAAACAGCGTATGTCACTTGTCAGTTTTTAGACTGTTTGACTCTAAGTTAGTCCCTCCATGAAAGACAGATGTCAGATTCCTCCTCTAATCTCAGCCTCAAGTGCACAGTCTGTCTTCACCCTGTTGACGTCTTTTCTGTGCACTGCACAGAAATGCAAAAGTTGTGTTTCTTTTAAAAGAGAGAGAGTTAAATGTGGCTATCAATGGCTTTACCACAACAGTCTTAACATACAGGTTGGGTATAATTCATGATGATGGTGCTAATTGAAAATCCTTTTAAGTATCCTCCATGGAGCTGTATGGGCCGTTGTGAACCCCCATGTTTAGTATGGACAGGAACCTGATAGCCAGACATTGACACTGTGCTATGTTCCCATGCCAGGACTCCCATCCCTGCCATACCACAGTCCCAGCATGGTCAGCATACCACGTCTGACCATCCCTCACACACACATAGATACACTGCACTGTAGTCCCCCTCACTGGCATGTGTGCAACTCTTACACAGCAGTACAAGTTCAAAACCTTGCCGTCACCGCTGCTACAAAAAACTGGACTTCTCTTTTTTTCCCCATTGGATGACTGGCACTGAGCAGAATAGATGTATTTAAAGGTAGGGGTCAGGTTCATGGTAGCAGCAGTAATGTTAGGTGGCATTTTGATTGTCCAGAAAGAAATACTGTATGAATATTTAATCCCTCAGTTCACCTGTGCTCTAAAAGATGAGACACTGAGTGAATCCAGCCCTTAAGTGGCTGCTGTAACTGAGCCTGCAGCCATGCACAAACAAGCCCAGTGCACAGTGACGTCAGTTTGATTTCTGTTAAGTCAAGCTGCAGAGAGATTAGACAGTTATACTGTTGCATAAGAAGGATGTCAGCTGTTCTCCACACTTTATACATTCACCTCAGCCAGCAGAAGTAAATACCACACATTTTAATGTAATAATTTAAAATCCTGTCAGAGCCACGGCACGGGGAAAAAGTCACCCAGAGTTCATTTCGAACAGATTGCACGTAGGCTCCCACTTTTCCTTTTGTCATCTGCAGCATCTTTTGCATCAGCATGTTTGTTTTATACTCCACAGTTCTCCAAAATCTCACCTAATTTTGTTTGAGAAGTTGAGCAGATGCCAAAACTGCTTCAGTGACTGGCAAGCCCACACACGATACCTTATCATAACTGTCAGATGGAGGACCAGTGACTTTGGGTGCTAAGCATGATCTGGACCCAAGGAGAAAAACAAAGTCAGCCTCTCTGTTCAAAGTGCACCCCAGGACATAAAATAGCAGTATACCATGCAACTCATATTACTGCATCTCCTACCATGATATGCAATGCTGATCTATTCTGAGAGCTTGCAGGGAGCAATGGGAGACATCTTCACCACTGCATCTCTACCTCACCTGTTATGTGAAGGCTCCAGAAATATAGTGTGGGTGAAATTCTGTCGTAGCCCTAAAAAAAGACATTTAAATGCTGCTTTATAAACTGCAAAGATGTAGCAGTTAGTACCTTGTTAAGATATCAATGGAGTATATGTCTGCAGCAGTAACTGCATGTGTCTTAATATAGTATTGAAAATCTCCTTCACTAATTCATTGACAAAATCATATCAACACCTCTTGGAAATTGAGATCCCAGGTGATTGAGCTGCTGTAATGTCCCATTTCATGTTTGTTATTAAGTCCTATTAGGTCTATTTGTGGCATATAAAACATGATATCTAACGGCACGCCAGCAAGTCAAGCATGATTATCCAAGGTGAAACTTGATGTGCTTTTTATGCAACTCTCTCCCCAAAGTCCTTGGTCACCTTATGTTCTGTTTCAAGGGGATGGGAGGCCGGGCTGAGGAGTGCTGTTTCGCCACTTGTCTTATTTTACACCACTGGTCCCCGGTGGAAGTTGCTCAGTTTCCTTTTTTAGCCATGGCTGACTCATAGCATAGCTCCCATCTCCCCCCTCCCTCGTGGGTCTTTTGCAAAGTCCCTGCTCAGCTTTAACTCTCCCCCTCATTGCCTGCTCAGATTCTCCTGAGTCACAATGAGCAAAGACAGTGCCCCCCCCCCCACAACCCCACAACCCCTCCCCACCTCCTCCTCCTCCTCAACCTCACAGGCTCTCAGCCCCCCCCTCACCCACCCCTCCCTCAGCACGTCTCACTCCTCTACTGAAAAACAACAGGTGCAGCGGGGCCTGCAGAGGGCGGGCTGTCTGGTGGGCAGTGTGTCCAAGCCTTCCAGTCACTTCTCACTGTTATTTCACCCCCTTTGCCTTCCAAACATCCAATCTGCCGCCTCTTCCCCATCCTTGTCTAAACCCTCTCACCCCCTCTTGGCCCGTCCCACCACCTTTATTGCTGCGCTCGTTCCACCGCTGCCACTTCTCTGCCCCTCTAATCTCAAACTCCTGCCACTCTCCTCTCCACTGGATGCACATTCCTTCCAGGCAAATTATACAATGTCCTCTACAATCGCGCCTACACTGCAAAGACCTTACCATGGGGATGACCCCTGGTACAAAAATATCCTGACTCATGTTAGTTTTAGTTATATGTATTTTTTCTCTCTCTCTTTTTTTTTTTAATACAAATGTGAATTTGTCTGTCACACTTCATATGACTCTTTACTGTCATAAAGTCCATACTACATGGCTTTATTTCTACTTGACTCTCACTTTAATCCACATAACATTAGATGTGTGACGCAGATTTTTCATTGTTTACGACCACCATAATTTGTGTAAAGTCACATTTTAGCATTCTGAACTCCAACGACATCTGCCTCTTTAGTGGGTCTGCAGTTTGCTTTGTATGCAGCCCATATGTTTTCTAGGCCATCACTAGTGTTGTGCACACAGTAGGTTCCCAACATCAAATGCCCTTTCTTCTCTAACCCAGATCTCTCTGTTTAACACCCTCTAGGTGATAGCCTAGTGACTTCCAAAATAGCATGGTGCCCTTATCCATACAGGAAAATGGGCCAACTTGTACAATACAGCTTGAGAGGGGTAAGTACACAAGTGTTTACAAGTGTCGAATGGGTTTTTATCAGAGGTTCAGCTGTGGTGTTTGCCAAAAAGTTAAAACTTTATCTACTGTGTCGCCGCAGTAAAATTAAACAGCAGTAAAATTAAACAGCAGTAAAATCTATGTATATATTTTCATTTCCATTGAATGTATGTCAGTTTTCAATGTCAAAATCATAAAACATGCCGGTGCTGTGTGGTGTGGTGTTGGAATCATTGAAAGAGCCGAATTTTCCAACCAGTTTGGTACACCACTTGCCAAGATGTTGACGTCATATATGGTTTACTTTTCATTTGTAGTATGATATAAGGTTTCCACCGTCAGCTGCTGTCTACGTAGAGTGACCTAGATTGGTTAGAAAAGTTATGGTTTGGCAGCAACCCTGATAATAAGTGATACAGTTAGTGGAAACAACTATTAATGAGTTATTTATAAAGGAAAGTTTGTGTAATTCAGTGTGGGTGGTTATACATGTTACAGTTGAAAATATGAGTTGGGTTTTGAATATGTTCAAGAAGGCCTGCAACTCCCCAGAGGTTTTGTCATCAATTTCACCTCGTTCATTCTCCATTTGTAAAAGTTTTGTGTCTACCATCAGTCACAAAGGTATCCCTTTTTATTTGTTGTCATTTCTTCCACAAACAAACAGCTGCTCGGGGATATAACAGTGTGCAACATGGGAGCATTTACGTGAAGGATTACGACGGTTCAGTGGTTCACAAACTGTAGTGTCAAAGGAAAGTGGAGTTCGATGGCAAGATAAATCAACAAAAATATTCAAAACAAAGAGCAGACTTCTACACAACCCCTCATCAAATACCCTGAACTGTCAATTTAATGGTTACTTCTTTGGAGCCATATTGTTTCCACATGAACAGACTCTTTCCAGACTTCTGAACTGTGGAAACAGGACCATCCAAGGAGCTTGTGAACGCACCATTACTTTATGTCTATGGTCACCCATGCTTATTTTACTGCATTGAAACTACTGAGTGGATGTTTTCAAGTATGTATATTAATGAGCTTGAGGCAGAATGTTCCTGATGCTATTTTGAGTTTATACGTGTGTGTGTGTGTGTGTGGTGTGTGTGTAGCCTTTGGAGTGGCTGTTGTACTGTCAAGACACACACCCTCTTTCTGGGAAGCACGAGTGATAAAGTCTTCTCTTCAGTCTTGCTCAAAATAAGCCTGAGACACTTGTTGATTAGTCTGTGTATGAGCTGACATTAAAAACAACCCTGCAGCAGCCTGATTGCAATGAGTTGACAGACGTTCAGTTTTCTGTCTTCAATAATTTGATGGGCATCTACAGCCAATGTTGCCTTTGTTTATGGAGAAAACCAAAATGTCTGTTATTTTCATTATTTTCCTTACTCTTTTCAGAGAAAAAAACATTATCTCAAAAATAAGATAAGGTTGAAAAGTGATATTGTCTTAATGAACTCAGCTATTAATGGAGCGTGATATCAAAAAACACTCATCCAATCCAATATTTTATCATCATCTCAGGTATATAATAACCCACACCTGCTGACAAGACCTAAATTTCTTAGCTCTTAAATTGGTTGCCAGACATCCCGGGACCCCAGCTCATGTTTCAGAATCTGTCTGGCCTGGACTGAACTGGACAGGGTGGGCTTTTCCCCATTCCTGCATACGCTCCCTTGGTCAGACTGAAGTGTAAACAACAATGTCTGCTGCCCCAGCTGGTGTCTGTAAAGCTGAATTCAACAAAATGGAGAGGAATTACCAGGTGGCTAAACAAGGAGAAGACACACATAGACACCCATACACAGAAACACTCAGTGAAGTCCAAACACACACACACACACACACACACACACACACACACACACAGTGTATTCTAAAGTTGTGTGCCTACATTGTCCCCTGGCAACACTTTTGATTGCGTCCAAATGACAATTTGATGAAAGCCACAGAACATATTAATCACAACAAAGTAAGAGCTGCTGAAATGTTGATGGGATGTGAGTTGGCTGTGTGACATCAGAGAATATAACAGACCAATGTTACACAAGAGACAAATGACCCATGACAAGTTATGATTACTAAACTTTTTCCACTTGCTGCTGCTGTAAAAAACATTCACTGAACTCTTATATATCCAGTTATATCCAGAGCTGTAGTCATGCAATGCACTTTCTCTGTCAGCTAATGCGCATCATACCAAGTCAAAATATGTCTAAAACTCCTGCTGAACTCTCATGCTAATTATCATCTGAAGTGACGTGAGGAGATTTGGAGCGAGGCTGAATCTTCTGTCAGGCCTGTGTGTTTTGGCAAAGCAGTAGAGACAGGGATGTGAGGGGCTTAACTCCTCTCTGGATCTCTCCGAGACAAAACTCCACTCACCCATATTCATATTTCTACTTCCTTCATATTGTCCCGTCTGTTCGGTTTTATCTTTCTTTATTGCATTTCATTTCTCTCCCCTCGTCCTGTAAGTTTCTTTCTTTCAGTTTCTGCCTCTTCTCCTCTTCACTCTCCAGCAGTGAATCACCACTGAGTCATGAGGGTCCTGTCTTTGGACTGTGGTTAAATGCTTCAGCTGACAGGAACCGGCCAATGGGAAAAAGGGGATGGACCACACCCTTGCTGGTTCCACCCATGCTGCTTCCTGGTCCAACATCTGACGACACACACACTCACACTTCCCTTCCACGTGGTACCAAACAGCAGAGTATATATGTGCATTTTCTTTGGCAAGATCCCTCCCTAGTTCCACACTTCACTTTTCCCTCCTCTATTAAAAAGTGTGTCTCATCTTTTCAGTCACATTAGTCACTTTTTGATTTTTGTTTTCTCTGGAGCAAGAAGTTATAATTACATGTCAAATCTCACAAAATAGCCTTGTCTCATTCCTCTGTCCTCAACCGTTTTCAGTGTTTTCCATCAGAGACACATGCACTAAAGTCACTTTAGGACAAGGGCAGTCCGGTCCGGTCTGCTCCAGTTCTGTGACTCATTTGAATCATTTGGAGCGGTGGCCCAGTGAAAAAAAAAAAAAGAACCTAAAAGGCCCCTCTCATTTCATCAAACTGAGTCAGGTTTTGGCAGCCCCTCTCTTTTCCCTCCAAATGAGGGGAGCCGCTACAAACAGCTCCGTTCATGTGAGCTGACCAGACAGAGAGGAATGTGTGACACATATATCAACGCAGTTGTCTTCTGACCAGGACACTCACCATGGGCTCAGCTTCTCCTTGGCTCCTTCCTCTTTTCACAGCTAATTGGATGAAAACAACTCTGACCTGGATGTTTTACAAATATGTTGCTGAAGGAGGATGGTTTTCACATCTTGGTAGATGACAAGAAAGTTAGCTTTCTGCCCCATGTGATTTAAGTGGTTTCAATACTATTCAAAGAGCTACGATAACGTGTGAATAAAATATATCTATGAGCTATGAACAGACCTTGAGGGCAATTTTAAGGATGTTTGCAAAGATTCAACATTTATCTGTCTGTCATTATTTTGCAGTTTCTACATTAGTTTTCATGCTGCCTTATTGGATCCTAAAAATCTAAATGGGTATAATAATTCTCACTATAGGCTACGTTCAGGCGGTACAACACAATGGCAAACTCCTAATCCAATGAACTATATAGTGAGTAGTGAGTGATTTCAGGCACAGAGAGAGATGATATCACCTCCAAGTTGACCAAACTCCAGTTATGAACTGGTTACAAATGAGTATCTACCAACCAAGTTAATGACTGGGAAACAAGACTACGGTAAGTAACCAATAAACAGTGCGATGTAGGCTTGATTCTTTGTTGACGCACCAGGCAGCCATCTTGCATTGTGAATTGATTGTTGCTGAAGTTTCAGAGTTGGATTTCCAACCTCATGGAGAATTTCTGATCATGTAGCCACCTGGAAACTCTGAAAATCCAACCTCTGAGTTACACAGGAAAAGGGTACAGGTGTAACTACTATTAGTTAGTTATTTTGTCACGCTAACACTGTGGCACTAGACTGGCAAGTCCATGTGTAGTTCTGGTTGGAGGATTTTCATGTGAACAACATACCATGACCACAGCAGCATTTAGTCCTGACTTGACTGTAATCAAGATTTCAGATGTATTCATTTCTCACTGTGTGTTGTTATCCAGTTAATTAAGTGCAATTCACCTGCTAATGTCAATGAATAACTTCAGTGAAAAAAACAAAACACATTTCAGGTTCATTAATGTGGTCGATTAAAATACCTCAACACTCACATGGCCAACTGTGGTTGCCTCTGTTGTTCTCCTCGCCTGCTGATATGAAACAACAGGTGGGCGACTGTAACCAATATGACCTATGAGGCATGCAGCATGATAAAAGGATCACATTAACTCTGAACAAACACTTCCTGGTAAAGATATTCAAAGTACTGTTAACAGTGTGATATCGAGGTGAGAAATATGTGTATGGACACACTAGAGAACAATGTTAACTGCAATATGTGCATCTCCACTAGGCATTTTGATATTTCCTCTCATTTCTAAAACCACGGTCCTCCTCTCAGGACTCAGACCAAGTGGCTGAGGGGAAATCAGTAGAATGGTGGAGGAGAGAAGTTGTAGCAAATACTCATCAGTGGCCTTTTTTTTTTTTTTTTTCCAATTCATCACAGTATCTCCATTGTTAAGGGTTGGCCATTCAGCTCACCAGCATCAACCCCCAGGTCCTGCCCTTACTGCCTTGCATTTGACATTTCATCACAGACATGCAACAATGACCGATATTGTTCTTGAACAGAGTCAGAGCCTGATCAGGCCAGTTATTCTGCCTCATGCAATGATGTTGTTGTTGCTGCTGCTGCTGGTGTTGGTGCAGACGAACAGCTGGATCAAACCAGCTGAGTCTGGCTGAACACACACAGAGGAGCCAGTGTGACATGATGACTGTCTCTCTCTGATGTGTCACTTCCTCTGGAAAGGTTACACGTTGCTCCACTGAGGTCACCACCGGTTTTTCTCTCTATCGCTCCACTACAGCAGCTTTCTCCCCACTTCCTTCCTGTTTTGCTTAGCTGTTGTCCTTTCTCTGTGGCCTGTTATCTGTTGGACGTGCCTGTGGATGCAACAAGAACGGCTGGAAGTGATATCTGCCCACATGATGGCCTACATTTCCACTTGCTGTGCTTATTGTGGTATTTATAGAGTGCATCCTTACTACTGAGAACAGAGAGTGCTCCTACTGTTCAGACAAACAACATTCATTCATGTGAATAACAAGGCTTTCTATTATTGATTTTACCTGATGCTAACAGAACTGAATAAAATGAAACATAAAGTCTTCGTAAGTTGGGCCTCAGGTGAATTGTGCATAGTCTTCGTTTTCTTACTCCCTTGACGCCTGTTACAATAACGATAAAGATGGAATTGATTGTAGTCACGATGCTGCTCTGGTACTGGTGATGGTGATGATGATGGCAGTGGTCATGTTTCTGAATTCTGTGGTCACAACAGATGGCCTGAAGATGACATAGAAGCAGCTTCTTCTCCCTCATATGTATTAAGCTGTCAGCAAAAGCAAAAGCCGGTGGGTGATAACCAAGAACTGGCCGCAGCCTGCTGAGCAATGCCCTCCAGAGAGCAAGCGGGGGAGCAGTTAGAGAGTTTATAACTGACTTCACTCCTTGTCTCAGATAACTGGCAACTCTGAAATACTTAATCAAGGCTCAGCTCATAATCTACTTCGCTGCATACACACTAACCATGAACACAATCCCTTTTTTTTGCACACACAGTCACTTACTTTTGAGCACTCATGCACAAATGGGTGTGGTGGTGGAGGATACAGCACAGCTTGTAGAGACCAACGCTTTAGACTTGATTTGCACTTAAACATACAACAGTTCATGACCAAAAAAAAACCCCAAAACATAATTAATATACGCATAGCTTTGATCCTTTTTTCATACAAATGAACACAGGTAAAAAGATAGCTGGACTCTGGTGGTTTGTGGACGTCAGAGAGCTCTGTGTTTCCAGCAAAACAAACCATCTGTTCAAACGTGACCACTATTTCAGCCTGCAGGAAGGGTTCATAACATATATAGAAACCTGGCCAGCTCCAGTGTCAACTTTCAAGTACATGAAAGCTTATGCACCAATAGTCACGCACAGGCATCCAGTGAGGGTGATGCAGTTCACATGCATGTGAACAAGCCACCAAGTTCAAGCCTAGGCACACACGTGGCCTCATGTATGTGTGTGCACAAACAAATACAAGGGATGTACGTGCAGATAAGCTCAAGCCAACACATGCTGCAGAGGGGACAATCTAGTTTTCTTGCCAAGCAGACAGCATAGTGAGAACAAGACGGGGTGCCATTTACAGACATGATATGTCTACTCCTGCTGGCTATGTGCAGTCCTACATTTACACCCCCACCCTGCCACCCCCACTCACTCCAGGTCAGCCATGTTGGACAGGCTGTCATGGACAGTGTTGCCTTTCATTTTGCAGAATCACATTTCATAGAGCGGTTACAGCCTGCAGCTACAGCACACTTAGCACACTGTAATATGGCAGAGAAACAACGAAAGGCATCAAGGACTCATGTAAACTGACAAAAGGGAACTCTGTCTGAGCCTCTTCTTTCTTTTCTTTCCCTTTCTTTTCTTCACTACAGTTGAATTTGTCATTCAGAACTGCTCTGCTACAATTGCCATCTTTAGCCAATACCCAACTCATGTCAGTAAACATACTGCATTGATCTATTATGTTTATGTCTATGACTCAAGACATCCTGTTTGCCCCTGTGCTCCTGGCTTCACCTCCTCAAGGCTTGCTCACTTTTAATCTGCCTGACCTTTGGAGTTGGTTGACGGAAAGAGTTAAAAGGTCATGTTATCAGACCTGGGTATCAGCAGCCTCAAAATAAAAAAAAAAAAATCTGAGTGGATGTTGGACTCCCTAAAGATATGATTGGCATCCAGCTTCTCATCTATTCTAATGGAGTAAGTACATAGTCCCTGGAATGAATCTGAAGAGTGTGGTAATGAGTTTGTTAGAAACAGAGCATTTGATGGTGGTTTCACCCTCATTTTCACTATCATTTTGTGCACTAACAAGTTACTGAGTGGTTTTCCTGTAGAGAAAAAACAGAGACTGTGGCACTAACTATAAAGTGAAGTTTTCAGTAGGCTGGTAAAGACATACAACACATACACAACACATACAAAGATTTGTTTGTTAGCTCTCTTTCTTATATATATTGGAAAAATGTAGAAAAATTAATGTGGAAAAGATGAGTATGTGTTTCCTTTCAATATAGATCTACTAAAATGGTTTGGAGTAGTTACTACGTTGGCAAGTTGTAAGAGTAAATCAACAAGTCTTCTAGAGTATTGCCACTGGTTTAATGTCTGTGCAGTGCGTATGTGATTATTAAGTGTTACTGACTTATATATATCTCCATAGAAGGTTGTAGAAGACCAAAGTCTTCATATAATCACCCAAGAATAAACACACAGTCAGAGTTTAAAGTTTGTAAGTGTGACACCACTGGCACTGCTGAGGCCACTGGATACCCTCCTGGCCTCGTTGGTGATGTCAAACAAATCAGTGTAGCTGTGATGAGTGCAATGTAACTGACGGTGGATGGCAAGATGGCCTAAGTGTAGAAAGAGGAGCACACACTAATCCTGTAAGGTCATCATTTGCCTCCTTAATCAGGGGTAATATAAAGTGCACTTCCACACACACATGCACACTGATGTAGGAACATATTTGCATCATGCCCTCACTGAGCTATCTCTGTGTGTCTGTGGACATTATACGATGAGCCTATGCTTGTCAACCTTAGATGTTTCCGCCTCATTTAAAACTTTACTGTTTGAACTGTTGGATGAATGACACGCTGTCTTGAAGTGGAGAGGGGTTGAGCACGAGTGGAAATACACTAGGCTGAAGGTTCACATCAAGTCAGCAGGAAGGAAATAATTTAATAGAGCTTTGTTTAGCATCATTGATAGTTTGTTGAAACCTGAAAAGATCTAAAATCCTGTCTTCCTGTGCCCCTGAGCTTGACTGTCTCACCTATACTACCTTATTGAGTCAGTCAGCCCAATATTACATGTCACAGTCATCATCCCCCTTAACATTGCTCCAACCTCTCTTTTAAAAAAAAAAAAAAAAAAAAAGTTGTTCTTGCTTCATTACAACCCCTCTTCTCCATTTTGAATAGCTCTATTAGCACTGGGTGTACTCCCGACTATCTTTAGCGAACAATTATTCAGCAACTTTTGCAACAGTCAAGTCATATTGCCATGTGCACTGACGCTGAGAATGCTGTTTTGTTTTGTAGAAGGCATTATCCTCGACTTGTTTCTCTCCAGACGGGAGTTTTCCTGTGGTCACTGACTCACTCCTGTTTTGCTGACCAGTGCTGCACCCCAAGGTCCAATCCTGGGTCCCACTCTTTTCTCCTTCTAGATAAATGATCCCCCTTGGTCCCTTAATTAGTCAGTTTAAACACATTTCCTCTTTCCTGTCCACTATGTGGACAGCACACAGTTATAATTTGCCTGTAAGACAAACTAAATCAGTGGATACCCCACATTGCCAGACTGCCATCAAATCACATAGCTCACACCTCATACACTTTATTAATTTATTCATATTGGGATTGGCTGCATCCCCCCACCTGCAATGAGGATAAACTGTACACCTAATAGATGAATAAAGGGATGTTGTTATTACATATCTGTTTTTCCCTGATATGTGGCAGCACTAACACTTACCATTGTGTGAGCCTGGTTTCCTTAATTACTTTGCATGCTAAGATGTGTAAACACAAGCACAAACGCAAACTCATTTAAACATGTTTACTTTCAGCTTTATGAGTCACTTTGTCCCCTCCATACTCATCTTTGCATATGAATGAAGCTTCTGCTGACTTTGTGCCCTACCTTCTTCTTTTTTCTTTTTTTTTTACTCTGTGCTGTGTTTCAGGGAAGGCTGACAGGAACATGGGGAATGTAGTGGGAGTACAAGCGGTATGATGTGCGTAATACAGAGACTCACAAATGCTTACTAGCAGCGCAAATCATCCGTACTTGAACTCGTCTGAATCCTGAGGTCATGAATTTAGACAGCCGTGCTTGCTCAGCGCTCTTTGGGGGATACAGAGGGGTGAAATATTTTGGGTTGAGCCTCTTATATGCTTTTAGTATAGGAAGAAAAGTTAAGAGCTGTGTCATCTGTGAGGTGAAAGAAGGGTATGTATGCATGGCCTTGTTTTGTGCTACATAAGTTTTTTTAATCTTGTTTCAAATGTCTGATAATTAATCTATATGGTGAATGTACCTATACAAATCAGCTGCCAAGATACTTCTCATGTGGGCTGATTAGAAACAGTCTGAGACTTTTGATGAACAAAATGTGCATGTGCTGCCATGACCTTCTTGAATTTCTCCCCAGGAAGGCTAGATTATGTGCTGTACAAATCATTCTCAGGAAACTCTAGGATATTAACAAGTCAACAAATCTTAAATGAAGCCTTTGTCTGTTATTCCTCTGCTGTGTCATCACAGCAGCTCTCACTCACCATCTGCTTGTATTGGTTTAAGAGAGGGAGCGTCACCTCACCTGCCCCAGCCTTACCTTCACCGTATTTGTGAAAGTGGGTCACTCTTTTGTTGGTCTGAGACAAAGTATTGCCTGTTATGTTAAAGAGGTGTGTCTGGTCTGTCTTCACTTCACCTAAACTGCGCGCTTATACTCAGAGTGTGAAGAATTAAAGATGGGAGTTTTCTTACGTTCATTATGTGGGAGAGAAAAGACCAAGAGAAACCAGTCAAAAGGTGGCATTATCACATTTCAGAAATATATACTTTCTATTGAGCTTAAAGAATGATGTAATCCATAGAGATCGCTGCTGTCGTAATAAGTTGCATGTCAAAGTGTATAAAAAATAAACACAATACCATTTTATATTGTTGGGTGCTGTAACCTCATCCTTCTTTTGAAAATACTGTGAAAAACAAAGTTTCTTTTCTTTTTTTTTTAACAAAGGCCCAGTCACAACTTCACCAACAAGGCCACAGAGGGATATGAAGTAAGATATGACTGATAGCTGCTGAAATAGAACACAACTGATGGGAATATGCGCTCTTTTCATCGCCCCGTTTCCTCCCTTCTGTGGTTAGACAACTGTGCGTGGAGGACGTGGTGATTTACTGAGAGCGAGATGTGCAGAGTCATCATCCGAGCATCCATTCAGACAGACTGTGACTGCGAGCTGTGAATCAGCTGTTGCCTGGTTGTCTGCTGCCTTATCTCTGTCGTTCTCCCTGGGCACCGACAGACAGAGAGAGGGCACATAAGTGAGAGGAGACCAAGGACTTCAACATAAACATGTTTGCCTGCGGTCTGGTGTCTCTGGGACCAAGGCTGGTGGGTTGGGAGATGAAGCTGTTTGCTGTGGCTGTTTAATTGCTTTCCCCCAGTGGAGACAAAGACGATTTAGATAGTTTGAACACTTTTACGTAAAGCTGTGCTCATTTCATCTGAGGCTATGTAAACAAATCAGTGACTCACAAATCTTAAACTCCCTGCACTTGGGAACATCCAATCCCACAGTATAGCACATTATAAGCTCCTCAAAAAAGTCTGGAAATGTTATTTCAGGTTATCAATTCTCCCCTTAAATTATACCAATTGGTGTGGTATTTTATATCGTTGGAAAGCCTGATTAGTCACTTTTACAACGAGGTACAACTCAAAATCCCCTGCAGTATTCTCCTCTTGGTATTCAGTCTTGTTCTAAGTTGCTTGGTGGACTGGATGATTGCACTCTCCCACAGTAATAAGGAAAAAAACAACATATATTGGCCATTTTTACACTATTCATTTTTCACCACCAGGGACAGAGTCAGAGCAGTGTCATCCTGGAGAATGGAGGGAGGTCCCTCCCATATGGGATTGCCACTGACTCCAGAATCTCGTTCCGATGTCTCACCGCATTGAGATTGTCTTCAGTGATGACAAGTTCTGTTCTGGGGGATTTGGGCACATTTTTGGGGGGCTAGAACTATAAATGTGCAGTTCGATGGATTCTGTTACCTCAAGACAGGGCCAGGTGAGATCTTCCCTCATGTTTTGTCGCTGTGCTATAATAAGAAAGATTTGGAGATGAAACATGAGATAAAGGACACTAATAGAAACAGATGCCGTAGTAGTGACCCATGGATGATCCTGTCAAAGACCCACAGGACATGTATATGTATCTGCAATATGTCAGCAACAGTCATCTCTTTTGTGAGACAGGCTACAGCTTCTCAAGGTCTAAAAACACATGTTCAGCCTGGTCCATAATCTGCCAGTAATGTTTTCAATAAGAGATAAGATTGTGGCAGAACTGCTGTAGACTGCGGTTAATTACATAACTAAACAGCAGTAACTTATGTCATACTGGGATAACTAGTCAAGCAGCGCAGCAATTAATTTAGACGCCAGATCTTCTGACTAAAAGGTCAGGGAGTGTTTCTTTTCTGCACGAAGGCCAATTTCCTTGTTCTCGTGTAGCTTTCAAAATTACTGATGTTGGTTGTGCCACATCTCATTAGCAATGATGACATAATGCAGTCTACAGGCAAAGCAGCTCACTCTAATGGATGCATAATGGAAATATGTCAGAGCTGTAATGTTGCCATGATGGCAGGTTTTGCAAGCATGATAAATTAATTGCTTGGGTCTTAACTGCTTTTCTTAGAAGGAGGTAAACAATGAAACAAGCCCCTTGGAACTGCTGCATGACAATCAAAAGTTCTTACTGCACTATTACAAGCTCATTTGCAGCAGGAGAAAACAAACCCAGAAGCTGGTGCCATTAAATGGTGGAGTGTTATCTTGTTAAACGGAGTAATCACTTCTTTGCTCATTACAGCAATGTTTTCCTTTCAAACCCCAGTGGAAAGACTCCTGATGTTGAGAGGACGGGTCAGAGTGATGTAATCATCTTGCAGGAAACACAGAAGGCACGCACACTCAACATTGTTGTGTTCTGAGATGTGATTTCATCTATTTTTCAGGGGAGAAACTTCTCAACCCTCCGTTGTGGTAAACTGCTTTCCTCTCAGAGGTGGAAAAGTGGAGGACAAAGAAATTAATGAAAAGTTCTGCACTTCCAGCCGTGCCTTCTCTCCTACTATATGGAAGTAAACAGGATCAGTAAGACTCTGATTCCTAAATAAAAACAAAAACAACTTTGTGTGCAAAAAAGAAAAGGAAATTCATTCTTGCAGTGAAAGAAGGTGAAGCTGCAGAAGGAAGAATGAAGCCATTAGCCAGTGGGAGGTAGATTCACCCAGAGACCACACTTTCTAACCGATTCCTTGGTGTTAAAATATCTTCAAGTAGCACACTCACACTCCTGCTGCTGGTGCTCCCTCATTATCTGCTGGGATCATAACCTCAACCACCCACCATGAACCTGGGAGGGAGGCTGTAACGAGCGAGGTGCCGTGGTGACATATAGATTGCTGGATGATACTTCAGCATCTCCTGCCTCTGTCTGATGTCTCGTACTTGTTTTCTCTTGCACACTGTGCATTCTTGCTAGAGCAGAAAAAGTAACAGCCTCTTGAGCAGCCACTAACCAAGTTCAGAAGTCGAGTCGATGGAGGCCAGAGGTCAAGGGTCGGAGCAAGGGTCAAATAGACGGAGGATTCCACTAGGTTCAAAGCTGCTGTTAGAGTTGAAAGGGGAATATTTGTTCATCTGTTCAAGCCCACTGATTCTTCACAGGGGAGATCAAAAACAAACTGTTGCTTTAGAAACATGTATATGCTCTGAACTGAAACTGATTCAAATATGACTGAAGAACTAATGTAATTCACCTTTTACTTTTACAGTATTCTGAATATTCCCTGCACGCTCCTCTGTTCTTCACTGCTCACATTACATTTTGTTCAGACTCTCATTGCCTGCAGACACCAGCAGAGCAGTCGGACTGCTCCTCGCTGTAGAACCAGGTTGTGAAACTCAGGGGTTGATCTTCACAAATCATCCTTCATGAGGGTGTGACCCCTGACCCCCCAGAGACTCTCTTACATAAATGTCAGAGACTTGACCCACCCCTGGCTCCACAGCCCTCCACTTGTAAAGTGCCTCGACAGGTTATATGAGCAGTAAAAATGTAATCAGCATATTCAAATGCAAAGTATCTGGTAAATTATTTATTAACAATGTTACACAATCTCATCCTCAGCAGCAAACGTTGTGCTAAAGGGGCACATCTGGCTATTTCATTTGCTATGTCTCTACAAAAAGAAGAAGAAGAAAAAAAATCAAAATATACATTCAGAAAACATCGACTCCATCAAGGACTTAAAAAAATTAATTTAGTGAAACAATTATTTATAGGATTGTACATACATATATGTTTATATATGTATATACATACATACATATACATATATATATATATATGCTGTATATATATATATAAAACAGACAGATATACAATAAAAATCATATACAGTATCAAATGTCTATATGAAAATTGTCTATCAAAACCTGTTTTAGTGCAAAAGCCTTTTATAATATAAAAATACTGTGTTGTAATTTTTCTCTCTGATATGAAGAATAGAGAACCTGGGATCTCTAATGAGGTGAAAGAGGTTAGAGGTGTGTGTCTGCGATGGGGATTCGTCTTAGCTCGACAATCTGGGAGTTGGTTACGCTCCCTCCGTCGTGGCTCCCAGGGATGGATTCGTTATCGCTGACATTAAGGCCGGTCCCTGAAACACACACAAAAAAATGTTACACACTGGTGATGATGATTTATCAAAGAGCAAGCTTAGTCTCTGTGTATTCATTTATTTAAAGGCATATGTGCATATGTAGACGTAGTTCAGTTCAGCAGCTGGAGCATTCAACATCCACAGCCTCATCAGTTCAGTTCAACAAATCCACAGAGCTCATCATTTCCAGTGCTGCTTATCTGCCAATGTTTATTATGTAATTGAGTCTATATGTCACAATCTCCGGGTTATCAGACAGCATAATGTTCTGTATCTGATCAGTCATGTAATAAGCTGTGAATGGAGCTGACTGATGGACTGAAAAAAGGCAGTCAAACAAAGTTATTCATTACATATCAGGATAAATCACACAGGCCCATTGTTAAAGCATACTGTAAAGACAGGCTGAGCTGTGATACTGTGAAACAACTTTTAGTTTTATTTACCATTAGTTATCTGGCTCAGTATAGCAGAGAAAAGCTGTGCAGTTGTTAAATGTTAATGGATTTACACTGACGCTCATACATCAGCACTATGTGTGTGTGCCCTCTCAAAGTGAGAAACTCTGCTATAGATTTTGTGCAACTATTCCTAAGGCATGTGTGTTTTCTACTGTAAGGAGACGTTTCTGACTGTTTGCAGTGCTTGTCTGCTTGTGGGAGCGCTGAATGATGCTGTTTAAACTTTTCATCAGTGTAGTGACTGCTGCAGGGACTTCTCCATGTTCCACACTCAGACATTTCTCAAGATTTCTGCTTATTCTGACATCAACATGTGTTCATGATTATTTTTTGTGTTTAAGAGGCTTTTTTAACTAATATTTCTTTGGCTGACCTTTATCAGTATCATCTGACATCGCATATCAGTATGCTATAGGCCAGATATTTATCTATCTATTAATTGTCCAGGATTGAATCCTTTGCTTTGTGCATTAAACTGTAACCTGTAGAATAAGGTGATATAAGGTTTATGTGTGGCTCCTGTATGATCCTTCATGCAGTCAGACACACTAACATGTCAGTGTTCAGCTTTGATCCAGACTACTGGCACATGTGCTGACAGTTCATGTGTGCTGCTGTGCTGAGTGTGTGTTAATGGTTCACTACCAAATGAAGTGCGAAGCCACTCATTACCGCGCTAGTTACTGACCTCGTCAGATGCTTATGTAATTCTGATTAGAGAATTATCTTTACTGCTGACTGACTGGTTGAGATTAAACCAGGTTATAAGTTCAGTGTGACACCTATGTACAAAGAGAAGGTCAGAGGTCACCAAGGGATGTGTGAAATGGAGGAATGTCCTTTTCACTGTTAGAGAGCAAATAAAAAAAGTACAAAAAACAGAAGATTGTTAAGTCCATTGGCACATTGTTGTTTTAAAAATCCAACTTTTAAAGTCCTATTTTAACACAACAAAGACCTGCTGGAGGCTGATGTCTGCTGGACAAGTATATTTTCTTGAGACCTGTAAGGAGCCAACTGCTCTGACCTGATTATACGGTGCAAACTTTCCTCTTTGCTACTCTGAATAATTTGATTAATTACTTCATATGGCTGAGTTTGCAGACAGGAGGTCCTATAAAGTGCCTGGCTCGTCCACTGCAGCACTGAGGCGGCACAGAGACAGGAGAGAAGCTCCATGTCTGTCCCACTGCTACAACTGTCAGTTCACATGTAGGGATGTAGAGTGACCCACACACATGTACAAACACATACTTCTGGGTCTGGTTGACCTTCTCTCCACACAATCAATAAGAGGGTGAGAGGTTATGTCTGTCCAAGTTTTCTAGCCAGTGTAACTCGACCTTCTTATCCTAATCCATGCTTATTAACACCTGCAAGTCTCTCGTACTCACACCTGTTGGGAAGGACTTTTAATCTGTTTATCTCCATGGTTGCAGTGTTATTTTTCTGGGATGCATGCAAGCAGGTCTCCTGTGATTCTCCCCAGAGGCCTATGCTACGCTGAGGTAGGCGAACAGATTCTGTGAAGCTCCCAGAAAAAGTGAAGTTTGACATGATTTTCAAACTTTAATGTCTCCTGTGTCACAGACAGGGTAACCTTCTTTGCAAAGTCAAACCAAACCTCAGGCCTGTAGCTTTAATGGGCTCAATGCCATCGGATGCCTGGCATCGTTCAATAACTGTTAATGATTGATTCATTTTCCTTGAAAGTCATTTCTCCTCTCCAGAATCCCAAGAGATTGACCGAGAAATTCAATGTGACCTGACTGAGTCCCCTTGACTTCAGAGTTTATCAGGGTGGTCTGTCTATCTTAACTACCTATCTCTTATCTCTGCCAAAGTGACCACTGTTTGAAAGTCCAGACTTCTGCTCTTTCCATGATATGGGACTAAAGCTGACACTAATGATATACTTAAACTACTAACATGGTTAACTGGTCATCAGCAGGAGAACTGGTGGAGGGGAAGACAAACCAGAGAGTAATCACATCCAGAGATCAACTATTCAGCTGCTTAGGTACTGATGACTTTTGTTTTTAACCAGTAGCAGTGCTATTGATGTCTACATGTGCTCCTCTAAAAAAAAATATATATATATATATTATTAGAAATGAAATGCCTTTAAATAAGTCCAAATTCATGATTTTTATCTTGTGTTCACCTCCATTTCTATACAGTGAGAACAGAACAGGAACAATCACGTGGATTGAATAAAAATAATCATTACAACATTTCTTGTGACCTGCAGGAATCTGCTGGTGTCTCAGTTCAGTGATTTGCCACTAAAAGAAATTATTTCTCATAAATAACATCTCCACCAAAGTTCTCAAAGCCTAGAAAGTTTTAACTTGTTGAGGGGATAATAACCACCTAATTTGCCGGCCAGTAAACCTTGCATTTCTCAATGCATGAAAATATGGAAGGGTTAGTGTTTGGGTTAGACTGACAGACTGTGGGAAGATCTAGATACTTAAGAAGATTCTCACATAGATTTATGAGACCATCTACTTTGTATTAAAGAATTTCTTGTGCTCAGCTTGTATCAACAGTTCAGATAGGGGCAGCCCAGCCCTGTCTGCAGTGGAGACCTCACTTCATCAGGCTGGTTATTTTTCAGGTGTGTGAAATTGACTCCAGAGGACGTCTCTCCCACCAGCAGTGGAGGAGTGTCCTGGTGAAGTGAGACCTGGTTGGCCCTTGTCCAGCTGGGTCTGATTCTCATTCAGACACTGTGAAGCAATTATTCAGTGATTTGAAAGAGTGGGGAGAGGATTGTGTGTGTGTTTATATCTGTGTGTGTGTGTGTGTTGGTGATATATCAGTGAGCAGTTTGGGCCCTCAGCTCATTAAACATTGATGGCGACGGAGAAAGAATGGTTTCCATGGCAGCAGAGAAATTTAAGGTCAGCAGCAGAATGACTAAGCAGGGGCCGATGCTACTAGATGAAATAGATGCTGTAGATATGTTCACTATGAAATAATCCAACATTCACACATCACAAAATTCACAAAATCTGGCAAAGGCAAACTGTTTTTTTTTTCATTTCTGTCTCTCTGCTGTTATTCAGCATAACATTTAACTCTTGCTATTTTTGGCTTCATGTGTTAAAACTGGTTGAACGGGTTGTGCGTCCATCACTCTGTGCGGGTGTGTGGTGACCATTTGCACAGTCTGCAGTGTCCGTACTTTCATATTCCATGGAAAACACAGAACGCTCAGAGGAGGTTTTTATGTTTTGGAGTCCTTAGCTGACTCAGTATGTTCACAATTAATCTTGTTACAGGATTTTATCAACAACAACCAAAGGGCCAGAGGTGGAATTGCTCAGCCGTCATAGCATTAAACAATTTCCCAAAAGTGGAGTGGAAACCTGGAAACATTTATAGTTCTGTGATGAGACTGGCGATAACCAAGAGGAACTTCAATATTATGTTGTGTTAGTGCCATTTGCTTTTACTGCTATGTAATCTGCTGGAAGCTTTATTGTTTGTGTTGCTGCTTAGCTGTACCAGGTCTCCTTTAAACATGAGCAGAACCTCTCTTCTTAAACATTTAAGTGACTACGAGGAGTTTAGGAAAGCGGAAGTGTTTTCAAGACCGAACCAGAGAGCTTTGACCAAACGATGGCCACCGATGAGGTAATTACACACGCAGGTTTTACTATTAGTAATGTTTTGACAATCTGTAATGCGCGTAGTCGGTTGCCATAAATCGCTCTATCTTTCCGAGGAAATGCTGGGTGAGTCAAAATAACTACAAAGGATATATTTATGGAAAATGGACACATAAACAAGTGTGGGTAATGTAGATGAATCCACATTAATATGAGACTCTTTTATAACCAAAAGCAAACTTCAGGGTATCTTTAATCAGATTAATAAAACAAAACCATCGACTATTTATAAAAGTGACAGGAAATTCCTGTAGCTGCGAATCTTTGCAGCTGGAGAAAGGAGAAACTTCAGATAAGTTCTGAGCCTTACTGATGTCAATACTGTTACTTTTTTTTTACACAATAAAAAGTAAACTCATTTGTCAAATGTAGATGGTGCAGCGTAAAAACATTTTGTGTTAAATGAAACAAACTATGAATGAATTCAGAGTTTGATCTTTGTGTCCTCACCAGTTTTTAAGGCAAATATGAGATCATCAAACTCCTGTGAATCCTCGTCTGTGGTCACCAGGTTGGTGTTGATGAAGCCTCCCTCTGTGGTGTACGTCCCCATCACAGGACTGGGTTTAAACACGCTGCTGGGTTGACTGCTGGGCCGCAGAGATGCTCTCTCCCAGTCTGCTGACACCTGACACACACAGACACACAATATACAGTCATCTGAATCAACACACATCAACATGCACACAGGTCAAATACCATATGCATGTAAATTAACTTTGGCCTATTTTTCCCTTTACAGCAGTGAATCACTTGTCACTTATCTATATACTCCATACTTTCCAAATAACTTTATAAAATGCCTTGCTGCCAGTTAATGCACATGATCATGCATAACAATTCATATAGAGAGAAACTTTATGCACAACGCCCAAAAACATAAAATTCATGTGAACACAGGGCAAAGTCTGGTCGACTGTTCACATCATCGATATAGTCACATACACGCACCCTCAAAGCCACGCACACATACATAAACACTTAATTCAGAGAATGTGTGCGTATGTCAGCAGTGTAATCATGTCTGTGATGAGTTAGGGTCAGGCAGAGTGCATGTTTTTCAAGTACCCCGAAGGGTTAAGGCCAACCCACAGGGTCACAGCAGGTTCATGGGGTGAGAGTGAGGTCAGAGAGTTTAGGGTTTCATACTGAATCAACCCAACTTCATACAAATTTACTCTGTTAGCAGTTAGATAAATGAAAGAGTTTATCTTTATTTATATTTAGATTTTGTTGGTAGTGAGTGTGTAGGTGATACAGGAGTGATGGGGCAGAAAGAACTGAAAAGTGGACACTGGCTAAAACGATTTGTTTTATAACAAAAGCACATCACACTATGTGTGTGACACTCATGTTTCTTTCCACAAGAATCAGATGAATTCATTATCTACTCTTGTTTTCCACTGTGCTCATTTATTATGAATGCTGCTGTATCCATGTACATGCATAAATGTGTGTGTGTCTGGGTGCATTTGAGGCCTGCTAGGCAGTAACCGGTACAGAGCGTCCCGGTGAGGTGAATTAAGCACCGCCAGGCACCTCAGATCTGTCACATCCACTTTGACAGGAGGCAGCCAGTGGATGACTCAAACCTTTCAACAATTATATTACACTTTGCAATCCCGATTCTAATCTCTCTCCAATTTCCTTTCAGCCAATCCACTCCACAAATCATCACCCATCTTACACTTCGATTGCCAATCTTTGTGCTCTCTATCTGCGCCGTTATTTTTTCCTCTTGGGCTGTAGCCAAATCTCAGCGAGACAGGAGTGTGCTCTCATGAATAAAATAAGATTACTGGATTCCTACGTGTAGAGAGGGATCGAGAAAGAAAGAGGGAGGGGGGGCTCTCCCAGGAGTAATGAAGTTAAACCTGCCCCCTTTTTTTCTCCTTCTTTCTCTCCCTCTCAGCGGCTCAGTCCTTATAGGGTATTCTCCAGGGACAGAGCTGATGAGAAGACCGAGTTACTACAGAAGTGGTGCATGTGTGTGTTTGCATGTGATGTTCTGGTCTGACAGAGAAGTCACAAGAAGAACTGAGGTGGGAGTTTGTGGGAGTTATGAAAAACGTTTACGCACACGCCCACACACACACACACACACACACTATTTTACACAGATGTTACATAATGAGAATCAGTTTGAAGCAGAGAGGACAAATGCGTGTGTGTGAATGAGTGAGTATGAATGTTCTCTGTGGAGTCAAGCTCAGCTGATGTGAAAAATGTGTGAAGGAGGACAGGAATGGGCAAACAGAGCCATGGGAATGAGGGCATGGGAAAAATGACTAAGAGAGAAGGTGGAACACAGCAAGTGAAATATTGCAATTTTATATTTAAAGGAAAAACACACTTCTTTTACACACCAGGCCTTGTTTATATAGTTTTGGTCCTTACTCATACCAGTTGTGATAACATTTTATTGGTCAAGTTGCTAATCTCTCCCAGCCTCTATCTTAACCACTACTAGAATTGTGATTGAAAGTGAGTGCACGTAAAATGCCTTTACAGCACAGAAAAATGGCACATGGATGCAACTATGGTATAAGAGGCTGAAGTTCAATCAGAGAACCAATTTGAGGTTCCTGCACTAACTCTGTACTCCAAACTTCACGAGAAGAAGAAGAAAGAAAATGTTTTTTATAACTGATGGTCATGTATATAACATACAGTCACAAGACCCAGATCATAAAATGGACATTAATTTCCTTTACAGTCCAGATATAGTTGACAGTAGACAATAGAGTGTACCAAAGGGTGTGACTAAATTTGGGTATAAAGCATTAGTTTCAGAGAATATGGCTAAAAATACTGTAAACCCACATAATCTAATATGTACAGTATATCTATTTTATAGAAGCGTATCTGTCTCCGTGACAAGTTCTGTGCATGTGGGTGTCTGTGTGTTACCTCCTCCATGGCGCTGATGAGATTCTGAGTTGACTTGCTGATGTCGCCCCCCACAGTGGTGGGTCCCCCTCCCTGGTATGTAGAGTCTGGAGATTCGTGGCCACTCATCTCCACTGTATAACTGGCTTTAGTTGGCCAACACAGCTGGTTGTGCATGACAAAGTACACGGCAAACACATATAATCCCTGTAGAGAAAGAGTATGGAAAATCAGCTTTAAGAAATAAGTTCTTCATTCTCTACAGCTTTGTTCCTTCATCTTTTTGCAGAGCTCCTCAGTATCATATAAGATCAGCCTGACGCTTAAATGTTTCGGACATTAATCTTTGCTGGCTCCGTCTATCTGTCAGTACAATGTCTATGACGCCTGCAGGTATTGTATTTGTACACCTGGAATCCAACAACTGAAGGCTTAAGTATAAGTGTACATGTTTGCAAAGTGTAAAACATAAGCATAAATTGTATTATGTCAAATCATATTGTACCCAGGACAAATCATTATTATCAAGCAAAGCAAAGCAAAGCAAAGCAAAGCAGTGTTATTGCACTGAAAGTTGAATCGTTTCACACCATTTTTAGTAACAGCTTTTCTTTCATGATTAATGGAGCGTTACTTCATCATTAGGCCATGACATCATTAGCACCAAGGTATTTCTGCTTTCTCCACTTCCTTGTCATTACCAAATCCTCCTGGTCCACAGCACTGGGCTGCGAATTTCCCAAAAACACCACAGTGTCAAATACCACAGGGCCATCCTGCATTTCACAACACTCATCACCGGGTGATGACGGCAGCCACAGACAGAGATGGAATGCATGGATGTGTGTTCATACAGGTGTATGCAAACTCACAGCCAAGACCGCACGCTCAGCACAAACACATTTGGACATAAGAAAGGACTGTGGTCCAGACTAATTTAAAGTGACAGGAGCATAAAATAAGTTCCTAGATGCCATATCAATCATTAAAATATTGTCTAGACATAGATAAGAGAGCATCGGTCTTCTCAGGTCCTCTGATATGCAAATTCTTATGTCAGTAAAACTAAGTTTTCTCAGTGGCCTCGTATTTGAAAGTTATACCACTACCAGAGCGACAATATTCAAGCTGTGTGATGAGCAAATTGCTTCATTATCAGCAAGCGGTGGTGGGTAAACTAGCACAAACCTCAAAGATCTCTATGTGACACAAAGTTTTGTTGCATATCAAAACTATAAAGCTGCATGTTACCAAACCACAGGCATCTGGTTTATGTGTGGCAGAGTAACAGGAAACAGCACATCAGTCGATTAACAAAAAACAGTAAACATGCCCTGTGTGTTCCTGCATAGTAAAACAATCATCATAACCCGTGTACTAAAGGCATATTGAAATCGAAAAAAAAAAAAGGATTTAAACAGTGCTGATGGTTATAATCAACATTTCAAGGAAGACAATGAGAGCTGACAATGGAAACTGTGTTTATGGGTGTGTTGTAAAACTAGAAACTGGAACATCCAGCTTGGAAGAAGGGGAAAGATGTTGTAAATAGATAAAGTAGAACATGGAACACCTCACAGGTCATTAGCTGTGTTTTATAGCCTGACATCTCTCCAAGAGTGATATAACCCAACTGTCAAGTGCTGTACATCCATCTAAATGTGTTTGAGTTTGTGCATTCATGTGGCTTTCTGGTCAAGTGTGAGATTAATGTAAACTGACTGTACTCTTGTGACTTTTTATTTGAATCATCGCTATATGAGGTCCAGGTACAAAATTGACTTTTCTTTGTGTGATCACTGAGAACATTAAACAAAAGCAGCCAGGTGTGTGTTCATGTCTGGGTGTGTATTTTGCTATCCATCACAGCGGTGTTGTGGGTGATTAGCACATATCATTAGCCAGAATGTGCACCCTGAGGAACAGGCTTTACAACCGTAAGGCCTGTTATGTAAGTGTTCCCTGATCACTGGAGAGGCCACGTCTTTAGAGATGGAAAGCATCGACTTAAGGAGAGCAGGAAGGACAAGCATGGCTGTGGGTCGGTGGGAGGTCGGAGCTTAGATCAAGAGAAAGCACAGAGAGATGGAAGAGAGACCATGAGTGGAAACATAAGAGTGAGAATAAAACTGGGTGTTTTGATTAGAGATTAAAAAGTGGAATTAACTCAAAAGAAACAAAAATCCACAAAGTTTTCTGAACTTTTGCAAAAGTGACAAAAGTTGTTGTTCAGAACAGTTTTAAACTGGACAATTGATGCAATATTCCCCTCAGAAACGAACAGTGAGTGACGTAGACAAGTTTCTGTGTTCGTTAAGGCAACAGATCTATTTCCCCTAAATTGTGATTCTTTGCAGGCTTCACACATGACTGCGTGTGTGTGGACACGTGTCGGCCTGGGTCTTCGTTTCCATAATAACACACAGATATCCTGTGTCCTATTTATAGGCGACAACAAAGGTTGAATGAGGAAGTGGGGGTGGAAATGAATTGTAATGGAGCATGGTGCTGCTTCACGGCTGTGGATCTTTCTGACTGTGACGATACAATGAGGTAAGGCTTACTGGCAGAGGGGCCGCTGCCGGAGGACATAATGAGGGGTGGTGCTGTGGTGATTTGATTATTGTATTCTAATTCAGCCTGATGTGGCACAGATGTGGATCCTGAATAACAACAGAAATGAAGTATGGGGGGAAAAAAGAACTGTCTGTGGATTAAAAGTCTTATTTTTCTCATTATCACTGCGAACGTGATTATTTTGACTGTGATCTGATCAAATGTCCTGCTGGGGACTAAAAATTGCTTTCTAGGCGAAATGGTGAAACTTAAGCGCAATCTCTGCTCTGCAACATCAGCACAGTTGTGTGCACATCTGTAACATCTGCATCGGTTTAATGGCCCTCAGTAATCAGCTGTTGGGAAGTGTGCCACACATCAAAAACAACACCAAGGTAAACATGGAAAATTCTCCTAATGGAAACTTCACGCCATGAAAGAAACAATAACAACTGCTTTATCTTACTTTGCAGCTGAGACCGACAGCAAAACAAGTTCCAACCTCAAGGCAACAGAACAAAAATGGAAAACAATGACACTAAAAACCAGAGAAAAGGATCAGAAAGCAATGTCCACATGAGCAGCGAGGGGAATATAAATGTTGCGACAGATGGTCACGCAGCATCTTGGTGAGAACATTATTTAAGTGAAACACTTAGTAATTATTTTATTAGTTTAAACTTTTGCACTTTGAGCATAGAGATTCAAATAATGAAGTGAAAATACAGTTGCACTGTACGACACAGTTTAGTTGTCAAGGTAGTGCATTAATGGTGACATCTGAATCTGATCCGAGGAGATAAATTTGTTAACGGGTGTGACGGTCTTCTTCAGCAACAATCTTTAAAAGCATTGTGCAAGCAACCTTTTAATTAGAAGCTCTGGCGTTGGCACGAAAACACATTAACAGAGATGAACTTCTCTCATACGTCTTTGAGAGGCTCCATCTGTGATGAATCATGACAATCTAATTGCAGTTCAAGGTGTTCAGGGTGTTTGATGAGAAGGACATTTCCAGTCTAGGTTATCAGCATCCCATTTGCTCTCATTAAACTTTCAGTCAGTCCCTAATGGAGGCCCCACAATAACACATAATGTCAGCCCTCTTTTCTCCTTCACAGCTAAATAAATAGAGTTTGCTCCATAAAACTTAGGTGCACACTCGCAAATCTAATTGCAACCATGCTTGGTCCATGGCAACAGCACCCCATCAACAGAGTCCATTTCCTTCACATTGCTTTGTGAAAACTAGGTCAGACGCGTTCATTTCCTGCTAATCAATGTCCTTGGATGTGCTTTGGGGCTCTTTATCTGTCTGTTCCACTCGGACGAATCCTTCCTTATGCCTGCTGCAGACCCAGACCAGACCCCAGAGGCTGCCGCTTTAGTCTGAGTTTTGAGGGTTACGATGTAGAGGCCAGGATTGAAAATCAATTTCAATAGATCTTTTCTAAAAGACTTTTTTTCTCTTAAAGAAAGCTGAATTTGAAAAGTTAGTTATAAGGGTCAGCCTGTCACCAGAGTGTGCCTGAAGCCAAAGGCAAACCGGATGCAATAGGAGGCAATATATTAGGCTGGCATGAAATCCTTTTATGTTGCATTTGCCCTCTCTCAGTAGAAATGTAGCTGATTGCCAGCAGGAAAGGAACGATTCTGTATGTATGATGGAGTGTGTGTGTGGGTCTGTATGTTTCTGTTATTTCTGTGGGCAGACGTTGGAGGACTGGATGTGGAGCACTGGAGGGCCTTGGGGCCCTATATCATAGACAATAACACATTGAGGTCACTTCAGAAGACACAAAGGACTTTAATCTTTAAAGTGTCCCCATGGGATTAAGGCAGGATTCTACTTTAGAACAAAATAAAAATGAAAATGCTGTCTGGAAGAATTTGGGAATGCACTTTAGCGCTGGTCATTTATTCTGCAGACAAAAACCGAGAAGTGTAATCCTTGATAAAATGGTCTAATTAACAAAGCATTCATGTAACCGCTCGCAAGTGACCTTTAAAGAACAACATCATGCTATTGGTCAATTACAAAAACTGACCACATGATGTCACAGCGTGGGACAAAACTCAGTTCATAAACAAGTGCAAAATGCGACATCAACTGCTGGCATTGACATCACTTCTGGTCATTGGTCACTGTAAAAACAAGAGAAGTTTACTTTGGTGCAGTGATGTTGTCTTTGGCATGTGAATGCCACATATCACCACGGGTTACCACAGACCTCTTGCGGCACACTTTACAGGCAGATGGTGCCTCTCAGAGGATGACAGAAGGGACCACAAACATTTATAGACTACACAAGACAGACACCACTCTATTGCACCACAGAGAATGGGGTTGGCAGGAGCTCCCTAGATATCTTTGCAAAGAGGACGTCAGTGAGTCTCACAAGATGCAGGACATTTCCAGAAAACTACACTCCTGCTCCCGGAAGTTTACTTTTTCAAAAACCGAGTGAAATTTGAAAATAACACTTAATCTGCTGCTGCTGCTGATAAAGTACTGACATGGAGCTAGCTCAGTGAACTTCTCCTAGACAACACTACAACGAATTATCAGCCATTTGTAATTAGCACAAGAAAACACCTTGCAAAAAATACTGACATGTGCCTCACATCTTCAAGTTTATATTGAACTAAACCAAATATAATGCAAAAAGCTCCTATAATGCAAACTTTTATTTATTACTGTACAGCTGAATTTAGTCTGTGAAGGCTCTAAGTTTTGCATTTAATATTTAGTTATAGAGAAATCCTCTGATTTCTCCTCTAATTCACTCTCAGATACCCAAACCTGAAGTATTTGCTGAGTTCAGCCTTTAATCATCAATGACTGTTATGTAACTCTGAAGTTAGACACCTGTGTAAATGCCTGGGGTGAGTTATAAGGAGATATTTGGTGACAGAGCTATCTTGTGCCTCATTAATGTCTGCTCTTTATCTCCACTGATACTTGAAGCATAGTCAGAATAAAGGCAGCAGCAAACAGAGAGAAGGACAAACAGATACAACAAACACTAATGGAAAGTGAGAGGGAGGGAAGGACAGAGGGAGAAGGAGAGAGAGGGAGAAAGAGAGAGCGACAGAGTGAGACAGATACAAAGAGAGAGACGGCAGTGAGAGGCCTGATGTGACACAGTGATGACCCTGCCTTTCACTCCAGAGGCTCCTCTGCTCTGCCTCAACACATCAGAGCAAAGCTTCAAAGTGGGATGAACTAGCCTTCATCAGTCCCTCACTCCACACACACACACACACACACACACACACGGAATTACAGTAGTACAAAGAGCTTCACAGAACAGTGCCCCATGATAACCCTTGCTTAAATGCATCTGTAACCAGCTAGCTACAGAGATGCAGTGCAGTTGCAGTGAACAGATATTACTAATACACACTAATATACTGCAGGTTAAGGTCTTATTTCATGAGAGCAAGGCCACTGCTCACAAATCAAAGAAGACCGTAAATTGAAAGTAATGACTTCTAATGTCCCCGCAGGCTCTTTACTTCCCTTTTTACTGTACATCTCTGCCCTCTGCCCCCATGTGTGCGGTGCTCATAATGAGGGTGTGTTTGGAGTATTCTATTCACCATGTTTGAATGTGACCAGTGCAGTACACCTGTGATACCTGTAATAGCTGCCACACCCTTCTGATATCTCCAACTAAAAAGACTGCATGACTTTATTCATCGAGTGGGGCCACTTTTTAATTTCCCTTAAAAGGATCTGTTTTGTAGTCACCACTTAACTTTTTGTAGTTTTTTTTATTATTATACACTATTTTTGTCCTTTTCAGCAGCTGCTACCATCATGTTTACCTCCAGAATGAAACTAGCTAAATAGAAATGAGCTGTTTATTTACCAGGTCTCTTTCTCACTCTCTGTTGATGAGTCACTCCGGCACTTGACTCGTCTACTCCTGATTGGCAGTGATCTCTTTGTTTGTCTTCTAATACACAGTCACAAGGTCACAAGTCCCCATGGGTTTGGGTACATTCAGATTAACGTTCCCACTGGGGTATGATAACAAGTACACACACTCCCATACACACGCACATTAACACCAGTCTAGTTGCCAAAATAACCACTTGCTTTTGTGGTAACTTACAGAAAGCCCTCTAATATTACAATCTGTGAAATGCAAACACGTTCACCAACTACCACACCAAAGAATAAAACTATGTTAATCCAAAAGTACACATCCTGATGTTATTATTGCACCCCATAGCGCCCTCAAATCCCCATGTTTTCTTCTGGCTTACTGTTCACAGTTCAGAGTTGAGTTTAAAACAGCAACATTTTACTGGGAGGTAATTTGGAGATTTGAGAAATGCCACTGGGAGCTGTTTAGCACAGGAGGAGCTGATGATGTAAACTCAGGTCTCAAAATCAAAATTTAAATAACTTCAAGCTTGAGGATGCAAACAAATGAATATTTACATAGATTAACTTCATCTCCTAATTCTGCACTGGGAACATTAAAAAAGATGACAACTAAAATTTGCGGTGATGACTCATGTGAAAATGATGATCAGCACAATAATTTTACTGGTACAGTGAATGACCAGAAATACAAGGAATTCCAAGATCCTGTATTTGACTAATTTTATAATAATAAGTAATTACACACAATAAGTAATTACACACACACACACACACACACACACACACACACACACACAGAAGCAAGCATGCAAACAAATAATCAAGTTGATCATCTCACCAGCAGGCAGTTAAAGATGACATAGAGGATGAGCATCCACAGGTGTCTGTAGCCCATATGGAGTCCTGCCCACAACCACACCAGAGAGATGAGCAGGAACAGGAAGAGGACAAGCGGCACCTCTGGAAACAACAGAAGAAAAATGACATCAGAACTATACTGTTTAATAAAGTATGTATGAATAAACACTTTGTGCCTCATGTATTTCATGATGATTCACACACAGACTGACAATTGTTGCTTCGAATATATAAGAATTGAGCGAAATGGGTGCAGAACACATATTGGATAGCAGATGTTGTTGACTCATCTTCTGGATTTAGCCTCTCCAGGACATATGCAGCATAGAGTAATCCTCACGTGGTGCTAATGTTTCTGAAGCTGGGGCTGATAGCCTCCAAGAGTGGGGCAGTAAGAAGAGAGGGAGTGCATGCGAGAACCGTGAGCGAGCATCAGCAGCTGTTTAATGACCCAGTTCTTGCAGCTCTAATTCAACATTGGTGCACAATGTTTTTTCTGCTCCAATGGGCCTCGTGGATCCATGGTCTGTGCATGTAGACCCTGATTTAAGTCGCAGCTGTGCAAAGTGTAGAAAAAGTGAGAAGACCTCATCCCCATACACTCGCACACATGTAGCCAGAAAGCAAGCATGCATTGTGCCCTCAGGGGAGTATTCCCATTCCCCCTGCTCATATCTTGAACGTTTGAGGTGCTACTATCGCAGTTAAGTGCATAAGATGCACTGATACAATCCAAAGAACCAGCGTGCACCATCATTTTGTATGTGTGTAAATGGTGGAAACAGCTGGAGTGTTAGCAAGTTTAGCCTCATGTATACTTACATAAGCTCTCACGAAAGGAAAATATGACTGCTGGGTTATTAACCCAAAGTGCCTTGTAGACAGTTTTTTTGTGTAAATTTTGTTTGATAATTTAAATATTATAGTGTTTTGCAGTTGGCCTACATCTTGGTTCATCTAACACCCCTCAGAGTGGGATTATTCATATGAATCATATCATCTTACTAAAAATATATCTATTTATTTGAAAGTATAATTAGATGATAAACCCCTTGAGATACTCCATCTCGTCAAGGAGGTCCTCATGAACAAGTAACACTGAGTTTGCAAATTAGTAAGCTTAGTAAACATGGCCCAGAAAATATACTCTTACATTCAAGTAATACAACTCCACTGCTCATGTTAAAATGCACAGCCTGTCCCCTGCGTGCTGTATACAGTAGACACACACCACACTGCAGAGACACACATCTTCGCTATGTGTTAAATGTTTCTAAGATGAGATGAGACCACCAGGAGATCTTTCTGCACATGTTTCTAAACTGAGCTCTGCTGCGGCAACCGACGTCACTGGTAACCCACTTTTTTGTCTGAGCTGCTATCAGGATTACATCGCACTATACTGAACAAGGTGCTGAAGATTTTGTCTATAAAAGTTAGAAGAAATACATTTTCTCTATAACCTCTGCCTCTTGCACTATTCATGGTTCACAATGTGGGCGTCCTCTTACTGGAGAGGACACTTAATTAAGGCCACTGACGTATCCTTGGACCTCATCTACATCGGTTCATGGTGTTCCTCTCGGCTTGAAAAATCATTCCCGCTACTATTATTAGAACAACTAATTAGAAGACAAACAAAGAGATCACTGCCAATCAGGAGTAGACGAGTCAAGTGCCGGAGTGACTCATCAACAGAGAGTGAAAAAGGGGCCTGGTAAATAAACAGCTCATTTCTACTGAGCTAGTTTCATTCAGGAGGTAAACATGAAGGAGAACATGATGGTAGCAGCTGCTGAAAAGGACAAAATAGTGTTTAATAATAATAATAAAAAAAAACTACAAAAAAGTTAAGTGGTGACTACAAAACAGATCCTTTTAGGGGAAATTAAAAAGTGGCCCCACTTGATGAATAAAGTCATGCAGTCTTTTTAGTTGGAGAAATCAGAAGGGTGTGGCAGCTATTACAGGTATCACAGGTGTACTGCACTGGTCACATTCAAACATGGTGAATAGAATACTCCAAACACACCCTCATTATGAGCACCGCACACATGGGGGCAGAGGGCAGAGATGTACAGTAAAAAGGGAAGTAAAGAGCCTGCGGGGACATTAGAAGTCATTACTTTCAATTTACGGTCTTCTTTGATTTGTGAGCAGTGGCCTTGCTCTCATGAAATAAGACCTTAACCTGCAGTATATTAGTGTGTATTAGTAATATCTGTTCACTGCAACTGCACTGCATCTCTGTAGCTAGCTGGTTACAGATGCATTTAAGCAAGGGATCTCACTGGGCACTGTTTTGTGAACCTCTTTGTACTACTGTAATTCCGTTTGTGTGTGTGTGTGTGTGTGTGTTTGTGTGTTGGGTCATGGATGGCTGGGTTGGTATGGTGGCTGGTATTTGCAGCGGTGTGTTTCCAACACTGATCGTGTGTGACTGTGAACATGATGTACTGTTGATAATGTTTATTCATGCTCCAGGTTTTCATATCAACCATGACCATATGGGGCACTCTTTCAAACTCTTATCAAACTGATCATACACAGGAGTGCACAGTAACATGTTACATGACAAATGGATTTCATGCAACATCTTTAAAAATGCTGCTTTCAAACTGACTTTCGAATCCAAAGGGAAAGATGCACAAATTCAAAATTACACTGCTGAGTCACTCTCACTGAAGTCTACTGGTTGAGGTTATGTAGGACAAACTGTACAGTTCACTTCACAAGTAGGATGGAAACACAAGGCACAGGGCCCACGTTTGCACAAAAAGTCTTCACTTAGGTGCCACTTCCACCACCCTGCCAGCTCCACTCTGGACCAAGTTTTTTTCCTTATCTCATTGCAGCCTTCCTCTGGCTCAACCCTATTATACTTTCTGAGAAATGTTCCCTTCTTCTCATGTTATTTCTTTCCATGCGTCTCCCTTTTGCTTTGAGACCTACACTATACCCTCTAAATTTTTATTCATAGTTTTATGGTCATTGTTTTCTAATACTTCAGTTTCATCATTTCAGTCTTTTTGTGCTTTACGCCCACTGTGGACATTCTGTCTCAAAACCCCGTCTTGCATCTCTCTCTCTCTCCATGTCCCTTCTATCTCGCACATCTGTCTTCATCCCCTCCCACCCTGGTTTGATTTTTCCAACCATGTAAGCACATTCCAGCGTGTGGACAAGGCAGAGCTCCCACAGTAAGAGCACGTTCCCAGAGCCAAATGAAAACTGACTGCAAAATGCTGACTGAATGTTTGGTTTGATACCTCTACAAAGGAGCAGACACAAACACAGCAGACACACGTTTTCAGTGACTGTATGTGCACATATGTTTGTATGTTTGTGAACATGCAATGAATGCATATGTAAGCTTTGGCAAAAACACAAAAGAGGGCCTGAGATCTGTGCAAGGAGAAATGCTAAGTGATGATGACATGAGGGAGCTACTTCTCTCCACAGGCAGACCGGCTCCAGTTTACATTTGATCAGAGCGGGTTCCTGGTGTGAGAAGACAAACTGAGAGGAGAGTACGGGCTCAACAAAAACAGCAAGGCAGAAACTCAAGACAGTGCAGACATTACTGTCAAAGAGAGGTCAGCAGCTGCAATAACAACAAGCTGTAATAAGCGTGTGCTGAGTCCATACACACAAGCAATGAGTGTGAGAGAAGTGTGAACATACAGACATAGTAAAAGCTATGTTTTGTGTATTGCCAAATTGAAAAGAATATTCTAGTAAGACTAATGGTAGCTAATATGTCTAATTAATGTTTGTTAACTGTATTGTATTTGTCATTCAACCAAATATTTCAAGTTGAATTCTTGAGTGCTCAATGTAGTCTTGTGCAGTATATCTGGTAAAACCATGTAGAAGATCAATCATTGTGAACAGCATCTCCAAAAGAGATTGTATTTCAAGGTTACTGATAACAAGGGTGTGAGGGTAAAATATAAATGTCTGGCATCCAAAGAAATCCACTGCGCAGTCTCAAAACACCCAAAGTGCCTAATAGAACTCTGTAATCAAACCTGATCTCTTATTTGTTTTCACATTCCTGGTCAATCAATAATCAAAGTGCAGCCAGGGAACACTTAAAGCCATAAAAATAGAACAATAATAGTTATTCATTCAACCCTGCTGTTTTCGAATTCCCCCATATCAAAAGAACACCATGTCTTATAAACACACCTTGTGGGTTCAGTGGGGGCTGCGATAAGGGCACACTGATGTGTTTTGAATAGGCACCGCTGTAAGTCTAGTTTAGGTTTTGTTTTTTATCAGCCACTTCGAATCTCTGTTGAGGTGCAGGTACGTGTCTGCAGGCTGGGCCAATGAACAGGAGCTGGCACACTTGCTAGATTTTATTGACGTCAGAAGTTCTGCTCTATCTCACCTCTCTCTCTTTCTCTCACACACACACACACACACACACACTGATTAGCCCTCAGCTTATCTCAACAGCTGTTTGCTGCGGTGAGGAATTTGAAGATGCTGGTGACCTCAACATTCACGGTCCACATGGCATCGGTGGTTCCACAGGTTCTCTGCAAATCTCAGATGCACCTGACACTCACATTATTAGTTGCACAAGAGATAGTTGTCCTGAAGCCAATTCAAAGTGTGATACTGCAGAAACAAGCTGCAAAACATATAAGAACTGATGATTAGACTCAGACTCAGACTCAGCTTTATTGATATCCTGAAGGCAATTAGATTAACATTAACATTAAGACTAACCACTGATGTTTGTTTTTTACCATCAGCTGTGTATTGCTGGATGTTGCAGGTATGAAATTGCTCAGTGTTATTGTAGCAGCACCTGTTGCTTTTAGGCCAACCTTGACAACCAGCAGCAGATAACAACAGGCAGCAAACAGGGGCATGGCCTGGGTTTACATCTATAAAATATCCACTCTACTGTTTTATTCTCCCTTGAAGCCCTTGGACCTTGAACACATTGAAACACAGCCAACACTGATATATTGAATTTACACTTGGCCAAAAGCAATAACATAGAAAAAGAAAACAAAAGAAAACTGTGACTGAATACAGTCCATGCTCTTTGTGTGGATGTTCTGCCCATGCTTATCAACAGCTCATGTGCATGTGTATAAGTGGCTGCAGCGTGTCATCACGGCTTCAAATAGCATCCACAGATGCAGAAACCATTGGCACATGACTGTGTGAACTTTAATGAAGATTGTAGCTGTCCAAGTGTGAGCTTTTGAATTTGTTCATTTTCACAGAACAGCTGTCATCCTCTTTGCCTGTGCCACAAACAGTCTGGACTTTACACTGTGTTTACTGTGTGTCTATATGTCCCTCACATTTATTTCCTTGCTCTCTCTGTCAGTGTAAATAAGGAATACAGAAGCTGCTGCACTGGCTCTATCCTCTCTCTTCACATTTAACACACAGGAGGCATATTCCTAGTCTTTTAAAGTCCTATAGGCTGACCTTTAGCTTCAGCCTGGTGTGTGAAAGAGAAAGTATCGCTCTCCTGCTAAAGCGCAGACCTACCAGCAGCTCAGCAAAATGCTGTTTTGATTTCTAACACAGCTTCAGAGGCCACACACAGTGTATAGGGTAACTGCTCACCAGGACTGGCACTAATTCAGGCTTTGCTTTGTCATTGGAGGGCCTTGACTGAGCAAAACAAGCTAAATCCTGCTGAGTCTCACTGATGGCCACTGATTACAGCCATCACACTGAGGGACTAAAGTGGCTGGCTAGGATCTTCATGTGTGGGCAAAATGACCGACTGCTGTGAACAAATGCTCCTGACTCATACTAACTGTAACTCTGTGATGGCCATTTCTCAGCTAAACAAGAATGTTACACAAGTCTGAGGTTAAGACACATGTTACTACACTGCATCAAGTGTATTTAATGCTTTAAATTACTTTAGAAATGTGACTGCAACACCTAAGATGTGGCACCAGAGTGTTTAAAACACATTACTGTCATTATCACTGTTGAAACGCTGCTTCAATTCAGTTTCACTTCTAAGTCAAATTAGAAATACGAGGCTGTCGGCATAATTTCATTATAAATGGTCAGGTACTGAAAACATTTTGTTCTTGATGACTTTCTGTGACATGGATCCTTGGCCACACACAGCAGACACAGACAGAGGCTGAGCAAAAATAGGGGCTGGAGCTTTTACCCACAAATACGGGTGGATTCAGTCTAGTTCGTGAGGGCACCCGGGCAGCAGGTTACTCTCTGTGGCTTCTGTGACGCTTATACGCATGCACACAGAGATATGGGGTGAATGATACTGCTGATTGCCCAAGGAAACAATGTTAAGTTCTTATCTTTTTTGTGTGTGCACACTGCTTTGGTGCGCACATTTTCAAATTCATGCATATGTGTGATAGGTGTGTATGTGTGTGTGTGTGTTTGTGTGTGTGTTTTCTTAACATGTATGCAGGTTTGTTGCGTACCTGTGCTGTTGGTGCGTCCGCGATAAATGTCGTCGTATGCCTTCCACTGCTGAGTGACCTGGTAGGCATGGATGAACACGACCAGCACTGCTACCAGACAGATGAGAGGAACCAGCACAGCCGTGCACAGAGCTGCATAGATGTTGGGGATAAAGCACCTAGAGGAAGGATGGAGAGAAATATGAATGTTTAGTGTTGTCTCACAGTATTTTACAAAATAAAAAACAAAACATCTGATAAAAGAAGAGGAGGGGGAAGAGAGAGTGGGAGTCATGCTAAAAGGCCTTAAGCAGAATTCAACCAGCTCAACTTCCTCACATGATGAAACAAAAGTGAGCTCTGGAAAGTGGAAACCTATTAGATGCCTGTATTGCACTATATTTACTCCAGTTAAGACTTTGTTTCTTCAGGTTTCACAAACAGGATCTACCCTGTGAAACCTCTGAGCCTGCCTAAGACTCAGAGCGTTGTTGCTCAACAGCAGCTTTTGCCTTTGGCGGCAAAATACTATGTTCTTAATCAGGTCACCCTGCAGCTAGAGCAGGATAACATCTAAGGCCAAAGACGCTTAAAAGTGTTTTTCTATTTAAGGGATGAAAGAGCATTTCAAAGAACAAACAACATGATATATTTGTCTCTTGCTTTGAAAAAGGAGATGAATGTGGAGTGGGTAATCTGAGTTCAGCTGCTGGGGAAAAGGAGAAAAAATTGAAAACAATTCTTTGAACAAACTAAATTTCAGACATAATACTTAAAACATCAAAAGATTCTTCCTTAAAAAATGTAGTTAGTTTTTAAAGCAACCTGCTCTTCCTGATTTCTGGTTATATTTCCTCTTATACTATCTGTGTTTTAGGGTCACTGGCTATTTTACAGTATCTCTGTTTTTCTCTTGGGAAATCTCAGGAGTTTCTTTCCTATCAGACATGTTTAGCTTTTATCAAAGAAAACTGAGTGAAATATTTTTCTCTGGGAAAATCACCATCCTCAAATAAACTGCAACTGCCAAACAACTATCAAAACAGTCATATGACTTTCACAAAACAAGCTCGCCCCCTTGTTTGGTGGGAGCGTAACAAACACAGATAGGACTTCACTGAAGACTTGACCAGTGGCAGAGAAATAATCGGAACTATGCTAGCCATAACATAACATGAGGTATGCCAAATAAAGCATTGCATCACCGTGTCCCAGCAAGACAGCCAGACGATGAGAGCGTAAACACAATGGAATATGAATATTTGTACTGCGGTGGCCTTGTGATGGGATGAGATCCTACTGTACTGAAAGTCTCACAAGAAAGTGAAATCCAAGTGATTCTTGTAGTGGATGGAGAAAACATTACCCAGGGGCCCATTTGACTAACTTCATAGTTTGGGAAAGAAGAAGTGAGCAATGCCTTTTATGGTTTAAGGTTTTCTTAGAATTGCTGCTGGGATTTTCTTTTTTGAACATACCACAGAGTGAGGCAGCGTGCCACTTAAGCACATGGGCTTGTTTAGGTAACACGCTGATATACAGATAATAAAAAGATAGTGCCATGAATTGAATCTGCCTTCAGGAAACAAAGCTAAAAGCTGCAGTAGCTTTTAGCTTACACAACGTGATCGCAGGGCATTCAACTCACAGACTGACAGTTCCACAGGTGAGGACTACATAACAGCTTCTGTAGCATGGACAGATGTTTGGTTTTCAAATATTAAGCTCCTCAGGAAATTACTTCAGGAACTTTATAGCCTGGCTGTAAAGTAGCCAAACTAACTGAGGATCAGTGTGTCCAGATAACACAGTTTATCATTTCAAATAAGGATTAAATAAGAACCAGCTGTACATGGTGTTACAAAGTTGTTGTTTTTTTTTTTTTTGGTTCAAATCCAAACTCAAATCCATTTTAGAGTTTATAGCTGAAACGTTTTTCTCTGGCAAAAGCCATCAGAGTGACTTATCTGTGTGTGGATGTGCATGGGTGATGTATTAAATGAGAGAGGACTATGTACTTCTGTTAAAGCCCACTTTTAGTGTCTTGTTTTTAATGAAGTAGACGTGGATTATACTTACACATCTCAGCACATTACATACATATTTCCCTTTCATTTATTATATCACCCTCACGTCTGTGCTGTAACCTGTGTTTTTTGATGCATGTTTTTATTTTCTATACAGCACTTTGAGCTGCAATTATGTTTAAAGTGTGCTATACAAATACTGTTCATCATCATTATGATAATTTTAAGTAATTAACATACAAAGCTTTCATACAAATCAAATTTAAGAATTAAATGAGCAAACAATTTAATTTAACTTAACATTGATTCAATAGGTACATACACATTCATTTAATGTTTTTGCCTCTTAAATTTAAGCTAGCTTTCATCCTTCCTCTCAGAATTTAACTGCCTCCTGGTTTTATGTTTAAAGTTTCTCTTGTATCCACACAGGTCTGTTAAATATAAGAGGTGTCTCTGTATAATTTAAAGATACAACCAGTGTGACACAGTAAAAGTTAAATGAGCTCCAACCTACAGGGCATTTACAGCAGCTCTCAGCCACACAATGTAAGACTCAGTTTGATGTGGGCAGAGAAGAAAAAAGGTGTTATGTGATGAAATAGTTCCTCTTCCTACTGTACACTGATTTCACTTTGCTCAATAATTCATCTAGTCCCACAAAGACCTAGAGCATGTACTATACTATAGCTGACTAACTGTTTCCATATACAACAAATACACACATTTGCAATACAATAAATTAAAAAACAGCTCCTGATGCAACGTACGAGCATGACACCTGTTTGTACTCAGGCAGCAGAAAAACTGACAAAACTTCAGTGGTGTGAAAACAAGTGGCTACCTGTTTATGGTGATTGATGAGGAGCCAGAGAGAGAGAGCAACAGAGTGTGTGTGTGTGTGTGAGAGAGAGAGATAGAGGGAGAGAGAGAGAGCGCGCGCGCGAGAGAGAAACTGAATTCAAAGGCAGCCTCATACCCTCAAAGAGGAAGGTACGCTTCCTGGGAAACTGAATACTCCTCTGTGTCCTTAAATTTCTCATGTGTATGCTCACTGTCTCATACACACCCACCCTCAGGAAACACGCACACATACTCGATCCCAAGGATAACAGCCACACCTTGGACCACTGGTTAATTTTAGATTTGATTTAAGGGTTCCAGCTTCGTCAGTGTTTGACTTCACTAATGAAAACCTGACACACATCTAACCACAGAAACACCTGACTAGAAACCATTGTGCAGGTTTTTACAGTGACTTCATGTGTTGGACTCTAGGACTCAGGTGATCTACACAAAGATGGCAGCCTGCTATTTTTAGCCAACAGTCACACACACAAAGCCATACAGTATATGGGTAATTTCAGGTTTCTCCCTTCCTCTCTGCAACCTGCTGTAAAAAAGCCTCCACCTCCAGGGTAAAGACTTTCTGTGCATGTAAACACTGAAACTCATTCACTTATGCATTCAGCTGATTGGGCAAGATACCGCCTCATATGATGTCACTGGATCAGGTGTTTTCTGTTTGCTCTTGACTGAAGTGGAATTCACCAAAGCCTAAAAATGTAACTTTAGTCACTGCGGCTGAGACAAACCGGTTTCAGAAACACGCTCATGAGTCCTCTTGTAAAAACAGGTTACCTTAGTGTTGCGTCTGTTTTATCAGTTGTGAAAACTGCTTGTGAATGTTAATGTGTTGTGAAATGGTCACTCACACATCCCCTTGAACCAGTCCATACACAGTGTGTATGGTCCATCCAAAACCACCAAGCAAGACGATGACCAGGACAACGATGACTAGAGCAGGAAGTCCCCAGCCCAGCAGGAAGTAGAGCAGGTATCGGCGCTCTGTGTGCTCATCGTTCATCACCAGAACTTGCCAGAAGTTCACTGCCTGGGGACATAGTATAAGAAAACAGCATGATCACAGGACTGTGGGGATATGTGCCACAGATACACACACACAGATATGTAACAGATATATAAACCTATAACAGTGCAACAATGTTGCTGAAAGGCAAAGTGTTTGGTCTTTGAATTATTTTTTTTTATGTTTCAAACAACCACATTTTTATCGCACCCACAACAGCTATATTTGTTGTCTAGCAGGCTTTGATAGACTCATCCATCTGATACACTAAGCCCTGCATTGTTACATAAGTGGCTTTTCAGAACACCTGCTGGTTGAAACACGGACACAATGTCTTATCCTTGTGTGAGGACCTCAGCAGACAATGCCACACAGTATCTTCAGTTTTTAACAGCTAAACAGTCTAATTTGAAGCTTTAAAGATAAACTAAAAGGCGAAAGGAAGAAGCTGTCAATTTCCCAATCCAATATGTGAGCTGGGGTTAAAGTTATAGTCCCTTGATTTACTTAGAGTCACACACATTGATGCAACAGCTATAATGAGTAACAGCTGATAATGTTTGTTACTGTCCATCTATCTGCAAACACTTAAAGCGTGACATTTGCAAAAAGGGCATGGTAATGCAACTGATGACAAGAGGTTAAGAGATGATGAACCCTCTGATAACCTGTGTCTTTTCCATAACCATAAACCATTGACATAACAAACACTGATGCAAAAGCACACAATAAGACACAAACAGACACACACACACATGCACAATGTTGCACTCTGGTTGCATAACAGCCTGCCTGCACTGCCTTGAGACAATAGCGTGATATCAGTCAAGAACTGCCTTTCCTTGGCTGTGAGCAGGCTGGAGCCACCAAGATAGAACAAATGGATTATGGGTAACTGTGCTGAGCTGTCGCCGCTGCAATGGCTTCACCTCTAGCTGACTGTTGATACTGCAGCCTGAGAATAATGCAGGAATACAGATCGATAAGCTTGCTGATTGTGTGGCTTGATGATTGGTTATACTTTTGCCTTATCAGGATGGTAAGTGTTTGAAGGGCCAATCCGAAACACAAAAACATGTTTTCAATATTTTTTTATACCTGACTTTTATCCTCGGGCCAACAGTAACACCAGCTGTGGGTCTGACCACATGTCTTACTGACTGAAGGGCCTCATTTACTATCATAATGAAATACATTTGTCAACTGGTAAAACTCTGACACATCTGTCTGAGGTTGTCTGGCGAACTACCACTGTGAGACACAGTAGAAAAACAGCCAAGGCTTGAGTAGGTCTTTCCTGGCTTAGAGCTGTACAGTATTGTTATGTAATATTATGCAGCTTCTCAATAAGCTGAGGTTGCTTCACAAGCCTCTGCAGTCAAGAAAAAACTGGTCTGGATGTTGATTAAATTATTGGCCGTTTTCTGGCATCACGTCAGTGCATAGTTCCCTGACCAACTATTGCATGCACATCCTCACATACACACACCCACCCACACACACTGTAGTTATTGATTTAAGTCTTCTTCATGGTCTAAGACGGGTTGCTGGCGCCCACTCATATCATCCACTTAGCTCAAAGCAGCCACCTGATAGGGGGGTGGTGGTTGTGAGACATCACAGGGTCAATACTGAGATACACTGAGGACAGAATGACAGCAATATTTCCATTCCCAGCTACTGTAGCTGCGGACAATACTGAAATGACTAGAGGTAGGGTTTTTTGGCATTGGGTGTAACGGTCTCCAAATCCAGGATTCTGTTCATACCATTTTCCACAGCATCATTTTTGGGGTTGGGTGGGGGAGAACAAAATGTTCCCACATTGCTGATTTGAATTTGCCAAGAGGTTATTATCCATCCTGAGTGAATTAAGCTAACATCTACATCAACATCTACGCCACAGACGCGATCTCTCCTTAATGATTGGAGCTAGAGTCACATGACATATGTAGCTGAAAGTCATGGATGTACATCTTATGGCTTTGGCCTTGATTTTCTGAATTATTACACCACCTGTGTTAATTTAAATGTAAAGTAAATCTATCAGAGTAAGTAAGTGATTGAGTGTATAAATTAATACAGAAAAGAATCATATGTGATTGTTTTTATCTTTAAGCTACTGTTGTCCTCCTATTTGATTTATTATGTTTCCTCCACTAGATCATACACTGGCCTTTGGCCTATGCCTTTAATACTTTTATATCTCAGAGGTTAAAACATTCTGCAAAAAAAACATACCTATATTCAGTATGTACAGCGCAGCTTGGTCACATAACCCTACTGTGGTCAGTCTCCATTAACTTATTCAAAGGGCTAATCTCATAATTCTCCGCAAATAATAAAATATGTGTCTGGAGAGATTGTATCCACTACATAAACAAAGATTATGGTCACTAACAAACATCACATGATGTAAGGTTTAAGAGTGATGGAAAACAGCAAGAAAGTTATACAAGAGGAGGATAACAACGGGGAGAAGGGGGAATGACAAAGTTCGATTTGGGACAGGTCTCCTGGGGATTCTGGTCTAAGACAGTACGTGCTGGTTGTACACATTCTTATTTATCTGGCTAATGGTTGGAAACAGAATAACAGCTTTGAGAGATTTTAAGTCATGACAACGATGGATCACGTCCCTCATCGCAAAATATAATTATTTAAGTCTGAGTTTACATTAGACTTTTCATAACACAGTCAGCTGCTACCCGGCCAATTTCAGTTCGTTTGCAGTGATTTCATGACAATGAAGTTATATAACATATAACAACTCTGTTTAACCTGGCTGTTCATTTATTTCCTAAACAAACAAGAGGAACAACAAATTCTTTAAATTGGAAAACGTTGTGGGTCTACAGGACAGAATTAGGAAGGGGCAGATCAACTGAGGTAAAGGGTCTATCCCAGAGTCTACGGTCCTCTGGAGAATGTTCCCCACATTCCTGTACTCTCTCAGCAGGTCAGAAGTCACCTATAGTCTCTCTGATGGATTAAAATGGGCTTAAGTAAGATTTACACTGCCGGCTAAAAATCAAGATCTTTTCATTAGCCCTTATTGTCATAGAGATCTAATGCATGTTTACAGTTGTATTAACAGAGAACTGATGAAATGAGTCTAATATTTTTGTGTTTAAGGATGTAAAATATTTAGGTTTTGATGTCACTTACACTCTGATTGCCAGGCTGAATCAAGCCTTGGTGTCTTACGTCAGGACACTGTCTGAGCAGCTTTGTTCTTGGCTCAAAAGACAGCAAAAATGAAACAGAGGCCAGATGGCCAAGAAGGAGGGGTGAGGGGCTAAAATGGTGAGGTGTTACTAAGTGGTACCAGTCTGAGGTCAAAGATCATGTCATGTAGCACTGTGGTACCTTCAACTCGCCCCCTAATGAAAACTTGCCTAAGCCCACGTGGTGCAGGGATGAAGTTCCATTACTTGTTACATAAAAAACACATGCTTCACGTAAGGAATGAAAGAAGGAATAAGAGCCCTGTTTAGGCCAAGTCATGAGGGAAATTAATAGGGGGAGGGGACAGGGGATTTTACTTACAAGTGCCCTTCACTATGGAATATATTTGATGTGGAAAAAAGTGTTTGCCCTCCAAGAAATATCCTTAACTGCAACAGACTATGGTGATGAAGGAACTGGGAGAACAATATGATCATAAAAAAACTCAGTCTACTTTATCTTTGACCAACAGACTGACTGTATTTACCTTCTTGTGTTACTGTGGGCCGCTGTGTGATTAAAGACCTGAACTGACTTCATTGTTGAGGTTTGCAGGCTGCACAGACACAGCTTTACACAGTGATAACAGCGGAACAGTTAAACAGCCTTCTCATACCTTCTTCCAGGAAAGTAAGCAGAAACGGCGCAATGCAACTGCTCATGTTTGCATAAGAAAGAAACATCTATCACAATTTCATGTGTATGCATGTTTGTCTCATCTTATGTTTTCATCCTAAACATTGAGTGATGCACTAAATTTCACTGAATGGCTGTGCAGTGACAAATTCTTCTCTATTCTAGTCTACAACCATTCTACAACAAAGAGAAAGATAACATTTTGGAAACACAATCTGACGTAACTGTACGAAGGGTAATTATAATAATGCATGTGTCCAAGTGTTAAGAATTAATGCTATAAGGAGCTTTTTCTTTGTGTGTTTAGTGTTGTTTGTTCCCCTGGTATTACCTGTATGAGCATCCAAAAAAACTGACTGAGGTGGAAATAGTGAGAGAAGAGTGCCAGAGCAGCACAACTGTCCTCTGAAAACATTCGGCCACGGAAAGCTGACACCAGGAAACAGATCTGTAGAGAAACAGAGAAAGAGACAAATTTGAGACTTGTTATCATACTGTGTAAATGACCTCTTCACAGAAACAGCTGCAGCAGCTTTTTATGGCACTTGTGTATGTTGTTGTATGTTCACAATGAGCTCTTTTTGGAGAATATGGTAACATTTTGTACGACAACCTGGCTTACTCTCACACATGCAGGTGCAGTACTCTTTGCAGTGTCAGCAGGTCATATTGCGCATGGCAATCTACTCCTTGTTTTATAGTCTATACATTTTTAAAGGAGACAGCAGGATTCAAACAGCCCCCCCCCCCCCCCCCCCCCCCCCCCCACCCCCCCGCCCTCCCCAAAGAGAGACATCCTATCCTGCAGACCTGTTACATCACCATGCAGCAAACTATGCAGGCTGGAGCCAAAATACAAAACAACATAAACAATACTGACAAATATGTTCTGTTGCTGTACACACAAAGATCTGTACATATGGGTGAGTGTTGCATTGGTCCAAACGGAGGAGCATTGCACAATCACAGTAGAAAACAGCTTGTGGTGTGCCTGTGCATGTGTGTGTGTGTAAGAGAGAGAGAGAGAGAGAGAGAGAGAGACACACAGACAGTGGAAGAGAAAGAGAGAGGTTTGTAGGCGGGAAGGCAACAAGGCCAAAATTCAATTTGTGACATTGGAGGCACGACTGTGTGGAAAACCCATGAGGGCAGCAGAAAATACTGCTGCTCTACTGTCCATCAGAGAGCTTCATTAACCTCTGGCACTGACAGAGTACGGTGCCAATGCAGCTGGGCAATTGTTACATAACCTGCAGCTTGTCGGCCCGCTGCCAGTGCCATGGACCAGAGAGAGGGTGAATGAAAGTGTGCAGGAGCCGAGGGATGAGGGGGAGTGATAACTCGGTGTCAGATGTTACTTACATTATATTCATTACACTCAGCAGACAGGGACATACAACAGCAGTCAGAGCTTCAGGTTATAAGGAAGGTTTGTCTAACACTTGTTAGATTTTGAGGCTATTTTTGAACAGCATCTTACCAGTGTCTCTTCACCTACGCAAACAGTAATTATCTCTGTTACAGTCATTTGAGTTAACATAACATGTGGCTCTAAAGCCAATGTATATTTCTGGTGCCACCCTATGGTTCTGGCTAATTTGCTTAGCACAACAGTTGCTATAGTAACTAGGTAAATAGGCACGGTCAACTGTGACATGACCTGTTTGCCTCTCTCACTCTCTCTCTCTCTCTCTCTCTCTCACACACACACACACACAGACAGCTTCTATTTGTTTGACTTGCTGTAGTTATTCCAGATAAAGAATTATATAGGGTGAAATGCTGATGAGATGAAAACATGCCTGTGCATGTGAGTGCAGTGAGGTCAGTGTGGTGTCTAGTTTTTCTCTGTCCTATTTTCTTATAATTTGAAATGTAAGAAATCACAGCAGGAAAAACCTCAATAACCAGTCCTGGATTTTCCAATTCTTACTAACCCTGTCTGCATCCTCTTGTTGAGTAAGGGGAAAAGCCAGGGCCATTGTGAAAAACAGAAGAATCATGAGTCACTTTCCCATCCATGCTCCAAGCCCTGTAGGGTGTGAGTGGGAGGGATGGCACAGGAAGGAAATTCATGCCTGAACTGCCTGGAAATGTGCCTGAGTGGAGAAGCTTTTCAGGTAGCTTGTGGGAACAAAGATTATGCGGCAGGCTTGTGTGTTTTTGGCCGAGCGTCAGCCTCATTTGGCCAAAGGCACAGTGTGACACATCATCTATCTTCTCGAAAACAAAACAATGGGGAAACTACTGAGCGGCAGAAGCTAAATCAACTGTAGGATGCTCGACACATACTCGTAAGTAAACATGCAGTGCACACGTGCATGTTTGTTTAACATAAAAGGCTCTAATTTTGTGAATTCAAGCACAGGGCATAGTCAAGTGTGGTATGCAACAAGAGGGTGGCAGCACACTTCAGGTATTTTTCTCAAGTGCACATGGGAGTGGGATTAATGATCAGTGGCTGGGTTACAGGCTAGTAACACTTACTGCCAATCGCCTTGGCTCATCTCCTTTTATTATTGGGGTTGATTTAAATTAGACTGGGCGAAACCAACAGCAGAAAAATACTGTCAATACTGAAAGACTGGTACAGCAATGTGCTCATACATCCACTCTAGCCTTTCGTGACAAACAGTAACATCCACAGGGATAACTACTGAACCACTGAAACTACTGACCTGTGGTGAAACGATGACATAACAGGTGGAGAGAGATGGCCTTGTGGGGAAAGGAGGGCAAAGGGCTTAGAGGGGTGCTTGTGCGCAGTGGTGTCAGTAGACTCTCTAGGCTACCCCCCCCCCCAGATGTGCACGAGTCTGTGTGTTTGTGACCTCTATTGCTGCAAACTAAGAATGACCTGGCTGAGGTAACCTCACAGTGAATCAAGTTGGACGAGTAAACATGCAACAGGGTGGATTCCATAAAGATTTTATTTGATTAGGACTGGTCTTGTCGCCATCTGTCTTTTCAAAAGGTGCTCAAATAAGCAAACAAGCACTTAGACAGGTACACACACTCTGGAACTTGACCTGTGTTTTCATTGCTTTTATGTCTTCTAACATATTACTTGATTGTCACCACTGGTTAATATGTCAAATTTCATGTCACGGGTTAAATAGTAGGGCAGGGCATACAACTGTAAATATAACCAAAAGTCATTTAAGTGATATTAGAGAAGAGGTTTGTAGAACAAATGCATGTACAAACATACAAGCACACGCACGCACGCACACACACACACACACACACACACACACATTGTGCAGGTTGAATCAAGCTATAAATCAGATCTCTGGGCCAGTGTGCAATGAGGAGTTTTATCTGTCTAGAAGCACCCAGACTGTCAAGGGAGACAATTTACATGGGAGGGTAGAAATCAGCCTTCAAATAAATACAGGGAAATGATCTTCCTCTGGGGTGTTTATTACTTTACATGGTGTGCACCAAGGCAGTAAAGCGCATGTTAATCTGACTGTGTCTGGCTAAGAAAAGTTTTTGTAAATTATGAAAGATTGAGGTTTGAAACTCCATGGAAGTTTTGGAAAAGACTCAACATTTCTACTGCCGTAGCAGCAGAGTGGAGGTTTCCTGTCAGTGATCACATTTTAGCTGTAAACTACTCATGCTGCCGTGCATCTGAATCAGACATCAATTACCAGATAAGTCCCTGGAACAAATTTTAGAGGAAGAAACTTCCTGTAATCTGAGTCTAGCATTAACTGAAACCTGTCAATGATGTTATCTCTGTTTTGAAGCTGGTGTCAGAAATAGGGTGTGACAGAGGTAAGGGAATTACTCCCTTCCCTGCAGCTAATTACACTTTGGACAAACAGAATGTCTAACTAATACAAGAACAGCAAAATGTCACAAAAACACATTGTACACTTCAGGATAAAACAGAAGTGAGGTAGAAGGAATGTGGGGAAAAGTGAACTTATTAACTGTGAGAGAACAATTTAGTGAGGACCTCTCATTATAATGCCATTTGTAAGGATGAAGCAGCATCCTTGGACAAATCAAACCCTAAACTATATACATTTGTTCTTTTCTGGTGCAGCTCCTACATCTGCTTCTTGGGCCTTATTGAAAAGACAACCAATCTGTGTTGAGGTCAAGCAGGAAAGTCAGCAGCAAACCATGTTACAGGCCTGGGGTTGATACGGATATGGCCTTGGTAGAGGCCTATTAGCTGAGGTTAGCTAAGTAGGTATGGAGGTCATGCTTACAACGGTGGCCTTTGTTTGGTCCATTGTGAAAACTGAACAGGTACATGTAAGCAGTGTGGTACTAATGACCTGCTACAGGTTTGGGTCAGTGGGGTGTGTGTGTGTGTGGGGGGGGAGGGGGGAGTGACAGCTGCAGATGTGTAGCTTATCATAGTCATACACTATCTGCTCCTCTATCCTTTCTTTGTCCCCAGGCCTCCTACTCTTTTGTGTAAGACACTAGGAGTCGACCTGTCTAGGCCCTCAGGCTGCAGACTTATTCAAAGCAGACTGGGAGTGAGTGTCAAGGGAGTGAGTGTTATGAGTATACTTTGTGTGTTCTCATATCTGGTGAAACAGGAACCACTGAAGTTCCCATACATAATGCCTGAAAGGTATTAATTTATTACCATGATGTGTTAAGATGACTGATAAAGATGTTATGTCACTTGCATGGCGTTTTGCTGACACCACCTTGGAAATTGCCAGAAAGCAAATAACAAAGACAGAGGTGGAGTAAGATATTTCAAGCGGGACACGGGGAGAGATCACTGCAGGACAGAGGCCATGAAAAGGCCTTTCAGGACACATATAAAAAGCTGAAAACAAAGCTGCTCCTCTCCTACAGAATGGGGCCTTGTCACCAGGCCCGAGACCTTAAACCTGAACTATTGGTCCATCTCTTTGCCTAAATGTCCAATCACAGAGCTCCCCTTTGTTTTATGGCCCTGAAGCACCCCGGAGACTGTCTCCTCATGGTTGTTGTTTTTGTTCTGGATCTCTTCTTGCCTTGGGTGAGCTTCTACTTATCCACAGAAAAAAACATTTAACCCCACTTTAGTATGATAAGCAGGTCTGAAAGAAAGAAAACGCGGGTTTCCCAACCTTAGCTCTGCAGTGGTAAATGATAGAGAAGATGACAGCAAATTGGCTCGATGCCAAACAGCCAGATCAAGATTAAAAAAAAGGAAGAAAACTGAAACATTCAGAGGATGGATGAGCAAAAAGAGAAATCAAATCACTGCACAGTTCAAAACATAATACATCCAACATAAAGCACACTGTCATTTACTTATACTGCTTAACAAAGGAGATCAGAGAAACACTGCAACAACAAATGGCACAGTGGATACATAATAAACACTATGCATTGCTGCTGATCGATAGCCCTGAGTGCTGACGCTAAGGTAGCTAGTGTACCATTGTGGCTAAAAATAGTATCTGCCTGATGCATTACATCACTGAGGGAATGGGGCATTAGCTGTCTGCCTGCCAGACCATCCATCTAGACTCGTGTCCAAAACACTTAACCTCCACCTCTCCCCTCCTCCAGCCTCCCTCATCCCATTTTTTCCTTCCACCGCCCTTCATCTCATCGCACCCTCCTCCTCCTCCTCGTCCTCCTCCTCCTCCTCCTCCTCCTCCTCCTCCCTTCTCCTTCACCTCCCCCTTCTTTCTAACAGCTACCGGTCTGATCTAGCTGGTTCCAGCCTCAGCCTGCACCCTGGGTGTTTCCTCTTATGCCTTTGTTCAGAAGGAGATAAAGAAAAAGAAGGGAAGAAGGAGAAATGTGAGATTATGATTCCATACTAACTCCTGTCAGTATTTGCTCAATGAAGCAATGCCCTCTGATCAAGCCACTTCATTCCTCTCATCACTATCAATCACACCACCTCTCCACGTCCACGGCTGAGAATTTCAGACTCTTCTTGCAGTCTTTCAGTAAAAGATTATATAAATTATATCAAACTACATGTGCTTTACACTGACTAATGCCACAGCAGTTTTAGTTTCAGCTCCAATCAATGCCATTTCTACTTGCTCTGTACTATTCAGTATGTGCAGGCATCATCAGTCTCCTCACGTGCTGCAGCTTCTCATTTTATATGTGTGTGTTGTTTATGTGCTGAAGCGCACAGGACAGCCAGTTGCGAGAAACAGGTCACATAGGGATGGCTGATAGCTGGGTTAGTGGGCCAGTGTGTTTGGAGAAGAAGGAGAGATTTGCTGAAAGGTTGTGAAAATAAAAATAAGAGACAAAAAATATGAGCATATTGCAAGCACCATGCAATCCAAACATTTAAAAGTCAAAGTGCCTAGTTTCACAGTTTAGAACAACATCCAAGTCTTTAGCTTTGCACTAGCCACCATGGCTACATTTGCCATATTTGGATATTTGGACATATTTTGCATGCGTGATAATGTGCTGCTATCTCAAGTGTTTTTTTAATGCGTGTCCAGTCACCTAAGGTCAGAGTGTAGAAGTAAAGTTCACAGGTGTTTTGGGTTGAACCTCGGGCTGAGGCTTACTTGCTGAGCCAGCTGTTTGCAAATAAACACCCACCCCCCATCTGTCTGTTTTACATCCAAACAACCTCAACCGTAAATCTGCATTCGCTTACGTGAGCACACACATTACTGCATTACAGTAAGTGTGTCTATGTGCTTGTGTGAAATAGTGAGGGATGATATCAAAAGCCTCCGCCACATATAACTGATGTATTCCCAGAGTAAATGACAAGCTGAGAGCCTGCAGGCTTCAGAGTTACAGTGTGATCCTGTAAGACATGAGGGACTGACAGTTCTTTGAATAGTATGAGGCAGCTGAAACAAGCTGCAACACTCCCAACAAGTTTATAGTGTCATAAAAGTCATTTTTCTTGGTCGAGGTGATACAGAGAGGAAACAACACCCCATGCTTTTTTTTTTTTTTGTCTATTTGTGCATTTAAAGATTTTTGTACATAGTTTTGCAATATACAGTATTTCTGTAATATTCTAACAATCACTGTGTTTGGATATTCATTTATGAATATTATAATTATTATTATCTCAATGAATATGGTGTGCAGTGTTCTGAAATGTATAGTGGTAGCATGTCTCATCAGGGTCAGTTTCTATTAGTAGCAATACATGTAGATGGACTGTATGTTATTTTTGCTGTTGCTGCATCTCCTGCTCATACTATACTTATACAGTATAGAGACCGGCTGTCATGCTGCCTCCTCCATACAGACTATCTCAGCAGTGCCACCCACATGAAGCACATTTAGCTGCATTCCAGTAGGTCTCCACTCTTTCCCCCATTCACACTTCAGTCAAAGAGAGTCTGCTGCTGGAAACCCGCAGCTGCTTTCGATCACAATGGGGCTACTTTCAAGAAGCCTCTTGAATTTCCTTCCCCAACATCTGGTGTGAACCAGTCTGGAGACCAGACAGAAACCCCTTTGGGCTGCAAGGCACGACACACGCACATGTGGATTCATGTCCATACGCACAGCTATGAAAACACTGTAACCAGCTGTGCAGGGTCAGCTCCCTAAACACACACACTCAGTTGGTCTACTTCGCTCTACCTCAAGACTCACACATTGAAACTCATACACACACTGTGCTGTGCATGCATGATGCGGGTGTGTACCGATCCACAAACATGATTGTACAGTTGACTGCCATGGTTTGACCACAGCTGTTTCATGCTATTCTCAGTCAACAGATGAAATGCCACACTGTATGAAGTTATGAAAACATGAACACTGTTCAGCTCTGTCCGCAGATGTTGCTGTCAACGTGTCCTTGTTCCATAGCGTCAAATGCATTACATTCTGACTGAGCTACACATCCTTCAATGCCCTCAACAACACAGGCCATCTTTCTATTTTCATGTGTGATTGATTCAGAATCAGATGCAGAGAGAAGAAGGGGCAACAGTGGTCTATATAATGCACCATGTCTTTCTAACATCTGCACAGCTATTGTGATGTGGTTATAACAGTGCCATGTGAGTTACATCATAGTTAAGACTATGAACAGTTAAGTTACGTGCACACACAGGTCTTTTTATGGTGACCTGTTGCATTACTTCCAGATAAGCAGTACCTTCATGCCTCAACTAATCATCAGGTATTTAAGTACACGTCAAATCGTGTTGATCAGACAACCTGCAGAAACCTGTGCTGACCCACTGAAGCAGCTCATCCACTGCTGTCCGGCAGGTCATCGATCCAGGAGAGATTCCTTCTATGCAAAGTGGCTAACTTGCAGCAGCTCTCAGTGTCTGTCAATGAGTGCAAATCCAATCAATATGTTAAGACTCTGATCAAGTTAAATACTGTATGCTCCATTCATACTGTTCCAACACACACACCCATTATACACTGATAGTTATCAGTTATCATTGTTCTTGACTTAATCAGAGCCACAGCTGCACTATCATGCTCTGTGTGTATCTCACTTGGCCCTCTACACCTACCATACTAAAGTTAGACTAAATTCAAGCAATGCTTAGTTAGAAGTCTTTGGCTCCATCCTATAGTTGTAATTTATCTGTAAACAGTTTTGCAATTTTGTAGCTGTTTAGATTAAACTGTTCCAGAGGACTTCCTTGAGTGTACTCCAAAACAGTCCTGTCATTAAAAGAAGTGGAGCTCATGGGAGTCATTGATCAGGCACTTCATTCACATCTGCTGTTGAACTTGGCTCTGGCTGTGGAGCTACAGTGACCCCTACAGTTCAAAGTGATCAAGGGCTGAGGGCTGGGGTGCTTGTGTTCTTGTGTTTTGCTGTGAACGTGCTTCTTTGTATGTGAGTGGTGGGAGGGGGTGGGGGGCTGGAGTGGGCTACATGAGTGGGCGCATTCATCCATCTGTGTGTGCTTATGTATGTGTGTGTGCATTCAATTATGCAAGCATATGCATGTGTTTCATAGCTGTAACAGTCAGAAGCTGTCTATGCAATATGACAATACTGTGAACAACATTTGTCCATACATGTACTGCTCTGAGTGTGTGTGTATGAGGGGCATTTTCACATAATTGTTGGAATGTGTGTATGTACGTGTTTATCTATATATGTTTGTCATGTGTTTAATGTTTCTGTTGCTTAAATTATATTTTCTTTGTGCGCGAATCAGCACATCTGTTTTTGTCATCATCTTTAACTCTATTTGTGAAAAAAGTGCTCAGGAAAACACTGAGATTTAAGATTCGAGCAGGGCTGACAACAAACTGACAAAAAGCACTGATTACAATTCTGAGATAAGCCAAGAACAAAGGACCTTATTATAGATGCAGTTTTATTTGATTACGCCATTCACCATTTCCTTCCTCCATTCAACATTTCCTGATTCTTTGAGGAAGTGGGGCGACTCTTATTTTCTATTTCAAGCGCAGCATCGGGGAGCTTACTCTATCAATCAATGTCTGTCTCTCATGTCTGAGGTTGGAGTTTGCCAAACATAAAAAAGAAGGGCTTTGACAGAAAAGTCATCATTACAGTAATATAAATGTAAATATCTTTTGTCAAATTTAACTCAACACAGACAGCATGAATACCAATATGTGTGTCAATATGTATGTTACAACAACTGGGGAACATCCAGTTGAACTCAACCTAGAAAACCAGTGCAAACAACAAGGCAGAATGGCAACATCGCCGACCTCAACAGATTCAGGGTAAACTGTGTTTTCACTTCTCTAAACCTCCAAGGTTCACGCCACTCTGCACACAAAGGTCTGCCAAGACAAGCTGTCAAACTCCAAAAATAGAGCAGGGACTTTGACAACTGTGGGCTCTCACTTTGTTTATCATCCACAGTGTCAGCAGCCTTTTGATAAAGTCCTTCGTGACGAACCGGATGACTCCACAGAATCAGGTAAAAGGTGCATGCTTCTGCATGGAGACAGCACCAACCAACAATGACCATTAAACTGATTTCTTTATATCAGTACATTCATTACACATTGACTCTAAATCTTTAAGGCAAGCACCTGTCATAATGAAATAACATTTATATAGAAGTTAGCAACTGACAAAAAGAAACAAACTCTTGAACTGATTCCCCAGGTAATGGCAGGCAGGTAATAAAAGAGAAATTATTGTGTTGTGGCTCAGTGAAAGCAATAGGTCAAGGCTGAGGGATATAGATTTTGTTAATTCAGACAGAGCACATGTAAGACAGATCACCTTTTAGAAAAATAAAGTAACTTACTGCATATAGCTGAATGTCAATGTTTGTGTGAATTTGTACTGTATTTATGAGCTTTGCACTGTAACTTGTTAGACTATCTGAAGGTGCTGTAACTGAAACCATCACCTAAGAAATAACCGATGACGGTTTATATGGATTTTCACACTGTTTCCAGTCTCATAGCTACATGACAAGGAAGGAGCTCATTGCAGAGCCCGGGTGAAAGAGAATGTGGCCTCCTGTTGCTATTTACTACTCTTTCAGGAAATAGATTTACACTAAGTGTATGGAAGTATACCTCAGGTCACCTACTATTGGGCCAACACACATTTGGCAAAAGTGTGCAACTTCCAAAGTCCAAAAAGGTCAGAGTCTGCTCTGGATGTCTAGAAAACATCTCCCATTAATTCAGCCTACACTGAACTTAGCATATCAGTTGTCGAAGTGACCATGGACACATAAACATTGCTGCGCACAACCTATGCAAAACTGAAGAAAATGCATATATGAATACTGCTAATCCATCCAAGCAGCTGTACAAAGTGAGTTGAAGATTAAATGTACCATACTATGTGAGTCAGTGTGTGATTTATCCTGCTGACTATCCCATGATGTAATCCAGATAAGACTACTGACTGACCACCCAAGTAAATAAATAACTAAACTGATTCATTATAAATTGTGAATAATGAATTATTAACATAGAGCAGGGAGAGAAAACAGTTTGTCACAGTGGACTTAATGACACAAATTAGCTGAACATTGCTACATATCCTCCTGGAGGTGATGTGATCTGTGGACAAATTGCACATGACAAAGACAAGGTCAATACATTAAAAAAAAACATTATGACTAACTACTAACTCTGAGCTGAATATTTTATGGCTGAGTAATGTACAGCCATTGTGTGAAGTTGATGGTGCAACATAATTCAACGTGGTCAAACAGTCTATTACAGACATGTTTGAGTTTAAGACCCTTCAGCGTTAAAGCCAACAATGACGAAGATGAAGAAAACATTAACTTCAGATCTCATTGTTTATGAGGTTGGCAAATGTCAAACACATTCAGAAGCAAGTGCACAGTAGCTTGCTGACTGTCTGCCAAAAAAAGGGGTCGCTTACTGTTAAATCAAATGGTCTAATTACACTGAATGGTATACAAACCAAGCGCTGCAAGCACTGCACATCTGAAGCTGATCAACAGCTGGCTGGGTGGACTGCTACAAAAAAGACTGTCACTGATCTAAACAATGAGGGTTGGAAATATTCAACATTTTTTCTGGAAACAAACATGTTGAATACATTTGCTAGGTCCTGTCAACAAACAAAATGTGTTCTCATGAGAAACACTGAATGTGAACATAACTCCACAGGTAGCCCTTGAGGACTAGCAGTCATTGCTTTGTTGGTGATGTTATTACACTTTGATGAAAATGGTCCTGGCAGGCAGTGGTTAGTGAGTGTCTGGTGAGTGTCTGAGAATAAGCCTATAAGCAATTTAGGAAAAAAAATAACAACAGCATGTGATAATGCTGTCATTGATCAAAATGACAAGTCACATAGGATGTGCCTAACCCCTTCCACAGAGAAAGAGAGGGACAGACATAGAGAGAGACAGTCTCTTCCTCACAGTGTCACAGCTCCAAGCTAGGACCAGCAGCGGGGACAATGATAAAAGGGACAGATAATAGAAGCAAGGACATTACTCATCATTTTGTGAGATAAAAGTTGGATAAGAGGGGAAGGAAAAAGCCAGGGGGGCTGAATGAGATGAGGAATTTAAACAAGAAAATGACGATACAAAAGAGCAAAAAAAAAAAAAAAAAGTGTTCCTAGATTGTGTAGTTTAGCCCCATTTTTCAGTATCAGGCAAAGGAGACAAGGTCACAGTGAAAAGAGACTTGTTTTGAATTAAGGTGCTGATGACTCAAACAGACAGATCAGATGAAGAGGAGACCAGTCTGGCTGACACTAAACACAAGGTGTTGAACCAGCCAGTAGAGTGTAATCTGAGTCTCCCAAGAGGCTACCTTCACCTCTCCACTGTCCTAGACCCACACACAGGCCCTGATACTTTATACCCTTTCATCATTAGCCCGCCATTAGCTTGGGCTGACAGACAGTAAAAAACGCTTAGAGTTGCATTAAAATCTTATTGAGGACATAACGTATACTTTATCTTGCTGTTGCTGTAAGAAAAATAACTTCAGAGTAACATTTCTGAATAAATAACATTTCTTGCTAATATATTTGGGACTTTTTATTTTAAGGACTTGAGAAAAATTGGAAGAATTTACTGGCTGAGATGAGAGAAAGGAAAAGTAAACATTATATCCCCTCAGTCTTTCCTTTCTTTCATACTTTGATTTTGTTTCTGGACAATTGTGAAGATAAGCCTAGGAAACAAAAAGATATATTCTTAGACGTCAGCCAGAGACGTAGAACCACTAAATCTCTCCGTTTATTTATTCAGTGATTTAATGGTCATGGTGGGAACTGACTGATAAACTTCCTCCGGAAAAGCAGAGTCACTCACCTCATTGATAAACACTTGTGTTGATCTTACATTTTACTGAAAAGGACATGGTATAGGTTTGGATTACGCAATTCATACACTCCCTTTCCTGGAGAGCTGAGAAACTGCATGCGTGCCTCCCCCCTCCCCTCCAGGAAGTGACGGGGGTGTATTGCGAGCAGAGAAGATTGGGTTTATGCGTGTGTAGTTTGAATGGTGGGACCGGTCCCGGAGCTGACAGGAAATCCTTAATAATCAGAGCTAAGAGTCACCTAAACACCTCCCAGATACTGGAATAAAGCACTGGGACCACTGGTATAAACACTTGTGTGGGAACGGCCATCTGGGATGTGGAAGACTGTTTAATCACAGTGGCTGAGAAATTAAATTGTGTTTTGTTTGCAATAAAGATGGAGATTAGATTTTCCTTTCCCATCAGCTCAGGGAAACACGTGTTCGAGCGCTCACAAAAACAGCAGCTGGAGTATTTTATATCGAATATGAGTTTTGTCAATCATATGTACCAAACATCACTGGGCTGAATCACATTTCAGTATTATCTTTAGTGACTTTCAATAGAAATACCAAGTCTACATTGACTGGACTCCCTGTGATTATCTCAAACTGTCAACATTGTGAATTTGTTTAGGGACAAAACAGCTACTGTTCTACAGTGCTAGAGGGGAACTACGACTTCCCTCGACACTGCCATACATTTCCCTGGTCTGCTCAGAAATATTATTTATTCTCATTTGGGTCACATGCAACTTTTTCTGAAATGAATGGAAAAATAATTAATCTAAATTAGATAAGATAGATTCATGTATCTGAGGAGCTGATGAGATCAGGAGAGATATAAAATTGAAAGAATGAAACCCTCATCCAACTAATTGAGTTTGAAAGAAGGCCTCTCCTCAGAAACATTCATCTGTTCATTCTGTGACATTGCTATCCCTACTCTAATAGATTTACATTTGGTAAAATTAATGACAGCAGTGATATTTACCGCAGAGATACAGCGCACTGTGGTCTTATTGCATCTGGGACCAAATCTATCAGTACCCACGTCTTAAATAGTGAAGAGATTCAGTGTGTTTTTGATATTCAAACTTATTTCAATGTTTTGCAGTTTCTTCACTCTGATGACTGAAAAGTAACTGGAGACAAATGAGGAATAAACCATGGTACACTTGAGAAATGTTGATATGTTGAAATTTGGTGTTTCACAAGTTACTTGTCAATCTGTGTAGAAACACAATCAATGAACAAAGATCTTCTTGGAGATAGTGTACAATCATCAGTTTCAGAAATACTTGTGCTATGTGTATAACAATAATGGATAACTCATCAAAACTTGCATGCACATTTGCACATGTAGTGTCTTCATGTTAGCTAATCCATTTTTCACTGAATTTTATTACTTGCCCAAAATAACAGGGCTTCATTGCAGCTTGCCAATGCATGTTAACATGTACAACCAGGTGGGGTTCACTTACACAGAACATATGCACTGGGTAACTTTCCACTCTGCAGGGACAATCTTCAGTTGTCTTGCTGCGGTGAGGAGAAACTGCTGGCCAGAGCCAGAGACTGTAACCGTACAACCTCTGATGTGACAAAATGAAACGAAACACACACACACACACACACACACACAAGCGTTTGTACTGCTATCTTTGTGTTGATCTTTGACATAATGCAAAGACCCCCCCCCCCAACGCACCTGCACACATGATGACTATACCACTGTCATACAATACTGATCATTGCCAAAGTGTTGGACTCTTGAACAAGTCTGAGATTAAGATTAAGTTACATATAGATTGCATGCTGCATATACATAAGTGTGTGTGTGTTGTAAAGTTGCTGTAAAAAAATCACATTGAGAATGAACTGTTAGCTCGTTCTGTATTTTGGCCCTATCATGTGACACAGTAGCTGGTAGTTAAAGTCAATTTTAAGTTTTTGGTTATCCTTGATCAGTTGTTTGTGGACAGTGGTGAGAGTGGAGGTGAATTTTGTGACCTTTGTGACAACAGAGTCATTCTTACTGGAGCCTGTAATTAATTCTTTGAAAAGGTAAAGAAATCTGAAGAGGACAAACAACTCCGCAGAGAACAAGGTCATAGACGAACTAAACTCATTTCACTTTAAAACTGATGTTATATTAATCCTGTACATCTACCAAATTCTAATTCACTTCAGCTTTATTTAATGTTTTTTTTTTCTTTTTGTTCAGGCCCATGGCCTTTGTGGAAACTCGACAGCTGAGAAGCATGACAGTGCGATGGATTCAGACAGTAAGACAATTAAAAACCTTCATCATTTGAACCTTGAACGTCCACCTTCTCCTCTCAGACTCTCACAGAGGTATGGGATATTATTCTAGTTTTTTCTCGCTGACTCTAGCTGTTGCAGTGAGAAATAAATCAAACCGGCAGCTTTAATTTTCTCCCCACTGAGGGCAGAGTCAGTGACTAATTACAGCTCAGCCACCTCAGATGGAGAGCCCTCTCAGTTGCAACTGGGCCTGACAGTTCAAACCCATGGCGAGGGATGAGCAAGGCTGAGACGTACACATTCAGAAGATATCTGTATCACTAACTACAGCTCTTTCATCAAAGATGCGGGACCTCTGACCTTTTCCATACAGAAAGTTTAAATGTATCCTCTCGCAATGGCAATAACTGATTATTAAAAAAAAACGCTGAGGTTTGCAGCTACATCCTCAGATGGGTTCAGATGGATCTTTACTGAGTTGAATGTCTTTCAAAGCACCATTGTTGTTTTTGTGCTTAGAGAGAGAAATCCATTTGAGCTCATTGTCTCAGCTTTCAGTATATTGTGTATGTTTTAGTGTGTCAACACTGATTAAATTACTAGTGTGTTTAAGTAACTACTTGGCAAAATAAATAAGAACTACATCGTCGGAAGGCCGATGATTTCCAGAGGGACCAAACATGACACTCGATGGTGAAATATCTGACAAAACAGCGACTTAATGGACCCTGCTGTGGTAATTCATCACACGATTCAGCCTTATGTCGACTGCACCTCTCACCTTGTGCGTACATGCTCTAAAGGGGAAATCAGTGAATACGTGACCTGATTGCTGTATTGACAACATTTAACTGGATTATGAAAATAAGGGCCCCGAAAAGTAGGCAGATGTCTGACATAAACAAAGCTTTCAGAAAGAAGAGGCTAAAGACAAACTAAAACAAGTCTGCTGCTAGGGGTTTATACAAAGAAGGATGTTAGGTTTTTTCTGTTTCTAGCTAGCCATCTCAGATCTAAGATAAGGTGAACACAATGACGTCAAACAGGCTATTTTAACTTGGCACATCTTGCACCTCGCGTTCATCATTACCTCCAAAATTACACACTAAAAACAGATGAAGACCACTTAAGGGGTACATATTAATATCAGAGTGCACCTTCGGTTAGGCCTTCAGTTTGCCTGTGTGGAATTCAACCAGGCCTTCATTGACTGGCCTTGACTGGAAGGCCAACGACACACACGCATGTATTTTATAAACTATAGCACAATCTCGGACACGTGCACATCTAAGGAAGAAGGCCTAAACATGCAGTACAGTATCAACAAAGAAACAGAACAGGACGGAATTTTCCATCCAAAACCCTGTAAGGTTCAGGGGCTCTGCCTGGGCCATAAACAGTTGGAGTCCGAGGTGTTTCGCCCCCAATGACAGTCTGCTTTAGTAGGGGCTCGTGTTTGTCAACCAAAGAGAGGGGGGACCAGTGGAAAATTACCAGTCCCGCACTCACTCACGCACACACGTGCACACATATACACACACACACGTGGTGGGGCAAGCTGAGAGACTACCGTGCAGCCACATATCTATCTCGCTCATTGCTTATGTGACAGCTTGCGTTTTTAATGGGTGAGGGTGCGGGGGGCATGGCTGCGTTGTCAGGACGCACCGGCCCGCAAACTACGCAACCAGTGATATTCAATGATGTGTGTTCACGACCATGCACATTTCCAAGAAAGTACCTGTGACATGTCAACTGGCCAGTAAGATGGTTGGGCCTAGTTGAGCATATACATAAATATATATGAGTGTGTGTGTGTGTGTGTTCGCGCATGCCTACTTTCAGTGTGTGTTGAACATATTTTGAAATAAAATATAAAACAAATATGTACATGTGTGCATGTCTCTGTTTAGTGTGTTTTGCTACACACAGTACACCCATGTTAATGTGTGAACTATATTGACCCATGGAGCTGTATGGAGATGTATGACTATAATAGCTTCCAAAGGTTCCCTATCCATCTGCATTTGAATCCATATATAGAGAATGAAAATGCCACAGAATCTATTGAAGAACGTGTGGCAGTGTGAAGGTCTAACCCTTCACAGCCATTGATTTGTGGGGCTTTGTGCTCACCGTGGCTTGTCTAGTTCAGTATTGTATTTATTCACAAAAGGATCTTATCAGAAATGCATTACCTGGGTTCCAAGGCAGCTCACCATCATGTGAGTGAGCAGTTTGGCAGCAAACATTGGGAAACGAGAGCACAGCACGTGGGATATGATGGCCAACGCAAAGCCTGTGGTGGGGAGAGTAAGAAACATGAGACCAATATTAATGATCTATTAAAAACTGATTTAAATGAATCAGCAGTGGTTATTTATAGTGATGTGGGAGGAAAATGTAGCATAGGAATCGTGCCAAAGGAAAAAGCAAGCAGTGGGCAGTCAGAAAGAAAACATGGAAACAAGTGAAGGTAAGTGCAGATGAGAAGACATGAGAGTGGTGTGTTTTGTACCTGAGATGCAGATAAATCCTGAGGCATAGAAGGCCTCGTTGTAGGACGCAAGAGTGGCAAACTCTGCGTAGGCTGTGTAGATGGACAAGTGGGAACAGGCACATTCCACATAGTTCCCACTCTCTTTCACAACCCTGCAGTACTGACCATCTGATGACCAACTAGAGGGGCGAGAAGAAAGAAGAAAGGACAGACAAGTGTCAGCATGATAATTAAAATGGAGTACAATAAAGACCAGGCAAATAACAAGGCAGTGAGTCCTCTGCTCTGCAAAATATTCCAGTTGCATTACTGTTATCTGTGGTTGCATTTACCTCTCAGTGATACTGTGTGACAAACTACACCGTTATAATCTTGTTTTGGATAGTGTGTAGCACCACTAAGAAATAGGTATTGATTGAGCAGCTTTTGAAAAGCAAAAACCATCCTTTAACATTTTCATTTTAACCTTCCATTCACATCAATAAAATCATACTGCAATATTGACCTTTACTTTTCAGTGACTTTGCTTCTCTCTTCACTTTTTGTTCTCTCTCCATATCAGTTCCCTCATCATTTTTGTTTTCCGGGCCATTCGGGTAGTTGCTTGGGCCAAACCAAACCTGCCAATTCTTGACATGTAACAGTGTGTTCCAGCCAAGTCCCATTCCATGCCCCAAGAATGTCCTGCAAACCGCCTCCAAGTGGGAGGACTCAAACTGTAGCAGACTGAATGTGTGGATATTAAACAGAGAGATGTGACTTCCCCCGTGGACACAGAGAGGGCTTATTCAGAGGCTGAACTTGGACTTCTGCCTTTTCTCAGCCAACTGGCCTCATTTAATAAGCACGAGGACAGAGAGGGGTGAGTAGGGGGTTACAGCAGAACATATTCAAATAGAGATGTCCAGTGACTTAGACAAATAGTCATCAGAAGAAAAAATCAGTGGGCATACATTGGGAAAAACAACCTTAGTCAGCAGAGGAGGTTGCATCATCAAGAGTAGAAATGTTGTGACGGTTGATATATATCTGAAGTTTCAACAAGCTGTCTTTGGCTCATCTAGAGGCACTGAGCATGGACCTTAATGGGTGTGTCTGTGGTGCATTACCTTGAAGTGGTCTGATTCCAGAGAAGGCACAGAGACCTGCCTGGTTTGACTTGCTGACCTGGGCTGTGGATACGATAAACCACCTCGTTCCCATCTTCTAGGGGTCGTGACCCTCTGTCCTGGATACTGGCAGAGAATACCTACACATAAACAGAGACAACAGAAGAAGAGAGTTCAGCCTAGGAGTGAACTGAAAAAAATAATGGCAAGTGTCTGTTGGGGCAACACTGCCACCTGCAGGTTTTTTAATGAAATATTATTCATCAGTGGAAAAAAATAATTTGGTAAAGTTCTTTTTCTCTTTAGAGTAAACAAGCAAATGAGCATATGAGCTTTTCTACCTTTCCATTGAGAGCAGTGGTTGTATCATTGCGGAGAAACCAGTGTTCAGTCCTAAACTCAGTGAGCTGGATTTGGCTGAGGTTGCCACAGTCAGGAGTCACGACTGCTGGTACTGCTAACAGGGTATCTGGGAGCTGGAAGAAGTCTGCATTACGGCCCCTGAATTTGTGTCCATTGATTTGTGTTGGGTACCACTGGAAGGCTGAGATGGTCATGTACGGACATGTCTCCAGGATGGTACCCCGTCTGGAGTAATCATACAAAGAAAAACATTTAATTGGAAGCATGAAACTCAAATAATATTCAAAAGGAAAAAAGGGTGTCTTGAAGTGAACATGCAATGTAGGTTAGCATTTATCTATTGAAAAGGCCAAGATGTTCAGTAGCTTAAAACTTAGGGATATCGACACTCACATCTCACACTGGCTGTGTGTGAGGAGAGAGAAAGCAAATCGCTCAGCCACCTCAGCGAGGTGGTGAAGGCCTCGGGTGTCGACTCTGCTGGGATTGGCTAAAGTGCACAGCAGGTCATAGGTCAAATTCCGACTGCTCTCCTGTAGAGGAGCCCTCTCTGCCTCTGCAAGCACCTGGCTCAGGAGAAGAAGATAGTGAGACAGTGAGAGAGGCATCAAGGACCTCTGGCATTGTGTGCATGTATCTGTCACTGGTCATCTGATCTGTATTTGAGTGAATTTCTAGGCTATGTTCCACATATCATCATGCTGTGTCAGTCTCTTTTCTGTCCTCTGTCTCTCACAAATAAAACTGCAGTGGTCTTTCCACTTCTAGTCTAGAGGCTGAGTAAGTACAATATGTAGACTCTGACAGACCAGTATGGTGACGGCAGTGCTCATGTAGAGTGACAGCTGAGACCTTTTCAAATGACAAACTAGTCCTCAGATGTGTCAGAGTAGTGCAGCAGAGGTGATGTATGGCCTTTAACAGTGCTCTGTCTGACACAGACTACTAGACTGATGCACAAGCTTCAAGTGGTGAAAAAATAAAATCACACAGGAGAGTTTCATTCATCACTGACTCATTATGGAATAAAAAATCAAATGTGAATCAATAATTTGCAAATGCAAGGTCTAGGAAATGGTGATATAATCAAACTTGTTTTTGTCAACATATCAAGAGGGAAATTTTGTTTTAGTTTTTCAGAGGAAATCATCAACAAAATATAAAATATATTCATTAATCCTACACCTTCTAGGTCCCATATCATGGTATGCTCTTGTGAAGGAGTTAAAATCTATATATCATATCACATTATGCTGTTCTAACTGCTCCTGTTTTAACCATTGTTATAGTCTATGTTTTTGTCTCTGACCCTCTTACCTTTCCTAGAGCTTCCAGCACAGCAGTCATCTGCTCACGGTTGAGAGGTGCGTTGACCTTGTTGATCAGTCCTTGCAGGACCTGGTTCAATATTGTTGGGTTAAGGGGCTGATGTAATTGTTCAAGTAAGCCCCACACAGCTTCACTTGCTGCATTTGACACCAGAGTCACATTGGCCAGCCCAAACTGAGGGTGTACTCTTGCGCCCCCTGTAGCATTATAAAGCTCCACCTGGAAGCGCTTTGGTGTGGGCAAGAAAGAGGCGAGCTCAGGTGTTAGGTAAATCTCCAGTGATGTGTTCAGTTGGCCCACATCGAAGGTTATTCTACCCTCCTGTTTAGGAAAGTCCATTCCAGCTTTAGCAGGCCGAATTATAGATGTACCCAACACGTCTTCCTGAAGAAGCTCCTGGAAGAGAAACATGTTTTGTGCTAAATGTGAGTAAAGACGAGGAGATGAAAATTATTACCAAAATGAATTATCATAACCAACATTATGTTGCTGAACACCCCCAAATGAATAAAAGTGACAACTTATTATCACATGGTTACTACCTGAAAACATAAAAAATAAATATATATATACTTGCGACCTTGACACAACCCCCATTTGATGCACGCATGCATGTCTAAGCCTATGTGTCTATGTATTGAGACAGTTGGCTTGTAAACCAAATGTTGATGATGCTTTTGATTATAATAATAATAATAGTGATAAAATAAAATACAAATATATAAAATATAAAATATATAAATGACTGTGCACGCTTTTGTTTTGCAGTCCCTCAACATGCATTAGCTCTGAGAGATGAAAGCAGATGACCTGGTCAAGTGTCTCTGTGAGGTTTTTGATTTTGTTGTGTGTACTAGGCACTCTCTCACTTTGATCTCCATTATCAAAAAGTCTGAGTGCCAGTGGATATAATGCCTCTGAGCTGGGAGTACTCCACAAATCTTTAATCATGATCCCTAAAAGAAACAGAGTGCAGCAACCAGATTTAAAAAGGTGAGGAGAGGAGGAAAAGTTGCTCTTTTTGAACACCATCAGCATCAAAAAACATGACTCTTAATTATTTTTGGAGGATTTTCTATTATTGGAGGATGGAGCAGTGGAGGATCAGTGGAAATCCATGTAAAATGACAACTAAATTCTGTTTTGTTTTTATTTATCCTCCATTTTAAAATATGTGCATAATTGAAGGACTATATCATGGAAGGCTGGTACTTTAAGTATGTATTCATCTAGAAAAAATAACATTCACGGTACAATACATTCAAGTATTGACCCAATTAAATCAGCAGGTTTCCCTGTCTGACAATAAGAACACTGAAACAGCCACATTAGGTCACTACACTGTCTTCTAAAACCTAGAAATAAATCAAATTATTCATATCAGACACTGATATACAATAGTCAGTGGTGTTATTGTTTTAGTGACTGGGGAAATATCTTATTTTAGTTTATAATTGGTTTGAATCTTCGGCCTAGGCTGACAATAAGATTTCCTAGAGCTCAGAATTACACCTGAGGCCAAATTTAAGAGAAAAATATTGCCTCCACTTGTGTTTCATCATAACAAATCAAAAAGTGGTGGGTAAACAGCAGTTCAAACAATTACAAATACCTTCTCAAGAAATTACCCATGTGCATTTCAGTGCACGTCACTATATGAATCAGTGCCCAGTTATATTTGTATGAATGTCTGTATCTTACACTCCTACTCTATATTCTTTACAAATGTATTTGCCACTTACCACGGTGCGATATTGAACAGACATGGCTGAAGCTGTGCTTGCTTGTCTGTAGACCTGGAGACTGAGCCTTGTGGTCATTGAGGTGGCAATGGGTGCTCTGTGGCCCACAGCAAAGTACACCACGCCTTGTGGGTTGTCACTTTCTGCCAAGGTGATGTTGGCAAAACGAGTAGTCTCATTAATGGTAGCTCCTGCACCAACCTGATAAATCTCCACCAAGAACCACGTCTGGTACTCTGGTTCCTATGGCAACACAGATGAGCAGCTGTGTTATTTTTTGCACTATATAAGAAATCCATTATTTAGTTCTTTGATTTTATGCTATAGGTCTTGGTGTATTTCAGGGCCGGCAAGATACCAACATCACCATGCTGTGATCTCTTACCTCATCATCCTGAACCTCCAGAGTGAGATCACATATAATAAATCCTCTCCTACACAGTGTAGCTCCTGAGGTCTGCACCAGCTGTCTGGTTAGGTTTACTCCATTGTTGACAAGAGTTTGAGCAGCCTTGCTAAAGGTTACTCTCCAGAAGACCTGCAAATCCTCAAAGGCTCTGGACAAAGAGAAAGAGAATACTAAATAGCTACAAACACATCGTCATGGCAGACACATATCAAGCTTTTTCAAGGAGACAATTTGTTATTAATCCCAGAGGGAAAAATGGTTTTATCACCTGTTTTCTTGTCTCTGTAGATGGAGGACAGCAGTTCTGTTTTCTGAATCCTCATCCAGAGTTCGGCCCACCAAAGAATTAAAACTAAATCCTATAATACCGTTATGGAAGTCACTTCCTGTTATGGACAGAGGCAAGGATAAATAATGATGAGTAAACAAAGATACCAAAATGGGAACAGGTGGAACAGGAACAGATTTTTAAGAATAGATATTTTAGTATCTTTTTGCCTTTAATTGACAGGAAATGGGGAGGCAGAGAGAGGGGGAATGACATGCAGTAAAGGGCCACGCAATGCGAGATTCAAACTGAGGCCAGCTGCAGAGAGGATTGTACTCTACACATGGGGCGCATGCTCAACCCACTGAGCTAAACCGCACCCCTGGGACTCATGTTTTTGTTAATTTATTTAATAATTTAGCTATAAATCAAGGAAAATAAAGTACATGTGCAAGTACATGAAGGCATATTGTATGCCTTCATGTACTTGTACATGTACTTTATTTTTCTTTTCTAGAACGCACTGCAAATGAAACAATTTTTCTTTTCTATCTTTTGTTTATTTTCTCACTCAAAGACCCGTTTTTTCATAATTTTACCAAGGATTGTGATCTTGGCAAAAGCTCCGAAGCCCTGGTCTGGACGGTCAGTGATCTGTGCTCCTCCCTCTGGATCACTAAGGTAGATGAAGAATACTTCCTGTCCCTCTGGCTCTGAGTCATCAAAGATTAGAAGGATAACCTCGGTCTCATTCTGCCCAGCCTGTAGGGAAACTACAGTGGATTCCAAGTGGAAGTCCTGTTGCTCCTTTGCAAGTGTCCCAACAGGCTCCAGGGTGAAGGGAAGAGGTGTGGTACTTCCATCTGGATAAAATCACACAGTAACATGAATTAAAGTGATATAGTAAACATCAAAGTAGATAACAAAATATAGCATATTGCAATAGATGAAAAAACCTGTCCAACAAAAAACACACCTCCGTATGCTTGGACCCGAACCCTGACATCCCCAGCCACACTGTCCGATCTGCGCACCCTCAGCACCACCCTCCGCTCCTGCTGGGTCTCCTCATCCCTGTCCTCTGGTACTTGGACCAGTTCAGGTCCTATACTCAAAACTCCACCAGTTGCATCACTTGCCAGAATGGTGACAGTTGCCATGCTGTGCTGAGGGTTTAGGCGAGGAGAAGCCTCTGCCCAGGCTAAGTCTGGACTAAGCACTTGGACACCTGTTAGGTTGACATGAAAGTACTCATCTGGCTCTGAAAGGGAGTCGTCAAGTATTGAAAGATGGAGTGAGGAGTTGCTTTGGCGAGACGATTCAAAGACCAAACGGCCATCTGGCACTGCAAGAAAGTCCTCTCCTGCCATTGCGCTCTGTGCTATTGTTTTATAGGACACATAGGTGGTATTACTACGAGAACCATACAGTCTCTGAACATAAAGTGTTATGGTCTGAATGTCCTCTGCGATAACTATCTGGCGGGAATCGGGGGCCAACTGGTAGATCCCTAGTGGCTCCACTTCTGCAATAGTAAAGCCCGACCTGTGAAGGGAAACAGACAAGAGAATAAGGTGGACTTCATATGCTAATGTTCAGTGTAACTTCTAGCTAAATGGAAAATTAGAAGAAGTGTTGACATAACTAACGAAAGATATTACCGAAGGAGTAATAGTCTCAATATTGATGTGTTGACTCCACCATGAGTTCAAGCACAGTTATAGATTTACCTGAGCTTGACAGCACCAGTTGCAGAAGTGCTAGAGCTGGCAGCAGTGAGGTGTATAGCATAGGAAGCTGCCTCTAATGTGTCAGCAATAGCGGTGAGAGATATGGCTTTAGTCCTCTGTCCATGGGCCAGGGTCAGTGAGCCTAAATATAAGGAAGGAGGAAATTAGCGACAGACAGAAGAGTGTGGGAATATTGTATACTCAACGACCATGTCATTATGTTCAAACAGTTTAACTCAATACAGAGAAATAGGTGAGTCTGACTGCATTACCTGAGCTTGGGGTGATAGCTCCAGCTCTGAAGCCAGGTAGAGCTTGTCCTGACGGATACCCGGATTCCCACTGCACTCTGATGTCGCCAAAAAGCCCCGTTCGTGTCACCTTTGCTTCACATGTCCCTGTTTCAACACTTGAAACCTGCAGGGCTAGGGAGGCAAAGCCAACCTGCATGACCGATATAATAAGAAAAAGAAGATTATGGGTGTTGCCATGTTGCTAACATATACACTTAAGTAGAATATTTTGTAACTTAATAAGACATGTAATTGTTGTGAGGTGTCTTTTGTAGCTCTTATACAAGGCCAGTCGTGTAACTTCATTTTTAGCACATGGATAATTTCGATTATCCATTCGACCACAACTCACCTCTGAACTGGCAGCTTCCTCAGGCACAGTGACCGTAGCAACACTGACTTCATGAAGAAGGCGAGGCAGTGAACCAAGGATGGGACTGATGAGTCTGACATCAGTGAGCTCCACTCTGAAGCTTTCACGCAAGGACAAAAAAACCTACAGAACGAAAAGCAGGAAAACAAAGAGGAGAACAGGAATGAGCATTTCAAAACAGTATAACCTATGGAATCTTACAAAAGGTTCCTCTGTCATCATTTATGTAAGTATTGATTTGTCTCTGTACTATCTGTACTGGAGTCAGTAAGCTTTCACTTCCTTACCTGGCTACTGATGGGCACAGTAAGAGTACTGAAAGTCTGTCCCTCTACCAGGGACAGTCTTCCTTGAGCTTTTCCTCCCAGTATCTCGTCGATGTCCATCACTTCATCTATCCCTCCACTGATCCTGTAGCCCACACTGGCATTCCCGAACAGCCCAGCAAGTCGTGTAACATTCATAACCAGAGCCCTGGTGACCTCTAACCCTGACCCCACTACCACAATAGACTGTTGGTCAGGGTTCAGGGAAAACACACCGTGGGGCTCATCATTTGCACGCACCCTAAAGGTGACAGAATAGGAAGGATTAATGTCAAGTTGATTCGATCATTGATTTTTTTTTACCTGGAAGTTTACTGTATGTTATTGACTTAAAGAGGACACACCTGATGTTAGCTGTGATTAGCTTTGAGTTGGCATCCAGAGTAGCACCACCCTCTACAGCTGTGAGCCGGACACTGTAGAGCTCCTCCAGCTCTGGAACTGTATCAGGCATCAAGCTGAGGACAATTTCTGCCTCCCTGTGGCCCTCCAGAATATCCACTGAACCAGCTATAGCCAGGAAGTCACCTGCTATGTCTGAGTCGCTCTGTATCTGCCAGTGCACCTAAAGTGATAATATGATTGTGTTTACACTCCAACAGTGACAACAAAGAATTCAATTCAGCTAGTTTGAACACATATAGTGGATATAATTCATTAAAATGATACATGATGAATAATGATGTAAACTTACTGTGATGTTCCCCATGACACCCTCTCTGCGTGTAATAAACAACGAAATGTTGAGTGGGCCCTCTGCTTCTGTGGATTCATTGTAGATACGGTCTTGAAGGGCATCTGCAGTAAACTGGACTATACCATTGGGGTCACCAAACTTCTCTATCTGGGAGAACAAAAGTACAGTGAATAGGGTGCTCAGACTTGAATCAAGTTGGTTTCAGAAAAATATTGTAACAATCTGTATTCAATTACTTTAAATGAGTCAACGTGGAGAAATCATCTTTGCAGTCATGACAACATTAGTTACCTTCAGTGTTATGGATCCAGCCTGAGGATCAACATCCATCTCTCCAGATATGATGCTGAGCTCTATAATAAATGTCTCCTCCACCTCCACCTCTCCATGGGGAAGAATCCGCAGCTCTATGGTGCGTGTTCCCGCTTCTCCATCCTTGAAGAAGAAGGACCCATTCACAGGCTCTCTAATGTCTGTGTTGAATGGAGAAAGGGCCTCTCTGCTGTTAGGACCACGGATGACCCAGGCAACCTGTCAGAAGAAAACCATTTTGATTTAGCAGAAATCAATGAAGAAAGTCAAAAGAAAAGCCAAAAGATGCAGTAGATACTGTTCATCGTACCGATGCATTGCCCACAAGGCCTCCTGCTCTCTCCAAGACGAGACTGAGTTTGAGAGTGGAGTTCGGGTTGACCACAGAAATTAGGCTCTCATTGATGAAACGCACTAACCCACTTGGAGAATCACTCTTGGTGATGGTTACCCTGGCAACGCGCTGAGAGCCTAGAACTGCTCCCCCTGTTGCTTCAATCAGCAAGACCTCAAATATCTCAGCATGTTCACTGTGGGAGACAATTTCAGTGTTAAATTGAAACTAAACAATGTCTGCACTCATTATAGCATTCAATGTTTTTTTTAGGTCTCGGCTATTGAAGTGAGTGACCTGCTAAGTTTCTGATGATTAATCTGTCACAATATTTTCTCAACAGTTTAAATCTGTGCTTACTGTCTTTTCAAGTTGAGATGCACGGATGAAGCTGGCACAGAAATATGTGTGGGTGATAAGTAAGATATCTTCTTCAAAGTTCATTTTTTTTTATCTCACCTGTCAAGGTCATCTATAATCGTCACATTAATGTAGCTGGTATTCTGCCCATGGGAAAACATCACTGAGCCATTATACAGGATGTAGTCAAGGTCAGGTGTTGCACTCAAGCCTCTAGAAATGAATTGTGCAGAGACTGATCCATATAAGCCCGATCTTCTCACCACTGGGATCAATATGGTGCCCACATCCTCCTCAACTGAAAGACAGAAAGCCAGGGGAAAATATATTTCAAATGTTCCATTGTAAATAATAATTTGACATAATCACTGTATTAAATGCATAGCAAATTTTCTTATCTCAACATTTCACATTACACAAGACAAAAGGCAATTGTTTCAAACTGGCTGACTTTTGACTTTTACCTGTAGTGCTGACGAAGTCCTGTCTGAACTCCAGGACACCCTCAGCATTGTCATTCTTTTGTATGACCACAGCAAGAGAAGAGATGTTGCCTATAGCTGGAGGCTGGTCTAGCTGCAGACCCGACTCTTTCACTGTGTAGTCCACAGCACTGACCACCAGAGGGAGACAGGAGAAGGAAATTTCACCGACAAGAAACCCTGACTACACATCAGCTAGATGTTTCCACTAGACCGAGGCAACTTATTCTTGTGCCTCTATCATCAGTTACAATAATAACACCCCTCTACCTGTCATTAACAAGCTCCACTTCAGTGATGTAGACAAATAACATCTCAGGTCCCTCTGGAAGACTGTCATCTTGAATTTTCAGCCTGAATTGCTGTGAGATTTGGCCAGAGGTAAAGAGTAGTCGTCCTGAAGCTGGAGTAAAGTCCACTCCACTGACTGCTGTGTCACCTGAGGTCTTGTAGGTCACCCACACACTGCCCAAACTGCCGAAGGAGCGAGTAACTGTCACATTCACCTGAGGAAAGGAAAAGAAGCTATAAAATACTAGACCTACAGTGTAACTAAATTATGGTGAGGTGACTCTTTACATAACCTCATTTCTTAATATGCCTACATGAAACAACAGATATACTCTACATATGCATCAGTCTCATTTTCATGACCTCACCATTCCCTCCTCCTCTGTTGTCACTAGCTGGTGCTGGGAGAAGGAGAAATGGCCATAGGGGTAATCACTGGCTGCCATAATAATTCTGGCATGTGTGGCTGTGGGACTTATTTCCAGTCCTGAGGTAGCAGAGGTCAGTGTAAGCTGGTACTCGCAGCGCTCCTCAGGAAGGTCATCATCCAAAACCTGAAATCATAACAGATATCACTTGGAAATCTTTCATAGAAATCCCACATACAGTGGGGTGTGTTTTGCTTTCTGTATGCAGTGCACAGATGCACGCAATATGCTGATTTAATTTCATTCCAATAAACACTCTAAAATCTACATTAATACCTTAAGAATAATGTTGGCAACAGACTGTCTGTCTCTCATAATCACAATGCCAGAGATCTCCTCAAACTCTGAAACCACAGCTGGAGTGATATTCCAATACACCTGGACCTCTCCAAAAATACCTGGTCCTCGCACAAGTCTGGGGAACACACACAAAAACAGAAGTGTTTTAAATTATAGATGTATGAACAGAAATTTAAAGCTCCTGTGTTTTCACTGTAGTCATACAGTATGAAATGTACAGTATCTCACCTGACCACAGAACTGCCATTGTAATCTCCCTGAGGTTCTCCAATAAAGATGTTCCTGGATGACTCAGCTATTCCAATAATCCCAAGGGCAGCCTTGTCTGCTCTAATAGTGATGGTGACCATGCCTGCATTACACATAACAGACCAGAGAAGGTAGGGCAGGTATGAGTATGTGACAATTGGACATTTTATCAACTGATGCACAGTACTAACCATTTAAGGGGTCGATGACAGCACCACTCCCAGCAGGAAGCAGCTGGACGGTAAAATGTTCTTCTCCTTCCAGTACAGTGTCAGTGAGGGCTCTGATCACAAATGTCTTCATAGATTCATTCTGTAAAGCATTAAAAGCGTAACAGGGTTCATGAAGACACTTGCAAAGTAGAGTGGATGAAGACATAGGATTAAAGAGTGATTATTGCTAAATATTAAGATAACAAACTGACTAAACCATTCAGTGAAAGTAAAAATCAAGATGTGGTGGGAGAGTGACATCATCTATTTCATATAGTACCTCAGTAAAAACAAGAGTTCCATTGAGAGGTGAGAGGTCATCTGCGGCCTGGTCTTCAAGCTGCCACACCAGTGTCACCGCTCCCTCACCTCCCACACTACGCAGTACTGTTAGTGTTGCCACAGCAGCAGGGTCGCCCACAAACTCTGGCTCACTGACAGTAACCTTAGAGGGAATTAAAAAATATGATTACTTCTGATAGTCCAAGTGTTATCTAATGCACACTGGGTGCAGTGAGATGAAATAAAATCAGGAAATAGGGGATGAATTCCAGCATTCCAGTAATGAATTTATTAAAGACAGCCTTTGTCAGATATAAAAGGCTGCCTATAACATTATTGCTGAAAGTAAGAGTGAGTTGTTTTTTTTTAATATGACACTGAAGCGGTAAAACACTAAAAAAATCAGAGGGTCAAAGTCAAAGAAAATCATGATGATAGAGAGATTGCAGATTCACCTCCACTTCCTGAAATCCAAACCTTCCAAGAGGTGAGTCGTTGCCCGGAATACTGACATTTACAGAGGTCACTTCTCCAAGTCGAGCTCCACCAATCACAAGCAGCAAAATCACTCTGAAGGTTTCCAAAGGCTCCACTTGTTCATCATCCAAGATGGTGATAGCAACTGTGGCCTGTGTCTAAAAATAAGTATGGGGAAACACAAGTTAATACCTTGAAACTACTGAGCAGTAACCTGAGGACAGCTTTTCTTCACAACTTGATATGGTATTTAGCGCAGATTCTTTTCAAATCAGGACAATTGATCCATTTACCTGCCCATCTTGAAAAGTGATGTTTCCAGATGTGGGGCTAAAATCATTAATATCAGCGGTCACTGACTGAGCCTCCCAGTAGACGACAAGTCTTCCAGTTGTGCCACCAAGTCGCACCACTGGCAGATAGACAATGTTGTTCGGTGGTGGGAGCTCATAAGCCAAAACAGTTCCAGGGAAATCCTGGACATGATGTTCAGAAACAAAGCATAATTTAGACAAATTACCACAGTTGTTTTGAAAAGTGCTACATAAAGCTTGACTTACTTGCATATTAAATAAAATGAACCTATGCTCACCTCAGAGACATTGAACTGTAGAATCCCCCGAGGGTCATCATTCTCCTGGATGGTTACCTCTGCTACTTCCATACCGAGTCTCTTCACACTGGGTTGCCCTGCTCCCGCTGACCCACTAACTAGCTCCACACTGGTGATGTTCACCAGGAAGCTCTCTGCCATCTCTGGAATGTCATCCTTAGAAAACACACATGTACATAGTCAGTAAATAATGGAAAACAAATTTATCTGTTTATCAATGGACTAGACAAGCCATTTAAAGGTGAGTCATCTTACTGTATCAGGACTGGTAAACATGTTTAAACTTAAAGTCAAGAATGAATCAAAAGAGAAATGAAAAGACAAATTCATCTTGATGACCTGGTTGAATGGACATCAGAGTGTGAAGTTCATGATGTTGAACATGAAGGGTAAAATTGTGGCTGAGAAAACTGTTATTGCTTAGGTTGCTATCACATTTACTGATACAGTGTATGTTGGTATGAACTCAAACTGCTATGCAGAAATCAATTAAACTGTCATTCAATTTTCTAGAGTAAATTTGACAAACATCTCTATTACCCATTAGCCCACTCTTACCGGGAGGATGGTGACAGTGACAAGGGCCACAGTAGCACCATTAACCATGATGATGGTGTCATCTTTAGCAATATAGTCCTCTCCTGCAGTGGCTTGGTTGGATGGGGGCTGGTAAAGGGCTGGCCTGGTATGGTAATGGATTTCTACCTCACCTGAAGAGCCCTGCTCTCGTACTATGGAGAGAGTCACATTGACTGGAGTCCCTGTGGGTTGAAGGAGATGTACATTTACAAATGCCACAACAAATTCATACAGGTGAATAAAGAGAAAGAGAATATTTAGAGGAAAATGTGCAGTTATGCTGCTCTACTACTACTGTTCAAACTTCTTTTGGGCCAGTCTCCAATACACAGATTAAGTCATTCCAAAATTACTTCACATCCTGGAAATCATGGCTGATCTCCTTTACAGAAAACACCAAAGTGTGATTACTGTAATAGTTCATTAAGACCCCTCATCAAAAGACGGTAATTAATTTAACCACAGTAATTCTTACTCAGTGGTTCTTGTGTTAGTGTAAACTGGGAGTCCAAATGCCATCCAATCACCCCATAGGGAGAGCCATTTGGCAGGATGATCACTAGAGCTTGTGCTCGGCGCTTGTCAATGACCGCAGCCTGTTGTAGGTCCTGCAGCCCCACAGTGGTGACATCTATGAGGGCGATACTGACATTCTCTCTCAGCTCTGGGACACCATCTGCTATTACAGCCAGTGAGATGATGGCCACTGACTGGTCCTCTGAGAACGTTACCTATGAGGGAAAATAAAATTTTACATTGATAGGTTGTGATTCTGCAATTGTTTATTGGTAAGCAATTTGTTTTTTAGTGAATATTCCTTTTGTGTGATAGGTGGCTGTGGTTTACTCACCACTCCTGATGAGGGGTAAATGTCTGCCAGACTGCCACTGGCAGCCCAATGAACAGTCAGCCTGCCAAAAGTCCCTCTTCTCCTCTCAACAATGAGAGAAATTTGATTATTTTGCTCCAACTCTTCTACCTCCATGTATAGAGAATTCTGCAAAGAGTTAATGACAAATTATTTTTCAATAGCATTTGGTGTTGCTTAAAAAACAAATGATTACAAATACTGTATGGCTAAAGTGTGACACTGATTGTGACATGATGACCTTTACATGATGGCAAATGTGCAGTGTACATGTGTTATCTGATATCAAAATGTGCTGTCTGCTTACTTGAGCAAAGCCAATGACTCCATGGGCATCATCATTGGTTGGAACAAAGACAGTCACCTGACCACCAAATCCAATCTCTGCCCCACCTTTTGGATTCTTCAAGTTGACATGGAAATATTCCTGCACTTCAGGGATGTCATCATCGATAATGTTCACTGCTATCTCAAGCTCGCTGTCACCTGGTGCAAAGTGCAGCTCCCCAAAACTGAATGTGTAAAGACAAAATATATAACCTGCATGATTTAATTTATATTGTATCTCATTTCCTCTTTGCAGGATTTGCTCTCAGAACAACAACTGGCCTGTTATGACTTAAAAAATTTGAGTACCTGGGTATGAAATCTGATTGATTGGAGACAGAGACAAATTCGTAAACAGCGGAGCTATTCTCCTCAGTGGAAGCCAGAAGGGTCTTGGTGGTGTTGAGTGACGGTACAATGAGAGAGAGGAAGCTAATGGCTGGAGGGGCCCTCAGGGTCATGGCAAATAGGTTAACATCAGACCTCCAGGAGTAGAGGGATGAGCCATTTCTTCCAGCTAGCAGGGCATAAGCTATTAGGAAGAAAAGATATTTCAGAGATCTGAACATGGTGTCTGGTCAGCTGATTTTAATAGTACAACTGAAAAACAAAACTGGATAAAAATGTCTCATTTTCACAAACAAAGCAGTTGAAATTTTCACTTACTGATCCCAGATGGAGCATTGAATGGGTGAATAGAAGTAAGGCCTGTGTGAGGGATGGACTGATACAGCTGTGGTGACGGCTGCCCTGACCTCCACTGGAACACCTCACAGGATGAAGAGAAACCTAGAGAAAGATACAGACACAAAAACACACAGACTTAAGTTCTTTCACGCTAGAATAGCATGTTTATGTAAAGTAAGGACTGGTCCGACTGACACACCCAAGACACACAAATTACAACCTCTGAGTCCCTCTGTGGCTCTGCTCTGCTCCACACGGAGGCCTTTCCCATACACCCACAACAGGTCTGAACCAAGAAAATTCACCACTTTTGCAAACTCAGAGGGATTATGCCTCATCAAAACACACAGAGCATGGTATAAATATGATCTGGTCTACATTGTGAATTTTCTCTTCTCTGGTTAGACAAAAAAAGGCTGTCTGTAAGAGACATGGCTCGTATTTGTCTTTTAAATTATCACTGATATATTTATATTACCCTCTTACTGCTGCACAACTTTTTTGACAGTCCAAAGATTACAGTCCCATTGCAAAAATACAACGATCCCTTTTGCATACTGAAGACTAAGTGCACCTGACTCCCATTCAAGGCTCTCTCCTTTCGGCTCACTCCCATTTTGAATAAAGCATCTGTGAACCACAGTAAAATGAGTTCAAGACTTTTCAATTTACCAATTTTGCTTGACCCACCAGCTAAATTATTTTCAGAAAAGTGGTCAGTAATTTAAAATGTGTAAAATAAACATGGCAGTATTCATTAATTTTATGTGGTGGCAGGGCATGACAGGTTACCTTCAACAGCAATCAACAAGAGAGTGTCTTCCACTCTTGTGTTGATTGTCTCCACCTGAATGGCCCTGGCACTGAGACGGAGAGGCTGTGGATTCTGAAACCTTCCATTGGTCCACTGAAGCAGGAGACAACTGGCAGTCTGTCTATCTATGCACACGATGAGGTAGGAAACAGCTGAACGAGTGAATGGAGTCACACTAAGGATGTCCTGTTCGAAGTCAAGAGTTTGGAGGAGGATGAAGGAGCCTCCACTCCAAACAAAAATCTGCAGCATGAAAGAAACAAAGCAACAAAACATGAGTTGGGTCATGGAAGTCTTCTTGAATTAATATATTTCTTAAATGAAGAGTAATTGCCTTTTTATTTTTTAACATTATCTGGACTTTAATACTATATTGACTATTATTTTGACAATACAGTGGAAGGGTCAGTCTCACCTGGCTTGATACTAGTAAATAATCTCTGTCTTCAGTGGAGAAGTGTTTCACATCCAGAGCTTCAACACCTAAGGTTTGTTCCTTAAGAAAGAAAAAGAATCAGATTTTCTCAAATCATGTGAAAATGACACAAGACCAAGAAAAAACACAGTGTTGTGCCATGATTGTTTTTCCACTTACCAGTGTGATATTGAGGTCCCTCTGTAGTTTGAAGATGCTGAGGTTTGCCGCAGGGGAGAAGGGAGGGCCACTATGTGTGATGCCAATGTAGGTAGAACCGTTCACTGCAAACCCAACACAAGAGCTTGGGTCCTGAATCTGAACAGTCTGTAATGACCAAAACACATGGAAAGTTTAACAACATAACATCATTACACATTATTAGGCTCACTGCTAATCCAAATCCCACTGGATTTTTCTCTCAAGTATGCTGTATCTGCTTAAAGTTGAGATATCATGTGCTGGCTAAATGGCAGTACTGCTTTTGCAATACCTCTACTGGCACAAATACACCCTGCCAGCGATACAGTGTGGCCAAGGTGTGGGAGGATCCAACAGAGGGGGACCTATCCAATCTCATAGCCAGGAAGGAGAGATCTTCAGGAAGAGAGCACCAATCTGACGCGGGGCTGTCCTCAAAGCTCTGGTAGACACCCATCACTGATAGGTGACCCGCTTGAAGAATTGCAAGGAAAAAGAAAAAGGGAATCAAGGAACAACAGAAGAAAAAAGGTTGAGTTTATAAGCATTCAGGAAGCTGGAGTGACTTTGAAATGAAAAGAATTATTGGTCTCACCAGAAGCAACAGCTGTGTCTGACTGCGTCTCCCATTCCACACTGACAGCTGACTCCAGACCATTACTGCGAGACACAGTAAGGAAGACTGTGCCACCTTCTTCAGTGACCACCTCTGTGTTAGTTCTGTAGAAAAAATACAGATAAATAATACTGCATAGACAAGTATAAATTACACTGAGCACAAGTGTTTATAACATTCAAAGTGTCAGAACATTTTGGAGCAGCTCTACTGAGACCTGTTGAGTGTAGGTCCGATGCGGAACAAGCCAGAAGGAGCCAAGTTCTCCAGGACGGTAATGAAGGTTTGGAGTTGGTCACCCAGCCGTGCACCTCCTGTTGGGCTAGACAAGGTCACTGTGAAAGTTTCATTCACTTCAGGTTCAGCGTCCAGTACTGCCCAGATCTGCAGCATCTGAAAAAAAACAAAAAAACAGATGAAACTAAAAACCGCTGTTATATCACAACGTAAATGCTGTTTCAAACACAATTTTAAAGAAGTAAATGCTATAGTTTTTATTTAGCTTTTATTCACCTTGAATCTGACTCCATTCTCCAGGACCACAAACCCGTGTGTTGGCATCAAATCGCCCTCTGCTAGGCTGCCATTGGAATTAGTGATGGTAAACTGAACAGTCACGGTGCCAAACGTGCCTTCCTCTGGGTCCCGCACCACGTAAAGGGTGGCCACGCTGTCACTCAGCCCTGACACAGATGTGGGTTCTCTCAACAAGAAATGCTTGCTCGCGTTAAAGGAAATGACTCCATGTCCGTCGTCACTGGCCAGGATACTCACAGTTGCTACAAGGAAACAGAGAGATGTAGTTTAGGAAAATGAAATCATGCTAATTCTTACAAACATAAAAATATTGTAATAATGGTGCTAATGGTGCTGTAGATTACAGGTGCACAACAAAAAAAGTGTGGCTCTATGGTGTCTACCAACATATTACATTGTCCTCAGTGTAATATGGTGCTTCAAGTTGTTTTACATGGCACAACTCAGTCACTTTATACAATCAGCTGTCTTTGTGTGTGATGCTCCATTTCTTGTTGGTTGCACTGTGAAGAATGCAGTTAAGAAAACAATAGTACAACAAGCCATCCATATGTAACCTGCTGTAACTGATATAATGTAATTGTTACTTTGCCTTCATTTCAACAGGACAACAGACGGGAAAATCCAGGAGAGAGAGAAGATGATATAGCAGCAAAGGACTGCAGGTCAGATTCAAACCCATGGCCCCTGCAGCTAGAACAAAGCCTACATGGTATGCACTCAACCAGGCGAGCCACCAAGGTACTCTTGTTTTGCAATAGTGATTTGAATGCTAACAAAGTAATGTGATGGTAATTACCTCATTCTTGGAAACATTTTCAATATAAAATAAAGTTGGCTGTGTTAAAGCCTTCATTGTGTTCACTTCAATCTGTGGTTGGAGTAGAATAAGGAATATGTCTTGCTGCTATGGTTTCATACAGTTTAACTTGCCTTTCCTAATATTCAAGGTGTCCTGACGTAAGCTTTTAAAAATCCTACGTGTCCTATCTAACCTGCTAGCCAAAAAGAAACAAGTATAATGTATGACACTATAAAAGATCTCTTTTAGCTCATATGTTCTTAATTTACTTTTAAACCTCATAACTCAAATCTTTACTTCTCCTTGATAATAAATTGGACATTGTGCATTTAACTGAATGGGATCTTAAGTTCCACTGCTGGACTCGGAAATGTCAGAAACTACTATTGTTTTCTACTCTGCCCTTGTGTCTACCTGTGGTATTGATGCCCAGCTCCAGTCCAGGGGAAGGCTCAGACAGGATGAGCTGAAATCTCTCGGCTGCCTCTGGAATGGTGTCATCGATGATTGGCACCTCCACAAACTTGTGCCTTTCGCCATCAAGAAAATGCAGTATCTGTGTAGACAGAGGGGTTTTCAGTTTTAAAACTTGTTGCTGCTACATGTATGAGAAGTTTTTCATGTCATTGTTGATCCAGGAAGGCTATGTTGAGGGAGGGTGAATTTGCTTTAGATTCTGAAAAACATTTTGTCCCAATATTTTGGATAAGAGGCATGTCTTCAAGTCCAGGTGCTGTTGAATTAGCTCTTATAGGTGTGCATGCTGTACACAGCTGCCCATAAAGTTAGAATAATTTTACTTTCAGACACATTCCTCTTTATATTCCTATCATAAAGGTTAATTGTGGTTTAATTTTTACAATGTTATGTTTGGAAGAGATCAATAAAGTTTTGAGAATGTATACACTTTATCTATCAAGAATAAATCACAGTGTCACAATCATTTCATGAGAAGAGGTAAAAAAAATATTTTATTCTAACTTTATGGGCAACCGTGTATTATATGACATTTAAAATATCTACCGGTATGTGTGGGTCAGTGAATGTGTGTGTAATAGCTGACCGTTTCACTTGTATTGTAGTCCAGTCCCTGTTGAGCTTCCAGATTCTGAGCATAGAAGAAAACCGAGACATTTCCGTACGACCCCTTGTTCCTATAGGCCACTAGAGTCAGCGCCCCGATTGTTTCATTTACTTCAAACCTGGAGAGGAGAACAGAAGCTTTTAAAGCAGAGCATGTGCACATTAATATGAGAAATGTATTGTTTGTGGATGCTTTTCTTACATGGTGTTTGTCCATTCAATAACTCCTCTAATTCCATCATTAGCAGCAATGCTGACCTCAGCCACCAACCCCTGGGTGTCTGTGTAAAGGACAAATAAAAAGAGGAAAAACATGATGTCCTTTGGACTGTCAGCTGTTTATAATAACTTCAGTAAAAAGCTTAGTATCAGCAGCAGCACTAATCACCAACAGCAAGCTGTGCAAGAGGAAACTGGAGAATCTAACTTCCGTCACGGTACGTTTGAGCAAGGATTACAGCTAAGAAGCGTCTACTGTAAGTGGCTTGTGAGGCTGAGCAGCCAAGTCTTTTGAGTGGACTGATTTATGACCCCCTGAATAGTCCTCTCCCATTGACTCTATAGCCAAGACACTGGGAGGCCAACTATGGGTTTAGCTTGGCTTTTTCTCCCTTCACCACACACTGCTACTCTGCTCCCATCAAATCCCCAGGCTTCCTCAATCATGGAAAGCATCAATCTCACCATCCAAGCCACATAATGAGTGCTGCCAAAAGAGCAGCCGTATGTTTACTGTGTGTCTCCAGGCAGAGGGCCGATAGTATTCTGGGAGCCTCCAAGTGCTGCTCTGCCCGTAGTATTTTGTCTACTCATCACTTTCTAAAGTTACTCATTCATAAATTGGACAGTGGTTTGGGTTATGTAAAAGCAGAAGCAGTAACTAGCAAGCTCTTCGATGGTGGATTTTGACAGTCAGCTACAATGTTGTATTTTGATGTAGCATACAGGAATATTGTACCTCAAAATACATGACTGTTTGGGAAAAGGTTTTTTTCAATCTTAAACAAACATTAAATATATATTTTACCTGGTAATGTGCAATACACAACCTCTACTCATCAAACAAAGCAAAAGGTGAGAAATTAGAGAAAGAAAATAAAGTGATTTCATCATTTTGGTAAAATATCAGTTACAATCTATAAAAATGCATCAGAAATAACCAAACAAACAAATAGAGACAACTATGAAAAGGCAGATATTAACTTTGTAAGATGACACTGTGACGACACTACTGTTCATGACATCCAGAGATGCTGAATGAAACTCAGTAGCGTCTCTGGTGCAGACAAGCACTAAGCTGCTAAATTGCTCTTTACCTAGCTGGGGGGCAGTGGCAAGGGTTGTGATGAGTACTGCTGATGTTATGTTGACCAGGAAGAACTCCTGCAACTCTGGAATATCATCCTGATGGAATAAATTGAAATGAGAAGTCATCAACACCACATGCAAACAAGCAATCATTTGAGCAAACAAGTTTTGAGTAGATATGAAAGAATAGACAACAATGGTCTACCTCCAGTATGGTGACAGGGATGCCAACAGAAGTCTGTCCATCTTGAAGGATTACAGATCCAGTACCAGAGACAAAGTCCTGTCCGGGTTCTGCAAGAGCACCCTCTACCTGGGACAGGTCTTGTAGAGAACCTCTTATAACCTCATAGGTGATATTCACTGCTCCTATATAAACATTTTTTAATATGTTAAAAAAAACAGCAGGGAATAGATGAATGTTTTTAACATTTTGTGTTCATACTTTTCCCACTGACCTGAAGCTCCAAACTCTCTGTTGATATAGATGTATATAATTCTGTCCCGCTCCTCTGTTGACACTCTCAGCGATGATGGGGCAATGGTCAGCAGCCCATATGGCTCATCACTGGTATCCACAGTAAGCACTGCCTCCCTGCCCTGAACATCCAGGGCAGCATGGCCTGTTACCTCAACACCTGTGGAGAAGTGAGAAGAATGTTAATCTGTATAAAAACTCAGAATGTAGTTTTTTTTGAGGAATTTCATCCTCAGCAACAAAAATGCTGAGACAGAGAGAGAGAGAAAGATGCATTACCAAAAGTTTGTATGTTGGACAAGGAAACTTTGTATTCATCTTTGTCCTCTGGTGTGGCATCGTCAAGGAGTTTCAGGATTATTGTGTCATTTAGTTCTTTCTGCAGAATACACAAAATACAAAAATACACAGGGATACCAAACTACAGTTGTAACATTTAAACTGACTCCCTTTTAGTTAAAACTATAAGTCCTTGTGGCTGACACCTTCAACCACCCACACAGATATGACAACATCCAATTCCAAAGTGTCAGCAGAACCACCACACTGCAATAAATGTCCAGTGATCTCCAGCCAGTATTTACCTCAGTAAAGAAAAGTGTCCCTGAGGTTTCGGTGAAAGTCCGATGCGCAAGGGGTCCATGTATAGTCCAGTCCACAGTGACATTACCAAGACCTGGTGCCGTTCTCAACACTAATAAAGACAGCCTCTCACCTGTGACATGAAATACAACTACAGTCAGTTTTAGCCCCTAATGCAGAGCCAAGAGTAATGTTTGGCCCATTTTTTGACAATGTGTGAGTAAATTTGATGCAGTGATGGAATGAGTGGGATGGATGTTGTCCTAATACACACACACAGACTACATTTGACTTACCTGACTCTGCAGATAACCATTATTTGTGTCCAACTAAAGATTAAAGATGTTTACATTTATGGGATTCTTATGTGAACTGCTTCACTCATACTGTAGATGCCAGTGGGAGGAAGTCAAGGACTCTAACTGTACAGATTCTACTCAGGGTGACTTCATCCACTCATACATACACAATTTCCAGATAATGACAGACAACCATAGGGCCCACCTGCTGCTTCCTGCTATTACCATGAGTGCATTTCCTTACATTTTCAGTCAAACATAATTAGGAGACGTTTCTTGCTACAGGGACAGTGGAAAGGGCTTGGAAAGTAAAGTATGAGGTTATAGTGTGTGTAACCAGAGTGACAAGACAGACACATATCCTGCATGATACATAATCTAGACTGCACTTGCACTGTCAACAATACCCACCCTCTCTGGCAATCACAGAACGTGAGTCTGGATGGAATCCTACTATCCCGGCCACATTATCGTTTGCCAGTATCACTATGGTAACAGTGTCAGAGCTGGGCAGGATTCGACTTCCTCCCTCTGTGTTAACTAGACCAATCATGAGGCTCTCGTTATCCTCTGGTTCAATATCATCTCTGATTACTATCTCTATCGTCTTCTTCAGATCACCTGTAGGCAGAAAGGACAAAGTAGATGCAATATTAGTGAAGTGCTACTGCTTTAACTCTCCCCACTCTTAGATAAATTAAAGTTAACACACTGTCATACTGTCCGTTAACTGTCATGGGAAGAATGCAAGACGTAATCCAAATATTACATTTCATATTGGTGAAAATGTTGTTTTACATAACTCTAAAGAACTATGCAGATACATACTGCTATTAGTGAGTGCTCCACATACCATCAAAGACTAGAGTCCCTCCAGTCCCAGTGAAGTCAGCATCTGGTGTGGCCTTTCCCCCAACAAACCTCCACTCCACAGTGACAGTACCCAGATTTCCTCCTCTTCTCTCTATAACCAGAGGTACCACGACCATAGGCTCTTCCCGAACCTCTAGATAGAGCCCCTCATTAGTGGCATTGGGACTGAGGCTGTATATCAAAAATACACCAAATGCATCTCCATTTATCCCTATTGTCACCGTAGCTGTGTCTGGCTGGCCAATCGAGGGCAAGTTCTTCTGTGCCACAGTCAGATTAATCAGCTCTACCTTCAAACGAGAGATGGTGAAACATATTATTTGTTGTACATTTGTTGTACTCCATAAATTCTGTTGTATGTAAAACCATTAATGATGCAGCTCGATTACCTTTAAGATCTGTATGGAGAAGCTCTCACCCATTTCAGGGAATTTATCAGTCAAGATTGGGACTGTGAGGTTGGCAACACCTGAGCCATATTCCATGAAGGCACTTTGAGCTGTCACAGGGGTGTAATCACTCCCAGCCACAGCCTGGGCACTGAACAGGACAGCAGCTGAAGTGACATTCTTTAAGTAAGTCAAAACTTGAGATTTAGCGGTCAGCTGGTCAGCCCCTGAAGTCACCCAAGTGCAGGATGGTGGGGTCACCCCTGATGACAGAGAGAAGGCCTGGCAGGCCTGCTCTCTCAGACACGCAGCAGCACATGCAGCCAGGGGATCTGTCTGACCTGTGATGTTAACTGTCCTAAGGGGTGAAGTGGAGGGAATGCCTGGTTTTGGGACATCATAGTACATCAGCAGGTTCTGGCCATTGGCCTGAGCTATGCCAACAATGTCAATCTCAGATGTGCTGTAAACGATCTCCAAGCGACCAAAGTGTCCACCACTGGAATAAAAAAAAAGGGGATGATAAATGAAATACAGTGGACAGGAGAAGGTTGGTTAATGTGAGTAGGGGTATGCAGAAATTTAAACCATAATTCCAAATAAAAACAATAATTAAAGGTACCTTCTGCGAACAGTAATATTGGCTTCATAAATGCCCTGCAGTGGCTCCTGAATGCGATAAACAGACTGCTCAAAGTAGACTGTCCCATATGGGTTGTCATTGGCAGGTACTATTATGTCAACAGATGTATCAGCTCCAAGGTTTCCTCCATTACTGGCACCAGTAAGCTCCACCCTAATTGTCTTTGAAAAAACAGAGAGTAATAATAGTATATGAATACTATAATATTGATATTATAACATATTTCAAACAAGTGTCATTTTATATAATTCACAGGTTTTACTGTCTATGTTTTACCTCAGTGACTTCGGGTACATCGTCAGCTAAAATCTCAACCCGGAGCGTCTTCATGGTCTCTCCCGGAGCAAATCTCACCTCTCCCGATGTGGGTCTGATGTCTCCCACTGCTAGTTTACCATTGACAGTGGCCTGCCACTGAACTACCACTGTGCCAATAGAGCCAGCATTACGCACTATTGGCAACGTGACCTCAACAGAGTTAGATCCTGGTTCCTCTATGGTAGTTGGAGCAGCCTGGAAGACTAGGATTCAAATAAATTCAAGAGAAGAAGTTGCTCAACAGTGAGAAATATGACAAAATAATATGAAAGGAATAGACTATATCCTCGGTAATGCTAACTTACCAAAGGCACCAAAAGGGTCATCAGAAGGCAGTATGGTGATGATGGCATGTGTGAGCTCCCCCAGGAGAGCTCCTCCTGTGGTCTGGTTGATAAGCTCGATGCGAAAAGTCTCCTCCAGCTCAGGGACCATATCATCGATGACATAGACGGGCACAGATTTACTGGACTCCCCCTCTAAGAGAACGACATCACTGGAAGCTACACTGTAGTCTTCACCTATGGATTTACACACATGAGTATGTATATAGACATGGACTGTGCACATACAAATCAAACAGGGAACCATTCAAATCTGTGCTCCACAGCCAACACTTACTGACTCTGGCGGTCAAAGGCACTGCTCTGAACTTGACGGATACGTCAGCAAAAATCCCACCAACACGTGTGACATTTATAATGGGCCCAACGTAGTGCTCAGCTACACTGACAGCAGAAGCTGACAGCTGAAGTATTCCAAAAGCATCGTCGCTGGCCTCCACTGTCACCTGGGCTACAGTATCAGCCTTTGGGCCCAGTGATGGGGAATTAGAAACTGGGAGGAAAAGTAAACGGATATGTCATCAGTTTATTGTAGCATGGTTAAAATATCAATATATGCTAAATGACTTTTCAGGTAAAATCTCCCACTCAGTAGGAGTGTCAGTATCTTACTCAGCCTCTCCTGCTCTCCTTTGATGAGTTGAACACTGATCAACTTCACAAATATTGCTTCATTTCTCTCTGGATCCTCATCATCCAGGACACGCAGGGTGATGTTTGCTTCACTCTGATTGGCCAAGAAAACAACAGAATCCCGGAGGGCGACAAAATCCCTTCCTTCAGTGGCACGGCCCACACCAGGCGTCCTGTAGGGCTCTGGATCTGCTTCATTTAATGTCTCATATGTAACTCGAACCTGGACAAATTAAAATGGGAAATTATCATATAATTTGGTCCGTCTAATAAAAGTAGGCAAATGTAATTTTGAATTAGTTATGCCATCACAAATGGCTTTAATTTCTATTCTCTAAGAAGTTTGTAACTCTTGTGGGACACACCTGACCCATCAGGCCTCTTTGTCGCAGGATAGTGAGGGAGACAGTTGAGTCGCTTTCAGGAAGTGTGACAGACCTTGTCACATTAGCAAATGTAAAAACACCATAAGGATCGTCACTGGCAAGCACAGTTAGAGTAGCAGATGTCTGCTCCCCCAGACGGCCGTGGGAGACATTAACCAAGGACACTGTGAAATTCTTGTCCAACTCAGGGATGTCATCTTGAGCCACGTTGATGATTATGTTTGCCATCGTTTGACCAACACCAAAGGTGATGTTCCCTGACCTGGTGAGCAGCTCCTCCTCAGAGCTGGGATCAGAATCCCAGTACACTGTGACATTTGAGAGGTCACCAAAGGACCGCTCCACCTAAGAGAGACCATGAGAAAGTAGCATGATGATGAACAGTCCAGTCATACACTTGATTTGCTAATGCAAACACACAAAAAAACATCTATTGCCACTAGTCTGTATTCTAGATTGGGATTTCTAAATTTAAACTGACCTGCAGGACTACAGAGCTGCGTCCATCCTCAGGTTCTGTCCCATTGACGGACAGGAATTCAGGACTAAACTCAAAAACTCCATGGGCATCATCTGAAGCAGCAATGGTCACTGTGATGTGGGATGCAACTCCCAAGCTGGCTGTACACAAGATAGAAGATATGTTACTTTTTAGTGATTTATATCTAGCTGCATTTTAGTTCCATTCTAAGAGATTCACTTTGATGTAAATAAGAAATACCCAAGCTGAGAGAAGAGGGAATGGAAATGTGGCAAGCATTGTTAAGTCATTCTTGCCAGTGAATTTGATAGGATTAGCTCAATAAAAATACATACCTTCTTACCACTAAGTAAAATGATGGTAAGATCAAGACTAAAATGGCAGCTGCAAAAATATGTGGAGGTTATTCGAGAATAAGTTAAAGCAGCCAAAACAAAACACTGGGGTCTGTGACACTTGATGTCAACTCCTCTCTATGTGAAAAGCTATTTGCTTTTCCCACATCCTTCTCCTTGGGTACTTCTCAGAGGGGTCATGGTACAATGTAAATACTGCACACAATTAAACACGACATGCATGCACACCCACATACCTCCAGATGTGTGCTTGTTTATACGCACTAAAGACCAAGCTTAAAGTTACTAACTGATAAGGTGTTATGGATGATACTATGTTGATGATGATGATGGATACTATGTATAGGAAAATCTGTATGAGTATTAGAGCAACACACCAACTTCAGCCAATAATTTCACTTATATAGGTTTCAGAGGAGATCTTCCCAGCTTTTATTGGCCACACCAGTTTGACAATTCTAGTTTGACAAAACTAGCCAAAAACTTAAAACCTAAAACGAATATCAAAATATTGCCTGTCAGCACCAGCAACATCTCACATGATCCTTAATAGGACTTGACTTTGAGATATGCAGACTTGGGGAGTGAGAAATTATGTCAGCAAAGGGTTGAAGTGCTGGAGATAAGAAGCACTATGGGAAGTTAAGGAGGGGATCACTTACCATGATGGTGATAGGATGGAAGGAGGAAGTCAGAGTCACTCTCCCCACTACCACTTCCTTCACTATGCAGAAACTGATTCACTGATGGATCACACACGAGGGTCACACAAAGAGTAACACCAGGATAGAATCACACCAGTAGAGGACAGGTCAAGGGACAAATGGGAAGTAGGATAGGAAGGTAGTTATGCGGGTAGGTAGGTTTGTATGGGTAAGCACACAGGAACACAGCACACAGAACATAAAAAGAACTGTAGGGCAAAGTACAGGGTCAGTTCAGCTCTAATTAAGACAGGTAGCACAAGGTTTCTAATAAAAAAAAGAATCTCCAGGTTGACCATCATGATTTTGTGATCTAACTTCTCACCTCCTCCATCAGCATTGAACAGTTCCACCCTGAAAATCTTTTCCAGCTCAGGGGCAGGATTGTCTACGATTGTCACAGTGATGAACTTCAACCTCTCCCCTGGAAGAAAGTCTAGCATGCCATCTGAGTCCTGGCAATATCAAGAAAGAAGAATACAGTTATAAATATTTTTTTTTCTTTTAATGGGCTTATTATTCTATTCATGCATTATCGGTGTATGTGTATCAATAATATGAAATCCTTTGATGGAAACTAACCTCGTAGTCTTCAGGACTTGATGCTGTGAAGGGTGTTGTTCTGTATCCGACCGCAATCCGTCCCACAAGGCCCTGGGCCCTGACCACCGGCAGGCGGATTTGTCCATCTTCCTCATTAACGGTGATATGGGCTGGTTCTAATGCTGGAGAAATCAACCCTTCCCCTGGAGGACTGGGCTGAAACTGCAGCAGGCCTGGATCAGAGAAGGGTGAATGTTTATATTTGTGTAATAGCGAAAATTAGAATAAAGGGAACAGTGGACAATGTGTTTTTTGGCTGTTTTGGGGTATGTGAGTGAATACCATAGGGATGGTCACTGGCTGTGATGGCAATGGTGTTAACAGAGTTATTTGGATCGATGCTGGCACCACTGGAGGGGGTGGAGCCTGGCTTTCCGTCGCTGGATTCTGCAGACACTAGTGTGATCTGAAAGGACTCAGCCAGCTCTGGGAGGTTATCATTAAAGACTTGCAGGTTCAGCACCTGAGAGAAAGATGCGTATGCATTTAATTTTTCATTAAAGACTACTTACTCTTAAAACAACAGTCTACATCTTGGGCTCTGAAATATAGGTTACATTGTGTGATATGGCCATGAAGTATAACCTTAATCATCAGGTGACACCTGTTGAGTCATCAGTAAATTCACAGACAAACAACCACTAGGTGGGGCTGGTTATCAAGAAACAGCCCAAGTGGGTGCCTGTGACTGTCAAACTGGAAATATTGTATTTATTTGAAATCAATATACCACTGTGTAAATACAATGTACACTATGTACTTTGTTACTGTTATTATACCTTTTATTTTAGGGGGGAAACGTCTCACTGAAATCTCTCACCAAAATCTGTCCTCAAGATTGACATAGCAGTTGTTTTCACTCACTGGGTGACTGCGGTCTGTGTCAGCCTGGATAAACTCAGAGGGGCTTTTCCCAGCTCATACAAGGCCACTTTAATACAGGTCCAACCACTGAGCTGCTCTCACACATATACACAGTACACACACCTCAGACCGCTGTCCGGGCATGAAAAGCACAGCTCCAGTGGCATTAACAAAATCCTCATTGGCAGGTGTCTCGCTCATGTTATCCAGTTGGTTGACGGTGTAGTTGACATAAACGATGTCCAGAGATCCCCGCATACGCTCAATCACACAGGAGATAGTAGAGCCTTCTTCTGCAATCTATGAAGTCACAAGGCAATAAAAGTCAATTAATTCAGAACATTTGGAGGAAGTGGCCAGTACCGAATGCATCAAATTATACTCTCTTATTACAGTTTGTAATGCATAAATGAGCTACTCTTAGCAGCTATGTTAATGGTCCCTTCTAATTCCAGCACAGTAATAATGTGATTTAGAGAGGGGGCACCTTATACCCCTCATGCCTCTGTGTCTCGTTATCCCCATGGGGTCTAGGATTCTCTAGTTCTGATGGAATGTCATCCTCAGCTCTGCCACCTGTTGTGCTGAGAGATACCGGGAACAAGATCTCCCATTTCCAGTGCTGGAACTCCTGGTCTACTACTGCAGGAATGCCCTGACTGGCAGACCTGCTGCAGCCTCGCCAGCTGTCGCTCTACCTGAGAGGGGCCAACATGCGAGCCCACACATCCAATCCAACTAAAACCAGAGAGCATGCTGTCCCTGCAGCCAGGCATGAAGACTGATGAAATATGCAGCAGGACAGGGACTGACAAACTAATGGGTTTGCATTACTTCTGTTTCTATGACACAACTCAGTGATGGCGATGGTGCTTCTGTAGATTCAGACTTTGGGATTGTCAGTCTAGTTTATATTAAACATGTGCTGTCATAACTGCAGTGTTTGGGAGGCGCTTATGGAAATACTTAACAGCAAACATGCTCCAATTACGCCACTGGTGAAACTTACATCAGGTATGCAGGCACCGGTGAACCCAAAAAGCCCATTGGCATTATCACTCTTCATGACTCGCAGAGTGGCTGTGGGTCTGGGAAGGGGAGGCGGGCCCCACCATGCACTGCCACCAACTGTAGATAGAACACCTCCTCACCCTCCTCCTCATTATCATCCCTGACCTCCACCACGAATGACTTCTGCCTCTCTTCTTGCAGGTACCGTAAGTAACCTGAGATGTTACGTAGGTCTGTCTTGGCAGGCTGGGTGTGAAGTTCATGGATCTGGCCACGGTTCAGCTTAACACGGTACAAGCGAACATCCTGTAGAAGGCCTGTGAAGAGCTGCTGACCCTCAGGATCTGATCCAATAAACAATGAGGCCGGTTCTGGGGAAAGAAGAAATCATGTATGAAAAAAAAAAAACAATTATTCTTGATTACAATAACAAGGGATTTTTTGGGGCATTTGTTTTTCCTGGAAGACTCACATCCAAAACACACACACACACACACACACACACACACACACACACACACACACACATTTGCAGATGATGATCAATAGTTTGCATTTAGTTTTACATTTTTGAGCATATTGTGCCTTTATTGGCAGGTGTGATAAGTAAAGAGATAACAGAAAATGAGACAGTGATGGTTCCTGATACAATAGGGCCCCATGTATTGTTTTTTGTAATCACACAAACCAAATGCAATTTAATGAATTATTGATCAACTAATCTCACATTTGTCCACGTGTCTCAAAGTTGTCTTGAGATTTGGTGAGATCACAACAAGAGAATATGTGCTGTATGATTTTCACAGATTACTAAGATCATTATCATCATAATTATGACAATGAGGGTTGTACAGTCATGTTACTGTTAATGCTTGAACTAGTTTGGTTGCTATGGGTGGAGTGTATTGGGATCACAAACAGAGTCTTGATTAAGGCAACCAAGTGCGTAGATCCAGTTCTTTCTCATTACTCATTTATATGCTTAGGTTTCTTACTGCACTAAAGCTTCCTGATGTCCTACACCTATAAGTCACTTTGTATAACAACATCTTCTAAATGAGCACATGTATATGTAAATATGCTAACACGTATTGAGCCTAACGCTTCATTTGCTCTTATACTAAATGGAACAGCTGCAGGGAGTCTGCAACAGTGAGCAAGCATAAAGCCCTGACACAAAGCAACACATGTGTGGGTTGAGTTATTAGTAACAGATAATAACACATGACATGATTGATGATTATGTATATGTCTACTGTGATTGAAGTTAGCCATCAGGGTATTTCCTCTCTGGGACCATTTGGTCCAATACAGGCTACCAGCTTTGTCTCTACTAATCAGAGAGAATAGGAAGAAAAGAAGATGCCAACTGATTCCCCTTAGTGGTGGCAATATCCTGCAGTGCTGAGGCTAAGTGGTCACTCAAGCATTGCGGAGTCCCACTAGTGGTGAACAATGAGGGGGGGACTGAGGAAGGGGCATGTGTGTCTGTGTGAATGTGCAGTGGTGTGTGAGTGAGGATGTCCATGCATTCATATGTATGTGTGAAGTGTAGTCCACTTGTCTTTTCATATGTGAACGAGAAAGGAGCTTTGAAGAACCATGGTGCTGTGATGGCAACAAGCAAAAAATTTGAACTTATCACATTTTAGCCTTTTGGAAAATTTTCAACACTGTAAAATAAGAGGAAACTGTATCTACGTGATTTGACGTTCAGTTTGCAAAGCAACAAAAGAAAAGGAATGTTGGTGCAAAAACGCTGGATTATGATGTATTGATAAACGTGCATTGGTAAACCAAAATGTCATGGGGAACATGCTCAAAAGCCATCACAGCATATGCTCAACACAGACACTATGATGAACATTTTATGATCAAACAACCTCAGTTTCATCATTACATTACTACACTACTTTTAACAAAGCTCTAACTTACCATCACTGATGCCCTCTCCTTTGATGCTCTTCACTCCACCAGGAATAGGGGTCCCATCCAAGAGGAACTCAATAATCCCATCATCAACGGTTATGATGATGTGTAACCATGTATTATCCTCTACAAACCTCTCTGCGCTGGCCTGGGCCATTTGAGTATTGTTTGATCCTATTACTGTATAGTACAGCTTTACTGTGACATGAGACTCATTAGTGTGGACCTTCACTCCATAATACAAGGTCCCATTTTTGGTTCCTTTGGAGACTATGAAGCCATCTGTATCTGGTCTGGGCATTAGCCATGCAGAAAAGGTGAAGTTGCTGACAGCAGCAGGCCCATCTTCAGGCGAGATGGTCCCATAAGCTCCTTGGAGCCCAGAGAAAAACCACGTGTCTGTGGCTGAGTGGTGTCTCCTGGCATGAGGCCTGAGCTCAACCTCATCTGGGAAGGAAGCTAGAAGGAGCAGGTCATCCATCAGAGGAAGGCCCTCTGGGAAGCGGCCAGAAACAATCTCCCAGGCAACTCGCACATCACCAAAAGTACCCTGCTGTCGAAGGATGGTGAAGGAAGTGACATCAGCCATATCATCGACTGAGAGTACGTCTTCGGCTACTTCTTGGTCCAGGTTGTTGTCAGCAATGGCAAAGACGCCAAATGGGTCGTCATTGAAAGGGATGAAAACGGAGGCATTCAGCGATGTCTCAGCCAGCTGTCCACCTTCCCCTGGGTAACCACCTTAAAGAAATTACAGGCAAAGGTGAAGGTTTTTCAAAACAAAATAATATATGACATTCACCTCTATCTGGAATCTGGAAGCCATATACTGTACGTATATGCTAATCAAATTACATTTCATAATTTCATGGAAAATTTAATTTCTAAGTGAATAACAAATGTATACTGTTATCTTGAACTCACCTGAGATATTAACCAGCCTGAGGACAAAGAACTCAATGAACTCTGGAAGCTTATCTGCAATGGCCTCCAGGACAATAGGCTTGGTCTGATCCCCTGTAGTGAAGGTTATGAAACCAGATGTGTTGGTAAACTCCTGGTTTTCCTCCAGAGGAGTCACTGAGTCATTGGCAAACAGCTGCCAGAAGACTGTAACATCACCAAAATGGCCCCTGGCACGTAGGACACTGGGGGAGAGTAAAGAGAAATGAATCCTCCAATAGAATACAGTTAAACACTTTAGGTCTCGAAAATGTCCGGTTTTGACATTTTGGAAACATACAATTTGCATCAAAACAGCATGAAATGCACCACTACAGAAAAAGATATGTGACTTGAGGACCTGTTACTTACTAAAAATTGTTGGTCTTTCCCTCTTCAACTGGTTTCTCAATGGGTTCCAAGGAAAAAATCCCATTGGCATCATCACTGGCCTCAATCACCACAGTAGCTGTATGAGCGCCATACACAACCGCATCACCTGTGAAGGCAAATATATGTTCAGTCAGGACCTATATGCACTACAAGTGCACTGCAATTTATATGGATATGTGTTCAAAATTGCACAGGACAGGTAAAAGGTGTCAGGGTCCCAGTATTCGTTTGATTGACTCCTAACATGAGGGTCATTGACTTTTAACACAGTCCTTGTATAAAGGACAATCCCCTGGCATAAACCAAAGGCTAACCCTTACTCGACTCCACTCCATGTCAATCAGTAAACAGAGAGAGGCCAGTGGAGTGGCCAGTCTTTGTGCCTTAGAAAGTCTGGAGTCTGGCAATTAAGGTCCTGTTGGGGCCCAGAGGCCTTTCATTCCCATCCCCGACATACAATGCTGGGATTAGGAGAGCTTTCAGAGTTACTACAGATAATGCTAAATAACCCAGCTACTCCTTTCTGTGTATATACAACTATCATTAAGACAAGAGACATTAAGAAGGGGAGAAGGAGTGATGTTATTTTGAGATAAGGTGAGTTTGCCTGGTTCTTCTGTTATGACTGACACTGAAAAATTAGAAAAGCAACTGACTATTGGATGTTTTAGTCTTCTGGAGGAATACAGATTACACTGTTTTCATTACCTTAAGGGAGCAAAATAATTAAGACATGAGCCATCCACTATATAACCTGACATGATCTCTGACTCACAGAAGGTATCTTTAAAATATAGCACATTCAAAGAAATATACACTCACCTGTAGCGTTGTAGAGAACAATGTGGAAGGACTCATCAGTCTCTGGTGTGTTGTCATCCTCCACAGCCACAGAGATGTTCTTCATCCATTCGCCCACGTCATACACAAGCAATGTGTCATTACTCAGCATGACGAAGTCACCTGGTGATGTGTTCCCATATTCCACTCGGTACATCACTGTGGCAAAAAAGTCTGCCCGCCCTGCCCTCAGAACAGTGAAGTTGGCCACATCCCCTTCCTGAACCCGCACGGCAACAGGTTCTGAGTTGAGAGAGAGTTGGGGAGAGAAAGAGAATACGAGTAAATGGCTGCAGCTATAATATATTAAACTATCACTGTAGGCTTTCAGATGATCTATATACATATATATATATAGATATATATATATGAAAAATATGAAACCATTACCAGAGAAGAAAATGGGGTCATCATTCTTATTAATCTGCAAATTAGCATTGAGTAGGTTTCCCAGTCTTGCTCCACCTGTAGCATTTAATAGCGTGATGGTAAAATTCTCCATGTCCTCTGGGATCTTAAATAAAAAGAAAAAAGACTCAAACAAGGAGGAATATGGATGCCTGCAATTAAAAACAAAGTGATTTTAGGTCAGAATTTAGTCATTCTGTTTACCTCGTCAGGTACAGAAAACAGAGTGAGGTTTTTCAGGTACTCTCCCTCCTCAAAGGTGATGTTTCCCTGAAGGGGGCTGACATCTCCAGACAGGGCTGGCACCAGGGCCCATGAAACAGAAACCTCTCCAAAGTGACCACGGTTCCTCACTACAGGGTACATAGCTGAAAGAGAATCAGAACAGACAACAGATCATCTATTTTGATAATGTAATCTCTTGACTCTTGTGTATGAACTCCAGTAAAAGCAACACATGTACAAAAATGACACTGACGACTAAATAAATAAATTACAATAAAATGACAAAAAAATAAATTACACTATTATCTAATGGATTTCTACTTAAAATTACCACTGTGGATCTCGTTCCCTTTGCTCTCATTGATGGCCATGGTCAGTCCTGATTGGATGAACTCAATGACCCCAAAGGTGTCGTCATTCTTCCGCACCGTGATGTTGACCTCCCTGTGGTTGCCTAGGCGACTGGGTGGAGTGCTGTGGCTACTAAGTACCACAGAAAAAGTCTCGTCCAGCTGTATGCACACACACACACACACATAAAGGCTCACATGTTTTGTGAAATACACCTGTAAAAATCAAACAATAGGTAAAATGATTTGTTCAACTAAAGCTAAACACTAAACTAAAGGACCATAGAGACTTTATTTTGTAATGGGGTAAATTATTTTCATTTAACCACATCAAGTCAAAGTTGCATTGACCATCTTCTTACCTCGGGCACACCATCAGGCCTCGCCACTAATGCCACCACCACCTCTCTCTCCCCTGGTTTAAACTCCAGGATGCCTGTAGCTCCATAGAATTCAGTGCTGCCTGAAGGCATCACAGCATATCGTACCAGCTGTTTCAACAGCTGCCCCTGGGCTCTGACCACGTGCAGCTCCACAGCTTCACCCTCCTAGGTTTAAAACGTTTAAATATCATGTGAGCAGAGAGACAGCACAGAATAACATTTGGGGTTATATCTACATGATTATTTCCTTAAATTGTAGCTATAAGACTCAACGTACATGAATTAACTTTCAGTTTGACATTCTAACTTACATTAATGATCCATGGACCTCTGGAGAATGGGGAGAATTCAAAAACTCCCCCAGGGTCATCATTCTCCATAATGACAATCTCTCTGGTGGTGAAGCCAGCTTTCAGGATCTGATTCTCGACATTACTCCTAGGACACATGCACAAACAACAAACAAATATACAGTATTAGACTTTGACAGCAAATGACCACAATTTAAACAGAGCATAAAATCTATGTTGCTTTGCTAATTATTTGCCCCCTTAAAGACTGATGGTTGACATGCTTTTGATGTAAACATACAAAAGAAATAAATTTTACCTTCAGCAAATGTAAAGCAGATGAAAATTCTGAGAAGGACCTTTCTTAGACTTTGCTTTTGTTCAGCATTTGAGTCTTATAAGTTTCTACAAAACAGCTCAACATAAAATTATTCGGAATGTATTTCTTGCATTGTTAATCCCCATTCAAAACTGACTGCATATCTGCTGTTTAGACCACTTTTAATAACCATGTCAATCAACAGCATGCCCTCCTCTTTAATCCACCATGGGGGTGTGTGTATGTGTGTGTATGCTGAGAAAATTGCAGCCAAGCAAATGTCACATGACGGGTAAATTAGAGACAAAGACGTGACAGAATGAAGCACTCCACACAAACAGTCACAGCCAAGATGCTGCATGCATACAAACTCTGACATCTATAAGTCTACACAATTAAGTCTGGTTAAATTAGAGCAAGACACAGAAAGAAGATTCTCTATTTACTCCCAACACCCAAACTCTTTTGATTCTCTTTTTTCACACCATCACAGAATCCCCCACCCCATCCCAATCCCCTCATCTCCACATCAACCAAAGACCCTAGAAATCCTGAAGTAGGCCCTTGTCTGAAAAACAAAGTCCTGATTCACGCCATACAAAAGGTCCAGGTTCACCCCACTCTCCACTTACCCGAAGTACACTATAAAGCGTGCAGTCTCCACTCTGCAGGGAAGGAGTGGGAGGGAAAGGGAGATGCCGTTCTCATCAGAACATAAGACTAACAGATGAACCGACCCCCCTAACTGCCACCACAAACACATAAACATATCTCCAGAAAACCAAAGAAGTGATGGGATGAGATTGTACCCACACATACTGAATCTCCCCAGTCTTGGGTAAAATATAGGTTAGCTCTAAAAAACTTAGATAACACTTACATAATGTTTGCTCCTCACTCTTATGTTTTGGACAGAACATTAGGGTTTAATGTGCCTTTTTTAAAATAACAAATTTACAAATAACTAAATTATTGCTTGTTACGCAAACTGGCATTAACAAACTGCAGCAGTGATATTCCTACCTATCCAGAGTGAGCAGTAAGGTCTCGTTTACTTCTGGGACATTATCGGCCATGATAGTTAGGTTGATGGAGGCATCACTCTGCCCAGAGAGGAAAATGACGGAGCCATTTTGAGGCTGCAGGTCATCAGCGGTTACATCTTCCCGACTTGGTCCAATTGGCCGAAGACTCCAGAACACTACAGCCTGCCCGTCTGTCCCATCACGCCTCAGAGGGAGGCTCACCTGCACCGAAGGACAATAGGATGAAACACATATGCATACACAGTACAGTATATACACTTTCTAAAGAGAAGTTCAACTTGGCAAGAGCACTGAGGCTATGAAGTTGGTGATTAGAGGCAGTTACCTGGGAAACCCCTCTATAGGTTTAACAGTAGTGCTTAATTTATAATGTTACAGGTTTCATGATAACTGCATGATGATAATAATGTTAACAAGAGAGAGTTGTTTTATTATTTCTAGGAAGCCACGTTTCTTGCTACAGTCATGTGCTGTTTGATAAGTCAATAGAAATAAGCACCACAGATCTGACCTTACTTGCATGTAGTACTGCTGAAAACTTGGGGCATATCTTACCATGCTGGTATTGCTATCCTCTGGTTCATAAACCACCACTGTGTTGTTACTTGTAAAACCGATTTCCCCGTTTGCTATGTCAGGGGTGACAGTTAAGGTCAGGTTTAGAGGTCCTCCGAACCGTGGGCTGTTTGAAGGAATTGGGGGGTTGATATCAACCAGCTCCAGGGTATTTAACTGGGGGAAATAGAAGACATAACTCAGTTGACAAAATAATCACACAGGCGAACTAGGGGATGGATAGAAGATATGAAAAATAAAACAAGTTGCTATATTAATTGTTAAACGAGACATTAATCTTGTTGTCATTTTCTTATTTCTGAAGAAGGCTTTTTCTTGTAGATTTCTGCTTGCTTTAAAGCCAAGGTGATCTTAGCTTGAAGAGCTGGGCAAATCCCATAGCAACATGCCAGATTTGAGTGCCAATGTCAAACCATTCACACATGCAAATGAGGCACTCAAACTTTGGATGGCACTGATTTGGGCTGAAGAGCATACACACAACACAAACAGAAAGAACACCTTTCTTGGACAACCTAAAAAAAAATCATAGTGGAGAGACAAAAAATCATTTTCCCCTTCTTGTTACCTGTATTAAAAAATGAGCTCCATTTTGCAGAAAGGCATCATTCCTGATTGGCAGTACAACATGGACCATTTGCTCGTGGGTAAACACCACGTTAACGGTTCTGCTAACATTCAGAACCTGGTCAAGAGCCCTCCCGGGGTCCACTGGGCCTGCAGGAATGTATAGAGCAGTGAGGGTCACAGACACATTGCCTAGTGTGCCACCATCTCGCAGGAGGTTCAGCGAGAGAAAACGGCCCTCAGGTTGGCTCTGGATGCTTTGCTCTTTTGCAGGGTCAAACCGAAAAAGCCCATAGACGTCATCACTGTCCTGGATGTAGAACACCATCTGGGGAAAGAGAGAAGGAAGAGGCCGATTATGTTTCCTTCTGACTGACAAATGATCGAAAACACATCTGTAGTATATTTTAAAGGTTTTATATTTATGTTGATTCACACTTTATGAACTCAAATACTACCTAACAACAACATATCATGCATGGGCGGGCGGGTGTGTGTTTGCATGTGTGAGTGTGGTCGGGACAGCCAAGGGATGAGGTGCGTGTGTGTGTGAGGTGGAGATGTAAGTGGTGTAGCAGGGGGCATCTCCTTTTTTATATATTTTTATGTATCTGTGCTACATGTTTTTTAATTGTATGTATCTGTATCTCTTGAACGCCCAAGACAAATTTCTCCAATTTAGGAGACAATCAAGGCTCATATTATCTTAACAAGTAGAGTTTCCTATAATTCTGCTCCATCAAAAAAAACCATCAGTCAAATAAATGCTTGGATTGAAGTTGATCATTATGATTACTGTGATGACTCATGATTAATTGACTGACATTAGTTATATATACTAGTTTTGGAAAGGTCAGAATGTGATTTCGCAAGTTTGACACCTAAGTCTTAACTACACTGCCAATGAAGTAGCGCCAGTGGGCTGTACACAGTCTCCTGTGCTTTGAGGAGGGAGCTGACTGATCTTCAAGCTGCGAGTGGGTAATTGCAATGAAGCCCAGATTTACCATCAATTACTTTGGAGGACTTTGATGTGTATCCTGTTTTTGTGTTACTAAGAACGTATCTTGTGTCATAAGAAGAAGAAAGAAGAGGTGAGGAAAAGAGAGAGGAAAGAAAACAAGTGAGACTGAAAGTAGTAAAACAGAGCCCTGAGCTAACTTTAGAGAGGCATCCTCTTTAATTAACTGTGCTAAAACTGCTAGAGTAGTTTTCATGAGCATTTTAACTGAGGGCCATTCATTTCCCTGAAACCTACACTTGTCTGATGCTTTGCCTGGCACGTTCACCAACAGCTGATTTACAGTTCAGTGTGTGTGTCTGTGTGTGCATGCAAGTGTGTGTGTGTCATATTGCTTTTTAAAATTGATTAACTTTCCTCTGTTAAAGATGTTTATTAAATCTGCGGCTATTTTTTTCTCAGCCAGCTCATTCAGTCTGGACAGATGGCAAACAGACCCAACCTGAGATGGTTGTTCTGGTGTGCATTTGTATGTGACTGAAGCAGAGTTTGTTTGTGTCTCATCTCGTGCCTTGAACATAAACAAGACTTAGATCTGCCCACTGCCTTCACACATAGCCAAGAGGCTTGGACAAAGATGGAAGCTATAACCATACTATCCCCCACGCTCTCTACAAAAAAAAAAAAAAAAACACACAGACACCACACACAGAGTGCGCCTGCTGTTTCCGCTTTGTTTGGATTGAACCACATTAAGGGAACACCCACAGAGCAAAGTGACACACTGAGAGGTTGACTTTTGCAGAATGTGCCAAGTATGCCACCGTAGCCTACAGTAGGACGCACAAAAACACATACACATGCATAACAGACACACAACATCTGGAGGATATTTTCCCTAACAAGTGCAGCCTTATCTCTCTGTCACAAACCATTACAGCAACAGAGAACATCTACCAATAAATAAATAAATGAAAAATTAAACAAATTAATCCCAGTTTATAAATAATTTCTTTTAAACTAACCTCCATAGGTTCGTCGACCTCTGCGTTTCCAGTTACAGTATTGGGTAGGAGTTTGAGGACAAAGGCCTCTGCTTCTTCAGGCTGGTCATCTGCCACAACATTTATTGGAATCACAGCAGTCACCTGACCAGCAGCGAATCTCACTGTGCCCACATCAGGCCCCAAGTCATCTGACACTGGGGAAGGATCACTGGAGTTTCTACTGATGGACCAGTTGGCGGACACGGCACCATAGCTGCCTCCATTTCTTACAATAACGATGCCATCAAATCTGTGGGAGATAATCATGGATATAATTTTTTATATATAATTGTTTTTCATTATGACACATTAATAATTAAAATTAGAAAGTATATGCATTTCTAAATGGCTTTTTCAGTATCCATCCCCTACATATTGTATCATGTATCACCATTGTTTCCAAATTATTTGTAAATGATCCACCTCTGTGTAAGATCTTCATTGATGCTGATCGGCTGAATGACTGCACTGCTGCTGATTGACAGGACACCGTGAGGCTTATCATTGGGTTCGATGGTCACCAGCACAGCATTAGGTGATACTAGCACAGCATCTCCTTGGATGGTCTCGTCCAGCAGGACCACATGAAGAGATTCTGCAATTTCCGGCACGATGTCATCGATGATGTTGAACAGCAGGCTTGCCTTGTACACAAATGGAGGGAATGTAACGGTTCTGACAGGCTGCAAGTCGAGGAAGTCCACAGCTGGTGTGGCGCTGCCCAGTCCTTCACCACTCACCACCATGTAATCCACAGAGACCTAAAGACAGTATTGCCCAGAGTTTTGTGTAAATTAATCTTGTGCTTACTGAGCTATACATATACAATTAAAGGGATCGTAGCCCATTATTAAACAGCCAGCAGTGTATGAAAACAAGTAACTGGATTGAATGTAACCTCAGTGTCAACAGAGCCCAAGAGTGGCCCATCTTCAGTCAGTCGACCTCGGGTCACATTGAGGGCGATGACTCCAGCAGACTCTGGTACTGCCAAGATAGAGTGAGAGAACCGCAGTGGGCTGTCATTACGCCGGATTCTCAGCTGGACACTGCTGGCGTTGGGCCTGAGAAGGGCTCCTCCTGCCACGCCCGTTAGCCTAACTGAAAACACCTCATCATCCTCCGGGATCTGGTCCACAGAGAAAGAGAAGCACACTTGTTTATAAATAAATATATACTCCTTGATCTTTGGTTTTAATCATTATTCAAGTGATGACACTGCCAAAATCTGAACAGAGACAGATGGAAACTTTATCAATATGGGTGATTTAAATGTACAGTGAAGAGTCTGATTAATACCTGGTCATCCTTAATGAGGATACTGAAGTGCACTACAGCCTGTCCTACAGGGATGGTTATGTTCCCTCTGTCTGGACTGAGATCCTCAATGGCAGGGTTGGGACCTTCAGACACCTGAACCAGAGGAGACACAGTGAAGGCACACATATGATCTATGCAGTACGTGGTTTTTCATTAATCATTTTTATACTGCATGTAAATAATGGAATTATAAATCATGAAATGACATGATAATCAAATAATTACATGGTTCTATTTATAATAAAATTTCTTCAAAGTCTATTTTTAGCCAGGAGAAAAAAACATATTACATGTTCAGTATCTGATGTTGCTTCTCTCACCTGAAAATTCACAGTCACAGTCCCATATGTTCCCTTCTCTCTAATTAGGGTGAAAGGCACAAAATGGTTCCTTCTCCTGGGTTCATCAACTACAATCTCTTCAGTCTGAAGAGGGTGAGAAAGACAAAACACACAAACAGAAGCCCGGTCCCTTCAGTTTAATTAGTTTCAACAGTCAATCACTTCTAAATAGAAAGAGCCAGATTAAACAAAACATCATTTTTTCAACAGGCAGTACAAGTGAGCTGAACTGGGGAAGGAAAGGAAAGAAATGCTACATTAATTAGTACATAAAACAAAACTAACATCAGCACCTTTGCTGGGGCCAGGACCCCTTTATTGATTCTAAGTGGGCCAAATCATTGCACTGCATATGAGACCATCTGGGGGTGGTAGAACAAACAGTTCCCAACATACCACAGCTACCATGGAAACACTATAGACTCCCACTGATTAGTTAATCCAGGGAGTGCTGTGTTTTTAATTGCCCCAGGAAATAAATTCTCCCACAACTGGCATTATTGCCATTTGAACAACAGCATGTTAACATCACTGGTCTCCACTGTCATTAATATGGTCTCAAATGCAACTGGATGTTAATCGTCCATGTGCAGTTTGGTGCGGCCAGCTAACGGCTAGGATCCACTCACCCAGATTTCTTGACGGACGCAGCGCCAACGGACGCTTTGGTAGGTGGGAACACCTGTAGATAGGCGTGTTGACTGAAGAGGCACGAAAAGTGGATAAACACCACAAAGCACTGACAGACCTCCCCCGAGCTGTTATCCATCGCCCCGTTGGACAGTGTCCTTGTGTTTGACGGATTCATTTGTATAAAGTTGAATTGCGGTCAACTTTTGGATGCAGCGCAACTGCTTAAACGGCTGCGCCACCTCCCCAGACTGTTTTGTGCAGTCATCAGCAACGGTTTTACGCGTTCCAGAACAGGGATACACGTCGCGGCAAATGCAACGATCGCCAGTGGATCCCAGGCGTAACTTTTGCAATATTGGTGAGCAGACCCTTAAATAAGGGGTCACGAGTCAGACAGGTTTCCTAAACTGCAAATATCTTGACTGATTTTGTGTGCCTCCTAAATTGACAGTATCTTGTGTAAATAACCAATAACATTGAGATTTCCTTAATTTCCATTTCCTTCAATTACCTGCAAAGATAAATGTTAATGGTGGTCATAATAGTGGTTTTATACTAACTTGATGAACTGGTGCCGCCTAAAAGGCTGTAACTGATTAGACAAAATGAATTAACATGGGGAAAGAGAGGGGGGGGGGGGTCTTACTGAGTTGAAGGCAATAATTCCAAAGGCATTGTCATTGGACAGGATGGTGATGGTTGCCTTGTTTGGTGTCCCCAGTGTCACGCCATTAGAGGAACTCTGAAAAGTGGGAAGAAGTTATGCAGTTAGTTACAGTATGTACCTTATCACATCTTAACCCTCCCCCGACACTCACGCTCATGTTAAAAAAAAACAGAACGCCTCCCTTATTCACTGTCTTCACTTCATTCTTGTGTTCCCACTGAGAGGCCCTGGTGTGAAGGCACAAAGAGAGGAAGTACTGGTCTCGGCCCAGTTGATATGTCAGGTTAGCACACGGTGGGATACCTCCTTGGGACCTGTGCTGTGCTCTGTGAATTGGCACTAATACCAAACAAACTTAACATCTCTCACTGTGATTAAAAATCACACAGCAGCTCCACAGGGATTATGCTGAGTTTTTAACAACCTGTGATCTGTGCGGGGAGGGTTTTCCTTTTTCTGAACCCTGGTAAAAAAACAGACCACAGCGTTGTTATTTAGTGTAACTTTCCAACATTTCCATTAGTGAGCTTACCAATGTTTTCACAAGCATCTAATGGACCAACTCTGCTCACAACCACGATGACTGAGATCAAGTGCATGGGCTCCCACCAAATCACACAACAGTGTTCCATCAAATCAACTCTAATCAATGTGGTTCTTGATAGGGCATGGTAAAGTCCTCAGCAAAGCCACTGTAAATATGTGTGTGTGAGTGTGTATGCAAGTTAAGGTGACAGCAAACAAGGGAAAAACAAGAAAGTGCTTGGGCCTCTTGCATTCATCCCTCTATTCAAACAGGGCTTTTCCCAGCTGTAACAGAGCTTTCTTTCCATGGCTGAGCTCTTGTTGTGGTCAGCTCACAGACACAGAATCCACACGCTTTCACAAAGCCAAGTCACTGGCCAAGCCAGCAGTCTGAAAACACACATACACATACTCATGTGTGCTGAACTGCATAAACAAACTCAGCTATACACTAATCCATGCACACAAATTAGCTAATTAATGACAGCTTGCATCGACCTCATTAATATGCTACTACAAACTGTCTGATTCTGCTTCCCATTTCTGCACAGCATTGGTGGGCTGCACCTGCTCTCGTCCACCAAAGCTCTGCACTGCTGTTATATAACAAGTATTTTCATACAAATTTCTAACAAATCTCAGATAATATATTATACTGAAACAGATTTTACAGATTCAGCTGTCATGCATGGTAGATGTACTCTGATTGACCCTTCATGTCTTACTTGTTTGATCTGACACCCCTGGATGCCTCCGTAGTAGTGCACATTTATCCTCTAGACACTTCTTCAGTAAACTGATAGGGTAGCATTTGGCCAAAAGCTTTGTCTCCGCTGTAGTGTAAACAGAAGGGCTAAGTGGGCCTCATGTGGTCTTTCACTCTCAGAGCACACTAAATACAGGATTGTGCAACTGGACTAAACCAGATGTCACAGAAACATGTTGTGAAGAAAGTCACTTGAGCTGACATCTGCTCAGAGTTTTTGCTGTTTTCCAATTATACATATAAGCTGACAATCAGTGATTCACAATGACCTTTGTCTCAGGTCTTTTGGTGAGGAATAATACAGGCAGACAGCAAGACCAGGCCCCCCTAGCTCATCAATCACACTTGACAGCTAAAGGTTATATGAAACCATGGAGATAGTCTTTAGGTGTTAAGCATCCTGAGCTGTGTGATGGTAATTCTTTTGACAAGAATTTACAGTGTATACCAATTCAATATCATTTTCAAACTTCAGCATATCTTTGTCCTATGTAAAACTATACACTTTAGCAAAAGCATATCTTTGAAAACCATCTGTCCATTCTGCAAGTTTCACTGGTGCATTTGATAGTCAGCAAAAAAGTTTCAAAATGCATGACAAGATGTTCCTGCATTTTCAAATTTATTCACTTATTATATGAGACAGCGCTTTTGCCTATTATAGTTGTCAGACTCAATGGTGAACACACAACTTATATAAAATAGAAATCCACATAATGGACATGTCCATTGAAATCAGTGGGAACAGTGAATGAGAGAATGACTTTAATCTAATGTATGGTGAAGCAGCGGCTGTCAAAGTTATTTCCTTTTCACAAGTTGTCTTTTAGTGGGGAACCTCAGAGACGCACACATTTGGCCCCACCCACGCCATCCTGGAAAAGTCCTATGGAGCACACACATCAAAGGCCCTGCAGCTCAGAGCCTCCCAGGGCTTTACTATGTGACGCCCCCACTCTCTATTGCCTCGTCGCTGGGGGTTAGGGTTTAAGATGGTCAGGGGCAGAATTAGAACAGTGGGACTTTGTGGAAAAAATGCTGCCGCTCTAGAGAGGAGGGGGGAGTTGTCGCGACAAACAAGCTTTGGCACACACACATATAAACTTGAACACAATGAGTCTTTACCTGTAGTTTAAGGGTGAAGGTAAACGTCTCATCGGCTTCAGGCAAGTCATCATCTTTCACAGCAATGAAGATAGTCTTACTGGACTCAGTGGATAGCAGAAAGGCTGCAGCATTAACGGCTTCAAAGTCCCCTGTGTCGACTCCCTCTAGCTAGGAGGAATAAGCAAATATAAAATTGGATTACTCACCATTTTGCAACAGAAAATGCTTTATCATTGTAACATTTTCTGTATTTATTTGAAGATGTAAAAAGGAACGAAACAAAGAAAGGCACAAAAAGAGAATGAGACAACTTGACAACAAGATGTGGTTGAATCAGGGATGCTGCAGGTACATTATTGGTGCCTCTGACAACAAAGTACATGGGATGACTCAGGCTTGATGTGTTTGCCTGTTTAAGATTTGTCCACCGGAACATTTTTGAGATCTTGTCCCTTTCCTTCCATTCATATGGTGACTTTATCTGCTTGATCATTGGTTTCCATGTTCTTTTGTGTATGCCCATTCATTTCCTGCAAGGAGGACTGGTATTGCATTATTTCATTAACTCATGAAGCTGCCCAGGTACAATAGTTAATGTTAGAAAAAGTATGGTAAAGATCTTAAGACACACAGGAAACCCCCCAACCACATGCCACTGCATGGCCAGCTCGCCTTTCGAGATACCAACTGTGAGCAGCTGACACTGGCCCCTGTGTGGAGGACATAAAGCCAAAACCCATTCTGTGATTTCAGTTTCTTTGGATACACGAGGTGTTTGATGTTCAGTGTTCTCCCTTTCATTGAGCATTGTAATGACAGACCAGCAACAGAGCAAGGTGACTTTTTCACATGATGTAAAATGTGATTGGTTTGGATACAGACATTGGTGAATTGAAAGGTTGATGAAAACTGTTGCACAATATGTTATCAGTAATGACCTACCAGCACCAAAGCCGTCACATTGACCGGGTCTCCCACTCTCTCCACAACCAGCCGGACCACAGCTGTGCTGGTCTCGTTGACGACAAAGTGAGTCTGCCCCAAGAACCGCAGTGTGGCTGACTCAGACGCAGTGCCAGGGATGGACAGAGCCAGAATCAACCCAGCTAGCAGGAGGACAGGGAGCATTCCTATGAAAGGGAGGGGAAAGACATAATATACATACTGATAAAAAGTAAATGTCAGCAAGGGTATATGAGAAGTTTTGCAAATGAACAAAGTTACAGATAGAGAGTTTATGTGAGAGTTTTAAAGAATTGTAAAAACAAACAAAAAAAAAAATTAAAACCTACACCTCACCTCCAAGAAAATCAACTGATTTTGCAGAAAACAATAATTCAGTTTACAAAGAAAAAACTGACATAAAATCTAATTTAGAGACTTTTGTGATCATGGTTATCAAGTGTAAACATCTCTTAATCACAAAACAATCATAATGTTGGTCTATGTCTACAAATGGTGCATATGCATACATATGCTTTTTCAAATTTTATTTCATGTCCCATATTCTTTACATTACTGGACACTGCTATTTAAAAAGATATTGTGGATTAAAACTGGTGTAGTATATGGACAACACCGAGTAGCTTCATGTTCTGAAGCCTGACTTTTGAAAATGTGCAGCCGTGCTGGCTGGCAGGTTTCCGGGTCACTGTGGTCTAAGTGATTCATACTATTATTCCATAATTCCAATAGCTGTTGTCCTCATGTTGTCACAACTGTTAAAACAGTTATTGTTGAGTTTATTCCTCTTTACCACATGCATTTAGTGTTATACCAGAGTAAATAATTTCAGTATTTCATCATACAGCAGTGTCCTGTGCCATACTGCACTGCCAACACCGCTCCTTTTCTTCTCTTCTCTCACTTTCTGATGATCTTTTCCACTCTCTTGCTTCCTCCAGTCATCCTCACTTTTCCTCACAGTTTGTCTCTTCCACACCTCTCTATCCTCCACTTCTCTCCTCTCCTCTGTTCATCTCTCTTCAACTCCATCTTGCTCAGCTCTCTCATCCAGAATAATCCTGAAACTGGATGGCACTGCTGAGACAGTTGTCATGGTTAGCACAACAAAACAACACAGCATGACAAGTGGGGTGGAGCCATCTTAAAGTTAAATTGTGGCCACTGTGTCCTGCCTTTCCTTCCCAGCTGCCTCTTACCCATCCCATTCATGATCTGCACCACCAGAGCCTTGCCAAGATTAGGAACTCGTAAGGTCTTTTAAAAAAATATTTGCTCTTAATTACAAGGTTGAAAAAGAACATCAGCAGCTACGGTGGATGAAGTCATGCTGTTTGGTTCTGTTTTCATTCGCAGAAATCATTTAGGAAAGTTGGACATTGAAAATATCCCATTTTTCATATGTTCCATTACTGTTATATCAATCTGAGTTATTCTCAGTATTGGTGAGTGTTTAAATAGCAACCATCCATCAATCAGTTTGACAGCTTAGAGAGGAGAATGAGACACTGTTTAGGCATTAGAAGTCATTAGCTGACAGATATAGTCAGAGTCAGTTTACGTAGATGTGATGGATGTGTGTGACAGAGACATGTTCATTTGCGTGAATGTGTGTGTGTGTGTGTGTCACACAAATGCCACAGAGATTGCTGGGAAATCCATCAAAAAAGGATTTAGAGCTGGTGGGTAACGGGGCTGGGCAGTGCAGAACAGAGGGTGAGACTGGGGGAGAGGAGAGGTGAGTGTGTCTCTGGACAATGTGGGGCCAGGGCTGAATAAATCCTGTTATCCACCCTGTTCTCTCTCTCTCCTGGGGTTGAGAACTTCCTGATTCACTGACTGAGAGCTTGAGTAAAAAGATATAAACCCTCATTCCTTAGCGAACTCACTGACACTGCCATAGACAGTGTTGGTCAACACTAATGGGTAAACGTGAACCTGAGGGTGCATGCAGCCTGGACACCTGCATATATTCACTTGCCTGTGTAATTATATTGATTCACCACAGCTTGTAAGCTTTGCAAATAATAATAATCATCACAATCTCATCATGTACAATCATGTAGAATAGAATCTCTCACTGTCATCTCTGCTTTACGTTTTCAGAAGAAAAGCTCTAATTTCTCTCAAGATGTTTCTTCAGGAAATCTTTGTGCTTCAAAACCTCACTCCCAAACTTTCAAATGATTCCCCAACTTCACATTGACCACAATCTCTTAGATGGATGGTAGCAAGCATCCAACCCTCTAACCTCCTAACCTCCAACTCCAAAATGGAGGGGTGGTCCCTTTTGCAACCATTGACCCAGATGCTGTACTTCCTTCAAAGGATTTCCAACATAGCAGATGCTGTGTGGAGGGCACAGGTCTGTTTATAAGAGGCAAGGCAGTTTTTGTGCTGGCACCATGCATTGTGCCAACCCTGACCCCAGGGGTTACACACAGACCAAGGATCTGTCTGTCACAGCAAAAGGCAGCATGGAGTGCCTGGCGCAGACCTCTGACATTGATAAGGCTGGGAGTCAGAGTCCATGTAGAGAGGTGCAAAGAGACAGTCACTTGCGTGTGGTGCACATACACGCACACATACATACACACACGGTGTATATGTCCAAAGTGCAAGGTCTCAAAGGGCTCAGCTAGACAGCTGGGTGACAGGCCAGGACACTGGAGAGCTCTGAAATGCATGAAAACACACTGTCCATCACAAACATCCTGAGCCAAGGGAACAGAAAATGATGGCTGAGGCCAGGACTCTGGGACCTGGCGCCCTAACAAGCCACAGACAACACCACAACTGAGGAGTCTTCACATTATGAACATCCAAAACTGCTTTTATTGACTTACTCTGTGATTCCAACCTCAGTCAGCTGACTCTTCTTTTATATTGCATTACTTTACTTCACAAAGAAGCCAATAAATACGCATTACCCACTGCAATGGCTAAATATGTGATGCACATCATTATATTTATTTTATAACAGAACAATAAAGCATTGTCAAAAGTTCTCTTTAATTAGACGATCAGGCTCAAATGAAAAATAAGCTTTGGCCTGGAACAATCCTGAATCATTCTTCCCAAACAATAAGACACAAATTCCTAAGGCTGTAGTTTAAATCGGATTATTATCTAGTTAAGTCTTGACCTTGAACCTGCATTCACCATAACGGCTTTTGTCCGGTACATAATACTTCCAGTCAACTTCTCTCTTCTTCTCAGTATGCATTTAGTCATTTAGAATTATGGTTCTCTTGCACAAGCAGAGTTGTGCCTGCCAGGAAAGTTTCTTAGTGCTGGGCATTGAACTACAACTGTGTCTTTAAGTCCACTCACTTCACCGGCTGAGCTCAGATCAAAGGTAAAGGCAACAATGCATAGTTGACACACACACACACACACACACACACATGCAAACGTACACACAAATGCATTCATGGCGCATGCAGAGTATCCCAGCTACATCAGCTTGCAATTCCTCACTTCTGTCCATCTGCTGTTCTCTCTCTGTGAAACATCTTATCACTCAGTTCTTCTTGGGAGACAAACTCGTTTTCCTGTATCTCCATGATGGACAGCTCATCACCTTCTCAGCAGGTTCAAACATGATAAGAACCACAGGCAGTCACTGTGATAACACCAGGGCTGGTCAGAGGTGGTTTGACATCCTCACCTCTTCCTTGAAGCAGTCTACTAGGCTTAGCAGCCTGGTTGACACAAACTGTTGCATTGGGTCCCATTCACTCATTCACACTCACACACTCACAAAGTTACACACTCACACACACACTCACTCACTGATCTACTGGATATCCCTGTCAGAGGTGCCGGGGAGGTGTCTGGTTGCAGGGCTGCTCCTGGGGTCAGTGCACGCTTCTGGTGCCTCTAGGGTTTCTCCTGACAGTGGCCTCTGTGCCGTAATCTTTAGCATCAATTATTCACTGCAGGCATAAGACTTCACAGTCAGAGGATGATAGTAAGCGTGACAGTGCAGGATTCACGTAATTGAACATGCCATGTGACAGCCTGAGTGAGTCAGGTGACTTGTAGGTGACAAACGTTTACGTTAAATGTGTCACGTTTGACTCAGATTTTCTCTTGAACTAGAAAATATCCTGTGTCTCAGTTCTCTTTTCTTATTAAGTAGAGTATCTGGAATCCCTTCTTGCCACTGTGAGAGTTGTTTCAATGACTCAAGACTCGGCAGTGTATGCTTTAAAAGTGAAAAGCAATACTTTTGTTTTCTTTTTGGTAGAGGGTGAGTGGGATAATAGTCTATAGAGTTTTAATCAAGGGCTTTCCCATACGGCATCCCTGCCCTGAGGCTTCCCTGGTCCTGAGACGCCCTTGGTAAAAAGCATGTGGTTATATTTGGCAGTTAGTTACATGCACACACATACACATGCACACAGAACGTGATCTCCAGTTGTCTTACACTGGGAGGCCTGCATTGGGATCTCATTCATCAATCTTACAGCTCTGGTCGGTGATCTGGAGTCAGTCTGGCCACAGACAGAATGTGCTCTGTCATTAACATCAACTAATATAACAGTCTTCCTGGAATGTTTGTGTCTCCTCAGTACAAATTCACACTGAAAACCAACCACGCAAACTGACAGAGAAACAGATAAGTACACAGCAACACATGCACAGACAGATGGTGTGGTGGGCAGAGAGGCATACAGAGAGGGGTGATAATGAGCCGTCCAGTACATCAGTACGTATATGCAGAACATAAGGGATCACTACAAAACCAATTCTGTAGTGCCCTGTGGTGGGATGGCCAGGTTATTATACAGAGGTCAGACTAAATATGAAAAATGCCTACATCCACAATAACCTATTAACAATACTGTTGTGTCATTTAATGTATATCAACAATGTTGTTTCTTTTCAGAGAATGGTTGTTGTATTAGCTCAGATTATATTCATGAAACTCGGCCTATGTGTTTGGCCCAAAACCACAGTGTCTCCTTTGCTCTGTTTATTGGATTGTTTTGTGTTTGAGCTGTTCTCCGCGCTAAGCAATGCCACCAGCTGAATGTGAGACAGGGCCCTAACTCAGAAACCACCCACCGTCCATTCTCAGCCTGACGCAGCCACGGCTGCCATACCCGGTCAACTCACATAAGCCCATAATTGCACTTCACATGTAGTTTCTGCCTCTGGTATTTTTAGATCAGTGAATGTTCTCGCCATACAGAGAAGTTGGGGAAAAGAAATTAAGAAACTTAATAAGCGAGTAGAGCTAAAACATACATCATTAAATCTGACAAAAACTCTGGGCTTATTTTGGAGAGCTTTACCCGAAAAACAGAATTCTGTTTATTTTGAGGGAAAAAACTGAGAACCTACTCTTAGTCCAACAAGAAGTTGGAGACAGATTTTTTGGGAAATAAGGGTGGCAGTGGCCTGAACTGCAGCCAAATTATGCCATTTCACATAAGGGGGAACTACAAAACACTTGAATGAATACCTCTCTAAAGAAAAAAAATGCATGAGGTCAGCCTTCCAGCTATTGTCAAACGATACTTTTCAGACGAGGCATTTCTCCTTCAGGGGGCAAGAGGCTGCCAATCAAGTGTGCATTTTACTGTGAAAAAAGAAACAGAGAGAGAGGTATTGTCCGCACAGCCGTGGTCGGCTGCTCTTAAGTTGAGCCAAAGGCATCTTGCATCCCTAACTAAAAACAAGTTTTTTTTTCTTCTGCTTAGGAAACAGTTGGGAAGAAGAGATATAGAAAAAGCAAAGTGGTTCCAATTGAGTAGGAATCAGTGCATGAGCAATTTAAAGCGTCTTCCAGTTTGAGCGCTGATTAGTTTGTATGACACACAGTGATGGAGGCAGACAGAAAAGCACTTTCAGGGGATTAAACAAGGTTGTGCTCTCCACAGCCGTGTAGACCAAAGGGCTAAATTAGAAAGGGTATTACTTCATTGCATGTAACTGGTTGGGCCAGGATGAAATGCTAATTGCATTTCAAAAGAGTTCCCAAAACAGAGAGACAACCCAGAACGGGGGAGTATTTTCATTGGAGACGAAGTGGGACTTTACGATTCACTGACCAGCACACAATTTTGAGGAGCCGGCTTTTGTTCCTTTTTGTGTTTTGTGTGCATTTCTAACATTGCCACAGTTCTCTATTCTTTTGTTTCTCCCACTTTTGGCATGCCAGCCTCCTCTCCAGCAGAATCCAAACCATCCTATTCAGAGTCTCTCCTTTTCTCTCGGCCCTACTCTATCACTCCTAAACAAGGACACGCACGGCACACACATCCTTGGTACAGTAGGTGTGGGAGAGCCCTGCTTTCAGGCCTTTGCAGCACTGGAAAACTAAGGGCCAGATGGCAGGGTTGAAGGGGGAGGCAAATCCCCGAACAAGTGTGGTCAACATATCCTGATTATCATGGAGAAAATATATAACAAAAACTATTCAAAAAGCGGCTCACTGCTTACATCAAGCTGTTCTTCAGAACTTCAGAACAAGCCATTCACCAACTGATTGTTACGGAACAGTGAACGTGGGATTGAGCCGTTATGTGTATGTGGCTCCTATTGCATGATTTCCCAAGAAATGCTAATTAAACTCAGAGGTACCTTATCTTACATTCATTGACAATCTAGCATAAAACATTCTCATAAAGTTGTAGGATGTGTTTCCTGTTTCCTACCATGTAATCCTAATGTATTGTTTTACTCAAAAAGATATAAGCGTGTCTATGTATAATGACAGGCATCAAGAGAAAGTGGATGAATACATCTTTTTTTACAACAATAAACACACCCTGCCACATCTAAGCCATGCTCAGATCAACCACCCCCACCTCCTTGAGGAATTCTTCTGCCATGACCAACTACAGTACAATGAGGGAAATGAGCGATAAACAGAGAAAGACATGAAAAGAAAGAAAAGCCGAGCTGGTTTAAAGGACAGAGCAGAATTGGTAGGGGGCTGGTGACCTACATCAACAGGTTCATGTTCTAGGCACCCTGACACCTTTTTTTTCTCTCCCTCTCTTTCTCATTTTCTCTCTCACACACACATAAACACAAAGACCCCAGTGAGAGGCGAACAGAGCACTAACAAAGAAGGAAGGGTATAGGGATGGATAGTCATGATGTCCTTCCAGCGTGACCCACTCAACCTGTCTAAATTAAGACAGGAAGCAGGGGGCACTACAGGATGTGTTCCACGTGGCTCCCTCAAAAACATCGAGGCATGGGGTAAAACCCGAGGATTTATGACCAGGCAGGGGGACCCATGTATGGGTCCGTGCATTCAAGGAATGGGATTGGTGAAAAACAACCAAACACTATGTTCATTTATCAAATTAGACTGTGGAGCAGGTTTATGGAGGTTTATGGGGATAATAAGCCATTCAACTAAAAAAAAATGCATGCTTTAAACAGTTAATTTAATTTGTACAGAGTCTAGCCAAGCTAATATGAACCAGAAAGCTCCTTTACGTTTCTTTCTGTTTTGCTATCTGAGAAAAGGATGTTGCTCCGTGTCCCTCCAGCACTGATTCTCCATGCAGTTTGCGGGTTGATATGAAACATAGCTGATTTAGTTAAACCACTTAAGTTTGAAATTACATAGTTTTACAAATTTTATGCAGTGTGTGTTTGTGTGTGTGTGTTTTTAATACATGGATACTTGAAATGTATATGTACATGTTGATGAGCTAGTAGAGTACACCTGGCTGGAAGCTGACCTATGAGGCCACCGCCTTCTCTAACATCACAAGAGGACAGGGTTCAAGTTTAATGTATACCAATGAAGATGCTTTGCAGTTAACTGCCTCTACAGAGCATGAGGTATAACAATAAGTGTGTGTGTATGTGTGTGTGTGTACATGTGTGTGTACGTAGGGGTGTGCGATTATGAGAGTTGACAGCGAGGTCATGGCCGAGGGTTCACTGCAGCAACCGTACAAGAATCCTCTCACCGGGAACAATATGCGGTTGGTCAGGCCCACTAAAGAGACCTCAGGATTGTTGGCCACCGCTGTCGGCCCACCACTTTCCTGTCCCTCTGCTCCAAGGACAACAACTACTAAAACATGATACTGTCTCTTGTGCGTAAGCATGAACTGTCAAATGATTTTTGAAAACAAAGTATTAAAATCCCAGAGAACATTACAAGAGAGTTCTTTATGACTTGAATTTGTCCATTCACTAAATCTAAAGTCGACCTCACTGGGGTTGTAGACACGGCGGCAACTGACAGGATTATCCCTGTTAAGTTTTAACAACATGATGTGCATACATGACCACAGGTCCTGTATTACTAGATTACTTGGCACTGGTGCAATAGTCAGCATTCCCTAGAAAATAACAATGTACATCAGATTTTAACGCTAAAAACAATTATCTCCAGTTCTGTGAGGGCTATATAGGGCTGTTTATCGCATGTTGTTGTTTCGTCATTTTGCTGTATTTGTATTTTTTTCTTTGACCCCATCACACACTCTCATCTCCTCAATGTCTCCTTGTGGATTTGAGAGCCTTAATTATACTGTCTGCCCACAGCAGTGCTTTTTTCCCCACATTGGCCAAATATCACATAATCGAGAAGCAATACACTAAAATGACACAAAACTCTGAATGAGAGGGCTCCAAACTACCTTCTGTTTTTAAATGTCTATCTCTAAACCTCAGAAAATGAATCTAATAGAAAACAGTTTGAATTTGCAGCCATGGAAAACAGCTTAAACCCAAAAAGCACCAAAAACTCATGAGTGCATGTGCAAACATATCCAAGTTCTCCCTGTGCTTATTTTTTCCCCAATAATATTGTAGTGCATTTAAAAGACACGGGGAAACCCCTCTACCCCTCAGCTGTGTTCGCAAAAAAAATGCACAGTTAATCCATCTGTCAAAAAATGTCTTCAGACATAAGAATTTTGACTGGTGTTTAAAAAATATTAACACTTGCGATTCCTAAATCTAAATAAGCTTCCAGTGAGACGAGTGAAGTCCAAAATATAGAGGCAAGTCGGTGGTACGCATCTGGACTGTCTTACAACAAAGGATTACGAACTGCTTTGCTGTGGTACTTCTGAAGCAAATGGTGATTTGAAAGAGAAGTGGGTTAGGCGCAACATTTTATCCTCTTAAGGTGTGGAAATGAAAACCAGACCATAACTAATAAGAGGTAGTGGGCAGGTCTGCAGGTTTTCTCTTTCCACACCATAAAAAACCCAAATGCAGAACATCCACAGAGGGGAAGACAACTACAGCCCTTTGTGTTTAGTTCAGTTACAATAAAATGTGCCATATAAATAAACAAGAATGTGGTAAGATGCTCAACACATGCAACAAAACAAATGATGTTCCAATAAAACTGGTGCAGATATGTGATGTGTAGGATGTAACGTGGAGCCATTGTGCATGACAAAGAGGATATCTGCACACACAGAGCAGCTATTTCAATGTTACACACGTCCTTCGCTCCACAGATAAAGACATCCTTTGCAACTCTTGCAACCAACAGTGATCATGAGCACACAGATGTGGGCACAGCCTGTTGCAGGGTGGTGAGGTGTGTGGAGAGCTATGCACCCGTCTACTATTTCCCTCCGTCCCCACACATGTACAATATAAGTCCTCTCATCCCTGGCAAACATCAATCTCCTCCTGTCTGCAATGTGCAACACTTCAGCACCTTTAATCAATGAACAAGCTCTGTTTATGGCACTGCCCCCTTTTGTACTGTGTAGCCATTAGGGGGGGTGAGACAGAAGGGGAGAGAGGCAGGCAGTAAAACAGTTTCCGCCCAGTGAATCACATTCAGACCCTCACACACAGGCGACTGGGGGCTGACCCCTGCCAGGCAATGACATAAACACTGACAAACAAAGGGCCTGGGCTCTGAGCAAGTGAGGATCTTAGAAGATTCAAATCTACAAAAGGAGACTGACCGTGACATGCGGGTTTGTGATGATGGAAACAGACACTGAAGGTTTGAGGAGAGAAAATTGTGAGCATTTCATGGCAAGTTTTGCTGCTTCTTTGCAAACAAAGAGGGACGACTGTAATGCTCCATGTGATTGAATAATTCACCCACTTATACAAAGGTACATTTCACAAACAGTGAAGAATGAAGGCTGGCGCTGAGGAACAGCAGGTGTAAGTGCTGAATGGATACAGAAGCAGCTCCCTCCCTTCCTCCCCAGTGAGAAAAAGGATTTTCCTCTGCTGAGGCACCACAGAGGAGGCAACAAAAGAGATTTGCAATGGGACGCACCAAGATGACATCATGTCAAATCAATTACAGATAAGGTGGACGTATTCAATTATTCAAGGCACGAATAAACCCCACCTCATCAACTGGTGTAAATTATGGAGCCTGGACATCTGCGTAAAATACGCAAAGAAGCGGCAGCACAATGAGGCTACAGGCAGCACTCGTTTATTTAACAGTATCAGCACATGTGCGCAACTCAAAGTGTGCCAAGATTACTTATGGCCCGAGTAAGCCTATAGATTAGTCAACGGAGCCTTTATGAGAGGGTCTGCAGCTCACCATGTGTGGCAGTTCCCCCTGAACTGTTGTTGTATTTCAGTGGGAGAGAGAAAACCCACACAAAGCGCAGTAATCACACTGGAGATCCTGAATGTAACCATGGAAGCGTTTGTCTCCGTCCTCAATGGGCGACCATTCATTTACTGATTGCGCTGAATCAATATTTAGGCTTTTCAATTTTATTAGCTGCTCCGAGGGGGATTTTTTGGCACGGTGCAAAAAGAAATTAGCAGTGGCCAACCACTTTTAATCGTTTTCTTATAGTGTTATACAATATGTCTGCTTGAGCTGTCTGGCATAATTGATGAGGAGTATCGCTACTCATTTGTTTCCTTTATTCTCATCACTATTAATCTACCACTGGTAAAAGAGCCTCCAGTCACCAATCATTTCTGACTGACCCACTGAAATATAAATCTAAGTCGGGTGCATTGTTTATGAGACTGTAAAACCATGTGTCACAAAGAGATATCATCGCACGCTCAAGTCTTTCTGTGAAATTAATCCACTATAAAGTTTTGCTGGTCGCCACACATCACTGCCACTAGCCTACTCATAAAGACAAACAGAGGCATCTTTGACAAAAAGACATAAAATAAATCATTTCAACTCACCTGACACCTTGCTTGGCCTCTCTGTCCAAGATAAATTGCTACAATATCTTTATTGTTGTGGGTAACATCGATAAGCGCTCCCGGGGTCCTCAGCTCCTCCTCTTCTCAGACAGCAGCCAAATACTGCATCATTTTGTAGTACTTAAAAAAACAACCCTACTGTGATCAGTTATTCCTTCGGCAGTTTTGAGTTCCCGGTGAACAACATTGGATGAAGCGCGTATGTAATCTAACGGTACTGAAGCCGGGAGAAATAACAGACGGACGGACGGACGGAGCGGCTCCCCGGTCTCTTCAGGACCTTCTCCTGTCTTTACACACAGCTCCGGTCTCCTGCAGCCATGTGAGAGCTGCCACTACTGTAACACACGACTCGCTGTCCCAACAGAAAAGATTAGTTTGCACCCTTCCAGTGACTCCAGCTCGTCTCCCGGTCGATGCCTAATGAGACAAGATGTTTTAATCCCATTTGTCTCTCGAGGGTGCACAGTGTGGTGGCGGACAGCTCCACCCTGTGAGCCAAGCAGGCATAGACCCCCCGAAAAGCTGCTGTCCCTCTCTCCACCGCCGTTATCACTCCACATAAACTTTCCAGATTTGTGGAAGAGTAACATGAAATTTGACACACTTTTGTAACTTGCCCAAACACTAAGTTTTAAAGGACCACAACTGTCCACATGCCACTGAGATGTTTCTCCTTGCTGACAAATACAGTGCGTTAAATACATCCCACCTGTTACCTTGTAGGAGTGGAAATGGTAACCTATGTACACGAATAAGCACTTGATACCAGCTGTGCGTTTAAAATAGGTCAACAGGCTTTAGCTAGCTTAGTTTTACGTTTTAACTTGTGTATCAATACACGTAGACTAGCTTGTTTTTGTTTTAGCATAGTTGAACTTCTAGAAAGTAGCTTAGCACTAATATGAAGACTGATGCCCGAATATAACACTAGCTAGACATCAGCTTCTATCCAAAATCTTAGTAGTTACATCTTCTACTTCGAAAAAGTAGGGAATACATCCAGCTTAAACTTAACTTTTGGCGCCATCTTGTGATTCACAATAGGCAGTTTGGAGGCGTCAGTGATAACGTCATTACGTAGGTATTCTGTTGACGTGGCGTGAACGGTAGTAGCAGCAACAAACCAAGTAGGAGGTGAGAGCGAAGATAATCCCCTGGAAGTAGGATGGATATTATTAAGGACAACTAATTGATCGCTGTTCACTTTTTCAGGTAAAGGTGTTTGCTGATGACTTCCTCAATTCATACTATTCATCAGCTTTGATCACTGACTCATAGAACAGTTGGAACCTCGCTGGCCACCAAACACAAGTGGACGCCAGTTAGCATTAGCCTAGCCTATGCTAGCTAGCCGAACAGTGGACGTGCGCTGTACACTCCACTTCTGTCAGCGCAAGACCAATATTCATTTCAGACAGTGATTTGGTCACTTAGAGGCGAGTTGCTGAAATTACACGGTCGTTTGTTGGTGACAATGACATTGACTTCGTTTTCGTGGGGTGAGCGGAACTCCTGTATAGCGTCTGTATGTTGTGTTATACGTATTGCTGATTGCTTAGATAAGTAAAAGCTAACCTTGGCTTATAACCACCGTGACAGTGACGCTCAGCAAGCATGTCTAGTTAATGACATCCTTGTGTACTTGATAGTGGTGTGCTTATGGTCAGCACTTTGGACTGCTAGCTGATAACTTAGCTAACATTAGCGTTGGCCAGGAATGTGGCATTCGGGCGTTATGTCGTAACTAGGAGTGGATTTTACTTCTCTGGTGCCCGTGTTCAATGTTGTGATAGAAAATGACCAGATAACTTGATCTGATTAGATGTTTCAGTTGCCGAGGCAAAAATAATTTTAATGGCCCTGATGGGTAACGAACTGAAATGTTATGTAATGAGAGGACTTTGACATGAAGAAGACTGATAAGTGACGGTGGTAGTCTCTTCCAGTATATCCAGCTTAACTGTAACTTGAATTTCCAGACTGTCATATAGTACCCTACGTATAATTATCTAACTTCACTCCTCCCTACACTTTTAATTTAAGGTTTCAAAGAAAGAAATGTATGCAACGTTTTGTAAGAAGTAACTGTCAATCTACACCCACTGAGTACGTCTTACTTGATCTGTGTTGCAGCAGCCCATGATTGCTTGTATACCTTGAATCTTTCAAGCGTTCATAATTTAATTCTCAAGCCTATCTCTTCCTATACAGTGAGGAAAAAATGTCCAGCAGAAGCCAGCACTATGGGTTCCAGTCAGCCACCATGGTGCAGCCTGCCAATGGCGGTCATGCCTACCTGTTTGGAAACAATGGCTCAGAGAATGATCTGTCAGAGGAGGACGGGGAGAGCTATGAACTGCGGCCTCGTGGCAGAGAAAGGCTACGGAGGAGCACTTCCAGGGAGAGGATGGACGATATTATCTACCTGACTAGAGATATCCAAGAGGGTGACACTCTGAACAGCATTGCCCTACAGTACCATTGCTCAGTACGTCTGTGTTGACATCTGTGTCTGTATCTTTGTTTTTTGTTGGAGCTTTCCTGCAGAAACAGAAACAAATTTGGCCTTGAATGTTCATACAAACAACTCTACAGGTCCCCAAATATTTCTTGAAACTTATAACTCCTGTTTCTGTACAAAGGCAGACTCTGTTACTACTTGCTCTCTTGCATTTATTAAGACAATCCTGTATTGTTGATTAATGTAGTATTGTCAAATCACATACAGTAGTTAAGCCCAGCACAGTCTCTTGATGGACTGGTGCACCAGACTGCACACAAGGTGAAATCAAAACAACCTGCAACAAGTGCAAGTGGTTTCTCTCTCTTTGGTTTCTCTCGCTCTTTCTCTCTCACTCACACACAGTTACAAAATCTGTTTCAGAACGTTATCCAGTGCTTCAAAATCTTTTGTTTAATCCAGATTCCTCCATGCCTTCATGGGTCTGTAGAATTATGAAGTACCCTACAACAACACAGTGTGCAGAGGAGGTTTTTATTTTTATCTCATTAAAAGAATACATTGATTAATATATTTGATGTATAAAACTGAATAATTTGTCCCTGCAGTTATCCAATAGAGTATTCCCACATCAGATGTAAAATTATTTATTTCCTGATCAAAGAGAAGATTTACAAACTGAACATGTTTTCAGAGTAATTAAATGGCTCTTAAAAATTAAATACAAATGGAAATACATTGATGAATGGTTAAGATTGTGGCATCAACATATCCATGGTAGATATCTATGATAATTGATTAACTAGACTCCTAAAGGTGAACATATTTAATCTTATCCAGTGTTTGTCCCACAAACACACATTTAATTTTAAACCTGATTTTTCATGTAATATGCTGGATTGTTATTTTCATAATTCTATTGAAGGTTGCCTATAATTGATATTTTATTATATGCATTGTTAAAAGAGTGATTGTCTCACAATGCAGAATATCTACAGGACATTTACTAGCTTTTTTTTTTTTTTTTTTTGCCTGTGAGCATTTTACTAATTTCATCTATTCTGTGTTCCCTAGGTGGCAGACCTGAAACGTGCCAACAACCTCCTGACAGAGCAGGACTTCTTTGCCTTGCGCTCAGTCAAGATTCCTGTGAGGCGGTTCAGTGTCCTCACTGAGACTCACAGCACTGGTCCTCTTAAACCTGCCTCTCCCTCTGGTGCAAGGCGCCTGCCTCAGATCTCACCGGTTACCTCCCTCCCTTCTGAGTCCTCCACAGACTCTTCTTGTTCTTCCACTGATAGCGTGGAAGGATTTCTCCTGGAGAAGGACAAGGACATTGAGCGCCTGGTGAAATCCACAGGCCCGTCTCGGAACAGCCTGAATGAGGTTGTTTCCTCCTTAACACTGCAGCAGCAGCAGCCACTGTTAGCAGAAGTAGAGTATAAACCAGCACAGAGAAAGGACCCTTATTATGGGGCCGACTGGGGCATGAGATGGTGGACGGCAGTGGCCATCATGCTGGTTGTTGGTATAGTCACGCCTGTGTTTTATCTGCTGTACTATGAGGTTCTTATGAAAGCTGATGTCAGCCATCATGGCATTCCTCCAGAAGGTCAACCCCATAACGGTAATGTGGACCATTTTCCTGGAGATCACAACAATGCAGGGGCTGGACCTGGACATAATGCTGGAAATGTGGTTAATGGGAATCCCCAGAGACCCGCTGCGGACAAACCAGGAGATGCTGAACACGAAGGGCACGAGAAAACATAGCAAGGGAATATAACTTTATATATACATATAGGTTGCTAGCTCAGAGACCTAATAAAACTGAACGGATGTTCTCGTTTTGAATGATTTTATTGACTTACATCAGTGCAATCTGTCTGATTTGGGCAGTCACTTCAAAGTGGCTACAGACAATTTTATGCCATTGAGAGACTAGGAATAAGGGTGTGGCCACAATCATTCCACACGTTTGTCTACTTGTATTTATATACTTTTCAACGAGGAGTGCTGATGGCCTGGAAATGGGTCCACTTGTCTCTTTCAGATGCGTTTTCCATTTTGACAGAGAGATTTTATAATAGGCTGAACTTCCTGGAACTCATGGACAGGTTCCAGAGTTTATATAATCAGCAAGGTCAGGAGAACCGAGGAGATGTTTTTATCAGATGGTTTGCTGTATTTGCAGTAAGCTCAACACAAACTGTGTCCAAGGAGTTCATAAATAAACCAAGAGAGAAAATCTCTCACCTGTGTCTTTGTGGATGTTGTTAGAAACCTCATGCACAAAATTACTCTGATATTTACAGAGTTTGTTCCAACTATATTTTTTTGCCTGTTAGTAATTTTTCAGTGCTATCTGTTGGAAAAGTATGAATGCTGCCATTGTGTGTAATACAGAATTAATTTATTTCACCACTATTGAGCAATTGTTTTTACTTTACTTTATCAGTATTGGGAGTTGCAGTTAAATTATGTTTCAGAAACTCCTTGAGAGATTTTGTAATTTGAGCTTGCCTGAAGAAAACCGCTTTTCTCAACTATACAAAATAACCTCTAAGAGCATGGTGAGGAATATGGGAAATGCACAGTATTCCCACAATGACACTCTACTTATAATTATGTGAAACTTTAGTCTTTGTTATATAGCCCTTTTATTTTCACTGTGTTCACTTGGTATTTTATGACAAAGCATTTTGTGTTGTTGACATTATGTGCCTTTCAACCTGTGGACATTTCCTACAGGCTGGAGAATAAATACATCTATTTTGAATAAATTATTGCCAGTGTACATATAGTTTGGCTTTTCTTATTTACAGAAGTCATTAAAGGAAAACTTGCTTCTCAAGACCACAATGCAAACAGAAGTACCACTCTGCTCAACAGTATTTCCAACATATCTACAATATTCAACAAAAAGAAACAAATCATACGATGACCGTATGCTTCTACAGTGTACGCTCACTTGGGTTTGCATAGTTGAGTTACGCTGTCTCAGTATGTTGCTTCACCATCCATGTTGTCATCACTGTCTGCAGCAAAATCTTCACCATTGTCAAAATAGCTTTCTATGTAGTCATTTTCCTACACAGAAACAAAGGAAAAAGATAGAGTCAAAATAGACGGATTAGTATATATGATCAAATATACTGAACAAATTTGGCGATTGAAATTTAAGATTATCATTGGTAATCTAACCTCTTCAATATCCTCTTCATCATATTCTTCCTCTTCAACTTCCTCCTCTTCTTCCTCATTCCGTGGTTTCTTCTCAGCCTCGTCATCTGATTTTTCAGGGTTCCCATCATCTTTTTTTGCCAGTTCCTTCAAAATTGATGTTAGGATTAAATTATAACATTTGCTAGCTCAAACAGACAGGCATACATGAAGCTGGACAAACAAGTGAAGATGACCTTACATCTAATTTACTCAGCACATCATGAGTGTCTTTGCGTGGCATCTTCCCTGTTGTTTTCCTCCTTGTACCTGTTAGATTAAGCATTTAAGCATTTTGTCTCGAAACTTGTAGTTACAGACTAAAATTAATTACATATGTACCGGTAAAGGGCTTTAATATACCTGCTTTAGCACGAGGTCTTTTCTTTTGGGGCATCAGTTCTTTGGGGAAAAGGTTCCAGTCTAGAATATCAAGCAAAATATTAACTTTATTTACCATCTTTTCTACTTGTGCTTAAATCCCATGATAGTGTGTCATGCAATTACCTGGAGTCCATTCCTCATCCTCCATCTGGCTTTGCCTTAGATATCTCTCTGTGTATCTCTCCACTTCTGTTCGACGAAACAAGAGCAAGTTCTGTCTCAATACACTTAAACAAATCACTCTTACATCACAGTTGTAGTAGCTGAACCGCAAGTATAAACACCAACCACTGGGTGATACTTTGCCATGGTGATAAATCAAGTTCAATCACGTCTCCAGTTACATTATACATTTTCAAGCTCCTGGCTATTGAAATTACCGTTATTTATTTACTTTTTTTTTTTTTTTTTGGAAAGCACCAACAATATACACCTAACAACATTTAGGACATTATGAAAAAAAATTTACTGCTTGTTTTGAATGTATTTAACTCATACATTTAGCTCAGTGTTGACCAAGGGAAATCTGAAAGGCCTGTAAGGCCAGGCCATAAGAATCAAATCAAAACTGCCAGATGAGACAGCAGCTGTAATCCAATATCTCTGCCATGAATCAGTCTGTCTCCCCTTTTCCAGATATGACCCTAATAAAATGTTTCAGTTCCTAAGTGCTGCATTTTCTTTTCTCACAGCAACCAATTGTCTTGCTATAGCGTTTCTACTCGATGTCAGGTTTCTAATGCATTGCTCTCCCTCTCACCTGCTTTATTGTTGTGAGCCTTGATGTTGTGCGGCAGCCGTTGCATTGTTCCCCTCATTTCCTGTTTTAAGGCCAACATGTAGTCCTCATCCTCACCAACTTTCAGTGGAACTGGTTTGAAGTCTGTGTTCTGGCCGGGGATAGATAGTGGAGTGGAGATGTAACAGTGAGACAATTATGTTTCTTTTTTGTAGATGGATTTGTTTACCTTTGATCAACAAAATGGGCAGAGGTGGAAGCATGTTGGAAAAGTTGTGCATGTGCACTCCCTCCTCCTTTGTCAACACATCACATTTTGGTTTTAACTAAGGAGTGCAATTACATTTTTTGTTCTTAGTGAAATTGTTACACCCTGCTGGGTACGTGTGGAAACAAACAACTGCCTCAAAATACTGGGCAATTGATTGTCATGTATATTTGAGGACACTGGGTGAGATATATTGTATGATCCACATTTTAACACACTGAGGCTTCTAGAGTAACATCACTTGTGGCCAGGGACCAGTTTTGCAAACTGGCCAGACAATACTACAGCAAATGTAAAAGAAAAAAATTCTAAACATATTTTCTTATTTTCACTTATGCAAGAATAATTACATTAGCAGCTGTCAGGTCTTTTCCTGGTTCATTTTTGTGGCCCTAGCTAGCTAGATGCTAGCAAGCTAGCTATTTCAGAGGCAAAGCAGCACAGTGGGAGGCACTGACCAAGGGGTCAACACTAGTTTATGACATGGTGACAGCTGTTTTGACTGCACACAACAGAAAGGTGAGCATGACAAATAAGATTGCCCCCCCCCCCCCCCCCAGCCCCATTGTCCTATGACTTTGCTGAGGAGCCCTTAGTGTCCACTGGCCTTCTCACATGGGGCCATGGCCCACACTTTGAAAACCACTGCTGTATGATAAAAAGTCCAGTAATTCAATTTGATGAGGTGTCTCACACAAAATGAGTCTTAATATCCGAAAAAGGCAACACTGACCATGAGGGGCCTAAAATGGCCTTGATCAAAAGTTCATCTTTGCCCTTTGCCCCCCTATTTGCTGCATCATGCAGCAAATAATGTAAAGATACTTTAGCAACTGATGATCTAGGAAGACACACTACATGGCTTTAACCCAAGTTTTTTCATGCAATTACACATCACATTTCACATCTTTTTGTTATTTAAATGGATGATACAATTTTCACCTGCTTCTGTAATCTGTTGCCAAATCCTCAGAAATGCTGATGCTTAAAAATGCTTAAAAATATTTTTTGCCATTTTGCACTTGGAGTGTTTATGGGTGAATTTAATACTCTATAATGTGATATGTCAGGGTAGTATCATTTGTGTGTGAGTGAGTGAGTGAGTGAGTGAGAGAGAGAGAGAGAGAGTGAGTGAGAGAGAGACAGAGAGAGCGAGAGAGAGAGTGATTGAGAGACGGAGAGAGACAGAGAAGTCGGTACTTACTGGAAACAACGGACTGGGCCCCACCCTGGCTTCTGGCATGCTGCCCCTGCCGATGCCCAGAGCCTCAATGTTGAAGGTAAAGGCAGCCACTCCACGACCCTTGCCTGCCATGGCTGCAAGCCTCCTCTGTACCTACAGCACAGAGCCCACATGTCCTCAGTCAACGCCACTGTCACACACGTGCGGACACAACAAGTTAATGCAACGCAGCGTTGCCTTTTCTCTCACTTTGCCAACTATACAACGTTGGACAGCACTGATACAATGTCGGAAACACATTACCGTAGGCCGAAAGTTGTAATACTCACTAAGGGGCTGTTAGTAAATTGCTCCTAATGTGGAGACGTACAGTCCTGAAAGTCTATCTACTTCAGGGCTGTTCAGCGGCATTAAGCCTTTACTGAGTCTCCATGTGTCACTTATAGACTGTACATACAGCTACTCGATTTTATCTGTTGGTAGACACGTACACTAACTCCTGAAAACACCAATTTTACAGCTAAGTCTAGTGTAAACCTGTATCACTTTGCTAGCAATGGCATGCAACACTATGCTCACTCTACAGTCAGCATGTGGGAATGTGGCTTTAATTCACCCCGCCTCCGCCTGACGTCTGAGAAGGCGTGGCTTATTTTGTAGCCAATGATAGCGCGTCTTAGTCTGCCGTCACTCGTCCGTTCGCCCAATGAGCATGCTCTCCTCCTACAAGGGTGTGTCAGTGGCCCCCGTCATATTAACCTCAATGAAAACATAGCACCTCTAGCTAGAAGGCTAGTTATCACACCTCTCCGCCGCAATAGCACCTGACAGCACAATAACCACAGCAGCTTACCTCGACAAGTGCATGAACTGGGATGTCTGCAGCCGACTGGTACGCTCACAAATCGCTCGGAGACGGACTCTTCTGGATCCAGGAGAGATTCTACCAGTCAGAGAACCGAGCCAACATCTGGCTGCTCCGCGGCACACACCAGGACGTGGTCATAGACACTGGTCTGGGCTTGAGGAGCTTACCTGACTACATCGACGCGAAGGGTCTGCTCGGCAAAGACCCGCAAAGGAAGAATCCGCTGCTGGCCATCGCCACCCACGCCCACTTCGACCACTCGGGCGGTCTGCATCAGTTCCAACAGGTGGGCGTCCACAGTGCCGAGGTCGATGCCCTGGCCAACGGAGACAACTTTGAAACGGTCACCTGGCTCAGCGACAGGGAGATAGCCGAGTCTCCCAGTCCAGGATGGAGGGCAAGACACTACAAAGTGAAGGCTGTGCAGCCCACACACATACTGCAGGAGGGTAGGTAGGAGAGGCCGCTTTTGCAGATATGATTCATGATAAGCGGTTGTGGGCCTGTGATCAAACGTCAGGTCAGGAGGTCAAATGCATTTGCCTGGGAATGAGCATCATGGTCGATACCATTAGGTGATATTTACTCGCTGCACCTGGTCTCTGTAGTTTGCACATTAGGCTCCATACGGAACCCTTTCTTTCCCCACATTTTAATTTTTTAATTTTTAATTTTGCAATGAATTTGAATTACTTGCTTACACACCCACACAGACACACACACACCCTGACCCTAATGACTTATTATTGCATTAGGTGGTCTATAAAGTGGCTACAGAGACACGTTAATGATAAAGGGGTTAAAACTATTTCCGCATACGTCATCTTTACTTGCAAAGCAGCTCTATTTTAAGCCAGTGTGCCTGTGATTGATGCACTCTGCATCATCGAAGGAAAAGAAAATGCAGAATGCCCCACACTCCAGCACACCAACACCCACGTAATAAGCAGATACACATAAAATCAATCACTAATAAGTTAAACTCAAATTCTGCAACTTCATATTTAAAAAAAAAAAAAAAAAAAAAATCCAAGATAGACAGCAAAAAGTCTGCATTACACTACAATACATCACAGAATTTTGACAAAATCTGTTATTGTCTTTAGTATTCAGATAGTGTGTCATGTGGTCAACACACTTGTTCTGCTGTGTCAGAGCCACCACTGCTGCAATGCAGTTAAAATATCTCATTGCTTGGTCTCTCAGTTTCACTATTTTGTCACACAGTGCAACTCATACCCAGTGTGGACCAAATCAGTATGGTGAATATCCAACACTCTACAAATCATGGTGCCATAGGGTTACAAAAATATAATCTGATCTTGATTCCAGCTAAATAGATTATGAAAAATACAAATATTTAGTCTGCACAAGTTCCACTCTGTTGGTGTATATGAATGAATGTGAAAATATGATACCATCTCCCTCTCCTCCCGTCTAGGTGATGTCATCAACCTGGGCGACAGACAGCTGACGGTGCTCCACATGCCTGGTCACTCTCGGGGCAGCATCTGCCTCCACGACCGAGACAATAAGTTGCTCTTCAGTGGAGACGTAGTGTACGATGGTGCCATGATTGACTGGCTGCCCTACAGCCGCGTCAGTGACTACATCAGCAGCTGTGAGCGGTTGGTCGGGCTGGTCGACAGTGAACAGGTAACAATGAAAGCACTAGAAGTGGCTGAACCATTTCAGCCCTAGTTCTGCCATCTGTGATTGTCAGCTGAGCTTTGATACAAGGTATCCAGACATTTCATGGTCCTGTTTTTGACCAGAAGTTTCTTTTAAAGGGAGATATATAATTTCCCATGTAAAATAAAAGATTTACCAGCTATAAAAACGTCCTTAAATTAGTGATATGTTTATCCCTGATATCCTCCATAAATACAGATTTGTGTGTAACAATGCATGAACTGATGAAGCACACACTGTGAATCATTTGTTGAACAACTGCCATATTCATTAAACAGGTTGACCAGGTCCTCCCAGGACACTACAACACCTTTGGTGCGAAGCGGCTCCATCGGATCGCGACCACATATATCAGCAGAGCTGGAACATGCCCTGCAAAGTTCTCCACATTTGCCTGGAGTACTCTGGCTGGGGTGGCGCTGCGGGCTTCCAACCCACGGAGTGCCTGTTAATGAGAGGGGATCATGGAGCAGGAGGAAGCATAAGTGCACACAGACAAATATTTTAAAGGACATGAAAGAGGATGTGGAGGGTGAACACCCATTAATCACATGTAACAGTAACATTGTTAATTTACTTATGTTATCCAAAAGAATTCATATAGTTGCCAAACTTTGTGTAAAAATTTCCCATTGGGTTACATAAGTCAATTATCAGCATCATATGAAGCATATAATATAAAGTATTTATGAGTGTGATTCAATTGTATACTGATGATTATGTGTATGTTAGTCTCAATATTATTAGATGTATGATTTTTATATTTAAAACAGATGTGAATTTACAATAGCACAACAATGGTACAAATCTGCACTACAAACAGAAAGCAGGGAGCTTTGTGTTTTCCTCAGACACAACTGAAACACAGTCAATAAGGCCATAGTATTTCTCTATGCATATTATAATGCTCAGTGAAGACTCAGTGTCCACTACCTCCTGTGTTTGTAAGAGTGCTTTGTACTATTGACTAATCTACGGCTTTGCTATCGAAACATTGACAATAAAGCCTCTGTTCTACCTGCTTTTCTCGATGCCTCTACAACACAGACTGCTGCACCTTCAATATGGAGTTTTAGCTCCGGTTGTTCTTATAACAGACTATCCCCTATGGGATTTGTTGCTGAAGGGAGCGAGAGATGTAGAAGGGAAGTGAATAGAATATGATCCATCATATTCTCAGAGTGCAGAGTTCTTTAAGTACTTTTCTGATCTGATGGAAAAGCTCTCCCGATGCAGAGACAGGTGTTCATGGTGATACAGAAAAGAGGGGATTTCCCCAGGTAGACTTCTCTAGTCTACAGTCTGCAGAGGTGTAGGGTGTTAAAATCTTACACTCATATCTTCTTTGTTACAGTGTACTTAGAGATGTGTTGTCATCTTTACAGAAAAGATTTATGACATTGGAACATTTCACATTTCAATGTAAAAAAGAAAAAAGTCTTACCACTTGCAAATATACATGTAACAAAGACATGATTTGAACATATCAATAACAGATCATAGTTCATAAGACAATTACAGATTGGATAGTTGATAAAACATTTATTATAATTAATGTTATATTATATTAACATGAGATTTCCACATTTCTCTTGTTCGCCTTCTAGGACGACGTACATGCAGAACACAAAGCCTGCTAACAAGGGAAACTCTTGCAAGGTTATAACATTCAATGTTATCTATTCATAACAGTTAAAGATCTGCACATCATCTGTTACCATTATGATAATCAGGTATCAATATAGCTGCATTTATAACAAAATCAATAATGTAACAAAAGACAAAGAGAGGAGGTTTATTTGTTAACTTATAAAAATTAATTTACAGTAACAAATGCTGTTTTTAAGCATTTGACAGTTTTAAATCTTAGTAAAAATGGTTGCCCGAGTTCTGAGGCCAGAGAGGGAAACTGTTACCAAAGTCCACAGTAAACAACAGAGACAGAAGAAGAGGCTTTACTGCACCGACTGAGACACCAACTCCAACTTCTATGAGACTCAATTCAGTTTTCTTGTGATAAAAAGTAATTGCTGTGAGTTGTCTAAATGACAACAGCTTACATAACTGAAAAGACAAAAACGGGTGGCAGTGTAAACAAGCCATTTGAATTTCGTTTCACTACCACAATCTAACAGTTGACCTTGTTTTATGTAAGTATATAGTTTCATCAATAGTTTTCTAAAATACAGCCACCATAAAAAAAAAATCTAAGATTTCTTATGTTGCATAATAATAGCTAAATGGACGTTTTCACATTTAATTGGATATTTCATAGGCAGGAATCACTGTTCAGTGAACTCCTACAATACTGCCACGAGGCAGTGTAGCAGAATTATAAGTATGGCTTGGATTTTCAATAATATTTTTAATAGCTTTGGTTAATGTCAGTTTATTCTAGGGTGTGTTCTATAAATGTAATGATGTTTTACTCGGCTCTGTCTCCAGCCTGTCAATAGTGTGCAGATAAATGTGTAAAAGAAAAGACCAGAGAACAGATTTTTACCCTGAAGAGATCACAGTAATAACCAGTACAGTAAGTATGAGCACTTGCATTAAGTTAAGCTTTCACCAGATTCATTGTTGAAATGATCTCAAGTAGTTCAACATTTTAACTGTAAGTGTAATCATGCAAAAAAAAAAAAAAAAACAAACAAAAATAAAAACAACAAAATGGTGCATAGTAATTTTAGGAGAACCACAAAGATCATCTGTTGTGTGAATGATTAGAAAAGTACACTAAAGTAGATATCACAGTACAGGCAACAAACATCCCTCCACACTCGACAGTTTACATGTGAAAACTCTTGACAGATTTATGCCTTATCTCATCTCACATGATCATCTTGCCACATGCTTACTGGCTTTCATTGCATGGACATTGCGAACCTTTCTTTAAAACAGACAAGAGTCATCCAGTCAAACACTGCTAGTGCATTAATACAGATGACATTGAGACGATGTTTGATAGTCCAGGATGGCTGATGCAGAGCACAAAACAAAAGCTGTTCCAGTTTCAGAATTAGATTCCAAAGACACCGAGTAGGCCTAGTGTGGCTTGCTTTTCAGATCAAGTCCTTAGCTCTTAGCATCACTTAGCATTAGACCATAATTTCTCAAAGCAAGCAAAGTACCTCCCATTTAGTTTTGGACCGTCTTCAAAATTGTGGCAACCCATTAGAGTGCAGAGTTGCCTGCAGTGATTGTCACCTGTCCTTTGTATTAGAAGACATTCCAGTTTGCCCCAGGAGGGTCTTCCCTGGGTCACCCTGCACCAGGAGACAGGCAGAGGCAGCTCATTCTTCTCAGAACTGTGCATATGGCCTAGCAGATAATCTGAGGTGGGTTCAAATGTGTTAAGCCAGTTAAACCATGGTTTAATAAGCACTATTGCTTTTAGGTGTCTGCCAGGAAACAAGTTCACACTTGACTCTGGAGCCAGTTGCGAGGATCAAGTCTGGCTCTGAGGTTCCTGAGGCTGCGTCGAGCCGGGGAGGGCCTTGAGAAGGGGGCTCCCTCAGATGACTCGGGGCTGTGGCTGCCTTCACTGTTGCTGGAGCTGTTGCTGGAGGTGGAGCTGGAGCAAGAGAGTGTGGTCTGCGTACTTCGCTGTGATTGAGGTGAACGAGAGGAGACAGGGATAGGGGTGAGCAGCGAGGAGGCAGGAGGTTGGCAGGGGCACTGCAAGGTCCCTCCTCCTCCGTATCCCCTCCCTCGGAGGGTGCTGAGCTTTGCATCCAGCGACAGAGTGCGTGGCCTCAGACGGGAGGGGGAAGATGACAAGAGAGAGAAGTTTGAAGAAGGCTCGGGCCAGCCATGGTGCTGAGAGCAGGGACTGGTGCTGCAGTGGCTGTCGCTGTCTGACGTCAGACTTGCATCTGAGGACAGCAGACCCACCTGTGGGCAGCGATGGGGGCTCACAGGACTTTGGGGCCTTCGATGAGGGGTGCAGGGGCTGTGGCCAGACAGACGGGAAGTACAGGGACGAGGGCGGCCAGCACTTTTGGGGCTGTTCTCTTCAAACACAGACATCCAGGTGGGAGATGTGCCCAGCTGGCTGCGGAGCTCCAACTCCTGCAACCTCCGAGCCAGGATATCTGACACAGTAGTGCTGAGGTCATCAGATGACTCAATAACTGCAGGAGAAGTGCAGTGAAACTCATCATTACTTTTGCTTGAGACTTTTAAAGGCAAAACAAATCCAAATTATTGCTTTTGGACTGAATCTGATGTTTGGGTCTTGAACAGGTAATGAAGCCATTATCACCTTGAATAGGAATTTAAAAAAACCTGCCCTAAAGGTTGTGTCTCCATTTCTTTTGCGAAATGATTAAGGAACGGATGAGGATAGTTTTACTGCAAAATTTAGGAACATCTTAATCTTGATGGACATGAGGATTCTGGATGGATTTCTTGAATTCATTAGGTTTTTAAAATTCAACCTGAAGCTGTGAAATGTTTTTTTTAATAACTCCTTGAGCTCAAAGGGAGAAAAGTTTGCAGAGGATTTACAGTAGATGGTAAGATTTTTTGGTTAGTATGCAAAAAGTGGAGTACAACATAAACTGTCTGGAGAGTTTTGTTATTTGTGCATTGACACTGTCATGCATCGTACACTTAGATTTGTAACACATTTACATTCAGATCCTGTTCTCTTGTTTTTGAGTTTAAAACATATTGCATCTTTGCCAAAGAGAAAATCATCAAAAGCCTTCCAGTCTGGATTGATCTCATTGTTGCTTCATGCATTATGATGATGGAGCACTACATTCTCTCTTGTAACGTTTTGCTGAGTCCACAAACCATCAACACATTGAATCTGATGCTGAACTTGAAATACATCCTGGATTTCCTCAACTTTATCCACTGTAGACTGCTATACTCCTTCCAGGCTCTTGGGACTGCAACATTTACTACAACATAATTTACATGGAGCCCTAATCCTGTTACTTCACCTGTCGTTGTAATAGGATGAGAGCAGAGCACGAATCTCAGCAGACACAGCGTTATCCTGCAGCAGAAGACCCTCACAGGAGGGTGTGGCAAGAGGGGCTGCCAGGGGAGTTAGAGAGACCAAGAAGGAGGTCGGTGAGAGAGAGGGAGGGACAGAGAAGGGGTGGGTAGGAGGTATGTAGCAGGTCGAGTTCAGTTTTATGTGTTTTAATGATGGTAAGGGAATTTGGTGAGGGTTGATATGTGTGTGTGATCGCAAACAAAAAAAGAGATTAATTCAAGGATAATTATAATTCACCCATTACAAATGAATGTGAAGGTTTGATGGAAGTGTGGTGTTTATCATGAATGATGTATGAAAACACAAGAAAATAATGAAGAGGGACAAAGGAGCCAAAGCCGGGGAGTGAAGGATTCAGGACGGGCGAGGAAATTTGAAAAAGGACAAAGAGGAACAGAGAAACAGAAGACAGAGAGTAAGTCAGCGTGTCAGAGATAAGACCCGTTCTAACTACAGTACAGACAAGTAAAGCAGAGTGTGAGTTTGAGATATCAGGAGAGGAAAATTTAATTGTGACAGCATCTCTCATGCACAAGGAATTGAAGCTACACAGTCACATGCAGTGCAAACACAGTGCTTTCTTTCCCTGTGTTCCCTTTTTGTCTTCCTTTATAGTTACGGTAAATGTTTTTTGATCAGAGAAGGGCTCTTACCCATTTCGTGGTAAAGAGAGCCCTGTTTTGGTGTGACGGGAGCTGGTTTCCTTGGTGATGGCAGTTCAATTTTCATTAAGTCGTCACAGCATTGCTTCCACTGGCCTGTATGTTGGAGACAAACAGTTGTTCCACAAACCATGCAATGTATAGATGATATAGAGTATTTTATGGTAGCTACAGGGGCATGCAAAAGTTTAAGGCAACCTTAGTCAAAATTTCTATTAATGTGAACAGTTAAGTAAGTGGAAGATGAAATGATCTCCAAAAGGCAATATTTTAAGCAATATCAGTGTATGGTTTTTGATTTTCTACAGTTTTAGAATGAAAAAGGGAAAGTAGCACCCTGCAAAAGAATGACAAACCCAGGAGACCTGAGCTCTTTGATCAAGGTATCAGACAAGCTCTTTACCATTTACACACCATGTGTGTCTGTGTGTGTGTGTGTGTGTGTGGGGGGGGGGGGGGGGGGGGGGTTCCTAGGTACTAACTATGCAGGGTGCCCAAACCTTCGCTGTGGGAACTTTTCTTTCTCTGTCATTTTGAAAATGTAAAAGATGAAAATGGAAAAAAATACATATATATTGTTTAAAATGTAAAGGAAATGTGTCATCTGTAACTTTATGCCTTTTGGAGATCATTTCATCCACAGAAATTTTGACCAGGGTGCCCAAACTTTTGCAGGCCACTATATACAAGAGGCTGTATGATAGGGGGTGTATAATGACACCCTGAATGTGTTAAAGAGTGGCAAGTACTCACTCATATCATAGAAATGTTGCCAAAAGGCCTCCATCCACCGATGTGTGTCCTCGCGGCTGTCTGTGGTCAGAGTGTGTGTGACCTCCTCACCTCCGTATTGGTTGCTGATACAGATATTCTGAACTTTACTGTGCGGGTCTTTGTCTGACGCACGTATCCTGGTCTCCTGAAAGAGGAAGCAACAAAGATTACAGTCATCTGCCACATAATGATTACCATCAGGAATGAATGCCAGTGCGTCTGTATGAAAAAAATATGTGCTGCAATAAGTGGTCATTACAGCAAATGTAATTGTAAGTCCCCAATGAAAATAAGCCCTCACTAATAAAGCCAGCAATTAGCCCTCTTCCAAGCCATTTCCCTTCAGCAATTATCCAACAAAAGGTGCAGACACCTCAATTCCCACCCCCTCGATCTACTCCAAACGTGTCTAGGTCTGCTCAAAACCACTAGATGGCAGTGTTGTTCCATTCAGCTGTTTGTCACACTGAGCTCCCTCCACCTCCTCTAGGAGGGCCAGACAGCTAACTAACAATGGATCATACAGACTTGATCTGATCTGACTGTCTTGGTTTTGGGTCAGCAGTGAGCTCAGGGTCAGAGGCTACAGAGTGAAGACTGAATGAGTCACTATGGAAAGAATGAGAAGCCCCACAGGCTTCAACTCTCAGACACAGGGACAGGAAATAAGATGATTGAGAACCTGACTGGCTAACTGAGTGACAAAAGAGATGTGATTCCTGATTGGATGACTCTGACCATCATGTTTTATTGTGTGTGCAGTGAATAGAGAAGATTCTGAACAGAATTCATTTTGGGATCTTTGATTTGTTTTATTCAGACATGCCTGCCCTTCACTTGCTCCCCAGCCAATCAAAGCTTCCAACTTTTGGCCTTTGAGCAGCTCTACTGGGGCAACTGACTACTTAGTGCCCTGCTCAGGGGCACCGTGATATGCCTTACTAAAAGAGGATATCATCTTTATTTTTATTTTTTATTTTTTGGCTCAGATTCTACCAGTTGGCTTAAGATTCAACCTGGCAGCAATCCACAGGCCTTAGCTACTATCCTGTTGATGCCTTAGGTGTTCCTGTAACTGAATGTTTCCTGTAAGGCTGGATTCACCTCTGGAGGCTTATTACTACATCCCAGATAGTTTGTCTGTTTTTATGGGATTCTTTTCCTGACCTTGTTGATCGCAATAGTGAAAGCTGGTTCAACGTTGGCCTCCACATCTTCTTGCCGGTGGTAACAGAAAAGGCTTGTTCCTTTCAGAACGGCGTACACTTTTGTCCAACTCTGAGGGTCACCTCCACACTGCTGTGTGGTAGACAAAAAGATCGATTAGGTGTTGAGTAAAAGACAGGGAAGGAAGCACAAAGAGAGATGGCATTGTAAGTGTGTGTGTGTGTGGGGGGGGGGTGGTGACAAAAATGTCAACACATCAGTGCTGCACACCCACCTGCCAACTTACCTTAACTTTCAAACATCCGCTCATCATCTGTTGGGTCATACAGTGAGGCTGAGCTGCGAGGCGGCAACACATACTACCGTAGAGTGGCAGCCAGTACGAACACTCTTCTACAGGGAGAGGGAGATGGATGGGCAAAAATAAACACCTTCAATAAATAACAGTACTCCCTCATGATACTCAAAATGCACTCTCTCATACACACACACACACACTCATGTGTATCCATCCACACACAAACACACACTTCATCTGCACATCACATTACCGTCACCCCCTTTTAAAACCAATACAAGGCAGAGGGGTGTAAAAGACCGGCAGCTGCAGGGAGAGTCATGAAGTGCGGTAATGAAACTTTACAGCAGGCTGAAGGGCCAATGAATAAAACACTAGGGGCCTGTCTGTCGGAGGATTTGGACCCTTGTTAGCCCACATCATTACAGCTTTACACAACAGTCACCTCACAAGCATGAGCTTTATTACTATGACCTTGACAATGGCCGTCTGTCAGAGAACATAGGGACAGAGCGGAAGGACAAGGTGTAAAAGGAGAGGAGGGGGGTAGACGCACAATTCGCTGGGTTAAAGGAAATTATTTCAATTATAATGCAAAGAGGAGCAAGTGAGACAGTGATGTGTGAGAGAAGAACAAAAAAAACAGACAGATGGCTGAGTTGGCTGAGAAAGGAGAAAGATGGTAAGGAGACAGATTGATGGAAGCTGTCACTCACCGTTGCCTGAGATGGTGAGGTCATGTGTGCGAAAGCTGTCCTGGACATGTGACAGTGACAGGGTGGTATGAGCTAAGAGGTGGTACTTAGGGCCTCTGTCAAAACACAAGCGTGGGGAGAGAAATTCATTTGGTGTTTGAGTATGCATGCTTACAGTGAAAAATCGTCCCCATAAATATGCCCACCTGCACTCTCAGAAATACATATCTGTTACTCCTCTCTCTATTCTGCCTCCATTCAATCTAATTCAAACTAGTTATTATTTCAAACCAAACTTACGGTACAGAGGGAACTGGTAGCAAGAGAGGAGCTCCCCCTCCATTACTGACAGGACTACATGGTCCAGGCTCCATGGCTGCCCGGAGCTTCTTCCCAGCTGACCGTCCTAGGGAGGAGCTTAGTTTACTGGCTAGTTTCCTCGGTGTGCTCCCTGCTGAGTAGTCGTCCTCTGAACAGCAGCTGTACAGCTCAACACGGAGCTCAAAACCTGGGCCGGCTTCACTACTGCAGAAGGCCACACACACAGTGAACACACACTAAATCAGTGTCAATTATAGGTATGTATGGATCTTTTCTGTGAGTATTACAGGCAGACAGGTGACTTACAAAACAATGGTGTTGTCAAAGCAAATATCAGTGAGTGTCCGGTCCACTATCACCATGTCTGTGTCGAAAATCTCTCCTCCCAGCTGCAGCAGGCAGAACACTGCACACCGATGAAGCTCTGCAAGAGAACAAGGTAGGCAGAGGCAGAGCAGGAGACAGAGAAAAACACACATCAGAGGTCTCATCGGTTTTTATTCATCGGCATCACTTGAGAATAAATTTTCAGCTCTAAAACAGCATCACCTGCAGCCTTGAAGTGGTAGCTTATAGTGTTATAACTAAGTGTTGAGACACGTGGTTAAAACTCCTCCACCACTCTGACAAGCACTTCCACTCTTGTTCGTTTCAGTTCAGCACCCATGACTCTGCTAAAGATTCCTGTACAGCCATGTTAGCCGCCTTGAGCTTTGAACTGAAGCACAATGGACTTTTAATATTGCAGTGGCCAATGAGAGCAACTCTTTCCTTCCTCGTTTGTTGCAGATAAACCATCTAAGGGAATACACATGCGTTATGAGGAAGATGAAATTCCCCTTTTATGTGTTATGAGGTGGATTCTGAACACCATCCATAATATGAGCACACAGTTCCTTAGGTACCACTGTTATTATAAAAAATAATATGGCCCTGGGTGATCTACTCTCTTTTTCCCTGCATGTTTCTCTTTCTCTATTGCACAACTGAATCCAGATGATCATTTTGCCAACAGAAAAGGCTAAGAGAGGAAGTCTGTTCCTATTATGATGACCACCTCCCCAGTGGGTCTCACATTGCTGGACCCTGCTGTATGTGCTTCCCTGTCAATGCCAAATTGACACTTAATATTCCCATTTATTATTCCAAGTATGAGCTCAACATGGTTAAAATATGATTGGGCACGTGAGAGAGAACATGCGCTATTCCTCCTTGCCTCCTGGGCTTAGTTTATGTCTTGGTGTGCTTAATGACCTTGACTAACAGCCTCATTAAGCTTTGTTAAGAGTCTACTACCTGTCTCTTGAGTTCATTTACATGCACAGGTCATACAGATTAATTCCATTCAAGTTGCCAGGAGAAAGAATGAGCACCAAGAATCCTATGATGACTGCACAGAGGTTAACCTACACTGATTCTATCAAGAGGAGGCGGAATAAAAAACAGTCAATATAAATACAACCACTGTAATATTTTTAGAGCACCACTGAATTATGAGATGCAATAAAACATTCAAATATGACTCGGTTCACGGTAACATCCCCCAAGACAAAAGACTAGGGGCGTTGCTTAAATGCACAATGTCAGATATCATTTGCTCTGCCTTCCAGTATTCTCTGCCCCACTAATAATGACCCACTTCAGCGCCAGTATACTGCTGCTTCTCAGAGCCAAGAGGAACAGCCAACAAGACGAAACAGTGGGTCACGTTGTTTTGCCAGGGGTTTCTTGTCTTTAAAAAAAACTCAGTTGCTGTGAAATACAGACATATCTGGGAAGCTGCAACTATAATGATCAGAAACAAACTGAGCAGAAAAATGTCATTCTGTTTGCACTGTTCAGCGGGAGTTCTTTTGGGTCCAAATATTTTTAAATACATCAAACCAAAAGGCCCACATCAGTGTTTCACCCCTAAGCTAATGATGAAAATGTGAGTTTTGTTCCATAGTCACAAGGAGTCCCACACTCACATCATATGATTCTGCCAAAGCTTTAACACAAATTCAGCATCTTGCATTTAGCCATTTTATTGCTATGTAAGGCCACACACTGTCCCTCCCTCACAAGCAAATCATTAATAAAACCTACAGGTGCGTATCATTAATAAGCCATTGATAAATTTCCCCACATGTACAGAAGTGGTTTCTCACCTCCTTTGTTCTTGAAGTACTCTGTGTCTTTCCACATGAGAGGGATACGAAGATCTGTAAAGACAACAGACAAAGACTTAGACCACAAAAATGTAAAACACCCTTTCTTTTAATTGGTGTGTGTGTGTGTGTCTGCATGTATCTCCCTGCCCATGCTGCTTTCATATCCACATCCAACTGTGTTTGTGCTTCTGTGTGTGTCAAGCATGTTCCCCCGCTGGGTACCAGACATGTAGCAGTACCCAAGTGTACCCCCACCCATCCATCCACACACACACATGCACAAATGCACGCACACACACACAACTCATTAAAATTTATTTCTTCAATTTCTAATCATCTTGTAAACAAGAACAATTGGAAAAAAGAAATGTTTCATCCCTCTTATCTTGCTCCCTGGCGTGAGTTATCTCTCTGCAGTGTGCCTCTGATACACACAGAGTAGCTTCATCATTAATCTGACTGTCCTCTGTCATATTGCGACAGGCAGCATTTGCAAGTCACCACCTTCACTGCGGTCAGCAAAGAGGCAATGGTGCACAATGCACCTGTTCAAAAATACATATTCTTTTTACTTGCCTGATATGGCCACTTTTCCTTTGCATGGGAGTCTGTCATCCATTGGCCCTGCATCCGACGACCTCCTTGTCACTTTCTGCATGACCTGAGCTTCCTTCATCCTCTGCAGCTCCGACATGTATGCCATGATACGAGTGCTGCAGGTCTGCAGGCTCTTGGCTGCCTCCAGCGCCTGGTCTCTCTGGGAGCAGGCAGCCAGCAGCTTGCAGGCCCCATCACGCATCCGGATCTCATGGTCAATCTTCTTCTGGATGTCGCTGTCCTGCAGAGACAAGGGATGGTGGAGGGAGAGAGAAGGAAAGGAGACTGTTAGGGAATTGAGTCTTAAATGCAGATGATGTCACATATGTAAATGGAGGGGAAAATGAGTTGAGAAATACAAGATGTAAACTGAGAGTGAGGTAGATACAATTAAGGAGAAATAGAAATGAAGGAAAGAAGATTAGAGAAGACAACAAAGGGTCAAAGTGTAGTAGATCCGAATGAGGTTTCATTCAAACACATGGCCTTTTGCCCTCTCACCAATGAGCCCACCCCAGCTGAACAGACACGTAGATGCTGAATCATTTAGTATAAACTTATTCACTAGACACACACGCACAAGGGGCGAGGCACATCTCCGGTGAGAGAATAACGAATGAAGCTGTCAAACCCTGAACGTCTGCAGCCCAAATGAGAAGCCCTAGACATACACAAACATCTACACTCACACTTAGCGACTTCGAGCGTCTGTCCCTTTCCTCAGACAGCTTTCTAAAAGGAAGGGCTTATCTGGGGCAAGAACGTCATCCTGTCTGTGATTAAGAAACCCTGTACACTTATACATCCGTAGACACACACTCGCAAACCCAAACACATGCAGGCAGTAAAGGTTCCTCAATCCTTAACGCTCTGGCTGTGTCTCTGGTGATGCTGTCCAGGGTTTTAAACAAATCTCTAAGCCCCTCTTCACTCTGTCAGCCGAGCAAAAAGACTGTATGCATGAACATAAAACAACAGTCGCTGAACGGAGAGGACTAGTGTATGCGGTGAAGAGGATGAGAGAGCTCAAAGGGAACCAGGAATCAAACAAAGCCCGGGCAAAAGCAAAGCCACGTCGACCTTGAGCATTAGTGCCAGTGCTCTTTTTTTTCAAGCTGAAACCTTTGAATCATGTACAAATCAATGCAAATAAATCCAGAGAATGCTGATCAGCAAGGCCGTCTGTAAAGGCCTGGTTAAATAAATAAGGAAAATATTAGGTTTACCTGGTGTTTATGATGAATGTATGAACAAATGGAAACATCTGTCTGACTCCTGGAGGGGGTGTATGTATGTGTGTGTGTGGGTGTGTGTGTATGTGTGCGTGTGTGTGTCCCACCTCTTTTGTGATACATTAGCAATCTCACAGTGTCGCCCACAAATAATCTCTAATGCTCCTTTTGCCCTTCTTTTCTCTCCTCTCTCTCTCTCTCTCTCTCTGCCTGATAAATGCACCTTCTCCTCCTCTAGTCCAATAATTCTAATAGATCCTCTCCCTCTCTTTCTCCTCTCTCTCTTTGCCTGATTCTCATGAATTTTTTATTCTTTTGATTTAAGCTTTTATACTTTCACTGCTCATTTTCTTCTGCCTTCACGTGCGCTCCATCCATTCCACTTCACTGTCCTCAATCGGCTTTTCTTTCTTCTCCTCCACACCCTCCTCCCCCTCCTCCTTTCTACCTGTCTCTCTCCTGGTGTGAGCCTCTCATTTTTGTTCAGAACAGGCCCAGTGGGAAAGGGATGAATGTGGTTTGGACTTGAAAGTCCACATTTGGACACAGAGTCTTGCTTGGACAAAATGAGGTTTCACGTAATTCTTGATTAACCGCTGCATTGGAAAAGCTAACTTGCTCCACAGGATACAACCACACTACTCGCGCATGGTGGTGAAAGCTACACTAACAGCTGTAAATCGCACTTAAGATCTAACGATTCTGTTTCCAAACCAAACCACTGAAACATTTAAACATGGTCAGCAGGAGCCTGACGTGCATACGCTACAATAATGCAGTGTGACATTCAAAAAATGGCTGGGAGTGATTACAAGCAGATTTCTCCTTTGAAACTGCTGGAGTGCAGAATTATCAGACACAGCATGATTGAGTTTATTTATACTGATATAATGATAATGATCAGTCTGTACTAGTGTAAAATCTGCACTGAGGCTGCCGAACACAGTGTAGCTACGCAAATAAGCCTGCCATTAAATAAACACTTTCACTGCCTGAAAAGCAATTATCATACTCTTGACCACAAAAGAAAGAAAACAAAATTACAGCAACAGCATAAACACTGATAGTCTGCAAGGTACAAGTGGAGGATTCAATTTTGTAGGTCAAGCGTTTGTTTATGAGAGTTGATGTGCTTTTCTTTCATCATAAAGTGCCAGTTTTTGGAGACAAAAGTAATTCTAAATGAGAATGGGAGATTGCTACAAAGCCTGAAATACACACCGAAATCACTGGGTTGTCCATAAGAGTTTCAAAATAAAAGAGAATGTGTTCCACAAACAAATGCATGTTTCTTAAATCAACAATAAAATCATGAGAATTTGACTTCTTTCTGACAGAGCTTACTCTTCAATTTGTTCACGTCAAACTGTCATTGACTAAACTACTTTGATAGTCGATTCCTCAGTGAAGCAATTCATCAAGTCATAAATACAGAAGACAACTGCTCCCTACAAAATGATTACACCACTTAAGACTAATTCTTTTTAAGCTTTAATAGGAAAACCATTAATTACTCTGTTGAAAAAAAATATCGATCTGTTATTCAATCAGAACATAACCAGTAGCTATAAGCAATAATCATAAAAAATAAATGTGCACCAAAGAAAAAGAGAGAAAGTCCAGCATAGGCTGTGTCCAGATGTCTTTGTCAATAGTGGCACCACAAACTATGCTGCATTCATCCCTAAGCCTGAGGCTGGCCAGCCAACTTTGAAGGAATGCACGCACAAACACACACACTGACACACATGTACAAGAGGCACAGTAAAGGAACTGTTACCACAGTTCATTTCCATGCATTAAAGTGACCTGCTAGGAGGAGGTCCAGTATTTATAGCTGCTAAATTAACAAGCTTCTCCTTCTGGGGACCTCAGAATAGAAGACAAGCAGCCTAGATCTCACTCTAATCCAGGCGTCTGGCTGTGTGTGGGGCTAGCAGAGTAAAACAACCTGACATAAACACTCACAGATGGTTGAGTAACAGATGAACACACAGAAAACAACACATTTACACACAAACAACAACAACCAGGACAAAAGCCTAGAGAAGATGATGAACCCATTTTCTTTTCATCATCTTTCCCAAATGCTCACAGGCACACACACATACACACACATATACACACACATACACACACACACAGAGTCACAGTGAGTCTCTCACACAGTGTCTTCAGAGTGGCAGGTGTTAGACCAGTGGGCACTGCCAGAGATGCTGACTGCCTGTGACGGTGGCACAGTGGACTGCAGCCAGACAAAGGGTGAAGGCAGGGTGGATAAGCGACAAGGATGGAGAGCATGTTGGGAATCAAGCAGCGACACAGAGGGGAGGTGGTGCTGTCAAAGAAAACAGAAGAGGAGGGTGAGCAGGGAGCTGCAGAGGAGGGAGAAAGAAACGAAAGAAGGAGATACAGGCTGACAGGGCGAAAGGTCTGTGTGGAGTGAGAGAGGCTGTTGAGAGAAAAGAAAAGATAACAAAGGGAACTGTGAAGGGAAGAGAGGCACTTAGAAGGCACAGCATGTCAAGCAGGTCAGCGGATGAGGGGATGAGGATTGAGAGATGGTGAGGAAGAAAAGAAAGAGGCAGATGATTGAGATGTGGGGCTCGATTTGGCAGGAGAAAAAGAAGTGGTGGGTTCAATATAAACCCATCTGCTCCCATTGTAATGAAGCACAAAGTTTTGTAAATGAGCAGGTGTGGAAATAACTGGGAGAGAAAAAAAACACTGAGGCAAGTGTATATGTGAAGAGTTAAAGGTTGCACTAATGGCTGAAAACAGGAAGCTTCATAAATACTCATGAATTCTTCCTTATCTGCCAAAAGAATTCATCCAATAACTCGACCGTGTTTCACATAAACGATTCAAAGGACCTCAATAACATCGCTACATGACGCACACAGAATATGCAGAACACCAATGTAACCTTTCAGCAGGTAATTTGATGCCTCAGTAGATACCAGATGGTCACTTCCTCTGTCACCTTCTCTGTCCCTGCTTGGTCCTGTGTTTTGATCCTCACTTGTGTGTCAATGGGGTGTGATCACAGAGGGAGTAACACACACACACATACACAGGCCGGTTGGGGATTTGACGCCGCTGCAGATGGTGCGTAATGGTTTGTTTACGATGTGTTGTTCTGCATGAGTAGGCTTTCCTGTTCAGATCACTGACCCTTGACCTTTGACCTTTATCCCTAACCAGACCAGACGGCTGCAGTTACAGCATGGGGTTAGTCCGCAGGGTGAGGTTTAACACACAGCAAGCATGAAAAACATGAAGAAACAACACAGTTTGCCTTGTACAGCAGCCATAAATCAGACCACCTGGGAAAGATAGTCATAGAGAGGAGGAGGAGGAGGAGGAGGAGGAGGAGAAGATTCTACTAAACTGTGAGGAAAGAATGTGTTCACCATTGCAATGTCAGTTTGTTGATCAGTCAGTCCACCTCTTTATTCCTACATATAAATATAACAGATATATATTATATCACAACCAATATTAGGTGGATTTCTATGAAATTCAGTACAGTTATTTGTGGTTAGCAAAGGATGAATCCCTCCCGCATATTGGTGACTTAAGTGTTCTTAAATTATATCAGTTCAGCATGTGCACACACACAACAGTTCAATGTCAGTACTGATACCAACAGAGGAATTGTGCTTCTGCTTGCATAAATACGGGGGTCAGAGGTCATGAAGAGGATTTTTTGATATTGGGATAGAACCTGAATCCTCCAGTTAAAGGCTGATTTCTCTAAATCCTACACACAATCATGTCACCTTCTTGCCTTTGCTGACTCTGAAGTTGTTTTCTTTTTGAGCAGACAAGACACCGTAGCTGACTGGCAGAATACAAAAGCTTGTTGGACAGGCAGAGCCAAAAGAGGGTGATAGAAAAGAAAGAAGCAAGAGACCAAAAAGTAGAATAACAACAGAACCGCAGAACCGAAACACTCAGACAAAAGGGCAAGACTCTCTCACACACACAAAGGCAGACAAGCAGATAAACACACAAGCTCACACACTCACAAGGACATGCACAATCTGTCAATCTTCATGGCCACAGACATGGAGACTGTTACAAATGTGCTCCATCTCTGTTTCACAGACACACAAAACCAAAGAATTGCAAATTCCTGACCACTCCCATACACTGGGACTTTACTGACCAAACTGCTGGCTTTCAATTAGCCAGCCACAACTATGTGCCTCGCCTTCCTCCCCACCCTCTTCCGCTACTTTCCCTCTTGCTCACCCTCTTCCTCTCCCACACCCTGTGCATGGCTATACAGTTAGGGATGGAGTGGGCAGTTGAGAGCGCAAGGAGTTAAGTGAAGAAAAGGAGAAAAAAAATCAATGGCAAATTAGCTGAGAGAAGGGTGGAGGCCGAGAGAAAATGAAAAGTGAGAGTGAAGATATGAGTAGGATATAGGGAGAGAGAGAAAATTGATGGAGAAATGAGAGTGAGTGAATTGTGGGAAAGGAATGGGAGGAAATAGCATTAATGCACAAACAGAGTGCATTATGCACATGTGCACAGTGATTCACACATGGAGTCAGATTAGGAGAAAACAAACAACAATCCCAAAACAAGCTCAAACCACTCCAAAACAATGCTCCAATTCACCAAACAACATCCCTACAGTGTTTGAGGCTCCAGCTGCTACTGGGCAGCCAGGGCACAACAACAGTGTAGGGAGCTGGTTCAGTACTGGTCATGGAAGACAGAGAGGAGGGGGGAGGGAAACAGTAACGGGTGGAGTGTTTGCTTGCGCCTTTTTACGACAGAAAAGCTGGCCACGAAGCAGTCCAAGTCTGCTCACTGCCAGGACTCACTTAAGACACACACTCCCAGGGCCCACTCATATGGCAAAATGTGCCTGTGCACACCCGGTGCCAACATGCTGATGTCATCACTGAGGTGATCACATATGGAGTTTCAAGAGTGCACCCGGTCGCTCTTGTAGCTGGAACGCTGTGAACTCTCCTCCCTCCCGACAGCTTATGCATTCAATTATTCCCTGACAATAGAGACTGTTTCAGCTCTGCCTGCATGGAAAACTATGTGTGTGTCTGTGTGAGTGCTTGTCCACATGTGCTTATGAGCACAAGCGTGTGTCCAAATGACTTTGTAGCCAGCTGTTCTCTTACAAAGCCAGTGTGTTTCAATGCAGCTGGGTCCCAGGGCACATGGGACAGAGTCAGAACAGAAAGTGCTAACGAGAGAAATTATATGAATGCGTCCGTGTCCTAATCCATGTTTTAAGTCCATGCAGGAGGTGGTGTGAATGCAAGTGTGTGCAAGTGAATCAGTGCATATTTGTTGTATGTGTGCGCACTTTGTACTTGCAAGCAGATTTGTTATTTTGGCTGTTGGCCCTACGGAGAGCAACAGTGGAGTGAATTTCAAGCCATAAAACAAATTTGTTTAGAGCTACAAGAGAGAACAGGGAGCTTAGAGTCTGCCAAGCAGTGATCACTTCAACAATTTATAGCACACTAAAGCTTGATGACTCTTATATGGCTGTGCACACTCAGCCTAATACACCAGCTCTGCATTATCATATAGTAGCACAGCAGGGGCTGGGAGAAGCAGCAGGCAGGCAAACCAAACTGCAGAATCATGTCAAGGCAGTGTATAGGTGATAATAACAGGGAGTGTGTTTGCATTTGCGTGTGTGTGTGTATTAGTGGAAGACTGTGTGTGGCCCCACAACATATAAATAACAGGCCTGGAGAGTTTAGATTTGTGAAACACTGCACTTGTTCCACAGCAGCCTCATAAATAACAGAGGGAAGAAAACAGGTATACCTTCAACCTGGAAGGTAGTTTATTATGAGTAGCAACAGCACAAAAAAAATTAATTACAGCAGAGGTGCCCCCGTCTGCTCCTCTTCCATCTCACCTCTACGAGGAGCAGGGGGAACAAGCTGGGCTGTATTCAAAACACATGGTGAGGTATAATAAGGTGGATTGTAAATCCTTGTTATTGTGGGGAACTGAGCCTAGAAGTAGAACATAATATATTATAATCCAGGACACAAACAGACCATATAAGGCTGAAAACTGCAAAATGTTGGAAAATATTGAAAAAGCTGCTCACAAAACTTACTTGCAAGAAATGTGAGGTGATGTATTCTTCAGCATTAGTGGCATAGGTGTGTGAAAAAATGATCCACAGTTTTTAATGAGAAATGAGACAGGGAAGGGACCAGAGCTGTTACCAAGCTGCTTCCTTTTCCAATCATGCGGTAATGGAGAGAAAGTCTAATGACAGAACTGGCAGACCCAACTGTCTGGGGGCTGCAAGAGGCAATTAATGAATTACAAAACACACACACACAGAATTACTGTAACCTCATCAGTGCATTTTACTGGCACAGCAAGAGTTGTGCACTGCAACCTGGAACACAGCCACTGACTATCACCAAGTTGATACTGCATTATTAACTGATTAGGACAGCTTTTCCTGTAAACCAGAAGCCCATACAGAGAAAGGAGGGAAAGGTTTAGGAAAGGAATGGGTATGAAACAGGTCTTTTTAAGCCCCTGATCAAAGACTACCGTTGTCTCTCTCAATGAGAGCACTCTGCTAGTATGTCCCTAAGTGGGGAGATAGAGTAAAGGGGATTTAATCACATTAAAAGACCCACATGAGGCAAAAGGCATTGATGTGACGTTGTAATCCACTCTGTGCTGGAATTTTTCATGCTGGTACAGCCTGTTCTTTTCTCTAACACATCAAATTACTGTTTGAAGAAAGGTCAGTGATAGTTGGATGTGTCACTTATCGCTTACTCTTGTATGGCTGTGAGAGAATGGAGCACAACACAAAAAAAGATTGATTTGACTTTTCTAAGAACCTCAGTGTGCATATGCAGCTGTCATGGTGACTGACAGCTCTCAGTACGTTACCTCACAGCTCGGGTGAACGCCAGGAAGGAGGAAAGCAGAGGACACAACAACGGGCACTGGGCTTAATCTCTGCCATGTGCCTGTGCGGGCAGGGTCTGCTGGCATGTTCACATTTTCTCCTGTGACTGGTCAGTGCTATCACACGACTGGTTGTATATTTTGCAGGAGCTCGTATATCTGCATGCTTCCAGTTATCCATCTGTCCAGCTCACACCAAACACAAGTTGGTCATAAACACAGCCCTGAGTGAGTCTAGGGGTGTTTGCCCACAGCTCCATGCTCCTTTGCAAAAATGTCAAATTAATTTGGAGGCCTCCTGTTGGTATTAGTGTCAACAACTGCTGTTAACAAAGAAATTACAAAAACTGACTCAACATCACGCTAAAAAATCAGACTCTTTCGTAAGTGTTGTAGATTTGATTCTTCATTTTACAATGAAACCATCTGATCAGACAACGAGATGGAGACTCGGCCCCATTCGAAGATGTGTGAAAACAATGTGACAGCATGAAGGCTGGAGTGGGAGGATGGGAGGATGGGAGAAACAAATGGCAGATGACGAACAGCTAAAGGGACAAACGCAGGGAGCGGAGGGCAGGAGGTCACAGTGCCACCGCTTCCTGAAGGAGAGCGGCATCCCTGCTGGGTCCCCGCACCATTAAGCTCCTTTTCATCCTCAGTGGGGTGAGCAGTTATCTCACTTCCACAAAACAATCCTACCACACGATGAGCAACACAACATAACAGACTTAGAGCTCTCATTAGTTGACTTATATAAACATGCATCCAAACCCCCCCCCCCGCTGATTAACAGTTTCAACAGCCTGACACAATGTCAGTGACACACACACACACACACACACATTCACACTCACAGTGCTTGTCTCAGTAATCCCAGGCTTTCTTCCTTGTCTGAATCAGGATGAGGAAATCGGGGCTAATTAGCTCAGCCAGCCTAACTAGCATTTAAGCCTGCCAAACTCTCCTCCCCGTTGTCTTTTATCTCTGACCTCTTTGCTATACTACAGACTCACATGAAGATGTGCAGTTAAATCCAAAGCATTTGGAGCTAAGCCATTATTAATGTGGATAAATCTGAAAAGACTATTTTTCTACTTCCATATATCTCTTTATTCACATTTTAAAAAACACACTTTAAACTGGGTGGATTTCACAACACTTGTCTTGGATGGTTCAATAAAATCAGAGCTCTAACATGTCTGATGATACAACTTTCATTATCTTACACATTCAGTTCCATAGATTTGGAAGAGGAGAAGATTTCTGTTTGTTTTGGCACTTCTTACTTTTTCTAACTTCACTTTAAATGGAAAACTAATCTAAAATACTTGCCCTACGGATGCATGCGTCTTAATTTTATTAAAGTGAGTAGAAGAATCTAACTGGCACTGATGTCTTGAAAATGTCTAGACACTCAAATTGGTTTGTCTTTTATATTCATGCTGTGTCCATTATTTTTTCTTCTTTCCACTGTCCATCAGTACTCCACAATTTGATTATGCTTATCACAACTTGGGTCTATGGAGTCTGTAGAGGCAAAAACAATAAGACAATATTGTTACAGATTTTATTGTCTTAATCAAAAACTGGACAATAAATGTAGTCATTTTCTCTGTCTGTCTCTCCTTGAGTCTGTGTGCCTTGTCTGAGCCCCATAGCTGGCCAAGAGCTCTGATGAATAATGGAGAGCCATAAAAGCAGCTTCAACTACACTGTAGCTGCTGTTGCCTTATTTAGTCTATATGGCCACATGTGTGTTTATATATATATATACGACCACATGTGCTGCCCCCACGTGAGTGGAGGCGAGGCGTGTGTCTGTCATGAAGGTGCACAAGACAGAGACAAAGGCACAATAACAAGGCAGCAGGCACTTTATGGTGAGGCTGTGTGTGTGTGTGTGTGTGTGTGTGTGTGTGTGTGTGTGCGTGTGCAAGAGCAAATGCGTGTCCTCTATCACTATCGACCAGCAAGAGCCCTGAAGTGAATGCAGTTCATTATAATATTCATGAAGCTGCAGGACTTCTGAGTGGAGTTAAAGCAAAGCCAGATATCACTGAACTGACCTCAGCCCTCTGCCCTCAGGGTACCGAGAGCAAGAAAGGGACAGATGAGGCTCAGCTGGAGGGAATGTGGGCATGAGATGGGGGAGGGGGTGGGGTCTCTAGTCACTTATTTTGCAATTATAACTTGCTTCATGATTTCAGAATATAAAGTATTTCTTCCCACACTGGGTCACCAAAAAGATCAAAGGCCTTGAGATTTATATGAACTGAAACTGAAAACAACTGGATCTGGAATCTGAGATGACACAATGCTTTACAACCTTGTGGTATGCCATTAATTAATGACAGCGATGAATCAAGACCAGAGGAATATTGCTATCACAGGGTCATAAAAGTAGTATTTGTTTCACTGCCTTGATTAATGACAGCCATATTAATGTCATGGGTAACACATGTAAGGTGAGATCCACTCACAGTCCCTGAGTCTGTCACTTTGGTTCCACCCTTCTGCCACTTCACAGCACTTACAGCCTGCTCTGGTTACTAATGGGCCACATTAACCCCTGGAGTCCCTGCATGTGTGTTGTGCATGCGTGTACATGTGTGTACAAGCATGTGTTTCAGTTTAGTAAGAGACAATGAGAAAATGAATCATGAAGGCAAGAAGGCGGATAAGGGCAAGCACGATTGAGAAGTGAAAAGAACAAGATAGGGAATATAATTAATCGTGGCAAGTGCGTTTGTGTGTGTGTCTGTGCGTGTGTGCCAGCTCTTGGTTCTTATCTCTGCCCTCCAGAATATTTTTTAACAGATTGTGGGATCCACATTAGCACACGACCTAGTCAGAAACTTAAAACTTATACACAGTCATTTACTCCTCCATTTATCTGCACACCAACAGAGACACTAGTTCAACTAAATATTTATTCAGTCACAGCAGAACAATGTACAGCCTCTCACTGCTGTCATGTAAATGCACCATAATACACAGGCACACATGAGCAGAGCCTGGGCCTGGACTGGGCCTCACATGCTTTTACATTCCATTTCAGAGTGAACTCCTTTTGTATTTCCTGCATCTCTCTGTGCTGTGGGGGAAATGAGAGCAAAGCAGATAGATACTTATTGCACACTCCTTTTTGCCTGCAGTCACTTAATCTGGAAGCAATAGTGATGCTGTTTCTTCATAAACACAGCAATGTATGGAAGCAACAGCGGTGTATTTTTTATTTAAGGAAATCAGAATAGAATCAGGATTTTAAAAAAAAAAAGATACACATGTGACCAAAATACTGGCTGATGCCCAACTGTGGCTAAAAATATTGGAGCGGGCCCATATCGGTCAAGTTTTTTCCAGTGTGGAACAAAAGCAGAACAGAGGTCTGACAGTCACTGACTGCTCAGTGTTGTGGTATTTATGGAGGCTCTTCAGTCGGCCAGCGCCAGTGTGCATGTGTGCCTGCGATAAATAAGCCCAAGTAAACATGTTTCATTGTCAACAGCAGCAGATCATTCGGGAGTCAGCCATCAAATGTGCTCCGCGCCCTGCTCACATTCTCTGGCTGAGCAAATCCACAAGCTATTTTGTGTCTTCTGTCTCACGCATGCTACACACACTTACCCCAACCCACACTGGCTGAGATATCATGTGAGTGGCATGATGTGTATGAGTGTGTCTGTATGAGGGGGTGTAAAGCTATATCTTTGATATTATTATTATTGATTGTACATGGCCGTGCCAGCATTTCATCAGAGGGCCATGGGAAGAGGAAGGATACCTCAATGGATTAGCGATTATCTCTGCAGATCCGATGAAAGTGTGTATCTATGCACACGTTCTGTGGTGACGCTCATATCAGCAACACCAGCAATTCCACTAAACAAACATAACTTAATCATGGATTGGCTGCACAGATGCAGCGTAAAATGAGGGAAAACACACACATACACAGAAAGCAGGTGGCAGATATTAGACAGCTTTTCGTGGTGCTGTGTAAATGACTGGCAGCTCAGCATCTGCTTCCTCAGATAGACATGACAGATAGACGGAGCCAGGTTTGATTGTGGTCCACTGCCAGCAGCGCTGCATTAGCTGCTTGTCTGATTATCTGTCTGTGGGACTGAGCTTTCTCCTCCATGACCATCAATCCATCCACAATCTATGTGCATCGTCAGGTCGTCACTCCTCTCTAATTGTCTGTCTGTCTGTTTATCTGCCTGTCTTCTCTTTTGTCCATCACTGGCATTGTCATCCATGGACTCATCAAGCCCTGCATCAACGCTGTTCGTCCTCCCTCACAACTTTTATTCGTGAGGACAACCCTACTGAGAACATTGCCCACCACAACAGAAAGAAAAGTAGGACATAACTGTACTTAGGGAGCTCTGTCGTGGCATGTCAGGGCACTTTTTGAACTGGCTTTGTAAAGTGCGTATTTGAATCATGAAGCCAGGAACTAAAAGCAGGAGAGGAACACTAGAGCTTGCATAGAGAGAGAAAGTAAGAAACCCCAAGAGAGACAAAGACTGTGTATGAATAAGTTTGAGTTAAAAGATCTATGATTGGGTGGGTGGAGAGGCAATATTGTAGCGGAGCAGGGACTAAGTGGCTCATTTTTCACACAAGATTCCTTAGACAACTGGCTCAAGAAGACACACACACACACACACACACACACACACACAGAAAGTCCAATTCACCCCCTCTCCTCCTTCGCAGCTTCTGTCATAAAGTAAGTAATAGGTTGCAGTTCCCTCTGAGCTTCTACCAGGCTACCAGGCTGCCAGGCTACGTATACGTATACTGTATATATCTCAGTGTCTCTCAGTCCCAGCAGCCGCCCCCTAGGGACAAAACAGAGGACAGTATCAGCAGAGAAAACAGAATGACCTCTAATGCAGACACACAGCAGCACAGAGCAGGGTAGGGAGAGTCAGCAAGAAACAGAAAAAAAAACCCACACACACGTGACTGCAGAGGTGAATGAAGGCTGGGGAGGGAAGAGAAGGAGGAGGAGACACTCCAGATACCCATCTTGAAAGAGAGACAGAAAGCCAGGTGGACAGACAGAGACTTGACTGCAGAAAGCTCGTCTGCAGTAAGTGCTTATTGATCGTTAGACAAGGCCAAAGGATTCCATAGCCAGTGAACTGACACAGGATGCTGGCTGCAGGATGCTTCTTTCCTCCTTGCATAATTGCGGACGCAATTAAAAAGCACAGGCAGAAATGCATGCAGAAATACAACAGCCAACAGATGAGCTTAACTGCAGCACATAACGACCATGACTAGACTCAAAGTGTAGTGTGCAGCAGCGAATAGGACATGCCTCTGTATAAAAATGCATGTACACTGAGGAGGACCTTACTGGCACATCAGTGACCTTTTCATTCCTAATGATCAAAGACGGCTGTGGTTGTAACAGTAGTAGCTTCCAATGCACTGCTTACACTTACACACACACACACACACACACACACACACACACACACACGTATAAGTACATGGATAGAGACACACACAGAAACACAGGCTGTACTCCGGGAATGGAAAAGATCACATCTGCCTTACTCGTTCAGTCCCTGACTGATGCTGATGTATGTGACCTTTTAGATCAACACGAGAGTAAAATCTTAGCTCTCTCACATCAGGAAGCAACCTGTCATTAAGTTAAGTGAAGGCAATCAACAGACAGGGATGAAGGTAGTTATTTGGTTAATCTGTGCATGGAGTTTCACCGGCGATGAAAAAAAAAGTTGATTATAGGAAGTGGTCAGAGCTACCAGTCTGTCAAATGTGCCTCAACCAGAATGGCTGCCTGTCACACACACTCAGGCCTCTGTTCTTAAGGGGGCAGCATGTGGAGGAAAACATTTTTTTTTGGTGGCTGTCCCTTTGTTTTAGCATTTTTCTGAGGTTTGAAGGGTGTGTGTGTGTGTGTGTGTGTGTCTGTGAGTTCATGTAGAAAACATGGTGAACTAACTCCTGAAATAGTAATACAGCTGCATTCTAGACATTTCTCTGCTCACTGGAATCCAGTAGCACCAGATTTTTTTAATGTCAAAACTATGGCATCTTCTTATTTTACAGATGTGGAAAAAGATGTAAAAATACTAAATAGTCACACATCCAAAAAGTCTTTCCTACCCCAGAATCCAATTTAAGTTCGTCTGTTTCTTTGCTGCCAACTTGAGGCGTTTCGGAAAGACTTATTCACAGCTGAGAGGAAAGGTTGATGACTGCATGCAAGTCTTTATTTACAGCAATATCCCACAGTTCTCACACTGTTCACACTCTGAGAGGCTAAATGATCCATCACATTGCTGTCAGACAACATGAAACTGAGTTACTACCCCCCTCCTTCTGTCACCATTCACTCCATCAACACAGAGAGAGCCATGGGAGTGGAGGTGATAAACAAGTGAAATCATTAGCTGCTCCTTTTACTCATGTTAGTGACCTGATCATTGTGACATGCCATCAATGGATTAACGTAACATCATCTGTCCCTTAGAGCAAAAAGGCACACCATTTACAGACAGCACTGGCACTACTTGGGACATACAATAACCAAACTCAATTAAAAAATCGATCGATTTCCAAAACATCATATTAACAGCTGGAGATTTTCATTAGTGGATCAAAATGGATCAGTTTTCACAAATCAATATACAGCCCTCTTTAATTCGGCGAGTATCTTATGCACCAGTTAAACACTTTCTGCCAGCACATGAATCTTTAATAACAAGTTCATACCATTAACCGAGGTCTTGGAGAGAAACGTGGTGGACGATGAAGAGCCATGTGTTTAAAGTTGTTATTCTCTTTAATCAAACCGGCTGCTTGAACCAGAGACGAGCCGAGGACGGTCTCTGATCGGGGTCAGCCAGGAAAGCAGACATGAGAGATAAACACGTTTTACAAAGCCGGGATTTTCAATAGTAGATAGTGTTGCGTCAATGCAAACGGAGCCAGGAGCACGTTATCAGAGCAGCCCTCAATCAGCTGGAGTCAGTGCGATGTCTCTGAAGCCGCTGCTCTGCGGCTCATTGTGCGACCACAGGCAGCTTCCTACGTGATCTGACTGACAGCGACGAATCAACGCAAAGTGGGACGACTGACATAAGTGACGGACATTTTCCCCACTTCATCCCAAAACTGAATCCTCCTCCGAATAAAGAAAACAACGAGCTTACCCTCTGGTTGTGTGAGTTGTTCATCCTCTTTGAAGAGGAGCAGTCCGCTTCCCAACTCTCCAAAACTGGCAGCGCGGGCGCTTTACGCAACACCAGTGACCGTTCAACGTCCCACAATCCCCCGGTGAAATACCTTAACTCAGATTTTCCCTTTCAGCCACCTCCATTTAGAGGCAGAGTGAAATATCCAGTGAAAATCCGAGCCCGGCTGCCGGATGTTGCCCTCAGAAGTTGTTAAGGATCCGTGCAGAAAAGACGAGCCACACTCTTGGAGATTTGGAGACGACAGCGGTCATGTGTTTGAGCCTCTCTCTCTGTTGTCATCATCATCATCATAATCATTGTCGTCGTCGCTGTCCTAGTAGCTCCTGAGCTCCAGTCCTGACTCACTCACTCTCACACCACAAGCAGCACAAGGGAGGATAAAGGCTGACCGACTGATGGGCCAACCGAGAGCCAATTCCGAGGAGGCGGGTGTGTGCGTACTGCATGTGTGTGTGTGTGTGTGTCTAATCTGTGTGGCTGCGCGCAAGCAGAAGAGAGTGAATTGACATTTAAGACACTGGCTCTCCAAGCTGTGTCCAGGGACCTCCAGGGGTCCTTGAGGAGGAGCAATTTCAGGAACAGTGTCATGCCACTGCCACCATTATATGAGGTGATGTTTCACACATGAGGTTTGCTGCTGTCAGTGCACCACTGCAAACACACCAGCATGTCAGCATCTCCCATGGGGTCCCAGGGTCCCTTGGGAATCTTACTGACAAGATGGCAGTGCACAGTCTGGAGCTATTTGGAAGAAAACTGACATAAGAAGGATTTGGCAGCCCTCCGTTTGGCCAGGGTTTGAAGTGGGTTGCAAGAGTGTCAGTAAAAATCCACTGTGGCCACTCTGGTGCCTACACCACCCACAGTGGAAAAAACATGTTTTGCCTTTTTTAAACAAATGACTCAAGTTTTTGCACAAGGCACCGGTCAATATGCTGTTTGCACTGCTGCACAGTGCAGCCAAAACATCCCTTTTCCTCCACATGTCTGTGCTTGCTTCCATGAGTCAAATAAGCAGCTAAATAATGGTAGCCTATGTCAATGAGCATTACCTCTGCGTTTATTCAGAAGGTCAGACAGTGAATACAGCCTCAACTTCCCTTTGTTTGTTCATTACTGCAATAAAACAGGACAAACAATCACGACAAAGCCTGTAAACAATGCAGCTAATTCAGGTGAGATATCTATACAGTGGAGTGAGACACACTGTAAGTAACTCTCATGACACATTTATGTTCCCACATTATGAGCGTTATTTATTTACCTAACACAAAAAACAAAAGACAACTGTAACACAGTTGCTAATGTACTTCAAGTGCCTCCCACAATATATAGGTTTATTAGGATGATTTGCTGGCGACGGCAGCTGCATATCCATAACGGTGCTCTAAATTAGCAGTCTGAAGTGTTTCAATGTGAAGACATCACCGTGTGCATAAACAGCAGTAGCAATCACTGGTGCATGTGCGACAGAGCAAGTTATCATTCCTGGCAAAATAAAAATCTCCATTTGTCTCCCTCTGCCCTCTCCCTTTCTGTGCCTCCCACTGCTCATTGCCTGGTCCATACGTGCGCATTGGGAAGCTGTCGCGCAGCCGAGCGTGTCGCCTTGTACACCAGTGATGTATGAGAGTGATTTGCGGGCAGGTGGAAACGGAAAACTCATATGAGTCCAGCTAAAATGAAGTGTGGGAATAAAAAAGGGGGGTGGGGGGTGGGGGGGTCATGGTGAATCAGCTAACTGAGAGTTTAACTCCAGGAAATCCGCACTGGAAAACTAATAATAGGACATATTTTTGCAAACACGAGGAGGATGTTATGAAAATATACCTGTGCAGGAAACAATTGGAGAAGAAACAATGTTCCCATTTTTAATATCTCTGTAAATATCAGCAGAGCAAAATGGTCACACAATCTCAGTGGAGCAAGACAAAAACCACTTGTTTTTTTTTTTTTGGTGAGTGTGTTTGTGGGTGAGTCGAGAAGTGGAATGAGATACGCGGTCCAGAGATGCAGCAGATGACGTGTAGGAGGATCAGCACGGAGGAGGAGAGAGTCAGTCTGTGGGCAGCCTTAGCTAATAGCCACAGAGCAACAAAGTCCATCTCAATGGTGCAGTACTACATCTGTGCACCTGGCTGAGCACAGCTCTACAGCTCTAGCTAAGGACAAGAGAGGAAGGGGCGCTTTGTTGTGTAGTTCCTGCACATTGGAAGCAGAGGACACAGAAAGCCAAATGCATCACACATCAACATGAATGCTAACAAAGTCCTAAAGGATTTGCAATTTGCTTACGACCCTCTCTTCCCTCATGTCTGTGCGAGCAGACGTGCGCAACAAAAACAAGATGAGCCTTGATAACTCAGGACTTAGTGCTGTAAATATCCTACAGTTAATCAGATTAAGGTTTCATCAGCAAGTAGCTGCGCCAGGGAGCCAGCCAGAGAAGTGCTGTCAGAGACAAATTTACACCCACAGTTCATTGGTGGGGCAGAGGGGGGTGTTGTAGCTCACAGATCACAAGTGAGTAACCAAGTGGAAAGATCTGCACAGATCTTTGCAGACCAGCCGTGGTGGATTAAACACCTCATGTCCACATGGTACGTAAGGAGATGGTGCTGAGCATACAACAACACACAGTCTGAATTGGTGACACCAGTCTAGAGTCACACTTGCCCAGACACTGCTTCAGTTTTCCCATGCACAGTGACTCAGTGGGAGCAGCTGAATGAATGATAGCATCATTCCCAGTGTCACTACACTGCATTTCACAGGATGAGAGGACATTCCTCCTGACTAACTTACTCAGCCCTCTCCCTCTGAGTCTCAAGTATTTCCTATTGACTCACTGATGAGAGTGCTTTTCTCAAACAAGTATCTCTCTTCCTCTATGCTGCGAGTGGACATCCTCAAGACCCCTTCCTTCCTACACAAGCCTCCTGCAGCCACGTGTCTCTTTCCCTCCTGTTTCTGTTCAATCTGTCATCTCAATCTGTGTAATGTGGATGAATCTACATTACCCACACTTGTTTATGTGCCCATTTTCAATAACTATATCGTTTTATCTTTGTAGTTATTTTGATATTATTATTTAGTGGTCGACTCGCCAAGCATTTCCTCAGAAAGACAGAGCGATTTACGGCAACCGACTACACACATTATAGATTGTCAAAATGCTACTAATAGTAAAACCTGTCTGTGTAATGACCTCGTCGGTGGCCATTGTTCGGTCAAAGCTCTCTGGTTCGGTCTTCAAAACTCCACAGCTGGCTCTGGCTAGCTCGCTCATTTGCGACGAGTTTGCGACCGTGCACACAGAGGCTTATGGTAAATGTAGTGTGAAAACACTTCTGCTTTCCAAAACAATCAGGGCTAAATGGGGGCATTTGGCCTCTAAAATTTGAGACAGTGCAAGGGGCGACTCAAAGAATCCAGTATCGGTCATTACAGGTGGCAGGCCAATGTATGTGAGCATCATGAATGAAAAGGAACTGAATATTTGCTTTGCAAGATGATTTACAGTGTGCGCCCCAAAATTCTCTACTTGTGCTTCGAAAATTTTAAGTTAGGGGCCACTGTGCTCCTAGTAAAAATATTAGTCTGCGCCCTGCCATTAAATGTGTTTTTTTTTTAATGGTAGATGGATGAGAATTACATTTTAATTCCTATTATGGTCTATGAGGAGTAACTGCATAATAACTAAGGTCAGAAAACTGTGTTTTAGTGCATATTTGAATCTGGCCTTGTTGACAGTAGCTGTTGAGGGACAGAAACAGTGTTTCTCTTTCACATATTTCAGACATTTTTTCCTCAGCCCTTTGTTTTAAGAAAATGTCCCTGTGCAATTTCACACAGACTGGCTCAAATGCAAGCCAAAGTGTGTGTGACTGCGTTCTCTTCATGTTACCACTACGTGTCAGTCAATACCTCTCATAACACATTTACATTACACTACACAACTTTAAATATCAGATCAGCAACAGTTTGCATCTGTTATTCATTTTCTGCATTTTATCATTCAGATTACAGCAGTGAGCCTTGTTTTCACACGAAACATGGAGGGAGAAAAATGATAATCATTCATTTCCTCAAGGCAGTTATAGCCCTCTATTGGTCATAAGAGGGCATGGCAACATACAGACAGAAACAGGATCATTCACTCCTCTCCTTTGCTTTAATTGTTGAACTATGCCTCATGTCTAAACTGTGTCTATACTGTTATGCAGCCATCATGGTGTTGCCTAATGCAAGGACAACAGGCATGCAGAGACTTGCTTTAATCGACTAGACTTGCTGAGGTGCAGCTGGGGCAATGAACATGAATGTTATCTAACTTCCAAGTACGCCGGGAGTGGATGAGAGCCTGACACCAAACAGTCATCACAAGGTGTCATAAGAGTAATTGTTTAAAGCTTCTAGTAACACATAAGACCTGATGCTCATTAACCTCTTGTTAGCAATTGAAATAGTAACTAAATGTCGGGGCTTAAACTAGCATTAGAAAATCTCAGTGTATACCCCATCTGCTGCAGTCAAATACCGGTAAGTTATTGACGCGGTAACGTGTGCAAGAAAATGACAGCACCATGAGACAGTGATGCATAGCAGTTGGCAAACTACACCTCGGTATTATGCAAATGAAACCACAGCTATATATACTGACTGTCAGTCTTGATGGATCCCAGAGTGACAGCTGTGGTTGCCAACTGTGAGGACAGTCAGGCCTGCATGTGTATTTTTGTATGGGGACTGAAATAGCGCCACAATAAACTTACACATGAACATTACATAACGACCAACAGTGACATACTGACCAATGACACAGTGTTTCAGAGGTGCCTTGGTGTTGTGGGGTTAATAGGGGTTGTCAGTCTGGTTGGTTATCTCTCTAAGCCAATCACACTGAATCAAGCTACCCCCCCAGAACCAATGAAAATGGCTCTTAGTCCGTCCCAGTGAAGATAAGATGGATTAACCTTTTCATCTCCAAGTGATGACAAGATTAGAAACACATACACTGACATATGGACACACAACCCTGACAACCTGAGGAGGCTCTCTGAGATTTGTTTTAATAGCTTCACTAATGGAAGGGGTGAGGGAGGACATGGAGGGTCACACAAGGTGTGTATGTGAGGAGAAAGCAGAAAGAAGAAAAGATACCATTGTGACATGAGCACAACAGCCATGTGTCAAACAATGCACACCCCTCCCACACACACAGACACACTCACAGACACATCCTCCCCTAATGTGACCCTCAGCTTTTGACCCTAACTCCCAAACATGACATCATCTAGCTCTTGGAGGAGTTCCTTCCACTGATCTCATCATGGTGAGACAGAGAGGCTGTCCTCCGGGGAGGGGGTGTTGTTTTCGGGGGTGGAACAGCTCAGCCGTGCCTCTCAACACCTCATACCACAACAAGAGGCCCTTTTCAGAAGGCTTGGCCCTCAGATCTACCTAAGACTTAAGCCCTGGCTCCTGCTGACCCGCCTCTAAACCCTGGAATTCCCCTGTGACAGTTTGCCTTTGGCATTTGAATTTTCCTTAACAGCACACGGCCATCCATCTTCTCAAGGCCAGGCATCCTCCAACACAAAACTCAAACTAGTCTCACATTTATGACAATAAAACCCTCAACAGATGGCGTTAATTCAAGTTCCTTGTGATTTAAACTTCTCAACATCAAAGCGATCAAACTGTTATTGATATGACGTTGCTGTGTCTCACACAGGCGCTGTGAACATTAAACATGGAGACAGGGTCAATAACAACATCATTACATCAGATATCACAGAGAGAAGAGATCTTAGTTTGTCCTTGATGAAAGCAGAATGGACTCTCAGATGTTCAGGAGGCAGCCCTCCAAATGCTGACAGAGTTCTACCACCTGCCAAAGTCACACACGCACACCCAGCAGTGGCACACACACACACACCCAGCAGTGACACTGACACACACACACACACACACACACATACATGCACATAGAATCTCAGTGGCCAAGGATCCCACAGTGTGCAGTGATTCAATTAGACACTTTGGCTTGCTACTCAAACACACATTGAAATCACACACCTGTGCTGTCCCTGAACACAGTCTTAAGGGTTACAGTTGTGCTGGTGATGCTATCAGAGCGATGTGCACAGGGGAATGGATGTTTTAATGGATGTAATTGTTTGTTTAGACAGTTCTTGTTTCGCCTCTCTGACTTCCACCTACTCTGTTCCAGGGAACTCTCCGTGCCTGGTTACAGCGCTGTGATGGATGGTGAGATCAGAGATCAGAGAGAGATAAACGTACAGACATGTACTGAATGTATTCATGCACACTTCAAACTCCCACACATACTGTACCATAAACCTCATCAAAGATCATAAAAGCCGCCAAATGAACCACAGACTTGCACATAATCATGCACACTACACAGAGTGTATCACACACACTGGAAAGCACATAAATAGATCACACAATGAGCATAAATTGCGTCCATATGGACAAACACAGTCGCAGCATCTACAGACTCAATTAAACATGTTACCAAATGTGCTTTTTCACACAATGTGTGTTCACACACACTTTCAAAGACAGCCATCTGATTAAACAGCCTGCACCACCAGATGCATCTCCCAGACTTGTTCAGATGTTTTTAATTGCATGTTTTTACAAAAGAACACAGCATTTTTAATATCTCCACTTGAAAACTGTGACTCGTGTGCTGTTGACACTTTTAGTCAAATCTAGCATTAAATCCAATCTGTAATGTTGTGAATAGTGCCCGCAGTCTCAGTTCAAACAGCTTAAGTGGCTCTAATTTTCTATGCAGCATGCAGAGAGAGAGAGAAAAAAGAAAAGCCTTAAACTGCTATAGCGTCTTTGTGCATCTGCAGGTGAAAGTAAAAAGTGTGGAGAATGAGGATTAAAGAAAGGTGACGCTGAAGTGTGAGATAAAAGTCTGTGAAAATAAGGGCCGAAAGCTGTGATAGAGGCTGACAGAGAACAGGGGAGTGAAATATTCAAATAGTTTCAGGCAGAGATAGTGTGGAGAGGGGAGACGAATGACAAAAATGAAGCAGGCTGGGAGGGTGCAGGGAGTCAGGTCCATATTCCAATAAAAACACCTCTCGGTTTGGCTTGGTGTTTTCTCCTTCACACTCTCCTGGCTCAAGTCTGGTGTTTTTCAAAGGAAACTGGCTCAGGCCGCGGCATCTTACTGGTTCCTGCTCACACAGAGTGCCTATTCAGACGTGTGCTGCTCCTCCTCTCCGCTGCATGGGCGATGGCTGGTGTGAGGAGAGGACTGAGGTACGGACAGGGAGGAGGGTGCAGCACTGGGGGGTAGGGGGAAGTGTTGGTTTGGACTGTGGTTAGTAGACTTGAGGTTGGCTGGGAGACAGGAAGGCTTGGAAGATGTAGCTGAGGGTTAGGAGCATGATGTGCGGTTCCAAGAAGAAGAGGAGGGAGCTTGGTAGGCAGCACTGGGTGTATGTGATGTGATACAAAGCCCCCTTTCTCCTCCACTTCACACACACACTGTGCTTGATTTTGGCTTTCAGCATTGGAAAAAACTGGAACCTACTGTAGCTATCCATAGTACAGATGCCAGAGACACACAAACACACACACAGAGTAAACAAACTAAGACCCCTGTACACTACAAGTAAATAAACATTGCTATTTCCATTTATTATAAGCTGCAGGAATTTTGTTCATCTTAGTAAAAACAAATGAAGGAAGTCTTTCAAAAAAAACTTTCATTCACAGTGAAATCCTGGCTGATAAACCTAAAGCATTTAATTCAATCAAAGCACCCTGCTTGATTATATGGCTTACAGTATCAGCTTCTTGCACTCACTATTTACACACAGACGCACTGAGGCGAGCTCAGCAGGGAGCAGTGTACGATGAAGTGGTTCGTTGTGCAGGAATGTGTTTTTGGATCAGACATGGGTGTGTATTCTGTGTCACCAGAGAGCGAGTGCTGTTAGCTTTAGCACACCTTCCACTGCAGCAAGCAGGTCTGGTGTAACTTAGGCTACCTAAACAACCTCACAGCTGGACTAACATACACACACATGCAGGTTTCTAGTGTTCAGTGGCTGCTACTTCATGCAAGGATGTACTGGAACTGACTTTAATGCTGAAAGGACACATTTTTCACAAGAAAGGAAGAAACAGGTCGTTGGATAGAGAACGGTAAAATGAATGGTGGAAATGATGAGAGACAAAGATGGTGGACAAAGCCAAACATAAAAAGAGCAGGATTAAATGAAACGCAGTTATGAGTCCAGGTGAGGCATGGGACTGAAGCTAAGCCTTACATGCACTGTTTTGCTATTCCGGTACAAATAAGATTAACCTTTACTCTTACTACAAATTCATCATCATGGCAGAGATTCATCAGGGAAGGTACACCACACAAGAAGATACTGGGTAACTGTCCCACAGCAGGCAGGGATTAACTGCTTCAATTTGGCCTTTGGCCCCTCCAGGACCTCCAATGTTTAGCATGGGATCTGTGAGGCCCAGAGGGATTGCAGCTGAAAAATGTGTTAACAGGGCTGATACACTGAGGGCTTTCCATACAGTGGGGAAATTGTAAATTAGCCACAGTGAATGGCCTCAGACAGCATGTATTCAAGGGCAAAAAACCTGAACCATACAGAGGTGAGGTTTGATAAATGACATCAGTGCAGAACAGGAGGCACTGATCCTGATGCACAGGTGTCGATTCTGATGAGTGCTGCTCAACCTAATGGTCAAAGCAGCTTGACCGGTGGTCTGACATCAGATGAGGAGAGGCTGCACGAATACCAGACGATGGATATTTGAGGCCTGCCTGCAGTGTCTAGAATCTTCAGAAGTATCCGAGGCACGGCCAAAGCTAAGTTTAGAGTTGGGGAGCGTGTGAGAGGTCAAACATGAATCCTGGGTGAGGCAACAAGAAACTCCCACCTGACCCCCACGTGAGTCAGCAAGGGTGAGAGTATGGGCTGCCATGACCACTGTCTTACTCCAAAAACCGCAACAGTTACAACAACTGTGGCAGAACTCCTAATCTTTTCAGTCTTTCATCAGATGATATCATTGGTATGATCAGAAGCAGTCGGAGCTGTAGAAGCTTAATGCCCCAAGCTGAACTCCCTCTGATTTAGAGCAGCACTGGTCTGATCCAGTGAGGTCAACACACATACACACTCACACACAGAGACATTATTGTACTTTTGCAAACAATGACTGACTTACAGAATGAAATGCAGCACAAATCCGGCTTTTATAACTTGGGAAAAAAATAAATGACCTCAGAAACCCTTTCACAAACGTCAACATTTAAATGGCAAAGCTGCGATCTAAGGAGTCAAAGCCAGTCTGCAGGCTAAAATTAGACCAGAGCGAAAGTGCCCATCTACGGCCCTCGGGCTATCAATGGGGAGAAGGGGAAAGGCCAGGGGGACTGAGCCTGAGGAGGTGATGAAGGCTGAGAGAGAAGCAGAGTACAGTGTGACATTAAATATACCGCAAACGTTGTGTGTATCCGGGTCTGTGGTGACAGGAAATGGTGTGTGTTGTCCATCGATGGCAGTGGGTTCAATGACATCACGTTGTCTTTCCCAGTGGGAAACAATAATTGCACATGACCATTTCCTGTTTCCCAACAACCACCTCTCCTTTGAGGCGGAAACACAGCGACTGTATAATGGGCCTCATGAGAGAGGAGGGGAAGACGAAAAAAAAAACAAAAAACTTTGCAGCCGAGTCAAGAATGCAGTTATTCCTATTATAACAGGCTTGTTAAAACCTGAAGAGCAGAAAAGGTATGCCCTACAGAGGCTGAAAATAACACAAGGACTGCTCTCTCCCTTCCACACACAGCAATTATACATGGCTAAGAAATGCTGAAGCGTCAGGACATGTATTATCTTTATACTTTCTGATTTTCTTTTTGGCAAGATGACTCTATCTTCTGAGATGACCACTGAAAACTACATGTTGCTGCAGGGAAAAAACAAAAGGAGGAGAAAATAGTTTACAGAATTGCATGCCATAATGAGCTAACGAGACATTTATGAAAGACCCTGGAGCAAAACACATCCATAGCTTGGTGAAATTACAGTTAGACTGTAGGCCGTGCAGCTCAGCCACATACAAAGAATCCCTGTCTCATAAACCCACCCAGGCAGAGGAGACACAGGGGGAGGGAGGGGACGTGAGAGTGAGTGAGCATGTGAGCAAACAAGTGAGTGTTTACCAGCAAAACTACTCGTGAGCTGAAGACAAGCATGAATTTGCACTGAACGATGTGAAATTCTCCCTTGTCTTTGGGAGAGTAGTGGTGCACTGCGGCCGACCCTGACCTCTGAACTCGCTGTGCAGGGGGAAAAGCAACGAGAGGGTTTTCCCACAGGGTGATGCAGGGGCTCATCGTCCTGTTATTACACATTCTTGTCCTTTTTTTGTCAATTGCATTTAGAGATAGAAAACTGAGACCTGGTCTAAATGCACAAAAGGTCTTAAGACAGAAACTCCTGCTATTGGCATTCCAACATAATGCCCCAGATTCAATATTCAGATAAAGTGCCACTTTCCAGTCTGTGTCCAAGCTGTAAACAAGATTCTTCATCAAAGGAGGCTCTGTGACAGGAACTAAAAAGCTGATTATGCCTGATCAACTTGTTAGTCAAAAAGACCTTGTGATGGCTGGTTTGCACCACCAGTACATTTCAGGCTACAGGTAAAAAGCCTGAAGTAAACCGCTCTTACATTGTGTCCTTTCTTATTTTAATGGGAGTTTCAAAGAAGGATCAACACTTAGGGGAATGTAACAGGCCAGAAACAGAATAATCTAGATTTAAAACAAAAGAAGAAGTTGGCCGATGTGTGGATCTGTGTGTGTGTGTGTTTTCATGATCACGTATCTCCTCTTATGTGATTAAAAAGCCAGACACCTGGCACGCTCTATGACACTTGGCACAAGTGGATCAACACAGCAACACCTCGTACGGGAAAACAATGCCAGACCAGCCAGCAGGTACAACAGAGTGATATCACTTCTCATACAGCCCCCGTGTCACGCAGCTGACGGTTTTCTGGACAAGATTTCAGCTGACAGAGACAGAAAGAAAGTGCTTTCTTTCCAACTCTAAACAGCTGCAGCACAGACAGCCAATATCTTTTCAGATGGGCCAGAACATATAATATTAGACTCTCCCTTTGAAAGTCCTGTAAGATTTCCAAAGTGTCCATGTGTCTTCTCTTCCTCTGGACTTTGTTAAGACTGGGACAGACGCCTTCTTCAAGTATTTCCTCTGAAACCACTAACTTTAAGCCAGAATGTCGAGATTGGCAAAAAAAAAAAACTACATGATAAAACTTTGTAAGGAATGTCTCTGTATCTCTGTCTCTCAGAACACAACACTCATCTGCACACACACACACACACACATACACACACTCCCACAGGGACTTATGAGGCCCATATGTGCAGCTGCGGACTGTGTGTGAACCCCAGTGGGAAGAGGAGAAGCAGAGAGGGAGAGGTGGATGGCATGTGGGGTTGTTTTCTAGTTGCTGTCAGTGAGAGCACTGCCATCTGCACAGGGGGACCACACCAGTGTCAGCTCCACTTGTTTGTCACACTGAAAGCTTCTTCAAGCAGCTCCTCTGTAAACTTTACAACACTCTGAGCCACAGCTGCAGACTCAGTCTGTTAACACAGTAATCCACTGTACTTAAGAGGGACAGACATGTCTGGAAATACATGGCAGTTATTGAGTCTCCTTGTAATCAGGGTGGACAATCTCTTCAATCAATCAATCAATCAATCAATCAAAAACAGTGAGACAGCCCAGTCACACACATGCACACACTGTCTACAGTAACACAGCTGGTGACAGCAGCACAGATAAGAGCAAAAGAAAGCCTGGTGAAGAAATCAACTTTTACCTGTAAACTGAGCGCAATCTGGCGGATGTACATCATATTGAGATCCTCTAATATCCACAGTTTTTCCTCCATGTTTGCGAATTTATCAATTGGCATCCTTTAAGCAGATATCCACAAACTGACTTCTCCTTGAAGTTAATAGCCGGGCTCACACCGCTGCTCCGCAGGTACCGGGCGGACAAAGTTCATCCTGCCTGTTCCTGGTCCGGTCCCGACTGGAACGTCTCAGTGCGTAAAACACTGCGTAAAAGTTCCGCTCCTCATCCAAACCAAGATTAGTGACTCCGTGAAAGCAGACAGAGGTGGAGCGGATGACAGCATCAGCTGCACTGTAGTAACCCTGGCCATAAAATCCCCCCAACCCGTTCACGGCGCGTATTCTTCTTCTTCTTCTCTACTTTTCTCCGGGCAACAAAGATCCTCTCAAACACCCACAGTCTTCACCCAGCGGCTGCGGGGGAAAGAATAGAGTCTTTTAAAATGCAGTTCTTCTCTTTGTGTCCCTGTGTCCCGGCTGTGAATGCCGTCTGTCCTCTGTGTGACAAGAGACCTCTCCACAAAAGGGCATCGCCTCTGCGGGAGTGATCGACACAACTAGCCCACTGTGTGCGCCCTGACGCTCCCCAGCTCGGCGCTATATTAACCCCTCCGACGCGTCTCTCTTGATGGTAGTGAACTTTTTAAAAAAAAAAAAGAAGAAGAAGAAGAAAGGGGGGGGGGGGGAACGGAGAGATATTACAGTAGGAGCCCCCCACGCCCCTTTAAACAAACAAATAGCAAATACCGCAGCAGCGCACACGCAGAGCAGGGTGGAGAGCTCTCTTCTTTTTACTGGATGGATAATAAATGGGGAAATTATAACCGAGTGCGCTGGTATTCTTCATGAGAATCAGCTCCAACACTAATCTGACAGAAGAAATCTGTCTGAACAATGCGTCTATTCTAAGCTTTCTTTCTTAAACAAATAGGAAGATATCTGGATAAACTAAGAGTGCAGAAACTTGGAGAGGGCAGGGAAAGCTGCGTCTTAGTAGGTCACAGGGTCACAAGCATTTGGCCAACTCAAATACATTTTTCATAGCCCAGATCCCCAGTGTCACAGATTGCTTCAATTTTTTATCACTTATGCTATTAAATATTCATTTTTCGTCTCTGCTGGAAATTCTTACCACATCCAAGGGAAATATCTTCTCCCAATTTCACATTCAATGCTACAAGTTCGTCATTAGAAGAGGAAGAAATATTTCCATGGAGGAAAACAAGCCAGAGGAATCCCAGTCTCCTTTCCCATCACTGCAGCTGTATGGTGGCCGGTTTCCTGTCCTCAGAACAAGAGTTTACTCCGTGAGACTTTCAGCCACAAACTGTGCGGCTGATCCCACGAGTCCTCTGGAGAAAACCGGTATACATCCACTCTGCCTCTGCTCTCCAGAGCGCACATGGAAAACTACACACGCACAGAGACCTCTCTAGAGTGTTAATCCTGGACCTGATACAGCTGTTGTGTGTGTGCGTGTGTGTGTGTTTTCATCCTTCCTTGTGGCGTGAGTGAGACCAGGCTCCAGCGAACCACAAGCCGACCCCTCAACAGGAAACTGGCGTCACATTGCGCCCTGCTCACTGAGCCACATTAATTAAAACACACACTCTTTCTTCTGGCATTCAACAACTGGGACGCACCGGGCTGGAGCGGAGGGTCTCACAGGAGGTCACTGACTGATTGCAAGAGTTCACCGAGAGGGATCAAGATCACTCCTTTCAAGAAGGTTAAGTCAGATGAAAGTATTTGGGATGTTTCCTTTTTAAACCACATTGTTCACTTTGTTCACTGTTCACACATGACATGTGGGGCTGCTCCTCTCCACACACACATGCCCATATGGCCCTTCATCATTCTGAGGCACATCCTCTGAATGCTTTTACAGAGGCAAACAGTGAAAACAAAGGAGCTGTAAAGCCCTTTCACCTCGACGGAGAGGAGGAGAGGAGCCAGGGGTGCCAGTAGCAAGCCGGGTCATTTCCCCCAAGAAAAGCCTCCACCCTCAGAGTTTAAATCACCTAGCTAATCTGTCACAGACACCAGCATACACACAGTAAGAGAAGAGATTTATTGTTCTTGAGGTGGAAAGAGAAATAGTGGAGGTGAATACATAGAGGGAGGGTGATGGGTGCTCACAAAACATTTGGAGAGTCTCATAGGAGAGTGTAAGTGCAAGTGTGTGTGTGTGTGTGTGTGTGTGTGTGTGTGTGTGAGTGTGCGCACTTGCTTCACAATTCACTGTGTGTAGATTCATATCCAGCCAAAGCCCTCTGAAAGCTGATCTGGTTTGCTGCTGAACTGGAAAATATTCACTTAACAAGACCTCAAACACCACCAACACTGCAGTGAATTGTGTTAACACAGGCTTAACTCCTTTAAAGAAGCGATACAGTTCACCTCACAGCTGTTCTCACTTTTCCCCGATAGATGTGGTCGTTTTTTAAATGATGATAATGAACAAGCAGCAGAACAACAAAGTCCTATTGCAGCGTCACCTAATCCACTAAGTCTTCATTTAGACTCACTGTTGCAGCAGTAGTTAGTTGAAGCTCGACGTGCTGCAGGTAAATCTCCTTTCAGTAAAACACGAAGACTGACGCCTTGTAACAAAAGCCTGTAGGCTGAACAAAAACGGGTGAAAAACAGCTATTATCTAAATAATAGAGCGAGCAGGAACCAGCTCAAACATGGAGTATTGCTGCGTCTTGGCCAGGGGCCACCAAGAAAGGGGCAAGGGTATTCAGGTATTCAGAGACAATAGAGAAGTGGTTAGTGGAGGGAAAGGAGTTATATGCTGGGTTAAATGGTGACCGCCTACTGATGGGATGGTGGATTAGCTTGATCTGACTGTAGCACAGCCAGATGTGCTAATTGGCTGCATTGAGGGGGCGGGTGAAACCAATACATTACACGATTGTCTAATCCGACACCAACTGAGGGGTTTGATCAAAACACAGCTGAGGATTAGGTAAATGGAGCACTGACAAAATCCTTTTTTTTCCAAACACACAGGCTGACCCTTGCATAATAGGTTCAGAGAGGGTTTCAAAACAATACCCGGTGCACTTCTTGTTTCTGAACGGATGTGTGGAGGAATATAGAAAACTTCCTGTCCATACACCTAATCAGCTGAAGGAAACAAAGCTGAGTCAGAGCTGAGGGTCAACTGGTGGTGCTGTGCCAAAAGAGGCATTAGGCAAGTTCATTGTGGTGTTTGCAAGGTGGAGGCAAAACATTACTAAGACAGATTTATATATTAGTTGAGGGACTGTGGTAACAGTCTGAGCAACGAACTGAGCAGGACAGGAAGGAAAGACTATCAAGATGAATGAACTCCAGATAATGTGCGTCTTAGTGTATTAAGAATGACGAAAACAAGCTTTATCACTTCTCATGTATCTCAAAAAATGATAAAGGACAATTCCCATTTATCATCATTTTATTTTTAGCCATGGCTCAGGGGATGTTGATTTGTTGGTCCAACACTGTGGACTGGTTCCCAACGTGGATCCTGATGACTTCTGCGACCCCCCAACTCCTTCTAGTGCTGCTCTGAGCTCTGCAGTTTCAGTTTTCATATCCACTGGGTAGATTACCATGAATACACACATTCATTGTCCCATTTTGGTTGAATTTAAATAACTCTAGACCTCTTAACCTTTACTCTAGCACCATCATCAGGTCCTATATTTTAATTTGCCCAATGGTAAATGACTAATATCCTGCAAAACTTCACAGATTTCCATCAGCCACAACTCTAATGTTAGCACACTAACAGGCAGCACTATGATGGTGAATCATGACAAAGATGACTTCTCTCCATCTATTGGCATCTTATAATGTTCTTTCAGTTTTGATGACAGACATCTGACATGTTGTTATCAGACCTCTTAAAACCCCTTTTATGCAAGATTATCTCAAACACTTTATTTGAAAGTAAAAGTAAAACTGCAGAGTGCACCTGAAATCTGTGTCCACAACCTGCCTGCACCTTCCTTTCCAAGTTAGTTTGTCTAACCCGGGGCGTTGTTTAAAGCCTGTATGATCAGATTTCCTGCTCTGACACTTGGTGTGGTTGCATCATTCTCAAATCTCAGCAGTTTACTTTGCGAATCAAATGTTTTTATTACCAAAAGAAGAGACAGCCCCAACAACAACAAAAAAAGCACCAAGTTGTAATAAACAGTGATTTTTGTTCAGTATCGACAGACTTCTGAACACAGAATATGCCCAGTGTTCATACAGCCAGTTGACAAAAGAAAAAAACAGAGGCCTAAGGACATCAATCTGATACTGTCAAGAGTGTAAAGAAAGCAAACATGCTGATGATTATCATATAAATCTCATTTTCATCTTCTAATCAGCACTATCTTATTGCCCCAGATAGCAACACTGCCTTTTATCTTTACAGTCTGTGCTCAAGGTTAAAAACTGGCCTTAATCTAACGCACAGTGTGGCAGCAGAATGTGGCAGGGAAACACAAGAGGGCTCCAGGCGAGTTGGGCCCCAAACCACAACAAAGACTCCTGACTGTCATCTAGACCCGATCTGAAAACTGAGCCCCACCCACACCACGACTCCCACTCACTGACTGAGACAGACGTCCACAGACAGAACCCTGTACTTACATACACAAATACATACCCAGCGTAAACAGACATAAACAAACACTCTGGGAACCATGTGTACATATACACACACATTCATGCACACACACATACATGCATACACACACAACTAGGTCAAAACAGTTTCAATGTACAAGACAAATGCAGTGGATCAAGATTTGTTTGTGTGATTAGGGCCTGTCAAGTAAACATCCTCCCAGCTGTTTCACACAGAGGGCAGAGAAGTAAGATGTGACAGAATTATTACAGAGCTTCGTTTTGCTGTATTTTACACTCTCAGAGAACTGATTGCGTAAGGGAAGTGAAGAGGTATTTTCCAAGTGATTTAAAATCACATCCAAAAAAAGAGGTCTCCCGAAGCAGCAGGTCACAGTCTGCTCGTCTCAACTGTGCATCACAAACAAAAAGGACTTTTAAGAAAACTGAATATTTTTGTGATACATGATGGAATGAAATGAAAACGTCAACTTTAACTCAGTGTGGACACAAACTAGCAACAGTTTGAAAGGCAGTCTACAAAGAAAAAAAAAGCCTCAACAGATTTGAATATCACCAGACTTCAATTACATGGCTATGTTACAGCAGGCGCTGGGTCACATCTGTTTGACTTGATGACAGCAGCATGTGACGAACAGCGAAACCAGACGTATCATAGAGAAATCCCCCTGGAGGTCAGTTCTCAGTTATAGAGCATGAAAAACCTGCACTGACAGCCACACAGTCATAACTCAGACACATAGTCGGAGTAATGACACTGTAAATCAGATTGACGGTCTACCTTGTTATTAGATGTATCAGCTTCAGCCTGTAATGTCTGAGTGGCCTAACCTCCACCTTAAGGTTAGATACAGGAGATGTTATGACACTAAAGATCAAAAGTTGAGGAATGTTGGGAAAAGATTCGCAAACAAAGCAGCTGGTGCTCTTCTTCTACTGGAAATCCCATGATGAAGGGGTGATGTAGCTTGGGGGAATCGCCAGCCTCATCACAGACCACAATAAAAGAACAGGGACTGTTTTCAGTACCTTGCTCTGATCTGATTTGTAAAGCAGGCATAGAGAGCTGCACATAGCCTATAGCTAAAGAGACAGTTCAGCAGCTGTCAGGTGTAAGCAGGCTACTCTGGCTGCTTCCCAAAATCATTACTGATTATCAGGAACGCTACCTCAGCCAGTCACAGGAGAGTGCAGCATCTCATCATTCTGACAGAGCAGGCAGCTCAGTGAAGGAGAAACTAACTCAGTAGGCAATTCATCTCAATTGATTTCTACCCTCAGGGGTGCAGGATGTGCAATATAAGAGTGGATTTGTGAGGATTTAGGAGGATATGTACACTGTGGCAATTCATTTAGTATTAAAAAATGCATTTCCCTCTAAACTGACTATTAATGACCGTAAGGTGAATATAAAACAAATGTTAAGTCTTTAACCCAGAGGTGAATGAGAGAGAAAGGTGTATCTTTGCTGCCGAGCTGCTGCACCACCTAAAGTGGTGCAATGGCTCCCTCTGCAGAGTGACATCAGCAACACAGGCAGAAGCCACCATGTGAAACGCACACCTCCAGTGCAGAATGTTGGACAGTACATTACTGATTAATAATTGCTGCACCTACATTGAAGATGTGTGTTGATATCAGTTTGGTTAAACCTGAACAACTGTAATCATTATATAAAAATACACTGAATGCTGACAAGATGAAGATGAGACTCAGAGCGAAAGAGTGAAGAGAATGTCAGAGACAAGGACAGACAGAAAAAGTCTATTCTTTCAGATAAAAAAAAAAGAGAATCTGAATGATGTGCCTTTATTTGCAATGAGGTCATCTCTCCCAGACTATAATACATATTTTTAGTAGAGGTCAAAACAAGAAGCTGCTGTTTGCAGTAAAATGATGTCTGGGTGAACTCAAACTAAAAGGGGAGCCACACATCTAAACATCTGCAGAAACAATATACGAACATCTGCAGAGAAGACATTAGGGAGGTTGTTTCTCAAACTGACAAGCATAACATCTTTACAGCTGAAACATTTTTTCCAGCACGGAGTGGAGTACGGATATAATGAGACAAAACAAGGTACCGCACAAAATGACTATTTGTGTGTGTAACATGTTGGTTGATGATTTTGTTGGAGTGAATCTTTTTTCTCTAATTCAGCTCTTCTTTCTATTTTGTTACTTCAGAGCTTGTTTTTCATTATTTTACTAACTTTGATGAGCAGACATGTGTGGTTTGTTTATTACGTGGTTAACATGATGTCATGTAAATAATTCATCTCCCAGCTGCTGGTTTTCTGCATAGCTCTTAAGAGCTTTGGGAATTCACTGCACAGAGTCTAGACACAACAAATTCTGAAAATAAAACACTTTTCACGTACAGCTGCACCAATGTGCTCCTCATACATGTATATGTAAAGACAGCAGTATATTAGGATATACAATGGTGTTGTATAATGATACCTGTGGGCCCATATACTGATTGTATTTTTGATTTATCTATCAATTTTCAGTCTTTTATAGCCTATGAAACCTCAGAATAAAAATGTCCTTAAAGTTTCCCAAAGGTCAAGGAGACATCTTCAAATGTCATGTTTTGCCCAAACAGAGGCTGAATACCTCAAACACACTAAACACACAATTACAAGCCAACTGTGCCACTGCTGGATATTTGAGTCTTTAACACATTAAATATATGTTATGGCTTTTGTGCTTATATCTAATTTGGAGACTGCTTTGGCATTGCTGACTGCCATAAGCCTTCCAAGTGATGACAAATGACATTAACATGACCCAGCTATCATGACTGTTGTTGGTAATGTGACTGTTACTTTAAAGGTAATGGCCTTTTTCATCTATTCCTCATTTTCTGCAGTGCACTCATGGAGACATCCACAGCATCATTCACCGTATGGCAGCAATATGTAGGGAAAGGGTGCCGGGTGTCCAGCTGAAAATGTGATACATTTCTTAGGGTTTTATTTCTCTTTTATAGTTTATGAGGTTTGTGTTTGTTAGGGAAAACAATAAAATGTCAATTTAAACTTCAGTGGTGGAAGTGAGTGAACCAGAGGAGCAGAGTAACGAGTATGGGTGATTAAGTGTCCAAATCCACCTGAGTGAACATCTGACAAGCTGATCTCTTTCTTTTTCTTGAGATAATGGAAAACTAGCAACAGACAAGATAAAAATAATTGCTGAGGCAGCAGGAACAACACAACGATACAACAAGATCTGACACCGCACCGTCTGCCACTGGGCCCAGTAAACAAACACATTAAAACACAGGCATGCTGGCAGGGACTAGTACACTATGCAGCATGCAGGGAAGGCAGAGATGCATAATAGACCCATCTGCTCTCATAAAGTCAAACACCTGCTCGGCATCATCAAAACAGAGAGGAACATCATTGGTGGTTGTGCCCCTTTGCCCTCTCCTCTCCACAGTAACATACAGTCATCGCCTCACCAGGCTGCACTGCAAGTGCAAAACATGTCCATTTATCCAAGATACCATTTGAATTTAGACTCTATTCTGTGCTAAATTGTTGAGTACAAAGAATCCAGAGGAGCAATACAATACCAGCATTGGCTGGTTATTTCATACAGTTCACTGGTGGTGAGCATGTGGATGACTTAGCTTGAACTCATCGCTTTGTAACTCCATGAGATTGCACAAAATGAAAACCAGTGCAGGAGCAGGCATGTACAGCACACCTATCCATCACGTACACCTCTAAGCATTCCTCACTATTGATTCCTCTCACCCCGCATTTCTCTATACAAAAGAAAGGCCCTGACTGCAGATATTTCACAATAGAGTCAGATGGTTATATGACATATAGGAGGAAGGGACAAAAGGCCACTGTGTGGAGATAATGAAAGTATAGACTAAGAAAGAGGACTGTGGAAATGAGGTGTAGTTAATGTCGTGTCCCTTGTGAAGACACAAACACTAACCCTGTTTTTCATAAGCCCAAAAGCAAAAAGTTACAGTAACGCCAGGATTTGCAACTATTTCTGTCCAGAGCAGCCTGCTTGTCAGAGAATGGCATTTTTTCCACAGAGAGACAAAGGCTCTCATGTTTCTAAGCCCTCTGTGATAAGTCAAAGGGGGCTGACAACAAGTGTCCTGGAGTACATTGGAATCTGTGTGTGTGGGACGACTTTTTGTCAATGTTTAACGGAGCAGTAGGGGGGTTTGTTTTCCCACAAAGAAGATACCTTTAGCATGAGGCAGTCAAGTTCTGTTTTACAGTCTGTTAGTGCCAGACTCAATAGACTGAGGTTAAGATCTCCGTTGGGGTGTGTACACAGAGATGAACAATGAAAAAAAAAGATGGAGGGATAAAGGAACATAAAACAAACAATAATCTTCTATGACTGTCTCAAGGTAAAGACAAAGCAGGACTTCCTGTGTGAACTGGATCAGGAAAGTGGGTTAGGACTGAGGCACATGACAAAAAAAGAACCCTTTCCCTGCTACATCAGGGGACCTGAACCTCAAAGAAGTGATGTGGCCCATTTAACATGGTTCTCCTGGGGAAAGCAGGTGTTGAGGTTGATGGATTGGGGAGAACAAAACATTGGAAGGACGTAAAAGCTCACACAGGCTGGCACCGTTAGAGTTTACCAGCAGAATGCTACACACTTTCATTTCCTCTAATCTGGAAGAGATGACATCATTTCATTATAGTACTTCATTCAAGCTCTATTCTAGTCCTTTTTATACCTCTTTAACTCCAGCTCAGTGGCATTCACATTGTCTGGGAGAGCTTAGTTTACGGCAAGGGCTGAACCCAAATCCTCCCTTTGTAAGATTTTCTCCAGTATTACACAATAAAAAAATCACAAGACAAGGGGGGACTTGCACGGCAACAGTTCTGGGATACTACGACACAAAAGCTTTACCCACTTCACTAACCCAGGTAGGAACAGAATGAGGCAGGTCTGATGATGCATAGAGGAAGTTTCCCATCTGGGGGAGTGGGAAAGCATCCAGTGATTACGCCACCTCTATCTATCTCTCCGTCTGTCTGTTAACCGAGTCACTGCCAGTGACAGCCTCACTCAGGACAGCGTATGCTGGGTGAACAAAGCCTGGCTATGTCTGTCAGACGACTTTGCTCAAAGAAGCGCTGCTGCTTAGTCACTGTCTGAAGGGTGCATGTGTTTGTGTGTGTGTGTGTGTGTGTGTGTGTGTGTGAAGCAGAGGTTCAAAATGACTAATGACAAGTTCAAAACAGCAGCTTTCATTCACAACACTGAATGGTAATGGTTCGCTGCCCGCATGTGTGACTCACCTCCTGTGTGTGTCTGCGTGTGAATAAATACACATCTGTTATCTATCTTTGCCGTCTCTATTAACACCTTATTTGGAGTGAAGCCCTGTAATGTACAAGAATATGTTCCTGTGGTTGGGTGGGGTTCACTTGCAACATCAGCAACAGACCCTCAGCTGTTTAACTGCACCCTGACACCAGTTGCCACAAAGAGACACAGACCACTAACCACATACCAAGGCCAAAATACCGACTCCTGACAACACGTTTGACCTTCTCACAAAGCCAGACTACTCTGAGATCATTTACAGCAAAAAGGTGTCAGAGCACTAACAGGGCTCACGTGGAAATATATGAAAGTATAGTTGCTTGAAATTCTAAAAAAAAAGAAAAGAAAAGAAAAGAAAGAACTCCTGGAATGCAATTTAGGTTAACATACTACCATCTCTGCAAGCCAAGCATTACATGTTTTGTCGAGCATGTCTTGTTAATTGGGAGTAGAAAAGATAAGGCTGTGAGGAAAGTGCTGTCCTTGGGTGTGTGGACTTGACCAGTGTATGGACATCCTGTAACTATGAGACTAATGTTGAGTGTCCGAGACCTTCAGGGCTTTTGAGGCTTAAAAACAAGTGAATACATCCACAGTACATGAGAACCATCAGCTGTTATTCAGAAAACTCACCATGAAAATGAACATACTAGAGACTGAAGGAGATTATCCCTGCCGTAATATAACAGCATGGACATTACCTACATTATAGTGATTTTACTGCAAACAATAGCTCTGTTGTGTCGAATAATAAACTGCTTCATAACCTTGTCTTGTTGAATGTGTATGTGAATTCACCAGTGAAAGAAACAAAATTCTTTATTAAATACTTTATTTGAACAATAAAGCTTTGTTTGCTCTTCCACCAAACTTATTAAGCAAACAGTCCAGTCATTACTATGGGAACTATGGAAGAACACTGCTTGAATTCAGGCTTGAAGAAACTGAGATTAAACAATTTTTCATTTGTGCTCGCACTGAGAGGCTGAGTGAGGCCGTGCTTCACAATGATGTATACACAAAGCCCGTGTAATAAAAAAGTTAAACATTTGCTAGTTAAAATATCCCTCAGCATACCAAGAGAGCCTCCAAGCAGAAAGCTCCAGTGGTCGGGCCTTGTTTGAGGAGAAGGTCTTAGAAGGGGTAAACTTTTCCCTGGCATCTCCCTTGTACCCCTGCAATGCTCAACATGCCAGAAAGCCCTGAGGCCACACACGCACACACAAAGGCATACACACACAGGCATACACACACACACACAGATTTAAGTACTATTGGGTAGTCCCACACTAATTTGGAAGACTGGGCTAAAAATCCCATTGCATTACACTCTCACAGAACTCTGTGTAGGCCAGGCTTGGCAAATTTAACACTTTCCTTTTTTTTGGGGGGGGGGGGGGTTGCATCCACTCTTAAGAACCCCCAGGCCTCTGAGTCCCTTTCCCTAACATTTCATGCCCCAGAACAGGGTTTGGTTTTGGGCCACAGTGCAGTGATGGCCCATTGTTCTCTGGGTACACAGAGCTGCCTTGAGAGGGAGACTTGGGGGAAGTTTTGGCATTCCTTGAAAGCAACTCTTTCTCAGTGGGTTCATGGTCTGAGGTGCTTCCACTTTGCTGGCAATAGTCGTCCTGGCAACATCTATATGACCTAGCTCCCTCTGTGTATGAGGGGAGGTAAACATATGCTTACACGAAACAGAGTGAATTCATCACATTTTCTGCCAGGCCACATTAAACACGAGCAGAAGCCGGAGTGAAAGGCTGCTTAGAGTGCAGGCACTGCACCTTCAAACTATCACCCATACATCAAAGCATCTGAAGAAAAACATATCAATCGGACCATTTCTCTAACTTTGGAGCAATATCACCAGGGTGCCTCAGTTTCCACTGATAAAAGCAAAATATTCCTCCCATACCCGAAAGATCAGAAAATAGAGGAAAAAAAAAATCTCTAGCTGAACCAAGTTCTGATAAGAAAACACTCCCTCATATTACCCAAAATCTCCGACATGGCTTACTACACTACTGTATGTGACCAATGCATTCTTTTTAGGGAGAGAAAATATATACCGAGCAAAGGAAACACCCACAGTATCCAAAGTTTCACCAAAGCCACTAGCATAGTGTGGACAGTTACTTGTGAGAATGTGTGGATCTACAGGGTGGAGGAGGGCAGAGCACCAAAACCAACCAAACCACAGCCCAAAGCTCTTAAAGCTTTTACTCAACACTAATGGCAGACTCCCAGACCTTGCCATACACTCCTTGCAAGCTGGGGAGAGTGTGGGTGGATGGGTGTGTCCTCACACACATCTAACCACTTCCTGGCCCTGCATAGCTGGTGGTAGCCACAGTGGAGCAGACCAGCTTGGGCCATCCCTGAGTTGAAAACATAATGCAATGTCGGAGCATTGAAAAGCGAGTACATTCCTTCCCCGCCTCCATAATAATAACCGCACTATCTCAGGCTCCCACTGCATGCCTGGGTGGTTTCAGTGCAACAGCAGAGCCAGCGAGGATGGAGACAGAGCAGAGTGCAGAGGCACACTGGTGGCCTTGTGGATCAAGAGAGGAGGGATGGAGAAAGCAGATGTCTTCTCTGCTCCCACTGCGAGCGGCAGGCAGAGGATGGACAGGATGGCTGCAGAATGGATTTCTGGACAAATCCTGTATGAGCATGTAATCATTTGCTCGGCTTCTCATTCTCCTTCCACTCTCTGACCATATTACCCTGTCAATTTGTGATACGCACACAGCAGAATGATTCAGCACCAGACCTTAGAGGATGAGGAGTCAGAACACTGCCAGACAGACTGTCAAGACATTTCTTGATGAAGCAGAGACACTTGAATTATATTCACATGGAAACAATAACTTGCCATGGATATAATATCTCTAAACGTCAAACTGTATGACTGGCAATTTTTAAACATTGTAATCTTTTATTTACATAACTGATTGCCATAATTAGGTACATAGTCCAGAGAAATCCCCAAAGCCTGTTCCGCAGTCTGTAGATTAATAATAGCAGTCATTTAGTCGTACAAAACCATGCTTTTGGCTTAATTCGACTCCAGCCTCCAGGCAGGATAACACACACACACACACATATACACAATGCACACACACTCTCTGCTCACTCTAAGAGCATTTTTATTTTTTCATTTCATTCTTTAGAAAATATAAGTGTCCCTTTACTGCAACATACACATGTCTATAGTAGTAGAAGGATGTGAATTTGACCTAATGCAAGGGTTTAGATTTGATAACTGGAGCACAAAGGGACAGATCTAATCAGCATCTCCTCTTTTCTAAGGTATTTTCATTGCCCACATACATGCATACAAATAACTGTGAAAGTTGGAAGCACAGGTCATTTTGGGTTCAGGCCAGCAAAGCATTTGAGGCTTTTCCTCCCTTATCAGTTGTTTGAGCACTACGTGTTTCATTCTCTGATAACATGTCATTGACTGCATAAAAACACCAGACAAAACCACCTTTACACAAACACACACATTTACATAAGAAGCTCAAGGGCTGGCACAAGCGTGATATCCGCTGGCACAGTGAAAACAGGGGCGCTTTCACGCTGAAGTAGCCTGCCTCATTGAAATGCCACAGACTGGTCTCTTGGTGGCACTGAGAGAGCCCGAACACACAGAGCCGGACCAAAGTCCCAGTCTCTGAAAGAGGATCATTAGCATTGGCAACAAAGGCAGAGACACAAATTAATCTTGTATGAGAACCAGCAGAGAGCAGATTACGGAGTTAAGGAAGCAATGATTGTTGTTGCTGTGAAAAGACTGGAAGTCTTTACCCTGATAAATGACTAATACAGAGACTAAACAGGAAAGAATAATATGAGTTAGGAGCGAAATGTTCATGATGCGTGATTAAAAAGATGAGTGTGATGGTTCAGAATATCTCTTGCCAGTCATTTTTCGAAACCAAGCTTTCATCTCTTTTCAGTTAATTCACCAAAATATTAAACAGAATAGAAGGAAGAGACAGAAACATATAAAGCCCTGCTGGCCAAATGAATGTGTAAATAAAATGCAAGATGAATAAAAAAAGGTTCAAACTGCCCACAAGAAAATATGACTTTGCTCATCTCTTGTCACAAGCTTACACCCTTTATACAAATTGTCAACTCACACCATCCGAAAATAACCCTGAAAACGCATGAGCTCATTCACTCTCACTGCCTGAGACACTGTACAGTGTGAGCCACATTGACACTACTGCACCACCAGGAAGAGTTATGTGTTATTGGCATATACAGGCTCATGTGTCAGTTATGAACTCACTCTGCCCAGACATCCGATCAGGGTATTTCTGACTGCAGATCAATACTATGGAGTGTGCCGGACTTCCCTGGGGTTAGTTATGTTTTCCTGTGACATGAATTATAAACAACTCGTAGACATAAACTGACAATGTGTATGCCTGCACACACACACAGGCAGAGAGGGTGAAAAAGCAACAGAGAGGGAAGGTGAAAGACAGAATCAATACCCTATCTTTTCCATTTGCTATATTGCACCATTAGCATTCCTTAACTACCTCTTACAATTGAGTCTCCCCATCTCTGCATCACACACACAGACACACACTCACACACATCTCTCAGCCTTTGATCTGGTGAAACAAAATCACTTGTCTGAACTTCCAAAACTGTGCTCGTCTCAAATGTGGGGTTTCCTTTTAAATTAGCAGACACAAACACCCCCAAAACACGAACATGTCTCAGACTAAATAACCAAATGCCAGCAATGTAAAAGGAAACCAAAAGAATATTCAGTAATATGCATGCTCCCTTGGGTGAACAGGCGAGTGTGTGAGTGTGATTGGAAGAGAGAGAGAGAGAGAGTGAGAGAGAAAGGAAAAGAAGGGATGATAGACAGCGGCGAGACTTTCCATCAAAACAGTATTAAAGTGGACTGTGAGTAAAAATAATTAGAGGTTGGACTGGTCGCTTGTGAGCCTGTCTGCTGCCGACAAATATGAAGCAGATGTTGACATGGGAGCTTTGCAGAGAGGAAGAGGGAAAGCATGCAGGAAGACTAGCAGTTCTAATCCAGTGATAAACAGCTGAAAGGGATACACAGACTACAGCTTTGACCTAGTTCTCAACTTTTGGTGGATGGAGTCTTTTTTTTTTTTTTTTTTTTTTTTTTACTACTCCCTTGGGGATGACTGTCCACATGCTGCAACCAAAATAAAGAAGTTAAAAGACAAGTGAGCCAGGGGGCTGAAATCCACATACACAACAATAGTTTAGAAACTTTCCTCTACACAGTCAAAGGGAATGTGTGAGAGCAGCTGAACAAGGTGAATTTCAAGGGAAGCAGGTATCTCCAGAGAACAGAATTTAAAAGTGTAATGGATTTTCACTAAATTAAAAACAAGCTATTATGAAAAACAAATGTCAAGCAATAACCTTCTGCAGGTGCAGAAATCAAAACAAAAGTATACAACACCAAACCACCCAGGCATATTAAAACATCATGGGACATGGAACATAACTTAAGGCATATAAGTTAATATCACACCATGGTCAAGTCTCTGTTGTGATGTTATTGGCTTTTTGTTTAGAGTCGACTAAAATACAAAGTGGGTGGAAGTGCTGCAATTTCGCAGCTTTAATTTGCGGACCTGAACGCAGCAGCACTTCTCTCTAGTGCATTTTAATTAAAGCAAACCAGGGGCACACACTCAGATGCCTTCAGAACAAGATTAAAAGTGAACACATTAAGTTAGTTTGCAGAGGGAGAGATCAGTCACTTGTAAACAGAGAATCCGCACATGGTGTGTGTGTGTGTGTGTGTGTGTGTGTGTGTGTGTGTGTGTGTGTGTTGAGACGGTGATGATAAGCAGCGGACAATCCGAGTCTACCTGTGATGTGTCCAGGAAAACGCTCTTTCTGAACTTCCCTCGCCGTATCTCCATTTCAAGAGCAGAGCCGCGGGCAACGGTGGCTCTCGCTGTTTGATTTCGGCAAAACATCGTCTCTGCTTTCCTGCAACTTCACACACAGTCCCGTGTAGAGTGTGTTAGTTGAACTTAAAGTGAGCGCAAAAGCAGGAAACTGCTTCGAAAACTGCAGAGCGTAGATCCAGGTGGCACTAAACGACCCCACCGGCGAAAAGTCCCGAGAGATTTAGGCAACCCCCCCTTCCCCCCCCTCCTCCTCCCGATTCAAACACTGACTCTTCCTCTGATGTGGAAGCTGAGACTGAAACCAGCAGTCCACCAGCAGGAAACACACACACACAGCGACTCAGGCAGTCTGTCTTCACAGCGGACTTTTTCACTTTTCCAAACACTTGGCGTTGTGTGTCCGACAGTGACATGGTGACACCCCATGTGGTGCAGCTGAGACCTAACTTTCCCCCGTCCTGTATCCGGAGACCTCTACTGGCGATGAATGGCGTGTACTCTGCAGGCATCTACTGTTGCAGTGTCTCAAATTCCTGTTCAAGGCCTGTCTGTGTTAGTAGTTCAGCAGGGATGAGGCATAAAAGCCACGTGTGTGTACAGCACCACAAATTCATTCACTGAGTTTAAAGGCCCATGGTATCTTATTCTTTTATAGCTATACAGCTTGCAAAATGTGATCAAAAGCATATTTGAAGCACATGTTTTACTTTTTTCCACCCTCACTCTCTGTGTTTTGGCCTCAGAGACAACACAGCCCTGTTAGGTCTCCTACAGTACAACCTAAAGTTTCACAGTGGGTCAAAATGTGAAAAGACTATAAGACTTGACTTTAGTTGCATATCACAGTTAGATCTGCCTGTGTTCTCAGTGAGTTTATGTACAAAAGGAGGCCTAATTTAGTTTACAGTCTGTGGGGTTCAGTTTGACCTGTTAGTATGAGGTCTTCATTCAGACCCTAAGTGTGGTTTAAGTGATGCTTGACCTGCCAGTATGCCTTTCACTAGCAAGGACCACACCAGTGCAGTGAATGTTGAGCGTTTAATGAAAATCAGAAATGAGAGTACAATGAATGTAGGTGAGTTGGATGGTCTTGTGATGGTCTTCAGTCTGGCAGTGGGAGACTCTGGGTGGGGGTCCCATGTCCAGTGGTTTTTCTTTTTCTACCTGAGCTGATTTTAACCAGACTGAACCTGGAATAAGAGGAAGACACTGAGCTGACCTGGAAGGGGTGAAGACGGAGGATCAGTAAAGTACAGAAAGGGGAGGGAGTTGATGATTCACAGACAAACTGAGTGGAGTGAAGAGTTGGTTTGTCAGGTGATTGAAGGAGTGGTTAGGCCTGGCCCTGCTCTGGAACTTAAGGTAACACCTTCCATTAAATGATGGATTCACCAGTGAGTCTGGGTTAATGTGGTTAATAGCACATGGTTTCTAGAGTCCTGTGCACAAGAAAGATACCAGATAAAATAGCTCCTTGACCTTAGAGGGTTGTATGATTAAGTGTGCAATGTGCCTCATGTATTTCTTATTCGCTACCCTTTGGGTACCATTAAAACCAGTAATGTGGCCTACTTAGGAGGCAGTAAAGTCAGGGGCACTGCCTTTGCTTTGCATGGTATACCATTTCATTTACGAGCATCTGCAGCAGAGCACAAAGATCCAGCAGGAATGTGAATCACAATCTGTAGCGGCACCAGGACTTTACTGGACCTGCTGAGAGTGGAATTCTAAAAGGTCAGGGGGTCACTGGAGATCAGTCTCACCAAGGCAAAGGTTGCAACCACGGAGACAGTGACAGATGTCAGCTGGGGAGTCCCAGTCTCATGACACAAGGCGAAATCACAACACTACTCAATTTAGGCCCATTTGAATGCACAATGTTTGCAGATGAAGGGACTTGGAGTTAAAAATGTCCATTAACTGTCATGCTAGGTTTTTTATTTGGCTGTTCAATCTAAAAAATTGAAAGTATGAGATGCTCATATACCAGATGTGCCTGAACACACATGAACACAAATAAAGTAGCAATATCACTGTGGAGATACACTCACAATCGAGCTTGCAAATTTTACTAAAAACACACAACTATAAGCATCAAAACACAATTTAATATCCCCATGTAAATTATGCTGAACTCATCCATGCAAAATGTCCTTGTCTGTGCAAATCTTTAATATTGCAGCTGCTTAAGATCAATTTCAGCAACTTAATATGCTGTTCAATAATACATCTTCTCATGACCTAAAATAATCCAAAAGGATCTGTTATTAGTTTTATTATTATATCATATATTTTATTGGACTATATTACAGTCATAATCTAAGCTATGCAACTAAAGTTACCAAATACTTTAAGTTATCAAGGCTAAAAACTACAATAGCAGAAAATAAAATTACTCAAACAGAATATATAACAAGTTGGCACGGTGAGTAAATACACTAAATTGCTTTCAACCACAGCCGGCTGATACTTGATACTGTTCATTTTGCCCAAATTATTGCACTACTCCTCTCTTGCACTTGTGCGTGATACCTCAGGCAACACAGTATTTGTATACAACACCCATTTGGTGGCATGAAAGCCAGTGTTTAACAAAACTTAAACGAACAATTTTCTGCACACTTTGTGACTGCAACCCCGATCTCCTGTATCACTTGATATTATCCAAATAAAGCATGAGTCATCTGAGAGAATCACCTGAAAGCCATTAACAAGTTAAAAACCTTTAGTGATTCAAGGCTGGAAACTGGTGCATGAAGAAACTGCGAGCTACTATTCACCATGTTTTTGCTACAACTGTATTTACAACATAACAGAGTTAATTAATTCTGGATAGGCATTTAACACCGTCTGGCATCAGAGTGCCATTATGTGATCATGAGGATGTTTTGTTCATTTGATTGATTCTGCAGTCTGTTTTCTGTCTGCCAATCATAAAGCCTAAATTTAGTGTCTGTTTGCAGTCTCTTGTTTCAGAAAAAGATATAAATAGTGCCGTATTATTTCCCACACTATGTTTCATCCAGATTACTCAACAGTTTGGTGTACCATCCCTTCTGTAATCAGAGCCTCACATGCACTTAATTCCAGTGATTGGACACAAACCAAACTCTCACCATTTATCCTCAGAAGTTTTCCTGTCTGAAACAACACTTATTCCTCTCAGTTGGGGTTTGTGGTGTTTGCACCACAATCTTAAAAATATAATGACGACTTTAGTTCTTCAACGAGTGTTTGGTGCTCAGTCTCTATGGAAAAAGGGAAAGGGGCTTGTGCAGCCCCTGTTTCTTTAATCTCCTCCAAGTCTCTTATTTAAAAGCAGTGTGTTTGTTGATGTTGGGAGCTTGGGTAAATAGCTGAAGGCGCTGTAACTCACGCAGCAATGTGATCTCACTTGGATGTCTGTCTGTTTCCTAGAAGGGACTATGTGAAATGCAGATTATGTTTACATGCCTCATGCTGCCCTGGTCAGTAGGGGGTAGACAGTCACAGAGGGGAGCAGTGCTTTCCCAAGCTAGGTCTGACCCCTCTTTAACTCCTTGCTGGGCTCCATCAAGCCCTTTGGGCAGCTCAGTTTGCTGCAGTCAGGCAAGCAATGGGCTTATGTACAGGCTTTGCTGTGGCAGATTTTAAACCCATGTGTGGGGAAAAGATAGGTCTGGTTTATCACCCCTCATTTATAGTGCATATTCTATTTGTACAGCCTACCAGCTACATGCACTCCTGTTACCATCCCTCGTTTCTCTCCTGTTTTCTCTCCTGCACACAGAACAGGGAACAAAGGGAAAGTAACTGCAACAGTGAGAATCAAATATAGCAGTCAACACTGACACAGTCGCAGTGGGCTATAAAATGCCGACCACAATCAGTACACAAACAAAAGGACTGCTCTTCACTCAGACAGCAATAGCTATAGAGCAGCTGGAGAAAGATCACATGGTACAAAAAACAGGACACAATCATGCTGTTCCCACCACAAAACCATATTTTGTTTCCCTCTTTCATGCTCACACACACACACACACACACACACACACACACACATATAGTGTATGATCAATTGCCCACTAGTTTAGAACTAGAAGGGTGGGTGTAAGCAAGTGGTAAATCACTAGTATAGAAAACGTACAGAATCTGTTCGACTTTCTTTTCATGGAATGAAAGTGCTACAGGCTCAGAAGAATGATTGTGGTTGTTCCAACTGTAATTACATGTGGTTTTCTATAGTCTAAATTTAAACTTGCATACTGAAACTGCAACCATTGCACTGCTGTTCTTACATTATTAAACCTGAAACATTCCAGCGTCACATTTCAGAACAACTCAGCAGGTGAATAGACCCACTGTTATCTATGTATGGTATATCACTGAAATAATAAAATATGAATAGCTGTTTGTTTTCTCAGAGACACTTAATATTTGCAAGGCTGGGTTTGTTTTAGCGTAAAAGACATGAGGACAAAATGGCTATGAATGATCTTAATATGATCTCGGCGTCTCTGTGATTTTTGCTGAAGAATCAGTCTTTATCACTGCACAACCGGCCCAATCTGTCATGCTGTCTGCCGCTTAAACCTTGCCTGCTATCACCCTGAAATGCACACCCATCTGATGTGAGTTGAAAAACATTATGATAGATGCGATCCAATATTGGGTGGTGGACGAGGAAACACTTCAGGGAGCTAGAATGCTAGAATGCAGGGCATATACTGGAATGAGACTTCGAATTAACTGTGTGGAAAGCTCCTGAGGGACTAAAAGCAGGAGTCAAGTCTGGCTTGCAATCAGATCCTTAGAATGGCAAGAGACACAAGTATACAGCTACCACTATTAGAAGTGGAGGTTGACCCTCTGTGGAGGTTTTAACACCATGCTATGATGTATTCATGACACATTCTCCTATAATGTGAATACATTATACTAGTCTGACTTCTACTGGACAATACTTGCCATTACAAGAATACAATTATTAAGTCCGTCAGACACACATTTCCATAAATGCTCTAATGCAAACACACAATGTACCCTCTTTCGCTAATTACCAAAATAAATGAGAAAAATGTGTTCATAATGAGTGGGAATAGTGCCTGTAATTGCACACATCGACTGATTAATAAGTTTTTATTTTACATCATTGTGTCTCAGCAGTGAAATCAACAGTGTAAAAAATATCAAGCCTGTTACCAAGGGTGTTCTGATAGCCTTTATTTAATCTATTTACAAAGAATACAAAAGCGTTTTCCTTGAACTCAGATGAATGCTCTGTTCACAGCATGTACACACTTAATACACAATTAATTTCCTTCTTAAACGAGGATGAACTCTTGACTTGATCGTTTCATTTGTGATGCAGTTTTGTCCAGCTGGAAGCTTCTTTGCGACCTTGTTTCAAACCCTGTAAAAAAAACAAAAAAAAAACAACAACAACAACAAAAGGAATATGATGTTAATAGAGCTCTGCTTTTAAAAATCAAGGACTCCTTCCTAAAATGAACCTGAGTGCATTTCTTAAAATGGTCTTCTGGCTAAGAAGCATAACAAAATAAATTTCACCAAAAAGTATCCAAATGACCACATACGCCTACTTCTCTTCACTACATAATGCACGAGCATGTGAGTAAAAGCTGTAAATTCCTTTTCATAGCCTATAATAAGCCAGTTAGCCTTCATGCACATACCAGGTAGTATCCTGTGTGATATCCACTCATGTACCAGGAGATGAGCACGCTGCCCAAGGCCTCGTCGTCCACCATGTCAGGGCTCATTGGTGGAGGTGGAGGGATCATCTGAGGCAGAGACATCAAGTGCAGAGGGAGTGTGCTCAGACTGTAGATGCTGATGATACTTGTTGTCAATCACTAACGCGCTACATAGACAGTTTGTTTATCAATTTACCAGCTGGATGGGCAAATGCAGCCTCTATACACGTGGACCGCAGAGCCCAGTGCTCAGATAAATCAGCATCTGATGTTGCTTTTGCATTTGTAATTAATAGTGTAAACTAAGTAAGACACATTTTCAACTCACTGGAGGACCAAAAGGCATCATGGGAGGCCAGGAAGGAGGAACAGGCCCGTGATCATCAGATCGCCTGCTTCCCCTTGGCTAGAGCGCACAAACGGAAAAAAAAAAGGTTAAAACAAACACTGATGTCAGAACAGATTTAAAGTTCAGTCTCAGCAAATCTTGCACCCTTGATAAATGTCAACTCTGAGATCTTGTTCCATTTAATTCCATTTAATTGGTCACATTTTATTTTACCATTACAATAGTACTGACTGGACTGAACTCTACACTTTAGTGCCAAGCAGTAATTTATGAGAACAGTCTATCTCAATTCATTTTGTACTCACTAAATAATAAAAGGAAAAAGATATACAGACTTTCGTACCTGTCTGAAGGCATGCATGGGAGGTGGGCCGGGAGGAAACCCAGGGAAACCAGGAGCCCACAAAGGAGGAGGGTCTTTGTGAGCCTTGGACTTTTGGCCTTTATTGTGTGGCTGTTGTTTGTGTTGGTTTGGTGTAGTTGACCTGTCACTCTCCTCTGTTGATGATTCTGCCCCTTTCACCTGAATTGCAGAGACAAATTGAATCAACTTTGCTTTGTCACTTTCTTTTTTGATATCTTGGCGTATTTTCTTTGGTCACTTTCGTCCAACACTTAAGACTTAAATAGTAAAAGTACTTCTTTTAAATAAAAATATAATACTTCAGAAGGTACAGAATACTGCACCAGTTTAAAATAAATATTACATTGGTGGTAAAAGAAAAAAAAAAAAGATTATAAATGGTTAAAAGTGACAGTGAAAGACGTGTGAAAGAAGTGCTATATTCTGACATGGTGCCACATGGTCCCTACAGACAAGTTTAACACATGAGTGTGGGGGCCAGTGGTTGCTATGATACACGGACTCTTCAGGTGGCATGCTGATTGTAAAACAGACTGTGCTGATCGTGAATTTGTGAAGTTCATTGCATTCCAGGCACTTATATTAAAATGGACAGAAGAGATCAAATACACATCACATCTACCTGGGGAAATCAACAGGTAAGAGTGTAAAAAAAATAACAAAAATTACTAATAAACTGTGTTGTGTTTGCACAGCTTTACCTTTACCTTTGTTTCCTCATCACCTTCAGAAACCTCTGAAAGCAGATCTTCAAGGTTGTGCTCCTCCTCGTTGCCGTAGTCTGTATAAACAACTATACACGTGCCCCTCTCCTCATCTATGGAGGAGATGGTGGCTGCATAGAGCTGGCCATCCTCTGACCAGTAAGCACAACATGAGTCCCCAACCTGCCACTGTGACACACAAAGTGTAAATGTTAATTAAAGTCAAGGTGTAACGTTACAGTGAGGCCTGTCTCCTGAACCGCAGTGAACTAAATTCAGAATAACATGAGTAGGTTAACCAGTTCCTCACATCATTGTAATGTGTTGTGAAACACACAAACTAAAGTGTCTAATGTCTATGAAAAAAAACTGTCCATAAAATGACGAAACCCTGAACGGAATGGAGTGCCATACATGTTTGAGTACAGTTACAAACCACTTTATCTGGCGGTGCATTCGTTCTTTTCCTGCTCTGGTTCTTTTTGTTGTTTTTGCGTTTCGTTCCTGGTTGGTTTTTCTTTGAGGCCTGTGGCTCTTCTTCACCTTTTAAAGCAGTCTGTCAAACAAAGCAACATCAGCAACATGCGATGAGTGGAAGACAGAAACGTGAGCATTTCACACATGTATACAGTGAAAAGAACTCATTTTACCTTGAAAGATGCAACTGCCTTGTCATAAGCTTTTATCAGTGCTGTGTCATCCCATATGTCTGAATCATCACTCTGAAAAACAAAAGATCAGATCAAATTTAGTGACCAGGGTTAAAGGTTAGCGATTCTTTATCTGCGAAAAACAAGACAGATAGACTGTTAAATGTTGTGGAAACTGTGTAGATGACTCGATCCCCTCGACGTGTTTCTCAGTGCTCCACATGTTTGCAGCTGACCTGACATGTTCACCTTTGCATTTCCTACACAGGGAAAAGGATGCTACAGGAGTCAGAGTGCTACATATTTAAGCAGCTGATCTAATTAGTGTTGTTTATCCAAGATGTTGTATTACGGGAAGATGTTGCATTGACTCGTGAAATCAGACACACTGATAATATCTCATTTCACCCTTTTCTGTTCCTTTTCTCTTTGTTTCCCAATTTAGCCAAACTCGGCGATGGCTTGTAGCTTAGCTTCCTAGCTCTCCATCTCCACCAACCCTACAGTGGCTTGAAAAACTAGACATGTGCTGTCGTCTGAAGCTCACCGGTGTAACGTAACTAACCTGTCCAGTTCCGCGAGCAAACAACACCTCTTTGCATCCATTCGCCATGTGAAGGTGCGCAGATTTCACTCTCAAGTGCTAAAAGCTAAACAAGTAACGACCGTCGTGCGTCTGAATTAGTGACGCGCTGCAGAGTACGGCGTTGACGTATATATCTTGCGACGCTGTGGTTGGCTAGGCAACGACTGTAGCTAGTTGTCCACTTCTCCCAGATCCGTAAACAAAACAGATTGTTGTGCATTATAGTCGAAAAATAATTGTATTTCCATCGACCAGGCAGCACCGGCGGTAATAGTTTCGCTGCGTGACAATGATCGATTCCTCTTTGACTTCTCTGGGAGCAAAAGTTGTTGTCGCTGCGTCCAGCGATGAGAATCACCCACCAGAAAACATCATCGACGGGTAAGTGTTGATTCTTCTGACCATACCTGTGCTGGCACACTGAAAGTTGAAGACAAATGTTGGCTTCGTTCATTTGACCTAACCCATCGGATCAGTGTCAACATTTGATGTTTGTTTGTCCTTTTTCACCTAGAAACATTAAAACTTTTTGGATGTCGACCGGCATGTTTCCACAGGAGTTCATCATCCGCTTTGCTGACTCCATGAATATCTCAGCTGTGACAGTTGACAGCTACAATGGTATGTAGGCTGCGATAGTATCAAATGTTGCAGTTAAATAAGTTGAGAAATCAAGTAAAGAAATGCTGTTTTGTATGTCGAAGTCCTCCACGACCAACTGTAAAGGCAAACAAGACCAGTACAGAAGCTAGTCAACAAACTACTCACTTTGATTGAATCCAATCTGCAGGCTATATTACATCTCTTCTCGTCATCATTAAATTTTACTCTTTTTTCTTTGATTTTTAATTTATCAAACGTGGGATTTGTTCAATTTATGATTAACATCAGGAATGACTAGTTTCTCCAGTGAGACACCCACATTATCAAACCAGAAATAAGAGAATCATGTAGAGAGATCTGATGTCTGTTAGACAGAATGAAGAAGATGCTAGGTACTGAAGAAGAGTAGCCTCCTGGATCACCCAAAGGTGTGAATGTGAACATATGACCAAAATAAATAATGTACCTTTGTGCATCGTACATTCAGAGCTTTGAGCTGCTTGGGAACAATGTCTCGAAGTGAATAGCTGTGAAATAAGTCCTATATGGGAAATTTAAAAGTTTTGTTTGTGTGTAGAAAGTGAAATAGATTTTGAAAAAGTGCCATTGCAGAACTCCATGTTACCTCCAGATCACGCTCTCACAACAGCCTCGGGAATCATAAGATGAGATATCAGAGTACAACAGTGTAGCATGGATCTCTGAAATTATTCCATTGAGAGATTTGCCAAGACCATGGCATTTTCCATTTCCTACAGTCTTGAGTGGATTCTGCTCTTCCTTCAAAGAGACTCTCTAAACTTATGTATTTGAAGAAATGAAAAAAAAATCTTTAATAGGAATATTAAAATTAGTTCTAATTTGATCAAAGACTTGATCAGTCTAAGAATCACAGATCAACATGCCTGTAAAATCTCACAGGTCCTTGGAAACACACTCCATTAAACCAACACTGCTCATCTGCTCTGGAAAAGTCTGGATTCAAACAACAGAGGGAATTTTTTTAAATATTTCATCACATCCGTCCAAACCAGTAGTGTGTTAAAAAATATAATATTATTCTTAAGAGACTTGAGACCAATCCGTAAAAAGCCCACCTATGAATTAATTTGCCATCATTTTGAGCATCAGGTTGAGCTGACCAACAGAGTAGCAGACTGGGCACAGATAAACCTCCCAGTTTCTTTGGCTTAGTACATTCAGAGAACCTCACACTATGATGCTTGTTATTCCAAATATAATGACAGATGTGAGAGTGTGCAGACTTCGAAAAATGCTGTGGTAATTAGATGGCAGATTTTCAAATGAATAATTTAATTGGGAATGATATTCATATTTATAACAATGATTCTCCCAGAAAAGGATGTTGGCACAAGGGTCCACAGTGATTTGAATCAGAAGTGATGAACATACCAAAGTGTTAGAGACCCCTCCCTGATACGTGGGCAGAAGATTGTATGGGTATATTCGGGGGATACTGGAGTGCAAAGCAAGGATTCTTGTAGATTAATTTCATAAACCGACAGAGCACTGAATGAGGCCATAGCCCTCAGAACTGCCAAAATTAATTTTTCAGGATTCCTTAGATACAGAAGAACATCATCCAGGAATATGGCAATAACACGGTTTTCTTCATCCACTGTGATCCCATTTATGTTGGGATTAGTCCTGATGACCTCGATCAATGTGAACTATAAAAACGACAGAGTGCTCCCTTGCCTGTCTGCACACCAGAGAACCCTCAGGCTTCAGGCTGCATTGGTACAGGTTATTGGATCTAAAGAAGTTTTTTCTATCTCTCTATTTTATATCTTGGGCTTTTAACTGCCTTTATTGTGAGAGACAGGAAACCAGGCGAGAGAGGGAGAGTGGATGACCTGCAGTAATGGACTGCAATGCCTATGCCTATGCCTATGCCAATGCCAATGCCAACATGCTAATGTGAAGCACATATAATGTATTCACCATCAGCATGTTGGCATGCTAACATCTGCTAATTAACAAAAATCATAGAGGACAACTACAGGGGATGTGAAACACATTAATTTTGGTGATTTTTCATCATACTACATGAAAAATTAGGGGAGCGCCCTAGTAGTAGTGGACTAAGACACTTTTGACACATCTAACCAGCTCTCACAAAAACTGAGATTATATGTCAATAAGAGAAGAAAGAAAGTGAAAAGAAAAGTATACCAATATGCTAGTTTGTGTGATTTCAGTATCTGATTCTATTTCATGAATATCTTACTTTTTCTTTTGCAGTCAAACATCTGAAGATAGAAAAGAACACATCACAAAACGCTCGTCAATTTGAGTCAGTGACAGAGAAAGGTAAGAAGGACATTCATGTACAGCATTTATTGGCATTTTTGGTTTGAATGCTATGGAATTGCATATGGGATTAACAACCTGACTTTATGTACATTCATAGAGTTTGAACAAACAGAGGGACATCTTCAGTCAAACTCTATATCGGTAAGTTCAAATAAAGACATTACGTCAAATATTACTTCATAGAATCTACAGGTAACAAAAACTGTCTGTATTTTCTCTTTCAGCTAAATGGATGCATTGCCACCCACCTTCGTTTTGTCATCACCACAGGTTATGATCACTTTGTTTCAGTGCACCGAGTCACTGTACAAAACTGACACACTTGATAATTGTGAATTAAAACTTGATTGCTTATTTTTTTATAAATACTGTATATGCCTTTTTGTTATCATGTAATAGCTGTAAATATGAGTAGAGTCTGTTTTGATAGGGGACATACAGACTGATATCTTGACACAGACTTCCCTGGAATATTCCATAAATATGTGGCACATTGATTTCATAAATACGTGAGGTACAAGTAGTATGTCTAAACAGCATTGATTTTTTTGTATTATTCTTATCAGTGAAGTTGGAATTGCAGACAAAGCATAAATCTGGCCCTTAATTAAGAAATTTCCTTTAACCCATTTTCTGTTTATGCTTATTTAATGTTATAGTTTCACTTATGGGGCCTTTTATCTCACATTCTACTGTTACTGCTAATTTCACAAGCTGATAGTTGGCAAAGCTTCAGAATGAAAGAGTTGGATTGTGATGAATGGCAGAGTTACTTACAAAGGAAGTTTCTCTCTGTGTGAGAGATAGAGTTAATTAACTAATTTTGAGCAGTGGGGGCTTAAATTGGCATCATTGCAGCCTCCCTCCCACCTCCACCCCCATGAGCAGAAACTGACATCCCCATAGAAATGGGGAGCCATGGGCAAAGCAGCTGGGGGGGTTGGGAGACCAGATGGTTTCCAAGCCAACCGGAGAGCTTATGAAGACTGTGGCCCTATTCACACAAAGTGCTCAAGCAACCTTCTGTACTTATATCCTCCGTACACACACACACACACACACACACACACACACACACAGCCATCTCCTGACTACCTTCACTGCCATTTCAACTTGTCGGTAGCAAAGGGTTCAGCAGTGTGTGCGAGGACCCTTTGGGACTCCCTCCCCAATTACTTTGCTGACTGTGGAGGAGCTCGGGGATTTGCTGAGGCTGTGTTTGCTGTAGCTTGTTCTGCGTGCAAGTTTCTGAATAAACCAATAAAAATATGAGGTACATGCCTGAATAACTAGTCCCTTGATATTTTAGAGCAACTAATTGCTTAGGGGTATGGCTAGGATATAGCACATTTGAGTATATATGTGTGTGTAATGAGGAACGAGGGCAAGGTAGGAACTGATAGACCGTTATTGACTCATCTATTATTTATCAGTATGGAATATTTATTACAATGTTAGAGGTGAGGGTTGAGCCATGCAGTGTGGACCAAGCTCCCATTTCATAGGAGAACAGTTTTTGAATTTATTACATTTGTTTGCTCTTAATATGTAACCACAGATCCCTCTTGTATGGTGAACATGCGGTGTGCAAAGGCGCCTCCCCATTACTAATGAATTCAGGCCCTTTTGTGCTTGACTGTCAGCCGATCAGGAGAATCACAGCAGGATATGAGTGCATTATTATCATGTCACTGCAGGGCAGGGCTAAATTATCACCCAGTGTCGTCTTATGGCTGCCTAACTGCTGTCCAATCACACTGAGACATCTGCTAGACCACAATGCTGTATGTTCAGCTGAGCACATAAAGAGAGATAGTATATCATAACCTCAGAAATCCTTGCTGCTACTTCGTGCCTTAATTGGTCGATTTTATGAAAAAGATAAATGGAAGCAAGTCAAAGATAATACTTTTTTTGTCAACTCTTCTGCTCTTAAAGCGCATTAGAAATAGTGGCATACTTATTACATAAAGATGAGGAAAACACAGCAGCAAGGATTCCTGTTTGTTATAAGCAGTTGTATAAGTGTAGGTGATGTCTCCTATAGGGTTATTCTGGGGAAGAAATCCCCCCACCCACCCAGCTCTGTTATTTTCTTTCATGTCAAACCAGTGGCTTTGAATTTGTTATCTCCTCCGTGTGGTCGTCCTTTCATGTCAGTGACAGAGCCACACGCACTGACAATGGGCCTTAATTTGATTTCAGTTTCGATTTCGTCCAATCAGCTTAGTTATGACAGAAGCTGAGCTGGAAGGAGCTGCTGTGTGAGGAAGGAAACGCTATCAATGGGCTGAAATTAGATGATTAGACGAGAGAAGAAAACAATCTTCTCATTATTATTTCAGCCCGAGAGGAATTGAGAATCATAATGAGGGACTGACAAAGAGTGGAGTTGAAGACAGCTTTGAATATATAACAATATTCATGTTTATTTCTGAGTCCAAAATCCCAGCAATTGCATGTGAAGCTGTGTTTTAAATAGTAACAAGATTCTGAAAACCTTTTTTTTCTAATACCTTTAATCTAATCTCTCTCTTGTTTATTTAATGAAGTAGGTCAAGTATTCACCCATATACCTTTGAATGTGAAGTGCATTCAAGGATAACTTTAGTAATGAGAAGAAGCAAACTGGTGACATTTAAACACAGTCATCTGGCCCCCCCCCCCCCCCCCCCCGTCTTCTTTTTGACAAAAAGAATCCCCATGAATGATTGTGTCTGCTGTGAAAAAATTGAATGTAAAATTCAATTTTTTTTCAGAAAACAACAGAAGTGTTAGAGGGAGCAGTGATGCACAAATGACAAATATTTTCTGCTTTTCAAATCACCTCCATGTTTTCACCCACGCTTGTTTTTTTGGTACTTATTTCCAGTTTTACCTCAGCATAGAGACTAATTCACAAAGTCTGCAAGTTACTTTAATTTTGGTTGTGTGTATTGAATTCCAAGATTGTTTCACCAGTAACATTGCTGCATTACCAACCATCCCTCTGCCCCTTCCATTTTTGATCAATTTTCTGTGCTTGGGCCCAGAGTACAGGCTGTAAAACACTTATCATTCACTTGAGTTTGAGTGTCACTGGTTGCAGCACCTCACCTTAGAGCTCCACTCTGTCTGTCCGACTCCAAATCTCTCCTGACCTGCCGTGGTCATGTAATGTAATGGTTGGTAGCTGAGCATTCTCAAGCAGCCTCATTACAGAGATTGCCACACATTCTTGACCAGAGTTGTGTGAGTGCACTCCTGGCGCTTGGTAGTCTCCGCGAGCCCCTGAGTATAGAGTGTAGTAGTTGTAGGAAGTGGAATAGCTCCAAAATAGTAGAGCCAAATGGCCAAAGCTGATACTTGTCTCCAAGTGGAACAGTGCCAGCTAACCCTCATGACGCTATTACCAGGAGATCAGCCTTTTTTCCTTTTGTTTCTCTGTTAAATATTTGCTTTTATTTTACACTATCTACCCCCCTTAACCTCTCTCTCTCTCTCTCTCTCTCTCTCTCTCTCTCTCAACACACACACACACACACCACAAAGTGAACGTCAGAATTTGCATTTGTCTTTGGTATCACAGTCGCTGTAGTAAATAATGTTCTGTATGATGTGCATTAATGTGTTATACTGATAATAAATGTATTCTCTGCATAGTGCAGGTATTGGACCAACAGTTTACTTAAATCACTCACTGTCCTCTGAGCTAAAAATTTTAATCCCTGCTTATGTTTGTTAAAAGGAGCCATAGTAAATTAATTAGGAGAGTTAGATGTGATCTAATTGCCTGAACCCATTTTGAGTGATTATTAATATTCAATTATAAAATAAATTAATATAAGATCAGTGGTGAGAGATGATTATTCCTGAATAGCTACTTCAAGTGTCTTCGTGGAGTTGTATTTACTGATCATTCAAATCTCCTCATTAATAGAGGTATTTAAAGTTTTACAAGATTCAGAGAACGACAAAAACATGCAGATCTAACAAAAAATATATTAATTACACTCTTATCTGTTTACGGGTGAAAATATATGACAGCTGAAAGTGATTTCAACATGTATTTGTGGTGGAATGTTTTTACAGTGGTGTAGACGTCTCACAACGTATGGCCTGTGCATTGTTTTGAAAAGGTTTACAACTGTTTTTTTTTTTTTTTTTTTTTTTGGAGAATACAGTAAAGCACAAATGCAAGGCCAAGTAAATGAAGCTTCAGGGACCCAGACACAATAGATGATATATCACTGTCATTTTCTGAAGGGACAGATGTTCAACTACACTCATGCTTATTATGTTGTCATCATCAGACATTAATCATGAAACGGATGAGTCAGGTATTGTTTGGCCTGTATCAATTAGCAATTAATAAGTGACAAAGTTGGGCATGAGTTGAGTCAGTGATCATAATGTGGTAAAAAAATAAAACATATTCTCATTTGAACATTAAATAACTTAGTTTTTAAACTTTTAAACAAGTAATAACAGTGTCATCACAGAGAGCTAAGCATAATCTTACTGTTTTTGTACTCAAAACACACTAAATGCATTTTCTAATATATAAACCTTGAAAAACACCATTAACAGTGAGTGAGCTCCAGTTTTTTTGCAGTATTGCATGTGACATTTACATACATAAGTATTTGTGATGCCAAAACAGCAGTGACAGTATCAGTTCCAGCATGTGAGTGAGTGCTCCCATCAAATCTCTGTGGCAATAACATCGTCATATGTTTGTAACCCTGAGCTGTAGGTAAGGTCCATGCCTATCTCTGTCCGGCTCTCCAGTTCAGAGGTCAGCTCCTTCAAGATCCTCTCCAGGTCCTGGTTCTTCTTGTGCATCTGCAGGTAGTTGATCTGGAGTTGCTTCTGGTACTTGATGACCCTGTCTTTCTCCTTGTTCCACGTCTGCCTCTCCTGCTCAAAGTTGTTGGCCAGCTTCTCCTGAGCGTCCTTCTCCTCCCTGAGCTGCTGCTTCAGTCTCTCAACTTCTCTCTGGAGTTGGTCTGTGGAGATGTGTTCCCTGTTCTCCTCCTCGTGGCCCTGAGCATGGGAGTCTGAGCCTTGGATTAGACTCCCTGAAGCCTGAGTCTGGGCATTTGCTTCAAGTTGCAAACTGTGTTGCTGCCTCTGCTCTTTGGCAATGGCCAGTTCCTGTTTCATTCCCTGAACGTCTTTCTCTAGTTTGCCCACTTTCTCTCTCAGCAAATCAGCCTCATTCTTCTTGCGCTGGAGTTCATTTTGGCAAACCTGAATTAAAAATGGAAAATATTCAGACATAGGCAGCAATTAAGATGATTATTCTGACTGATATAACAGGCCTAATCATGCAAAGTGTCAAATAAGCTCTCATAAGTAAGACTGTGATTATATATGTCTTCTAAAACAAGGATGTTGAAAGGTCTGAAGGTTGCAGTTGAGTGTAGCACATAATAGTAGGTATAATTCCCAACTAAAAGTGCCTTTATCTTATAAGTACTGTGTGGGCATTTTATTCACAGTCCTTACTTGAACTCCATTGTGCAGTGAATTGTTATTAAACCACCGACAGACTAACCTCGACTTCTACTGTGCGGGAGTGGAGTTTGTCTTCATTGTCTTTATTCTGTTTTTGGAGCATCTCCATCTTTGCTGTGTTCTCCTTCAGCGACGCCCTCAGGCTGACTATCTCATTCAGCTTGTGGCTGATGTCCGCCTGGCTGTCTCTCAGCTGCTGCTTCAACAGTGAGATCTCGCCTGTCTTCTGGCACACCTACATTTGGACAGAGGCAATTTTGAGGATGAAACAGTGGAATATTTTGGCAAAGCAGGGGTTTTTGATTCAGTAGAAGAAAGTCATGCTCATGATGTAACAGGCAGCATTGTGAACTACTGAGGAAAATGGGAAAGTTGATATCTCCCACTCCTTTATGATGGATTTCAGTTTCTTCTTAGGCATGATACAACATTTTGGATTTTTCCTCTGGTGGTGGAAAAATGCCATGCCTCCACACCCCTGTAGGAAGGGGGTACCAGAATGTGTTGTATGTTGCAAGGTCTCAAATCGAGCTGATCTCACACATGTGACTCATGACTGACCTCCCATTGAGTTTCCTCGAGTGTTGGAGCCAATTGCGTGCTTGCAGTTTCGTAGGTTTTCAGTCTGAGCTGAACAAGATGCTTCTCCTGGGTTAACCTTGAGATGTCTTCCTGAAGCCTCTCCTTCTCTGCCTGTACAAGAGTTCATTATTCATTTCACAAAATTGTGTGCAAGGTGTCACCTGCTAATAGTGAAACACTGAGTCTTGTGTGATTTATAGATACATTCACTGATGTGCTGGCAAGGTGAAGGCTCAATGGGATAAAGAACCAAGAAGTGGAGTTGAGTTGGCTGACCTGGAGCTGGCTGACCTGCTGCTGAAGTGCTTGATGGGCTTTTGCAGCCATTTGGGACACTTGTCGCAGCTTTGTGGAGCATCGCTGTTTCAGCCCCTCCATTTCCTCTGCACAGTACTTTTGTCTCTCTTCAAACAGCTGGCAGGTGTCTGCTTCCTTCTCCTCAAAACTCACCTGTTGGGTGAACACATCTACATTTACAAAGTCCCAGACAGTTGTCCATCCAGCTACTAATGAGTGGTACTGATCTTGATCAAGAACACATGCTTTTTTTAATTAAAGCTTGGTACCTGTAGCTCCTGCAGCTCAGTCTCTCTTTCCAGCAGCCTTTGTTCCAGACGTTCAATCAGTGACTCATCTGTAGTAATGGGAGAGCGAATCCCACCTGCAGTTTCAGAGAGAGGACTTGGCTCATCTGCAGAAAGCGGGGAGCCAGCCCCATTAGCCTTAGACGCCACCCCACTGCTGTTTAAAACAGCCCTGTAGCTACAGTCAAGCTTAGCGCTATTCCCATTGACCCATGAAGGCAAACTGGGTTGTACTCCCTTGCAGAGGCTGTTTGCGGGAGCTGAGCTGCCATCACTGTGACTGACAGGGCCTGTGGAAGTACTTAGGCTGCCGCTGGTGCTGTGGGTCGGCAGGCTAGACATAGAGTTACGTCCAGAGTCTGAGAGAGTCCCTGAAAGGAAAAGAAATAACATTTGACTTTAAATGGAATTTGCCATTCAACTCGAATGATCTCTTTATCACTTTAACATGTTTCACCGATACAGAATAGGCAAAGACCTGAGAAGGTGTCTTGCTTGTGTCTAACGTCTGGACTCTTTGCTTTCTCCAGAGGACAGAGGATGTGGTCCAGACTGCTCTGGCCTGTCTCTGTGGAGGACGTACTCCTGGGAATTACAGGGTGGAAGGCAGTGGAACGGACCAATGACTTCTCAGCAGAGGTCTGAAAGAGTGAAATGACACACAGTGAGGGGTGCTCTCCCCTATTTTTGTTTCCATATTCAGTAGCTTCTCTTAGCTGACAACACAGCAAAAAAGAAAATCCTTTTGTACTGTGATGGAAAATACAAACAAGCCAAGGATGAGTCACATTCTGAAACTTGAAAATCATAATAAGGGGCTTTCAGAGAGATAAATATTGTCACATGGTGGAAATCTGTACAAATGAAAGGGATAGATGTTTTTTTCCAATCATGCCTTTTCATATTAGAAATAGAACCAGTGAAGCATGCAGAATTGCTTCACTACAAGCTGACAGTATTAAAAGCTGCACAACCGTAGTTGCAAGTAAAATTCACTAGACTGTCATAATGGAGAAAACTCATTTCAAAGATGAACTTATACTCCACATGCCCCATCTGCGCTGTCCACCAACGTCACAGGCAGTACCATACCTCAACTCCTTTCTGTCCTCCTTTCCTCCCTTCTACAACCCGCATCTCTCCCCCATGTGCTGTCTGAGGGAAGATGAATAGCCCCTCTCTGTGATATTAATAATATGAGCTACTGCTGAAGTGGAAGAGGTAAAGCTTGTGAGCTCAGCATTCCTTCTCACTGAGTTCATGACTGGGATGCCTTGCGTTGTTTCTCTCTCTCTCTCTCTCTATCCCTTAAACTCTCTTTGGCCCTCTCTCTCTTCTCTCTTTTCACCTTTATTCTCTGCTCTGTCTCTTTTAAAGCTGCTTCCTATTCCTCTCCATTCCCCCCTTCTTGCCCCAGAGGAATAAAGACCTATTGAAGGAGTCTCCGTTTGCTTTCATATTCCTGGCACAAAAATGACTTCTCTGAGAAGATCAAGGCATTCTTAGGTCATTAATCTGGGAGGGGGTGATTAATAAGATGGGAAGGTTCAGTACAGGTAATATGGAAAAGCTGCTACCTATTAAACCACCTGCTGTGTGTGTTTTATCCTCAACTCCACTGTGAGGTTTTCAAAGTCTCTTGCAGTTATGCAGTGTGATCTATTTAATGGTTAGCCTATAACAAAACCATAGCAATGGTTCCTGTCATATTAAACACAGTAAAGGCATATAATCTCAGTTCATATCTAAATCTTAAAGGAATAATTAAGTAAAAGACACTTATCCACTTTATTGCCAAGAGCTGGATGAGAGGGCTGTTGCAATATCACCTCTTCATGCGAATAATGGACTGCCAGCAGCAGGTTAGCGTAGCTTAGCATAAAGAACAAGCTAAAATCCCAGCCCGGCTAATTAACAGTATATCCTGTTTATCTGTTTAAAAAACAAAGTTGTAAATTGTCACTTTGCCATTTTTCATCACTGTAGCTTTGTGCTGGGCTATTGCTTTGTTGTGAACGTTAACATTTTGGAGTCACTGTGGTTGCCTGGCAACTGCTGTCAGCCAAGAAATAGTACTTACAACACACAGCCCATTGTAAAACTATATATATATATATATATATATATATATATATGTTGTTTTACACATACAGTGTAAACTAATTATTGAGTCTGTTCAGTTGTTAGACACAGAGCTCATGTTTCCAGTCTTTATGCTAAGATGCATTTTTACCACATACATGTCAGAGAGAGACCATAGTATGGATATTTCCCCAAAATGTGAACTATCCCTTTAAAATCTAATCTTGTGTCTTGGGTAGAGCATGAAAGAGGAAATTGTCATTTCACTCACCCTCTCAGTCATTTTCCCTGACATGAGCAGCAGCTTTGGCTGCAGTCGCCCATCTGATTCCCCGTCTCTGTTCCCTCGGTCCTCCATTGATCCTCCTCTTTGATAGACTGACCTCGGTTTATGGCTCACCTTGTGTGAAACACGATAAACATTTGATCTAAGAGCAATGCAATGTATGTTGTTATCTAAATGTGACATGAGGCATAGGTTCTCACCTTGATGTAAAAAAAATCCTCACTTCGTCCTGACCTGGAGTGGCCGAGACCCTTGGAGGGATAAGTGGTGGATGAGGAGCCCTGAGTGAAGCCGCACTTCAGTAACCCGTCAAGGCTGCAACCTCCACTCTTTCTGTGATGGTTTGTTCCCTTTTTTAACCTATGTTCAGATGCCTTGCAGTGCTTGCTGTTTAGGCTGTTGCCGTTAATTAGGCTGCTGACACTACCCATGATCCTGCAGGCATAGATGAGCACGTGGTGGGGCTGAAGTCCAGGTGGTCAAGTTACACAGAAGAGATGCGAGGACACAAGTCATGACCACAGAGAAGTACAGTCAGCGGCTTCATCTGCAGGACAAGAAAGGTATGTCACACAGTTAATACAAAGATAATAAACACTGAACCTGGAACAGTAGTTTCCTCTGATGTTCATCAGTTTTCTAGTGATGTTTAATTTTATTGTTTCCTGTTGAGTTCAGATGAGTTGCATCAAAGCAGGTGTGTTCACATTTGCAAAACAAACAAAGCGAAGAAACCCCCGTGTTGGCATTCTGCTGGACTTTGTGTGTCTAGATTTATGGCTCAACCGTTGAATTTGACAAATATCCCTTTGGGTGCCCTTCCTCTAAACTAACTGCCAGTTAGGCTACTTACTGCCTGCTCAACACTTGGCAAAAGTTACCATCTAATTCACACTGTGTATTTGACATTGCACTTGAGCATTGTATAGATGGACTGCACACAGAAATATTCTGATTTTAATGATGTGATTAGCTCAAATTGTAAATGAATAAAGACAGGATGGAGATATGTTAACATTATATTTTACAGTCTACATTAAACAGAATTAGTTAGATATGCTCTCTATTCAGTTTCCCCACCTCTGTTTTAAAGGCAACCAGACCTCAGATGTTACTATATTCATGATCTGTAAGCCACAGGGGAAAACACAGAGAGGCTCCACAGTGGCTGATCTGGCTTGTGGGCTCCTCTAACCACCTGGTCCTCAGTCTTTAACCATTTTATAATAGCTACAGCAACAAAGCCTGGACTAATGGGCCGCTGTAAGTCACATTAGTGCACATTGCATTTGGCTTGAGACTAAATCGTAATTATTGGTTGCACGATGGTGTTAGAAAGGAGACACATAGCTGTCAGTGTTATTTTCCTGAGGTGTTTGATGAACATGCTTGAAGGGGAAAATGCTAAATGAAGGAGCGAGCGCTGATCAAGTCTGTCACTTTTCATCGCCCACAAAACAATGATAAGGTAGATGAGACATGTCCAAAATTGATGTTTCATGATGAAGAGAATTATGGCAGCAGAGTTTCAGAGGGACACTAAGTGTGACAGAGCAGCATGCACAGACACAGAGCGGTGGTTATGGCAGAGGAAGAAGCTGACAGTGTATTTGAGGTGAATACAGGAAATAAAAGATGAGCGTAAATTGCATGAAACCTTGCAATCATGAAAAGAAAATCTTCTAGCGCAGCATCAGTTTTGATTCTTTTTTTTGTTGTTTTCCCACAATGAAATTCAAAGTATATTCTGCAAAATAAACAACTACTGATGTTGAGTAATGGTGTATGATGTTGAATTTGTACCTTCACGAGTACAAAGCAAAGCATTCCCCAGTGGCACTGATGTAAATAGTCTCTGACATGACTGTGACTGCCTCTATTCCAGTGTGCCTGGATGTCTGCCGCTAAATCTAAACTCCAGTCTTCACTATCACTCTCACATATTAGCGTCCACTACTGACATGGGACCGAAGTAATGAGACAATAGATTTTACTTACTGCCAGGTCAAACCAAGCATCCATCTTTAGCAAGGCCTCTGCAGAGTCATCCAGTCAGTCATGAAGAAAGTGAACAAGCGAGCATGTGTGTGTCTGTGTATGTGCACGGCCTTGAATGAACCAGCAGCAAATGCAGAGCTCACACTATCACCACAGCCAGGAGGGTCTGCTAACTGTTCTGTGGAGGGGGTGGGTCTTCCTGCTTTTCTAATCGGCCTGTACCCAGCTTTGCATTGTAACTGACATGTAAATTCAGCTGTGTGTGTGTGTTTGTGTGTGTGTGTGTGTGTGTGTGTGTGTGTGTGTGTGTGTTTTGGGACCTCCTGCTCCCCCCAGGGGAGTCAGTGTACAACATGTGCTCCCATAGAACTGGCGTGTGCCGCTCAAGTGATTAACTCCCGGCCTTCACAAAAGATCTTTCACACCCCCCCATGCACCCCCTCCTCTCCCCACTATCACCCATAGACACCCCCCGTTTGTGCATCGACTAACTGTGTAATAACCATTCATCCTTCCCACCCTCCCTTCTTCCATCAGTCCCTCCCTCCATCCATCCGTCCCACTCTGTGCCCTGCACCCACCCTGAACAAACAACACTTCATCTGAAGGAGAAAAAAAAGGGCGCTTTCCCTCTCTCTTTTCGCTCTTTGTCTCTTGAAGTGTGCCGCTCTTTGTTTGGACTCTTGTGTGCCGGTTGATGTATTCTCCCCAAACAGCCCAGGACCATATTTGAGTGTTAAATAAATGACTAGTCCTCACAATGAGAGGGCTGGAGAGCTTCAGTTTTATAGTGATTTACCACCATCCTTCCTTTATGCTGTTTGTTCAGACATACACACACTGGCTCTCTTACACACACACCTTTACACATCCACACAAATAACCCACACTTTCACACAGTCTCACTGCTGGAGCACAAGTCTCTCTAAGGCAGTAGAGCATTCAGCATCCCACAGAGTGACAAAACGCCTAGTGGATGAAATACAATCACACATGACGACAGGAGAATATACAAGGTACTGTGTTCCAAATGAACAAACAACAACAACAGGAAAGATATGGCCCTCAAGCTCTGCTGCTGACAAAACAAGTGTAAATCTTGCACCCCATTTTTTGTCACAAGAAAACGCATATTCTCTCTTAATGTGAAGGAAAAAGACAGCTTTACTGTGTATCTACAGATATGACACTACTGATTCACACAAAAGTCAATATCAAGATCGGTTTGTTGAAACCAAACTAAAACCAAAGCGTGGGAAACAGCATGGCCCTTTGCTGTGATCTTTCAACATTCGCAGACAGAATTGCAGTAAAGGTTACATCCTATTACATCACATGGTCTGAAGCGATTTACCGTAAAATGTTTTTATAAAGTCTGTTGACACATTTTTCAAATAACATACAGTATCTCTGTGGATCTACCATAATCTTTTTAAGCGGCACTGTTCACTCTTCTGCTATTGTTTCTCCATTGGTGCTCTTCAGAGCTCTGAGCCTGCTTGTCTGAACAATGACCCTGCAATTTCACTTTTATGCTCCCACTCGTATGCTGCAACATTTGGCCCATTTCACTTCTATTTGATTCAAATATTAAAGTGATGATAAAAGCTTTTTTTCATTATTAGTACTGCTCCATCGTTGCAAATTTTAATAAGCAGTACAAATGGTCTGACCTGATGTCTTTTGAGTGGACGACATGATTTAAGACCTTTGGTGAGGTGGGATGGGGGTGTATGAGTGTGGGTGGATACATGCATACATATAATCTTATATCTGATTGGCTGCGTGTTTTTCAATGTCTGCACAAAAGAGTGTGTGCACTTGTTGTTTGTGTGTCTATGTGTGTAGGCAGGGGGTGACACGTGTGTGTGGGTCCGTGTGTGTTTGGGCGGGGTGTGGAGCCCCAGCTGACCTTCATGACACAAAGCCCTGTCCTGCACAGGACCAGCTGACAATACCCCCCCCCCCCCCCACCCCCACACAAGAGAGAGAGAGAGAGAGAGAGAGAGCATAGCCAATCCATTAGCTCAGCCAGTGGAAGGCGACAGTGTGCTATAAAGGTCCAGGATTTATACCTGTCTCACAATGACCATGAAACTCTGCTCTGTTCTCACTGTATCTCTTCACTGCCATGGTGCCAGATGGCATCACTTTAAATCTCACTGTGTATATGGTAATTTCTGACAGATGCATGTGTAATCTATCTGGTTCAGTGTGTCTGTTTTTTTGGGTCAGTCCTGGGCAGCTTACTGTTCTTTGTTCATAAGGAGTACAACATTTTGCACATAGTATCTTCTCACTTAAAGGCCCATTCTGCTTAAATCCTATGCTTGTTTTTGCTACCAGTTTCATATTACAGTTTATCAACCTATATACACTTTTATTTCAATACAATAAAAAAGAAACTTGTGGAATTAAACTTTGAAATTCTGTGAGAACTGGGAGCATCAAGGGTCAAGGTCCAAAAGCACCATAATGAAACTCAAAGCTCAAAGCCATCACCACAGTTGTTTTTCAGACCTTTTATTTGTTATTTTCTCAGAAGACCCCCAGATGACTTTGGAGGTAAAGTCAAGTTGACTACTGAAGAGTAACCTTTTATGTATACAAAGATACCAAAGTGAAGATAGAGTAATTCACATCATTCATGCCGGCTCATCATGTGGCTCAATGTATGGGACACATAAGACTGTGCTGTTTATAGGAAACACTTGTTCATTGCTGGTACAGTCAATCTTTATGGTACTGTTTGATCCCTTGAATACAAAACATTGAACATACTGCTCCCAGTGTGATGTAATGCGTTAGATAACTAGCATTGATTGGTGATACACCCAAAGTAACTGATGATTCACATGTAATGAAGCAGGCATTTCCCATTGTCAGGGGCATGACAGAGTGGAAACTAAACTCACAAATTCACAGAGGAAGAAGAAACAGCCCACATGTGACAGAGGGGAGTGCATTTCCTAAAATGATGTCCCGTTGAATTATTGAGAAGCATTACTCTGTCTCTTCCTCTGTCATTCTCTGAGGTCTATCAAAATCTCAGTCACACCCACACACACACACACACACACACACACACACACACACACACACACACACACACTTCCCTGTCTAGTGTCTTACTCACTGTGGATGAGTTGCTGGGATGAGTAATGTGGCCTCCAGCAGAACATCAACTGGGAGTGAGGTGTGGGGTAGAGACAGCCATCTATCTTTCACTTTCACTGCTAACACATCTATCCAGTGGCCAAGCACAGAACTGACACACTCATGCATACACACACACACACACACACACACACACACACACACACACACACACATAGCATCCAATAGCAGCTAATTGGGTAATCCTTTTAGTGCATTGTAAAGGAGATTGAGCATGAATAGGGCTTCAGTGCTGAAGAGCAGAATACCAGACACTCATTACCGCCCCAGAGTGAAGAGATGGACTACCAGGCACAGAGAGAGAGAGAGGCACAGAAAGTGAAAGAGACAGACATGGATAGATAGAGTGTGAAAGAGAGATTTATATTCTGTGGAAATAAACTGCATTATAACTGTTATATTATCCAGAAAACAGCCAGTGTCCCCTCTGTTTAAAACTTTATAAATAAGGTTTAGATGCAGAGAAAAATGTAAGAATGGCACATAAATCTAAATGATGTGAGTAAAACATGTATTTCTCATTAATTCGATCTCTGTCTCTTCTATTGGCAGCCGTGTGGCCACATTTTTGACTTAAGGCCAGCTTTTAGTGAGAGGCCTCCTGCTGAAATTAGATTGCACTCAGATGCTATTATATGCATCCAAATGAGACATTAGGTCAACCAAACAATCAACCTCCTTAGATTTTAATAGATAAGGTGGTTGTCTGCACTGCTCACTGGGTTCGTATGGCTGGCCAACTACTGCTCCTGTAGTACAGGCATTTGCATAACCTTGGCAGCTGGAGTATAGAGGAAAATGTATTTTTAATGGAGTCTAAATGGGCGCCCTTAGCGCTGCAACAAGGATGGGAATTGATGCTCATGAATTTAAGGAGTCCTAAAATTAAATAACGGGGATTTCTTTTTACATTTCTTTATTGAGCTGCATCCACCCATTCAAGACTGATCATGGCCTTACAATGTGCCCCCTGCACTTTTCTGTAATAGCTCAAACTTATGTGATGCCCTGGATTCTGTCCAGCATTTGTCTATGGTTAGATTCAGCAGATCACCAGGCAACTCCTTCGTCATGAAATATTCAATTCAAAGGCTTTTATCCCACTCTAAAAAGAGAAAGTGAAAATGTATTGTAAGAAGTGGAAATATTTTTAGACACTTTTGAATTATGGCCCATCCATTAACCACAAATATTTACCTTTTCCATTACTGAGCACTTGTTCTGAACAGGCTGCGTCGTATATGCATGATATGACAGCGCTATAAATAAGGAATTTGAACTTGATGGATTGTCATAAAAGCTTTGTTGTGGTGTCAGATTATTATTTGTACTATTATTGAGCTTTCAGCAAGGAAGGCACACTTGTCAAAGTGAAGAAGCTATAACTCCTCTGTTTGCCTCTTACTGGTGGCAGATCAGTTTTCAGATTACAGACATTTTTTTTTTGTCCTATGCTTGTGGCAGTATTACATGAAATTATGTTTCAAACACAAGTGACAGCTAAACATTGTTTACTTAGTAATGAAGTAAAGTGAAATTTTACATAGGGTTGGCATGTCTCACATAGTAGTTACACTGAATATTAAAGTTGAATGACATGCATAGGTACAGTGGAGAAGAATGAGGTATTTCCTGGCACTGGGGCCAACTGACCCTGTAAGCTGAAGAAAGTGATAAGTTTGGCATAACCATCCTCCCATCCTCCAAATCTGCTGTGTGTGTGTGCGTGTACGTGCGTGTGTGTATGTAATGTGGGAGTAAAATGAGACACAATGAGATCACTTTCGGGGGTCTACATAATTCTGAGAGCAGCTGAAAGTATGTGCTGCAGGCGATACCTGTGCTCAGCTCTAAAGTAAAAGCCCTCTAACCTCGTAATTGTCCATTAAAAGGAAATTCTTCATGGTTCTTTCAGCAGTTAAAAATGTCATAACTAACACATGTCACGGCTGATATTCACCTGCTGTGCACTTTTGTTCTGTTGATTCTTACAACATTTGATCGTAATTCTACTTTGAAAAGCTCTATGGGACTCATTGCCACAAAAGTGAAAAATCTACATCATCATCGTCATCATGAGTCTGAAACTCTCTAAGATGGTGGGATGCTGCACTTCTCTGACATAGAGCCTTCACTCATGGAAAGATGCTGTATTTGGGTATCTGGGACAGTTATTTTTAGGAAGCCACTTCTTTAGCAGGTCATGACAGCTCCAGTGGTTTGACACGCACCACAGATAAGGAACTAAGCTGTGTTAATTCCCCTAACAGAGTATAAAAGATTTAAAATTACATAAAAAGTCAAAATATTAACATCAACAAAAGACCATGCGCCATCACAACAGCAGCATCTTTACCACTCTCAGCCTCCACACCATCTTCTGATGATTCTGTCTCTTGCCTCTGTTTTTCTCCATATAATAAGTTAGAGAACAGAGGAAACCTCAACGTGCCCGAACAGGTGCTCATCACTCCACAGTGACCCAGCACAATGCACAGTACTTCATGATGCCTGCAAGTCTCAACACATACATTACAGGTATGACAGCGCTGAAACTGGAAGTATATACAAAGGGCAAATTATTCTCCTCCTTGAGTTGCCATTACAACAAAATCAGGTGAATATCTAAAAGCAGTGCAACCAATCTCTTTAGAAAATCATAGGGTGGGGCCTAATTAGATGGACGCAGTTAATTCTGGCTAACTATGCTAATAACAACTGTCTCTGAGTCCAATGCTATTTATTTCTCTAAATTGCTGTGTATAGTGTAACATTTAAACAGAGACCCACGGTGTCCCTATTATTTCATCAGTTTAAAAACAATGGTTTGTCCTTAATGACTGTCCTGAAATTTAAGTACATGACTGGCAGTTGAAAAAAGTGATGAGGAAGTGATGAAAAAAAAAACGTTCAAAACAAACATTTCATGCAGAGTTGGCAAGTCCTCAAACACAGAGATGCTTTTACTTTGAAATTCAGATTGCATATTAAAAGTAGCAAAAGACTTGGACTGCTTCCACACAGCGAAACTTTGGTTCAGTCAGAATGTTTAACTATGTAAACAACAGACATAATTCAGTGCGGCACTAAAATGAGCCTAATTTACATTTTGCTCCTCACTTAGAACAAACTTAACAAAAAAAACCTTAACACAAGCCATGTCAGGACAACTACACAAATCGCACACAGTCAGATATATGGGATTTGCTGGTGCCACTCAGGTTTACTCCTGTTTGAATGTGCAAAGGCTGTGAGCCCTGACATTTTTCCCTTGTCACATCCAGTCAAACAGCCATAACCTTTCTCCAAGCCCGGCTGGAGGTGACTTACCTCCATTAGAGTCTTCCTGCCCCACAGTCACAGTCACTGCTTCTGCTGCTCTGTCTCCCAAGGCTGTGTGGATCAGTGTAGACAAACCACTTCCAGCAGGATACTAGCTGGCAGTGCTGTTGTGGAGAGAAAGACTAGTCTGCTGTTGCTGCTGATGTTCTCTGTGAGTCCCCTTCTCACCCCTCTTCAACACCTGGTATGGTGCTATCAGTCCGTCCCATCTCCCATACATTGAACACTGTCACATTCCTCTACAAACATGCTCTTCCTCTCCCTCCCCTCCCTCTCTTTTACAGTGTATCCTTGTTGCCTCCCTTCTGAACTCCCTCGCTCTCTTTCCTTCACTCTGAGCACCCAATGCTCCCTCCCTCCCTCCCACTGCTGCGTGCCTTGTCCACCTCTTACAAGCATTTCTCTTAAGTTGTGCGGACTGTGGTGTTTTCTCCCTTTCATCTCCTGTTCTCTTCACCCATCTCGCCCTCTATACCTGTCCCTCTCCTTTTCTCATTTACTGGCATCAGTCCAGCAGCTCTGCTTTTTATCTTAACTCACTCACTGCCTGTGTATGCCTACACACAGCACATCATCCCTGCCTACACTTTAAATCCACATACAATATCTGCAAGCGATCTAGGCTATATATCTGTGTTTGAGTCTGTCAGTGTAGGAATTTAACTAACTGCAGCCTGTTTCCTGTTATTGTGTGTCCATTTGTGTGACTCTATTTAGATGAACACATGCCTATATGTGCCCATATGTGTGTACCTGCAAGTGAGTTATCAAGTGGCTGCTGGGCTCATGACTCACCCATGCTGTAAACCACCATGCACTGCTGCTTCAGTGATCTAACTGAATCCATTGGCTCTCTCACACACAGGAAGCCAGGGGCAGATATGTTGTGTTTTGGTTTATTTATGTAACAGATGAGTTGAATAAATGGTACCAGTGCAGGTTATAACCCCACAGCGCAATCTTGGCAGAGTACCCATTTGACATGCAAGTACATCCTCCACTCGCTCTGCCTCAGCTCCTGTTTTGTCTCTCCGTGTCCATCACTTTCTTATGTGCCTGTCAGGGTGCTCTTGTTGTTTTTGTTATCTTCCTCTTTCTTCTTTCTTTCCTCTTTTACAGCTTTCTCTTTCTTGATCTTTTGCCCCAAAACTCTCAGCAACTGCTGCATCACAATTAGAAGTATCAAACCTTCTTGTCTTTCTCACAATTAATACAGTACAATAAAGTTTGAAGTTTGCTAGTTGTGAATGAAAAGTGCAGTGCCCCTATTTGCTGTCTGGGCATGTTTGGTGGAGATATAATGACTGCAGCAGACTTCCTCTGGGGTTCCTGGTGTGCCAATTTGTCTTGAAATGATACCCCCCCCCCCCTTTAGTCTGCATAATGATATGTAATCAGCAGCCAGGAACATAGTGAGGGACATCGCCTTTACACTCAGTGGGTGCCAGAAATGTGTGTGTTTGTGTACTTGATACAAGCCTGTAATCTTAGTTGTGACCAAGGTGTATATGAATGATTTCATTTCAATACACAGCATCATTTCCCACCTGTTTTTATAGTCCCGGTGTTACTGCTGAACATTTCTCATGTGGGTATGACAGTGTGAGGTGTTGTGACAAAGTGACACCATCAGAGTGTGATTGTCTGCTTATTCTTTGAAGGCCTTAAATCTGGCTAGCATCCTGTTTGCCCTCGCTTAAGCATCTGCCTGAGTGTGTGTGTATGTGTCTGTGTCTGTGTGTCTGTGTGTCTGGGTATGACTGAGTGAGTGATAAATAATTTCATGATTATCTAAAAGCGTATGTGTTTTTGGGCAAGTCTGAATAAATATATCAATAATGGAGTTGCATGGTTGTTAAGAATAGTTATTGATCATTCATGCACCTTAGCACTCTGTTTGTGTGTGCATGTCTTTGTTTTTGCACTTTTTGCCCTCAGTGTCGTATACATTTTCAAGCAGGTCTCTTAAGATTGTGGGAAAACAATTAAGAGATGTTTGTGTTTTCTACCAAAATGAATGAGCCAACATTGTTACTGCTGTGATTTCTGTAGTTGAAGAAGGCTGTCCAACTGTGAATGGGCTGCAGCAATTGATTGGATTTTATGTCAAATTTACTCTTCCAGAATGTGCCTCCTTTTTTTGGCCTGGCCCCATCTCCCTGCTTATCTTCACTCACCCCCACAGACACACACAAATAAACGCATGGAGGAGGATCAATACCTCGCTGAATAAAAACACCCAGCATAATGCTGTTGACCCAGCTGGACCAAGAAACTGACCCCAGTCAATGGTGGGTGGCCCACACACACCCACATGCGCACACGGATGATGTGTGCACACACATACACACACACACACACACACACACACACACACACACACACACACACACACACATGTCACTCTTGTATGCAAAACCATCTCCATGTATCTACTGTGTCTATGTAACCTTAAATACACATACTCTCTCATATTCACATGCGTTTAGACCCCCAGGAGTTTAGTGAACCAAGACACACACACATACACACAGAGCCGATATCAAAATCCAATTTCTTATGTAAGCCTGCTCTGTGTTTGCACATATGCCTTTTTTGGAATCCTGGTGGATGTAGGCAGCTGAACGTGAATCCAATGTGAATCCATATTACACTGGAGATTAAGACTCTGTCAAGTCTCAATATCACACACTGAACAATCGTGGTCAGTCGCTGTATGATTTACAAGCATCATTGTAAGCAGCTACAAATACTGAAAAGTTTTATTCCAAAATTTCTGAAAAAGGTGCTGCTGGACTCAAAATTAAAGTTGATGTTTGCAAGAAGCAGAAAAACATAGTTTTTTTTTTTTCCATATCCGTTTTTTTTCCCATCTCATACCAAATGAGATAAAAAGGAGAATAAAACATACCTACTCTTTAAAATGCTTCCTGGAACTACACTCAGGAAAACACCATGCTGGCAAAGTGGCCTTACATATTTTCTTGATTTCCATGTCAAAATAAGCAGTGGCTTTAAAATGTAATTTGGTAGATTAAGTATACAGGACCCTTGTTGTGAAGCCTTCATTTATACTTTGCCACCTGAACATTCTCTTCAAAGAATCATTTTATGGGGAAATATGTCTATGCAAGATTAAAATACAATTCCCCAAAATAAGAGTCCTTTGTGGGAGAATTTCATAATCTTAATCGGCAGTAATAAATGAAAGCCAAACATCTTCACCACAGGAAACTGCTCCTCTTTTGGGTCATAAACAGGTAGCAGTGACATTGACGCTCTAGTTTAATTACCGTGAACTACTCCCCAGTGCTCCCTCTATCTCTCTAATAGCTTTTCCACTGCTGTCTGAAATAGTTTGTAGGTACTGCACAAGGCCGTCCATCATTTAAACTGTCTGTTTGGGGACCATTCACCCCTCCAGAGTTTGAAATCAGGCCCCCTCACCTGAAAAAAAAAATTAAGCTTGCATTTGTCTGCTGCTGCACTAACAAGCTGAATGGCCTTCAGTAATCTACAGGCCTTGGTCTTTCTTTCTTTCTGAAGTGCTTTTCTTTTTTTCATCTACTGTCAAGGCTGACAGCTCCACTGTGTATCAGCATGTTCACCTGCAGCTGAGCAGAAGGGCAGATTGAGATAATATTGACAGAAGTTGTAGTCAGACACAGATAAATGATGTCAGCCTGGAAAAGACAGAAGTAGAGAGAGAAAAAAGGGCAAAGAGTGTGAGGAGGGAAGAGAAAAAAGCTAGAATATGAGCAAGAAGGGGAGGTAAAGAGGCCACGACGAGGTCTGAGTGCACAGAAGTAGGGCTTGAGCTAAGGCTTTATTGATTCTGTTGGCTTTGTCTGTCACAGCCTCAGAGGACACAGTTGGCCTATGATGTATGGCTGCTTCATCCTCTGCTGCTGCAACAAGGGACACGAGTCAGGGAGTCGGGCACTACAGGGACGCTGTGTGACGCTGCTGGTACAGCAGGGGCAGGGCAGCCCTTCGAGCCCCGTACATCACATCTCCACTGAGAGCTGGTGTGAGCTGGGGAGAGAGCAGGAAAGACATTCACCTGCTTGTTGACCTGTAAGAACACAGCTTCCCAGTGAACTTGATAAATCTCCAGCGCGCCGTGGCCTGACAACAAACAACATAAACTTGTCATCAATAAATAAAATCCATACACAGATTTTTATTTTCCCCTGGCATAAATACATACAACTTGTCCTGCCTGTGGCAGAGATGAAGTAAGTCTACGCACGCACACGTACACACACAGATGCTCACACTTCAAAGCAGTGATGGCTGTCTCTCTCTGTGCAAAGGCAATTTGCTCTCCCCAAGATCTCTCTCACCAGCAGCATATAAATAAGCCTGGCACCGAGCGGTCAGAGCGCACAGTAACAGCCTGTCAGGTTAGATGAGGACAATGAAGTTGTCTTGTCTGTCCCGTTCACCTGAGGGGTGGCACAGGTAGTACAATGCATAACCAGATACTGATGTTGTCACTAAAACACTCACACAAACACATACAGGAGTTATTAGTATTGATTTAATGTACCTTGCTCAACTGCGCTAAGCCACAGTTTGATGAGGCTTTAATTCATCAGCATACTCTCCATGCTGAAGGTGCTGGGCGCACAGCCAGGGCAAGCATTGTCTTCAAGGATGTAGACAGATTAACTGATTAAAGGCAAAAGTATAAGGCCAAACATGAATGCATCTGCTCATCAATATACATCTAGAGCCCATGGAAAGGTGTGGATGTAAGAGGTTAATGGTGGGATAGGGATGTCTCTGGTGCTTACTGAATCTTTGTTTGGAGCTTCTAGCTGCTGTTTTACCCTGGTTTTGCCTTTGAGACTAGATTTGCACATAATCCTATTAACTTGAGGGGTTAATAGAAGAACTGTTGCTGATGACTTAAGTTTTTGATGTTGGGGTGTAGAGGTGCAGGGTGAGTGTGCCCATATTCAGTACAGATGGATCAATGCCAGAGTCACCCTGATCCAGCCAACCCCCCCTCTACCCCCAGGTGTTACATGTGTCATTTAAATTTAAGAAATGAAGTCATTCATTTCACCCTGTGGTTAACACTTCAGAGTTAACTGCTTTGAAAAGTCTTAAGCATCTGCTAATTGGGATTATATAGAGTGTATCTGGGCTATAAATTGCAGCGAGGCGCTCTGTGAGGTAGTGTGAACAGAATAGTAGAGTAAACCAAACGCCTCCCCTCACTGAAATTGCTTTGCTTCAAAGAGCACAGTCAGATGATGTTTCCTCCAGATGACTATCTTGTTGGTTTCTGCAGCTTCCTCTAAGGAGTGATGGTGTAATTTAGTGCAAATTGCAATAATAGCTAACCTATAGCTGACTTTCTGGCCCCATGCCAGCTCTCAACAAGTGTTTCAATTAAATCATGGAAATAGCTGTCTGTAATCCAGTGGTTATTACTTTACAAAGAGGCCAAGGTGGTGAAAAATGGCCTTCACTATCATATAATTAAGCCTCAGTGAACACTGGCACAGCACTAAACAAATGTGTTAATACTTGCTACACAATTAAAACTGAGGCCCTGCTGCACTAATGCACTTAGAAAAAAACCCTGCTGTAGACAGAAAACCAGCTTGTGCGTGCACTTTATTCATACTGTCATTTTATCCGTCTTTTGTTCTGTGCCACAAACTGCTCATGTGCCTCAAAATAAACCCATTTCACATAACCCATTTTCTGGAGCCATTTTGTCAGACCCGATCTTTCCTGATCACTTTATCCCTTCTAGCATAGCTATAGTATCTGAGGTGTATTGACAGTATGAGGCTGACTCCCACAAATCATCTTCGCGATGTTTGAGAGAAAGAGGAAATTTGGAGCTAGTGCAAATGTTTCAGCCGTGGTGTCACTGACATCAGGGAAGTTTCCTGCCAGCTTCACAAGGGGGCACTGTTGCCATTCACTTCATGAACCGGATCTCCTCACACAGTTTTTCATTTTCTCTTCCTTCAAGATGATATCATACATGAAATGAAATTATGTTATTTCTTATAAGCAAGAGGGGAGTATTAACAACAGCTACCCCATTTCTCTCCTTGGTTAAAATTAGCTGAGTGCTGATACAGGGGGCAGTCCCTCCATTGTGCTTGCAGCACACAGGGTCTCTGTTAATTTCCTAGCTCAGTGGCGAGGCAGTCATTATCTAAGGATGGGCATCTACAATGGATAATTATCCTGGGAAAAGGATTTCAAACTGTGGAGAAAATACTGCTTTCAGCAAGGGGGCCTGAAAGCACAAAAACACTGGCTAGCAGTTAGTCACTGCCATTACGTCTTTCTATCTGCCTTTTCCAAATGCCCAGTCGTGATTTGGACCAACCCCTGACAAAACAATTTTAAAATCACTCCCTTCTCCCTTTTTTCCACATAATTCTATATTTATTGCTGTTTTAAATCTCATTTCCAAATGAGCTTGCTGGCTGGAGAGACCAGATAATAGAGTGTGTAATTTGAGTGGACCAATAGGCAGAGGCAGAGGAGGCGAGTGGACACAAGCACGAACACATGCACACCAGTGAACACAGGTGCCTGCACACAATCACAGACATACAAAGAAAGAAAATAAAAGTTGAAGCTGTGTGACATATTGAGATGATATCAGTAATTACTTTCTTTTGTTTCAAAGGCGGCTTTTTGGAGAGTGGGTGGGTTGTTTTAAATTGTCTCTTCCTTGTGAGAAAGCATAGTTAAGTCCAACATGAAACACTGTCTGAGAGTCCATTTATCAACAGAGTCACTCTCACTTTCATGTGGCGTCTTATAATTTTGATGAATAGGAAGACCACTCGACCCTGATAAGAATCCCCCTCTGATGTCGATCTTTTTTTCATAAGCAAAAGGATAAATTACTCAACATAATGCCGTGTCAATGTTATCTCTGCCTCTAACATGCAGATCAATACTGCAGTCAATTTCTCTGTGTTTGAGGGGACTTCACTGTAATGGTTAAAGCTAAAGCTGACAGTCAAAACCTTCGACAGACCCTGGATCAAGAAGTGTCTTGACCCTACCTTGCTGGGGGAACTTCAGTCCCGTCACATGCCCTAAGAATTGGAATAAAAGGTACTATTTTATTCTGCTGTGGACCTCATATCAAATCCTGCAAAGATGGAGTCGATACCCAGCTGTTCTGTGCAGCAAACTCAACTAAACTTGATCATATCACACCAAGAGAACATTATGAATGACTCGCAGCAGCTCACACACAGACACACAAAAGCACACTGCTCCGTCTTCCCTGTTACAGTGGTGATTGACTCCAGTTGGCAAGTGAGGAAGAAACCAGATCTTGAAAAATATATTATATCCTAATAAGGTTATATCCTGTAAGCAGATAAAGGATAAATAAAATAAGAGGAATTCTCTCTGGATCTGGAATAAGCGGATGACAACACTGTGCTGTGATTTGTTTTTGGTGTTCTGGTTTAGCTCAATATAATTGACCATACGGTCTGCAGAACACAGGTGATTTACAGATAAGTGGGTATGCACGGGGCCTGGTTCAAGCTAATGCTCAGCCACTAACGTCAGCAGTTGGTCTACTTTTCGTTTCAACTCATTAGACCTGAGTGCTGCAGGGCGATGGGGCTGAGGTCCGCAACTGTTGAAAGAGCCTTGCAAGTCTACAGAAGATCTATATTTCCAAAAATGAAAACCAAGTGAAACTTCTGAGTCGACTCGACTCTGCTCACTTCTGATTGTAACTTGCAGATGTGAGTGCTGGGAGAGTGAAAAATGAGAGGAGACACTGAGTGAGAATAAATATCATAATAAATTTTAGGCTCTGTCACGCCAAACCTGCCACTGTCACTTGAATACTGTAGTTTGGGATGTTGGGATTTTTTCCCCCGCCTCTCCTCCTCACAGCTTCAATCCCCTTCCCACAGATGCATCATTATTCCCGTGTCAGTGGACTGAATGTCCCAGTTGGCTGAAGATTAAAGTAAAGATACCCACAAGAAAGGTAATTCCAGCCAACAATTTTGCAATCTGATTATGCAACATATACACTGAACAAGCACTTTATTAGGAGCACCACATTTATATTGAGCAGTTCCTGCCTTCGCTCCAGAAGCAGCCTCAGCTCTTCGTGGCATAGACTCCACAAGATGGTGGACACTTTCCTTTGAGCTTCTGGTCCACATTGACGTGATTACGTCACACTTCTGCAGATTCAAACTGCCAATCTCCAGCTCTACCACATCTTAAAGATGCTCTACTAGATTCAGATCTGGTGAAATTACACATGAACTCTTTCATGTATGTGAATCCAGTTCAAGACATCCTTTACTCTGTGACATGGTGCAGCCAAGAGATGATTTTAAAATTTGGCCATAGTTGGAAACATATGGTCAGTATTGAACCATGACCGATTCCACTGAGTCCAAAGTGTGCCAGGTAAACATTCACCACCAACAGTAATTTGCCTGGACTGTTAACACAAGGCAGGTTGGGTCCATGGATTCATTCTCAGTTCTGGCTCTACCAGGTACATTAGAACAGGCTATAGTTTTCCTGTCCTCAGCTGTCTGGTGTTGGTGAGCCTGTGCCCCTGCAGTGCAGCCTCAGATTTCTCATCTTGTCCAACAAGAGAGGGACCCAACTCAGTCTTCTTCTAAGGTTTGATGTTTTGAACTGTCTGAGAAGTTTTTCTGCTCACCACAGTTGCAGAGAGTGGATATCTGAGTTACAGCTCAGCCCATGAGTCTGATTAACCAGTCTGATTATCCTCTGACCTCTTTCATCAACAAGGCACTTTCAGTTTGCAGAACTGCTGCTTACTAGATGTTCTTTGTTTTTCTCTCAATTCTGAATAAAGAGAGACTAGAGACTGTTGTGGGTGAAACTCCCAAGAGATCAGCAGCCCGTCTGATCTCCCAATAGATTAGACAAGCTTGTCTGGCTGCAACAATTATGCCATGGTCAAAGTTGCTGAGAACACATTGTTCCTTCTCTTGTTATTAAATCAACATGAACTGAAGTTTCTGACCTGTATCTGCAGGATTTTATACATTGTACGATTGCTACGTGATTGGATAATTGGATAACTGCATTAATAAATATATATACAATATTTATATTCTACATACTTGAGTGAGTTTTCACCTTCAAAGTATTAAAGCTTAAATCTACCTTTGCCCTCCTTTTATTTTAATATATTCAAATATATCTGCATTTCTAAAGGCTATTTAGTCACTTAAATGAGTCATTTAGATCAGAAGGGCAGCAAAGAGTATGCAAGGGTTTTGAATGCCATGGCCTTGGATGTGGTGTGGTAGTGTTAGTGTATTTGCTTTGAAAACACTGAGTATTAAACACAATGGGCCTGGCTGAAATCTCCCTTTAAAATCAGAGTAGAAGACAAGCACAACAGCACTTCAGTTGACAGGAAGCATTTGGAGGAGCGAGAAGGAATCGTTAGCTTTGTGTATGTCCATTATTGTCTTATTGTCTTTCCCCATTAGCTGCAAGCATCAACAAGCAGACATCTAGTCTTTCAGCATAATTGACCCCCTTAATTAATCACCCCTCCTCCTTACTGTTTCCATGAAGTGTTTTCTATCCTCCCTTTATCCCCGTCTCGAACATTTCTTTCCATCTCATAGAGTCCCCAGTGATGTCTTAGTTAAAGATGAACCTACTTTAGTCATCATGTCAGTGATGGAGACCCAGCATTCATTTAATATATGGACATGTAGATGTCTTGGATAAATACCACATTGATCTGATTTTATTATGAGTCAAGCCTCTCAGCTATGCTGTTTTCACTTAAAGGAATATTCCAGCCTTTTGGGAAATACACTCATACCACTTCCTTGAAGAAAGTTGGATGAGAAGTTTAATGCCACTTCGCCCATTAAATATACAGCCAGTAAGCCAGTAGCTTAGGAAAATGACTAGAACCAAGGAAAACATTTTTGCTTAACTGTCCAACGCTTGCAAAATCTGTCGGTCAGCATTTCTAAAGGTCACTCATTAACATATTAGATCTTGTTTAGTCATACATACATTTTCATATGAATAAAAGAAACTGAAGCATTTTAATCACAACACTCAGCCTCAGAGGTGCAGAACAGACAGAGCTGTAACCAGTGGACAGAGCCATCCATGGCTTTTGCTGTCCCCCACTTTTTTCAGTCTTGGTGCTGAGCTAATCTTCCCAGCTGCTGGCTATAACTTCATATTTCTAGGACAAATATGAGAGTAGTATTGATCTGCTAATCTTAGTCTCTGTCAGGAAGTGAATAAGTGTGTTTCCCAAAATGACAAACTATTTCTTTAACAGTGCCCAGTTAATGGGTTGAAATATTTTATAACAGAGATTTCTCGCAGTTTGCAGTTAAATATTATCAGAAAGATTTACAGAGGGTGGTGCTTATTAAGAATATTCTGTTCCTCCCCCTCATCTCTCTTTCCAGTTTGTAACATTTTTCTGCAGAAGGAGTAATCACCAGTTATTATAGCTCCATCTTCAGAAGTTTATTGTCAGTTATATCTACAAAGTGCAGCATTTGGTACATGTCTGCGCTGTATCAGTATTTGCCAAGAATCTGCTGTAGCTGAAGGCGGAGAACACAGTGAGAAAGAAATCTTCAGCCTGGTTTGTGATTACTCACTTTTTTTTTTGCATCTTTTTCCCCCTCTTCCTCTCTGCTCCCCTCTCCATATCTACCCCCCCCCCCCCCCCCCCCCCCCCCCCCCAGGACTCCACAACATACATGTGCATACACCACACAGTATAAAGGCCTCTTCCTTCTCATCATCATCTGCAAGACATCACAGCCGCTCTCACCCTCGTGCGTCACCACCTCCCCCTTTCATTTTCCCTTCATTTCCCCAACTCTCTTGTTATTTCTCACAACCCACATCCCTTCCTCCACCTTTCCTCCCTGCATTTCCCCCTCCTGCTCTCTTTCTCTCCCCCTGTTGCAGCCCTGCCTGATGTGTGGTTGTAAGAAGGGGTGTTTTGGCCTGACATTGGGTTTGTTCAGCACGTCCATCCACAGCTGCTGGAGGCCCTGTGGGGTCCTCTGGGGTTGGGGTTTGTTGGTTGTGGAGTGCAGCTCTCCAGCCAACACGCTCATTCAGAATACAAACCTGGAGCTCACCTCTGAAGAGGAAGAAGGCAGGGACAACACCAACACCACATTTTCTTCCCTCCATTCATCTCTCCCACCTTGAGAATTTCTTTTTCTCTTTCTATCTCTCGACCCCCTCCTCCTTCTCTCTTCCCCTCTCTCTATGCCTCAATGCATGCATAAAGTACACAGACTCAGGGTAGTACAACGGCCCTGGGCAAAGACCTAAAAATACAAGCTTCAACACATTCCTACACACTCGCACGCGCACACACAGATACATGCACTTGTGATATCCCACTGAGATTCCCAGAGCGCTCTCTACTGAGCTCTGTATGTTCACCTTTCCACAGACTTTCTCTCCACTAAATAAATCTCTGTCCACACTTACACTTTAGTTTTTGATCCAAACCTAACTTATTGTGTTTTTGCTGCAGACATTAAGGTGCTTCAGATGTCAAAATCTCTCTTTCTTTTCTCCTCCTTCCCTTTCTCCTTTAACGCACTGTTGAAACACTGCCACATATCTTGAGTTTCTTGTTTATTAGCTGCTGATATCAACAAATCTAACGTCCATTATAATAATGATTTTTTTTTTTAATCAATATTGTTTGATGAATTGAAGTCAACTCACGCTGATGTCCCTTCTTTCCAACAGGTTCGCATTTCCCTTCTGCTTTTGGTTTTGTAACCCACTTAAATATTTATAATTCATTAATATTATTTGCAGTTCACTGTTAACACCAAGAAATAAATAAGACCACCACCACAGTCGGTGCAGTTTTGCTAGAGCAGCTAAATACCCTGTTTTACGGTAATTGATGAAGCACCAGCATACTGTATTTCATATGCTGAGTAATTTTCTAATTGGTCGAGGGGTAGCAAGTTGTTTTGCAGCCCTGCAGCACCCTCGGTGAGGGGAAACACTTGCTCATCAGAAAGAAAGAAAAGGAGGAAAGAAATGTAATGAATTGTGAATCTCTTTAAGATATGCAGCATGAGCCGAGCCTCTGAATTTTTAATGAAAATCATTTTTTCTGAATATTTGTTGACAGATTCACACTGCTGGACCCCTTGCTGTGCCTTTTTCTTGCTTTGTAACTGTGATGTTTTATTTTTTGTTGTTGTTGTTTTTTTGTTTTTTTTTTACAGAGGTTGGCTTTCAAAATCCCTCCCCAGTGATCGAGTCACACACAGCAATTGTGCTGGAATATGTACGGTCCATGTCAGTATGATTACAGCTCTGGAAGACACTTGCATTAGGATATGCAATAGGTGCGCATCTGCAGAGAGAACGCACACAGAGGGTCCTATACTGGTACCTTCAACACGGAGGTATGGATCGAATATATTTGCATAATGGATGTTCACACTTCTGTGTCTTGTATGAATTTAGTCTGTTTTTCAGTAGCTGAAGTTGTGGGATTAAACATACAGAGATGAAAGGTTCTGCAAGATAGCCGCAAAAAAAGGTTGCAATCAAACAATTCCTTACCCCCACCCTACGTATAGGAGATACTGTAATCACGTAATCAAACTGTTTTGCTGGTGTATGGGATAATCTGCAGGAGGCGTCTTGATAGGTCATTTGCTCTAAATTCAAAAATTCCAAAAGAAAGAAAAAAAAACAAGGCTTATTTTTTTTGAGAGCTCTGTAATCCAAAAATCCACCCATACCATTTTAAATCACCACTGGCAGCAGGAATAATGAATCTTTCACTATGTGTACGTCATAAACATGTAAACGCGCTGGGCCGGGAGGTGCAAGAGTAATGAGAGGCAGTCTAAACAGTCTGTCATCATCTATGCCTTTAGAGTGGGTCCTTTACCCAGGCCCCTGCAAAGTATATTGGTAGCATTATAGCATAGCGGTCCTCAATTTATCAATAAAAGAACCAATGTGTCACTCCAGCAAACACACAGCCGGCATTTGCATTCAAGATAACCAGACCTGTCATGTGAATTTTATACTCTGTCTCCTCGCTCTGTTTGTGCTGTCCCTCTTTCTCGCGCTCCTGCCTTTCGTGTTTGCTTCCCTTGGAAATTTGGATGAAAGCTCCTCCCGTGGCTACAACAGGCCTTCATGGACCCCAGTCCACTGGAATATTTAGATTGCATTCTAGTTTAAATTATTCATAAATTACATCTTGTAGTATTCTTTTTATGCCCCTCAATCAGCTCTCCTCCGGCAACACCACTTGGAGAACTTTTCCCGGCAACCACCTATTGTTGCCCGATACCAATACTGCCTCTACTTTGCACTCCTGGCTTTTTCTTTGGGAGCCCGTTCTCCTTTTGCAAGAATAATATGTTTTCAGAGAGTGCAAACAATATTTTACCCCTGATTCAATTGGCAACTTTCCTCTGAGAATGAGAAACAGTATTAAAATACAGTAAACATACACTGTTGACAGACCAATCCAGAGAGGGTAAACAACAGCTTACAGTGGTGAAATAATCCCTGCACACAGGACTTCATACAGTGCTGTGTGTTGTGTGTGTGTGTATATACAGTATGTGCCCTCCACAGGACGGCTGTGGCTGTGCAATAAAAGCCAGACTACAGCTGTGAGAGAGACAGAGATCCCATCGCCAAATCCAATAAGAGGAGTAGAATTTCATTACAGATGTTCAGCCTGGATATGACAGCTCCATCAATAACCCTCCCCCCACATGTGAGAGGCAGAGGGGTGAGCATGACGCAGTCAAAGTCGTACAGCCATGGCAGGATCTATATCGGATTGTTTCACAGTTCCACTAGCTTGTCCTCTTCTCCCTCCTTCCTGCGTTCTCTGCGACGCCTCTTTGATCTTGCTGATGCCTCTTTTTTATTCCCTCTGTCCCACTCTCTTTCTTTTACCTTCACTTTTTTTTTTTTGTCTTGACAATAGAAATGTCCAGTCTTTCTTCAATGGAGCAAGGAATTACATCTGAAGTGATCTGGTTCAATACTGCTGTCCACTCGCCTCAGCAGACAACCAAGACGTTTGCTTAACAAAAAAAATATATGGCCCTTGTTTTGATTTTCAATCACAGTCTCTCCCCCTGTCTCCTGTGCGTCTCTCCTCTGCACTGAAACTATTTTCACTTTTCAAAGAGCACATTATGAGTACCACTGTTTCTTGTTTAGAAGCTACAGAAACAGTTAATCACAAGATCAACATCATTTAAAGGAGAAAGAATCCCCTACTTAAAACAATCAATATGATGTGTTCTTCTCATTCATGTCTGTCAATATATACAGTAATAGGGGATGCAGCCCTATGGCTATATTCCAATAACAGATGTATATTATATTTAAAAAAGTGATTAAACAACACTAACCTGATGTCAAACTCCTTTGGAGACAGTTGATCAAAGGTTAAACTGACTTCTCTGAACATGGAGAAGGGCAGCAGTGTCTGACAGAGTTGAAAGTTTTTGTTTCAATGGTCAGATGAGGTAAAAGGAAAAGGCTGAAGAGCTCTCACAACTTTTCAAACCCATCTTGTTTTCAAATGCATTAGATGTTTTTTTACAGACTGAAATATCTGAAGGATTCCGGCTCTTATTCTTTCAAAACAGGCTGTCATCGAAAAAGCAGTTTGTTTTGAGGAATTCATGGTCTGCCTGAGCACCCACAGAACCAGCACTGCGACAGTGACTGACCCTCAAATCCAGGCTTCACAAAATGAAGTACTTTACTCATTATATGATGAACAACCTCCAACAACAGTTTGGATTGGAATGGCATAGAGAAATGTAGATTAGACACATGAAGGTTTTCAATGCAAAGGAGAGACAAGAACTAACCAGACTATACCACTGTCATTTATATCGATTGAATGTATCTTGTCGTGCAGGAAATCCACTGCTTGAGTTCTTGCGCTGCATGAGTGCAGGGTGTCAAAGTTCACATTTTTCAATTACCTCTTGCTGCCATGTGGAACCACAGCCACTTGTTACCACTTTGGCTGACCTTTGTTTTGTGTAATTTGTGCTTGAAAAACACATCTGATGGATACAAAGCTTAAAATGCATCATGGCTGTTCTAAATAAGCAGCATTTTTTTCATAAAAGTGGTTTTAACAAGAGCCTCCCATGTTTACTGTCTTAGACTCAGTAGATTTGTTCTCTAATTTTCTTTTTCCTTTATCTGTATAAAGTAAGCAAAATATGTTTCTTCAGAGAAAACAAACTGGTTCACCCAACATCACATTTGTGAGATGGGATTAAAGTCAACAGATCCGCTGCCACATCCATCTTTTGTTTCCCATTTGTGTCTTCACTGATTTATCTAAGAACGACACAACATCGTCTTGACCACAATATACGGTAGGTGCGCGCCGAAGTCCATTCAGAAGAAGCTAGACTCACTGGTGTTGCATCGGTCTTTTGCACTTTAATTCCCTACAATTGCCATTAATATTGTATTGCAAATTGATCACGCAGAAAGGATTCCTCACATTACAGTAAAATATTAACACCTTTAGAGGAACAAATGAAAGCACAAGGAAAATCATCCGGCTCCCTGCTGGTGACAGAAACATCTGCTGGCATTTTGCAGGCATTAAAGTAATATTTAATCTCACTAGGATATATACTACACACAGGAATGTGAGCACTCCATTACTCTGAATGTATTTGTCTGCTGCTCCTTCTTTTCTCTTTTTTTCCCCCTTGCGATTTATGTTATTGCATTCATTGTGCATTACATCGCTGAGGATACATGCTGCGGCTAGGTTTTTCCTGTCCAGGCATCAAAAGAACTATCATTCTCAGCTCATATCACTGTAGTTTTGAGAGCCATTAGTGCATGCCATACATATTTATCAGGGATCAGCAAGTCCAGGCTGCGTATCAAACTTGATAAACAGGAGTTTATATCAAACATCTAGTTCTGTCGAGCATAAAAGTACATATCTGTATCTATTACCAAATATTTTACTGGCAGATCTTTCTCAGCTGTCAGCAGGCAGCCTGCTGTACTTTCCTCCTGCACGATGAAATAAGTCACATGAACAACCACTCATTACAAGCTTTTACATCAGTTCCTGTGGTAATCTCCAAACAAAGACCATGATACGTGAACTCCACAGCAGCTGATGTACCACATATTTCTCAGACAAAACTCATTGGCAGCATCGCCTAACACGGGGTGAAGGGTGCAATTGCATCAGCAACAAACTGCTGCAGAAAGGAGAAGAAGAGAGACGCAAAAACAGGTGGGTGAGCACAGAAAGGAATGATGGGATGGCAATGGGAGCCGTCTGTGATTGGAGCATTACTAGCCCCAGTAAACCTTTCTTCTCCGTCCGCCATGTGCAGAGTGTTGATAAGAGACATCATCCCACTGACTCATTAATCAACTGTGAAATGTACAGCTACCTGCCGTTTTCTTATTCCCGTGCCCCCAAAACCCCTCCACTACCTGCCTCCCTCGTCTCTCCTCTTCTACCCGTCTGTAAAAAGAAACAAACTGGACTCCACAAGGACTCTTTTTGAAAAAAAAGAGAAAAAAAGAGGGAGAATTGCCCTCCTAGCAAATTTTCTGTTTCAAGATTTCACTCCTTTCCAATCATATCCACGTGCACACAACCTTGTTCACACATGCACTTGCGCACAGAGACAAGTGCAAACACACACTCTGTGTTTAAACACAAGATGCAAGGGCACGGGGACAAAAGCAGCGCCCCCACAACTCTGCAAATGGTTTGTGCTTTAAAGTTGTGCAGCTGAGCACTTTGTTCTACACACACAGACACATGTCCTACGCATTGCTGTCTCAGAAGCTTAAGTTATGCTCATGCAGACAGATAACCATATCATTTTGGCTTTACATCTAACATTCAAAACCAGCTGCCACAGCTCACTTCTCCCCCTATAAAAGCACTTTATTCTGCCTCTTTTCAAGTTGTCCAACAACTGTGCCCCTGCACAGGTAATAAAGTCCCTGATACCGCTCTAAATTGTGCTATGTGTAGTCTAGGTCTCCAGCATATATACATTCATTTAAGCTGTGTAAGAACTGCTGATCTGCTGTCTTTTTCCATCACAAATTCAGACCCACTCCAGGGAGGGGGATTGTGGGGAGAGGGGAGGTTTGAATTTTGATCAGTTTATTTGCATTTTCTACATGTCAAAACCCTTAATTTATCCGCCCGTTTTGATCGCCTTTACAGGAAGCTGACTATACAATCACTCATAGTGCGTCATCTATTTTTCTGAAAAGTAAGCAACAAACGGACCAAATCAAAGTTTGATTAATAGGCAGGAACGTTGAGACAGTATTGTTCTGGTGACGGCTGCATAAAGTGGAAAAACAGAGAGCTTTTAGCTGTAAATTATCTGATTGAGCAAGTTGTAAACTGTAAACAGCGGGGCAGAAGTTTACTCTCATGTGATATTTATGGAACACAATATAGCACTAACAGGTAAATGCTATATTTCATATTTATGGCATGCAGTGCAAATGCTTGCACACACAAGAAACATTTTATGTTGTCAGAATGGTTGAACATTAAGTGTCAGTCAGTGACTTTTCACAGAACATAACCCAGAAACATCAGCGGATTCTTGTTATCACCCAGGTACAAATGCAGGAGTCTGTTTGCAGTTCAGCTTCTCCCAGTAATAATCCTGCTGTAGATGCTCCTGAGCTCTAAATTATTCAGGCATAATGTAAAATACATAAAGGTGTAAATGTCTGCAGGTAACCAGGAGCCCAAGTGTCAAACTGGACAAACATAAATTGCCAATGCGAGCTCAAATATGCTATGTCTGTAATGTAATTTGAGAATGTAGGGGTATAAAGATAATGAGATTTCCATTCTATGAAAAGGGTCCACGACTGGGTGGGAGACAACATCTTAAGCACCAGGTTCTATCTGTGAGCCTGCACTATATTATGACTGTATTACATTATGGGCTAGTTCGACTGTTCTTGCTGGAGAATTGACAGCTCTGATTCATCTTTGATGGATTCCTTCCTCTGAACTTGTGTAATGTTGATGTAAGATACCAAACTTTTCACTCTCAAAAGCAGAGCCGGATATTTACTGTTGATCTTGTAAATATGTTTGAGATGGATGATTAGATAGATTTGTTTAAACTGGGCTGTTTTGCACACCACCCCTTTATCTGTTTTATTTTCAACTCATCTCTGAACTGTGTATATTGTACTTTGAAAGTAATTTACAGGAGCAAACTTTTCCAGATTACACCAGCTGTAATTCAAAGGACTGCAGCACTGCAGAGAAGAGTGTCTGATAATAAAGGGACATGTCCACAGTATGTGGGGATCCTTGACTGCAAGCACAAATTATTGATATGTTCTGTGTAATTTTACCTCTTAAATAATTTGTTAGTCTGAAACTGTGAATGACTTTATGATTGTGTGATTATTTGTTATGAAAAATCCCTGAACTGGAGCAGTCTGGACTTTTCACCTCTTACAATCTTCTGACATGCAAAACAATAACAAGACTGATCAAAAACATCAAACATGGTGTTACTGTTCACATGTGTTGAAATTGGAGCGCACAAGTAAAAAGATGAAAGTATGATACAAATGTGCAACATTTTATGTTGTCACAGGCCCACAGCAGCAAACCCACCAGTTTGGGAAATCACTGTAATTTCCACCCCCCTGACCACACTGTTTATGGTGCAGTCACGGTTAACAATAACACATTGAGTAAGGTTTCATTTTGAATCTCTCCCTGCTGACAACTTGTAAACCCTTTTCTAAATCAGCTGGTAACATAAAGCTGTTTGGTCCAGAAACATGTGTTTATGTGGCACAACACTAAAGCTGATGTGCCGCCTGAAGACATAAACATTTCACTGGAAATACTGATTGTGAGCTAACATCCTGTATAAGTTCTTTGCAACCAAAAAAAAAAACATGATGTATGCATAAACATACCAAAATACATCTTTCATCCACAAGCGAATGACAGGTTTCTACATTTCTTCAACATGTCAGAGAGTTTATAGTTTGAAAAGAGAAGCAATACATGATTGATGAAATATAATTCACAGTCTATAAATACAGTCATATATTGTACAATATCCTTCAGTCTGCTTGTCTGCTTGCAGTATACTACAGTGCAGAATGAATATGATATTTTACAGATAAATGTGGTTCAATTGGATGTGAAATTGCATGTGTTATACTGAATGACTCTCAAAATATGACACTGATTTGCTGAAGCTCCTCTAGTTTGTAATAATAAAATCTACCCATTAGTGACTTTCCACTTCAAACGCTACAAATTTGCCAAATGAATTTCAATTCAATTCAATTTCCGGTCAGAGATTATTATTATTATTATTACTGTTATTATTTTTGTGACAGTATGTTCAGACTTTTATTGCAAAACTCACATGCTTAGATCCACATTGAATAGGTTGTTGGTTGCCTCGTATATACTAACCACAAAGAGTTCAACTCAAGGATCAGGGACAAGTGTTTGAAAAATTAAATTCCCTCTCTGTCTCTCTGTCCGGTTGACTACATTTATTTGCTGAGCCGTAGAGAAGGGACAGTAACACACTAAGGGAATAACTGGAATTGGAAGATGCCTGTCTTGGATTTGGTGATTTCAGACTGTGGTCTGATGGCAACTTCAGATGAACTTTGTGAAAAGAAACAAAGACTATTTTGTCCTCCAGGGAAATGATAGCAGCCAATAACTTACACAGGCCATTGAAAACTGTATTAAGACATTGCATCACAACTGACCTCATAATATTGTGATTGTGATGATGCAACATCAAGTTAAAGGTACAGTACAACATATCATTTTTTACTATTCATATTTTGCCAACTAAACAAACAAGTCGTTGATTAGTTAAGCTTAGCAAACGCAGCTATTGGCAGTGATTTCATTTAGATTACAATTCATCTCATTTAACTGTGAGCAAGAAAAGTGTTTCTGCATTTTCAACTATTGTTTTGAATTTTTTTACTATTAACAAAAAATGACCTCTTAAGGGGCAGGTTCACATTTTTTCCAACAACGTGGTCTATAAATATGGCCAAGCAGTGTCCAGTGTATAGAGCCTATACTGTAAGTGTGTGAATTAAGGACATTTCTATACAGTACTAAAATACTGAGTTAAATGAGGAACAATAGAGCTGGAAACTACATATTCACAGTGAAAAACTGGTGGTCTTACTCTGAAACACCCTGCAATTAAACAATACATCACAGGCTCTGCCCTGCTGTCTGAGAGAGAATATGAAGCCCCACACAGGCAATTTAACCTGCTCCTCACATGCTTATTTACTTCTGCATGTAAACATGGACACACACATGTTGTAATAATTGCTCATACACACTCCGTGAACACAGTATGATACTCAGACACAGGTTATGGCTTTCCAAGCAGTTTGAGCTCATTTAATCTCATCCCTGTATACATTCTTTGTGATCAAACCTTTATAGACAAATATAAACGCAGATAATGAAGGCCTTCCATTAGTATCAATACTCAATACAGAGCCGTCTTAGCATACAGTAATGTCCACTCAAGTTACTGTAGATATCATTAGGCTGAATGAAAGAAAATCGTTGTTTATATACATAGAGACAGAAATATACACATGTGCAGGTGGACGTATGACGAACACCCACAGTCATCAACAACAACATCTCAAATGACCAAAGAACCATTTACTGTTAATGTCGCCGTCTTTAGTTCTTTTTCGCCGCTTGCTGAAAAAGTATACTGTAGCACCCAAATGAAAGAGCTGTACGGTAGATTGATTATGGTCACGAATACTATACCAACACTTAGAACACTGAGTAGGCTTTACAGTTTAGAGTTTACACTAGTGTTGAAGAGACAGAATGTAATCATCCCCCATCCCCGCCCCTAAATTTGTGGTCTGCTCATCCAAGAGAAGATTAAGTCGAGAACCAATTCAAGACAAAAAAAAGAGTGACTGATAGCAGAAATATGTCTCTCTTTCTCTTTTTTGCTCTCACTCTACCCCATTTACTTCATGCTCATTCCTTTTATCGCCGCAACAATTTCTTTTCTGTCAATCCTGTCTCCTTTTAATTATGTTGTTCATTCCCTCTCTCCCTCCTTTGGTGAGAAAAGTACAGGAGTCTTTTGACATGATCAGCTTCAGTCCTCCAGGTTTTGGTGTCTCAGTCAGAGGGACAGTCGTTTCCAGAGAATGGCCTTCATGGCCTCTCTCATCAAGGGTCCTGTTTAAAGCTCTGTGCTCCGTCACAGTTTTGGTCCACTCTAACAATACATCAAATGAACAACAAATTCACAGTTTGCAAAAATTTCAACATTTTCCACCTTTGTTTGTTTTTCCTCTTTCATAAATGCCATTTATGTCAACTGCCCAGAGATTCAGCCTTCTTAATATCAGTCTCAGAAATAACACCTTCTGCTTTTGGGATCAGCTTGTGGGTGGATGACCTCTTTTTTCTCCTCCTGGCACTTCTATAAGGCATGCTGGGCCAGGACCAGAGCCAAAGCCAGGCCAGGAAGCAGAGCCCAGATGTTGGCACACAGACAGGTAGAGTGATCCTCTGGCAGACCCGGGGTTTTGCCACCGTCTCTTGGTTCAGGATACTGGGCAGATAGAGGGACACACGGAGGGAGAGAGATGTGTAAAGGTTAGACATGACTCAGACACTCATGCTCCTTTCCTGTGCTGGCATTTGAAAGGGGGAGAGGTGGAGGAGGAGACAGCAGGTAGGTGAGACAGGATAGGGTCAAAGCTGAGGAGAAAAAAGGAAACACCAGTAAGAAAGTCAGAGTAAAACAGGAAAATTACATGTATCCATGGCAGACCCGTGTTGGCATGAACATTAAGTGTTTGATCCACCAAATGTTTTGATATGTGAAGCATATTTCAAGCCCCTGCTGCTTAGTATGCTCTCTGCTTCTTAAACAAGTTGGCAACAAAGGAAAGCTTCTTGTGAGGACTTTTTTCTTAAACTCTTTCAGGTTGCGCCAGCAAGTCTCTAAACAGTTTTTAAAGCTATCATTACAGACTTTATTTACAAGAAAAACATGCCATGAAGCCAAACACACACAACAGAAGCCAGCAGCGGCTGTGGATTTCTTTCAATACTTCATAAAGCATAAATTACAGCAAGTAGTGGCCGAACAAAACAGTCACAAAGACCCCTTGTATGCAGTTTGACTGCAGACAAACAAAACACTACAATGTTTAGTCATGTGCAAGAGAAAATAAACTTATGCAGGCCTACAGTGTGCAAGAAAGCCATGTTGTTTACTACACTGTTAACATTATAGCAGAGAGGGAGCACATCAGACCAGATATTAAACTCCACTGCCTCCCCAGTTACCCTGTTATATCCACACAACAATGATCTTCTTTGCTTTTTCACACAACTGTTAGCATCTTGAATACTTTTTACATTTACTCAGGTTCTTGTAACACAAAGCATAACCATTTGCCTCCAAGTTAAATAGTCTCACTCAATTTGCAGAGGCACCATTTTCAGCCCAGCACAGCAATACAGAGGCACATCATAAGGAACATGAAACACTTTCTTCTCCTCCTCCTCCTCCTCCTCCTCGTCCTCCTCCACCATCCTCTCACCTTATTTTCACCATTGCAACCTTTGCAGAGATTGCACTTTGGTCCATTTCCCTGTACATAGGAAAAAATATCTACTCAGATGTTATCTACCAGCACCTCATCTACCAACAGAACAAGGAAAGGCATGAAAAAATGATAATGAAACAAGAAAATAGTGTTGAATTATATCAACAAGACAGGCATATTTTTTCCTGTAAGAGAGATGGAAGAAGGGGGAGTGAGAGGGAGTGAAAGACAGGGTGTCCAAAATAGCTTCAGTTATCACAGTACCTGGGCTTGTGCATTCACTTTGCACTGCAAAGAAATGGTTAAGTGACAGTTGCCAAAAAAGGGGGGGAGTGGGGGTGGTGGGGGCTATGGGTAGCTTGACAATGCACCAAACACATCCGCGACTAAAAGCCAATTAATTAGCAAGGGCAGTGATGTGTGGCAGCAGCCTGTTGACATGAGTCCAGATCTCTGGCTGCAGCCAATATCCACACATACACTCAGGCTTCAGAGACGGCGCACATACACATAAACAAGTGGCTAAAAGCACAAACACATGCAGCACGATGGAATACAGAAATATGTCCAAACAGGTTCTCATCTGCCTGCGCAGTGTACAGAGAGTGAGAGATAGAGATGATGGAAAACATTCAAAAGTATTTATGCATTTAAGCTGCTGATAAGAGTGGGTCCCACTTGTTCGGGTAACTCAGGTAGCTATGCATGCATGTAAACAGCATGCATTTTCATTATTGATTAGTATTGTCAAATTTACAGTGCAGCTGGGCTGTTTCTCCCAAGGCTAGCTATTGAGTAACCTGGAGTTACGTAGCTTCTGTCCACAATCAATTGCATTCAATTGAGCTGAAAATCAACACGACAGTGTTACATGGGAACACAGACAACGCCGGCTTCCCAATGGCTGGGGTTAGCGAGGGGATTTTCACACAGACAAGTTGGTTTATATCACATTGTAAAAGAAACCAAACGCAACAGAAATGGATACTTGAATTTAAACACCTCCATGTTGAAGAATCTGTTCAGTGAGGGCATTTAAATTCAAATCAGGATTACAATTATAAGACACACAAAATCCATCTTATCTGTGAGACCCACGCTGACCCTGGGAATATAACAATACATCATTGGGAATTTACCATTTACTTCATCAAACTCCACAGAAACACATTAGTATATGGGAAAAGCAATTGTTTTTCTCAGTATAAACAAAGCAGGACTTGTGATGGCTACCCCTCTGACTTACAATGCTCTAAGGACCAAGCCTCAGCCCATATGTTTACTCGCTGAGCATGGGATAAAGCCCACAACCACTGACAGTGACATTTTGAATAATTAGCATCTAAATCAGCTGAAAATACTCTATAGTCTATAAGACAGCCGTATGACTGACATGAACAGGCTTAGTCACAGGCTGTAGATTCACACTATTCTCCAACTCTGCTTCATTTTATAGGATGTCCCTTGATGTCATGGTTGTTTGGCATTCATCCATCCATCACAAACCTAATATATTCTGTTACCTAGACTATGTGTACCGGTGCGCCTGCACATGTGCGTGTATGTGTTACTATGGGGCGCGCGCTGGCTGCCTAGAGATTTACAGCATTGGACAGTCAGTCTTCTGCCAAGAGGACTCATACCATAACAACACTCCCCCAATTTATCTGCCATGGAAGTTTGACAAGTTTTAATTGCCAGGCATAGTTGTCTGAGAACACAGGGCCGCCCAAAATGTCCCTAACAGCTCCCTCTCTAATTATAAACTTCCTGCTTGAGTAATCACACGTCTTATTGTTTCCTAATTACCATTTTTACAATAAATTAAACACCACGCTGCAGTGAGGCAGGCAAAGAGCGGTGCATCAATACCGACACACACAGAACCCTTGGAGAAAGCTCCTTCACCATCCATTCTCTCCATGCCATGCCATCCCCTCTCTCTCTCTCCCTCCAATACCTTTACCAACACACACACTGTAATTGTTATCAGTGGAGCTTGTTCATTAATTCTCCCCTTTGCAACATTTTTAAGGTTTTAATTTGCTGTCTTCACAACAATGAGGGTTTCTGCATAAAGGACAATACTGCATGACTCAGGTGCAGTGTGACCATTTAATGGCTGTGAAAGCCCCTGGAATTACTCAAAATAGATGTCTTAATGGTAGTCATTCATTTAGCATGCAAATTTGCATCCATAAACATTGCACGCTGGTGGGAGTTTGTGCGTATTTGTAATAGTCACCAAAAAAAATAAAAATAAAATTTAAAAAAAGCAACAGCAGCAGTGGTGGCAGCAGCTGAAGGTTTTTTACAGAGTACAGTTTCATTCTACAGTGTCTAAATCAGCCAAGCCTGGTAGCTGGGTCTCCTGCAAAGGTGAAAAACATCATTAGTTTTACACCAGAAGGCTGCATGGCACATCTAAAATACATCTGTAAAGGAGAACAATATTTCATTGAGAAAACTAATGAAACTCAACAGTTAGATACAAAAAAAAAAAAAAAAGTGGACCAAGAGAAACCAAAAGTTTAGTGTGAAATGTTTTGTCTTGTTCGGAGGAGACAGTGGGGGAGAGGCAGATGTTGGTGGACAATATCATTCTGTCATTTTCACACTTTATTTGAAGAGAAAATGAGGTACAGCTTTATTAAAAGACAAACACACATGCATTCTTGCAGCACGGCAGAGTGATATGTTTCTGCTCCAGACGGTGAACCCAGTTACAGAGGAGTTGACTGCAGTCTTCAGAGTAGACGGCATTCAGCAGAGAACAGGCCCTGGGCCAGTATTTTAGAACCTCTAATCCAGATTAAAACCCCCAACCCCCATTCCTTTCACTATTTCATTGTGTGTGAGAGAAATATAATATTTCAACCAAATGTCATCATCTTGGGTGTAGCATAAACTGTCTTATCATAAAGCGTCTGTTCTGATGTGCCAATTGCTTTAACAAGCATAGAGATTGAATGTGATGTGAATGCAAATGGTGCAGAGTATTGGGCTTTATGATTTTGCCACTGTACGAAATCCGCGTTTCATGGAAGCTGAGTGGAGGAGTGTTTTTTTGGTTCTTCTTGTAATAGGTCCATTTTCACAAATTTATGCAAAGAAGTTGCTGGAAACTGCTGAACACGTATGGATATATTTGTGCTGCAACAAATCATATCTGTTGAAATTTCACACAATGAGTTGACCTATATATCATATAATAGACTCCAGGATTAACATCCTTAATTCAAAAAGCCTACCTGATTGACAAGCAGCCAGGAAATAATGACTCCACATTACATTTTTTGCATATAAATTTAACATTTGTAATATCACATGCAATGCAACAATCAGTGCAAACCTATTACCTTTGGGATGACGACAAATGGAGGTTCTGAGGTTCCCATTGTCCACTCCCACCCTGTCGTCATCATTGCTGAAGTCCCGGGGACAGGCACAGTTTTGTTTGGCGTGTTGTCCAACCCATAACCAAAGGCCTGAATGGCATTTCCTGCAGGGACACAGATATAAAGTCATTTGTTTTTGACTACCACCCCAGCAAGAAGCCAGCGAGCAGACAGACAGCTCTAAGTCAGCTTCTTGGTCCCCTGCCCAATCTTTGGCAACCAAGGGAATGAGGGAGGGCAGAGAGGGACTGAGGAAGGAAGGAGTGAAACCAGTAATGGAAAGGCACTCTTTTTTTCTCAGGCAGTAAGCTTGAGAGTTGTATGCCAAACTAATCACAAGCAGCAATCAGGGGATTGTTCGTGAAATCTGTCACCGGGGAGGCTGCTGAAGATCTTACTGACTCACAAATACTAAAGCTGTTATATGTTTAACAACATAATCTGTGCCTTCTTCTTGACTGTCAAACATGTTCATACTATCAATTTAGCTATAATTATCCTTCTCCAAGTGAATCCTGTGGTGACACAGTGGACACATGTACCAAATGCAAACAACTTTGGTTCATGCTCTGAACCCCTCACAAAAACAGAGCCTTTCATGTTGCAACTACTGCTGTCAAATTGCAACTAGCTGACCAAACAGTGGCATAATATCTGCGCTTGAGCTGATGATGTTTGCCGGCAGTAGTGCACTTAGAAATGGAATCTTTTAAAAGTAGCAAATCAATCAGCTCAAACAGACGACTGCAGCTCGTCAATGCACACAAGTGTTTGTGTGTCTGCCTGCCTGCAGATGCACTGTATGCGTGTGCATAATTTTGTGTCTAAGTGCATGTGTGAGTCTCTGCAAAAATGTGATAACTCCCTGTTCAGTCAGCTTTTCAGCTAGATATGGTAAAATAGGGGCTGAGTACCTTTTCACTGCTCATCCGTTTAAAACACGAGGCTTGTTTCTCTTTGTTCAGCCAGAGAGAAGGCAAGGCATGTAATTGCTTGGCAACCACCTCCATTATAAGGTCAGCATGCAGAGATGACTTTGAATAGATTTATGTTACTGATCAAATTCAAAACATTCCCAAACAAAGGAGAAATGGCATTTCCCCACCACCACACAAAGGACAGAGAGGATACTTGTAGAGCACACATGCATAATCAGATGGACACACACACACATACACACACAGTCTTTAGTAATCCCAGTGCATGGCCACATAGATTTGTCTGTCACATCCTCTGTCCGCCTACACAGTGTTGCGCGCGCACACCAGTGTACATACTGTACAGCAAATCACACACAAAGGCTCGCACACAGACACGCACACACACCTGCACACTTAACACATACAAAAGCATCCTTCATGTTTCTCATTCTGTTCAACACTGGTGTTTGGGCTGCTGCTGGAAAATAAAAGCAGAGAAAGAAACAGAGTGAAGCCCAGCAACTTTAATCCTTGCAGAGAGGAGCTAGTGAAGCACTGCTGAGACATGCGATGTTACGCATCTGTTTGTCAGGGTCGGCTATAGCAAGCTATCCCCCTACAGATGCTGTAAGATGGGGGAATAAAGTCATAAATCAAACTAGTTGGCTGGAGGGCCTCCACACAGGATGTTTTACTGCGCCCAAATGTTCCACCGAGTGATTAAGCTCATTGCCAATAGCAATTCAATTTTTTAATGACTCTGGATAAGTTTTCCTTTAACCCCTGGGCATCGCCTGCATTGCCCTACCTGCAGGGACAGATGGAGTAATAGATAAAGGAGGAGAGAACAAGGAGAAGAAAGTCTGAGGGAGGAGGAACTTGAGGTTGGTTAGACTAATATTTTAACATCCTGGAATGTTTTTCTGCTGCCTTTCCCACATATTTTAGCCAAATATGTATTCTCAAAGTGTTCTTCTGTTGGATTTTCCTTTTTCTTGAATTTGTCAGGTAAAGTGTTGAAGAAGTGTAGCTAGTAAATTATTTGTCTACCACATGGTTTTCATTTGCAGTATGCTTTGGTTTGTCGATCAGTGTAAGAAATGATTTGACTCTGCAGAAACAGTGTGAGTGGAAAGATGGGGGTCATGAGGGGCTAAAAGACACACACATACATGCTCATATCTATGTATATGTGTGTGTTTTTGTGTACATTCTCCTCCCTGGTGTGTCGAAGTTTATCGCCCGTTCCCCTTGACTGCAGAGAGGAGATGCTGCATTTTGTGTTATTTTTCAAGACGCCTCCTCAGCTCCCAGCCTCATCCCTCATCCTGCACACTCAGCTAAAACGGTACCCCGGCAATCTATTGAAATGGTCTGAAAGCATTATCCACACAATGGAACATGTTAAAGGCAACGGTGTCTTGTAGCGCTGATGACACTGCTCGCTCCGGCATAGCAAGGAGGGATCTCTCTGTATTTTACTTCTCTGTGAAAAAATCATAAGGATGTTTGAGGTAACCACTCTGTCATGCTGCATCCAGTGTGTTATGCATTAGATGTACAGATGAAATGTATTTTAGCTCCCCCTATTATTTCATTTGTGCCAGATCTTTCCATTTTCATGACATTTTTCCGCCGTAAGGGATAAGCCCTTTAACTCTCTTAGATTGAATGTGAAAATGACATGCAAATGGTTTCTTTTGTATTAAAGTCTGGGCAGATCTTGCCCAAAGGAGGGATGAGAAGTGATAAGAAATTACTCGTTTCTGAGGAAGTGAGAACATTTAATTTCAACTTAATCAGTGGGCAAAAGAGTGTCCTTGGATAAGCTGTATCAAACTATGTGGTGTGCAAATTTTCATCAGAACATCCATCCATCTGTCCATCCGTCCGTCTGTCCATCCATCCATCAATCCATCCATCCATCCACACGTCCGTCCATCCATCAATCCATCCATCCATCCATCTTTTCTCTACATCCCTCTGGCTTTATTTCTCCCTTTGTAATAACCAAATAAAAGAAATTATAAATTATTTTCAGTTCAATTAGAATAAAATTACTTAATTAAATTTTAAATTAACCAAATTTTCTTTTGCCCTTTTATTATTTGGATGTCTAATGCGGCTCCTGCCCTTTACCTCCAACACCACCCCTCATTATCGTCCACATTCAGTCTCTGTTGACCATCATCCACTGCTCGACATCATCGCATCCACAGTAATCTGACAGGAGAGCTCAATAACACTAAAAAGACAGACTCTGACATGAAACTTTTAAAATTGCAATAGATCGAAGTTCATGGCTCACTCCCCCCTTACATGGCAGCAGGAGAAAGTCCTGCATCACAAACCTGGTGGTCTTATCAATATCACATGCTGTAATCCTCAGTCAGCTACAAAACACATTTCAGATGCATGCAGGGTGTCAGTGTGTAGGGGTGGCTCACTTAGGCATGTGTTATCAGTGAAGTGCCGCAGGAAGTTCAGACATTCCTCCTCTTGGTTTCCACTGCCCTTACAGGTGCACCATGGAGAGATGGTCCAGTTGGAGAAGCTGCTGTCAACATAGTTGGGAGTCATTTCAGTCCCTGTAAGGGCATGGACACACACAAACACAGACATGCACATTAGGACAAACAGTTATGGGTCACTAATGGACAATAATGGACTACATTTATTGCAAATAGTATATAAAATGGACAACAAGATGTTAGTCATGGGAATTGGAAGGTGAAGTATTCTGTAATGGTTAATTTTAGATGTAAAGAGGCCATTATGTTATGCATATTTTTGCAAAGTAGGTGCTTTGGGAAGTATGTCTGCTGTTCGGATATAGCACTGTTGTACTAAAACATTTTACTTGTCTGCTGTGTGGATGCTTTCAGATGGAGTCAGGGTTCGTTAGATTCACTTTGTGTCACATTTTCTAGAGAAATCCAGGAAGCACTATAGTATATCATCACTTCATACTGCATGATGTATGACACATGGTGGTGAGGCACTGACTGATACTGAAATATATGGACACTTTAGCAACCACGGTGCTAAAAAGTGGTATTTTGTGTGCATTTGCATTCAGAGCTCCGTGGGCTCTCTGATATAGCTGCAACATGACCAAGGTGCTGTTATCAAACATGGGCTGGGATTGAAAAATATGCACGCACTAGTCTGTGCACATTGTCTGAGCAACATTTACTATGGGCAAACAGATGGTCATCAAGTGTTTTAATTAAGTAAACACTCTCTCTGTGGCTCTGTTCCCTAATTACTTCTAGTAGTGGACTGATGTCCAGCGTGCTGGGGTGAGATATTCGAACAGGAGTGAGGAGAAAACTGAGTCTTGCTGCTCTGCCTGCTTGTCACGATAAAGACGAAGGTACAACAGTCTGCTGTCAGACTGCCTCTTTTTCAAGTCTCCCCATAACTATCACTCTTTATCTCACCATGTATCTGAAATTTCAGAAAAATATTGTGAGATGTGTTGGTAAATGTGCACTTCTGTATGCCTCCTGCCATCTCAATCAATCTTTTTTCTCTCTCACAAACATACTCCCACTCCATCAGAGTGTCAGCTACAGCCTTGGCTTCACTGACCGATGAGCCTTGTGTAGGAGGCCAAGCAGGCTTGGTGATTGTCTTGGTTGGGACAGGTGCTCACGGTGTGTGGAGACATCCCGCAGTTCGCCTTGTAATCAGCCAGCCGAGACCTGCACAGCAAACACGAAAAGACACCACAGACACAGAAAAAGAGACCGAGGCTCAGTCATAAACTTCAACCATATGACAGATGATCACACACATACACGCATATACACACACACATACACAAATTCAAAGCATTCGTTCTAATTTTTTGGCAGTGTTTTCACTCAAGAGCAGCTGCCAATTGTGGCCAGCATCAAAACTGGGAAGGAATATGCAACATCTGTTTCGTTGCTGCTCCAACAGGTGTCCTGAATCACAACCAGGTCTCGTTTGTGCCTCAGTACCAACTAGCCATTTACTGTCTTCACAGCAAACAACATAAACCCAAAGGTAGAGGCATTAGTGTCGGGATAAGAATGATATCATGTTCTTTTTCTGGCCGTGGCTCTCATGCTTATCCCGGACATCTTAACTGTCTCCCATACTCATTTCCCCACAAACTGAGGGAACCGATAAAAATAGTATGTTTTGTTTCGGTGTGTGTTTGTGATAAGAGCTTTAAGTCTGTGGAGGCCCCCAGGGTGGCATTGCTAATCCATTTAAGTAGGTTTATTGGGAGTAGCGTGTGCAAAGTTGCTCTGTCTGTACTGCTCACATCACAGCTGCCCACTAAGTGAATCACAATCCATTGCACATTGCTCTCTCTCTCTCTCTCTCTCTCTCTGTCATGACTCATTTACACTGATGTAGTCTGACCATTTTTTGCAGCCTTAAGTTCAAAGGTACACTAACGTACCTCAGGCTGTGTTGTCCTTTGCCAACACACACACACACAGATAGAGTGAGAGAGAGAGACAGGTTTAGTAAGCACAGCTGACCGCTTTCTAATTCTTGGCCGACTTGATAACTGATAACTCAAACAGCAACTGAGGTGACTCATTCATAATAGCTGCTGTGATAACCTCCCCCTCTTTTCTCAGCCTGTTATAAAGTCATTTGTTTCAGTGTTTTTTATGCAAAAGTTGCTGTGAGGGTGACTTTTAACAGCAAAGCCTCATTGTCAGATTAATTGTGACACACTTTAATTACCATGAAGAAAAGAACTGCCATCCAGATGCCAGCCACAGTACCAGGCTTTATCTCAAGCCCAACAATGTCGGTACTACTTCAAGGAATAGTTTGACATTTTGAGAAAACACACTCATTTCTGTACAGTAGATAGTTTAGTTAATTTAGCTTATCTTTGCTACTATAGCCATTCCTAGTTAGCAACTTCTTTCTCCTGGTACCAAGATCAGACATTTTCTCTTTGACTTTGCTGAAGAAGGTGCAGGACTTTGTTCAAAACAAGTCATCTTACCGTGAACTGTAAGACCAGTCTATGTAAGTACACATATTTTACTCTTACTGGGTTGTCTTTTTTTGGGGGGGGGGGGGGGGTGGGGGGGGGGGGCCCTTTACTTGATAGGATAGTTGAGACAAACAGACAAAAACAGGGGGAATGACATGCAGCAAAGGGCCACAGGATTCAGGATTCAAACCTGCAGCGAGGACTGTAGCCTCTGCATATGGGGCGCCTGCTCAACCCACAGCTCTACAACACCCCACTTTCATGCACATTTGACCAATGCAGCTGTCCATACATGATAACACATAGCACTCTACACTGTTGAAGTGGCTGCCTTTTTTTCTGCTCATGCAGCCAGTGTGGATATAATGTAAAACTGTACCTTCATTTGTGCTACAGGAAAAATGTCCTCTCTACAGATTTGTTCCATAAAGCTCATAAAATGTAAATCACACAAGAAAAATGTGTCAAATTTATACCTGCTCATTGTCACCCTGATTACTGCACTCCTTAAAAACAGATGTGATAACAATACCTCATGCTAAAGAGATATTCACATTCACACACAGTTTTACATTCACACAAATCTGACATATTTAGCATGTGACTGAATTATACTGTATTGAGTGCGAAAGTTTGTCAAATTCATCTACAACAATGCATTCATGTTATGAACACAAGATCCATGTTTTAAGAAACAACAATGAAAAGGTGCTAAGAGCTGCATCCACAAAAGCAGGTGGAATGTTAATATCATGGAAATTTACATAGTGCCCTGCCTTTAAATATGCATTGCAGCTCTATCAGTGCAGATCCTTGATCACTTATTCATCATTTTGTGCCTTTTTTTCTGAGGTTCCGAAGTAATTGGATTAGATGACATGCATTGTAATTATACTGAGCCTCAACCTGCATGTTTCTCTGCAAAAATAAATAAATAAAATCAGAATCTATTGCTCTTGACAGGACAGAAACTGTCATTCACGGAACTCAGAGGGCAACATACATGCGACCACAACACATTCTATCAGAGACTCTGTTGTTGCAATGTGCTTACGGTTATGCTGCATTCCAGCACTGTGGATCCGAGAACAAGCGGATTTGACTGGAGGGAATATAGGGTGATGAGGTAACAATCGCCCTGTCTGTCTGATTGTGTGTGTGTCTCTCTGCGTCTTTCACCACAGAAACCAGTGTGGTGTGATGAGCTTGGGCCTCCAGCAGCAAACCCCATTGAGACTCACTTCATTACTCCAACTCCATCTCCATCCACCCTCCTATCAAATCACCCGGAGAGCCTCTCAACGTGACGTGCAGCTAGCACATCGAGAGCCTCGCTTCAGAAAACGGGGCATATGCTTGCTCTACCATGGCTGTAGCAAGTGACACAGAAGTAGACAGATGCAAACACACACACACACAGAATCACATAGTGAGACACAGTGCCTAATGTTAATTCACAAAACACACACACACACACACACACACACACACACACACACACACAAATACGAAGCTGCTCCTCTCCAAACCTGTCCTCCTCACTCAAAGCCCTCTCATCCGTTCCTGTTCACAGTGAAAGGAGGCACTTGTACCTACAATCACACCATAAATGATAAAAAAGATACAACAGAGGGTGGTGAGAGAACAATTCTATTGTGCCTGTACAAAGCAACCTTTAGAACCACACTTTCCATTTTTCTATTTCTCGTGGGCAAAGGGTCTGTAAAAAAAAAAAAAAATGTAAACGTCAGATTTCTGTAGGAAAGGCAAAGACCACAGAAGATTAAAGAAACTGAAGAAGCACCGTGTTTCTTTTTAGAAGCGGAGCTCTTTCAGACAATGATGGCTTAAAAACAGTAATTTAAAGTTTAGAGAGGTGTCCTGAGTGTTCAGACAATGGTGTTCCAGCACTGGGATGCAGCACATTTCATGGCTTCCAAGGGCTTTCCATTATACCTCGGCGAAGCGCCACTCGCTGCTGAAATTACAGGCTGTCTAGCCCAACAGAGTTTTATGGTCATTTCAGCCACTCAGCCCCCAGGGAAGTGGCAGGGGAGCCCCCACAGAGGTAGACTTCTTTCAACCAACCTGACACTTTAAACACAGTGATTCGGCTGAGCGCTGAGTGCCTGTCCATCCAGCTTGGCAGTAATAGAAAACTAATGGCTTTTTATATGGATTCTTATTCCTATCACTTGATGCCCCTGACAAACAATGTGACTCAAATCAGATGAGTGTCGGCCTTGGAAACCATTTTCTCATGAAGGAAAGGAGAAAGGAGGAAAATGGTTATCAGACTCCATACTCTACTCTAATAGCTGCCTTTCTGCATTAAAACAACAGTCTATTGAGAGTCATATCTGGTTTAGATACTTCCCCTCTGTGCTCCATCTACAAATATGAGCTCTTCTACGGATGATAATTTCTGTTAAATGTGAAATTATGGTTCTTCAGTCTTATCACTTCCCAGAGTCATCAGCCTAGAGAGGCTTTAACCAACCATATCTTTCAGTCATCTACAGAAAGCATAATAATAGGCATGACACAATAGCTGCCAATATAATGGCAGTTACATGAAGCAAATGAGAAAAACAAAAGATGTTCCTCCCTGCTCTGCTTTTGCCCCTCGTCACCTTCCCCCCCTCCTCCGCCTTTCTTTTGTTGTCTGTTGTGTTCATCCAACCATATCTCTCCTCTCCTCTCCTCTCCTCCTCTCCTCTCCTCTCCTCTCCTCTCCTCTCCTCTCCTCTCCTCTCCTCTCCTCTCCTCTCCTCTCCTCTCCTCTCCTCTCCTCTCCTCTCCTCTCCTCCTCTCCTCTCCTCTCCTCTCCTCTCCTCTCCTCCTCATTAATGTCTTGTTGTCACTGTCACACAAACTGATTGTCATTGCAGCCTCAAGTGCTCATGTGCAAACTCATGGTGGGAATTTGACCCTAGTTCAATCAATAGGACTCAACAGCCTTGTGTGCCATTGTCAGTAAGTTAAATGCCAAAGCAAACAATTGGCTTCAGCAACACTGATATGTTTCTATTATTTACCTTCAATGCTGAGATCTTTTTGCATTGTGCAGCATGGCTGATTACATCATAATCATCTTTATGTAAAGCTGAACAATACAGCACTGACCTTGTGAGTGGAGTGCTGAGCATATATTTTGATTAAAAGGACATAACACACTCAAGTCTTCTTAAGGCGGCTGCAGCTGTATTCTGCTCGGCCTTTTCACCTAAATTTCTGCTGGTGACCCTGAGACACTGTCTGTGTTGCTCTGGTCAGAGGTGATGGTCCATTTTACCCACAGCTATTTTCTTTTCAATGCGCCCGGACAGAGGTCTGCATTTTTTTTGGCAGCACTGTACTCATTGGGATTCCCAGTCAATACTCTAAAAGGGCAACGTGGACAGATGGCATTCAGTCAAAACACAAGGCAGTTTAGCTTAGCTGTCACATGACACAACCTTTCGCCCTCTTACTCAGCAGAGAATTGAGACCAACAAAAACTGTCTGGTGACACAACCTCCCTTGCATTATTAAGCATAAAATCCAAAGTAAAAAAAAAAAAGAGCAACAGTCTTAACTTGCATTTTCATTAAATCAACCCGCATTTTGTCTTACTTTGAAACACTTACTTCTGCATGATTGCAATGTTCCTTGTTTGGTGACCAGAAAATTGGCTTGCGATTCATTGTTTCTTTTACTCTCTCATTCTCTCTCACTTTCTCTCTCTGCTTCTGTCTGCACCACCCGCTGCAGATATCTTACAGCCCCCAACTGAATGTTATGTCATTGGGATTAATGCTAAATCAAGCGTGCCACACAGCCCAGTACTGTCTGTTTGGAGAGGGGTGAGTAGATTATTCAAGGTTATCTTAACTCCCTAAATACTCTCTGAACACAGCAAACAGCCACCCGCTAGACAAAGTGTACACGTCAAACAAATGGATGAACTGTCTGTGGAAAAAAGAGACAGAACTGTAATTATAAAACTATTGGTCACATATCAGACAACTTTGCAGGAAAAGTTTCACAAAAGTTTTTTACCGCAGCTTTCAGTGAGACTCCTTAAGTACAAAGACAAGTTCAGAGTGAGAATGATGAGGAGTGAAAGAGCAGGCCCTAACTGACACATCGAAAACCACACATCGGCCATTCTGCAGGTAAGTCTGAAGCCCTATTGATAATGTGTGCATTAATAATATATACGGTCCCATTGAAGGGAAGGATGAGGCCTAGTCGGTAATGACTGCAGTTTTCCGCTTGTTCCCTTAGAGATTATGGTTGGGAAAGTAAATGGGCATATACTAATCCATGTATTGGAATTAAATGCACAACTCTCTATTTCCAGTTCCTGCACCATCCCTCTCACAACTTCTCCCCCCCCCCCCCTCCATCCCTCCCTCCCTCACTCCTTCTACCTCTGTCTCTTGCTCTCCTCTCAACCCTGGTTGCCGCTCTCATGTGTAGCCAGCAAGCTGAGCACGTCTCCAGCAAAGCTAAGGCCTGATTAAAGCCGCGCACTGCAGAAAACTGTACTATATATGAGGAAAAGGTCACCAATTGACACATGCTTTGCTTGCAAAACCAGAGCTTTACACTATCAGAAGAGACACTTAACTTTGATAGCTTGTGTTGTAGCCAGGGAGATAGAAACAGTCAAGGTAATACCTTGAGCACAAACTTTTAAAGTCAGTAGTTGTATCTGTTTGTGCGCATGCATTCATACATCTGTTACTGTGAGCACCATTTTGAATTTGAGAAAGAGAGCATATGTGGATTGTGAGGGCATCTGCTCTCCTCTTTAGTGGGCTGCAGTGGCTTACTTTTGAGGGTTTTTTACATCTAGGAAAACATTATAGGTTTGAAGCTATGTTAATCTATTCTGTATTAGCAGAGGATTAAAGCATGTGTCAAGGTCTTCATATACTGTATCAGTCATGTTTTCCTTCATGACTAATACACTTCAAACTTTATACATTTTTACAGCTGGCTTTTGTTTTAAGAACATACAGATATTGCTCAGCTGTACAGAGTGTCTCTCAGCTAATTGTTTAAATAATATTTTTTGCTATAAGGGAGGGGGAAAAAAGAAAAGAGGAATTAATTAATCCATGTTAAAAGTGTGGGTTGGTCCTAGGCGTGTGGTTCTGATGGTTAATGCCTTGTTCACATATATAATACAGGTTTTAAATAGCAGGATGCCCCATGGGTCTTTAGCTCTGGGCATACTTGCAGTTTTACATACAAATCATGAAATTATTTTCTAGTGGTCTGCTTTAACCACACTCGACAAAGTAGCTAATTTCTTTGGAAATCTATTTCCATGCTTTTTTTCCCTTTAAATTAAGCCCTTGCTGCTCATTAATGTTACAACATATCACAGAGAGCTGACCGTATGTGTGAACAGGAGGTGAGCGGAGAAAGGGTTAGTGGCCAGGGAATACACTGAGGGTCCTCATGAGTACAAACACATGTAGGTGTGAGTGTGTGTGTGAGTGAAAGTGAGAGAAAAAAGAGACAGTGAGAAAAACTGATGGCAAAAGTGAGAGTTGTCTCAGAAGTTACACGGTAATACCATCAGGGCCAGCCTGCCCCCCCCCCCCTTAGTGGAGGCTTGAGTTGTCAGATACAACACAACCAACTGTGTGTGTGTGTGCGCGCACCTGTGTGTGTGAAAAAGAGGGAGTGTAGAACTCTGTGAGTTTTCTGTGAGCAAAGGCGGCCTAGTACAGTACATCTTCTAAACTGGGTCAGGTTACCTGTACAGTGATCGATTGTCTCTCAGCTCCGCACTTTGAAAACCAGTGGCCAAAGAACTCAATCAAAGAGCACCCAGTGAGCCTGGAGAGCAAGGGCTATAAATCAAAGATAGAAGTGTTGCATTGATCCTTCAGACAATCAATATGCTACACATACAAATACAACTCAATGCTCTTTGGGTTAGGCTTCATTGGGCTTGAGCTGTGTGAACCCACATGGAAATGGAGAGGGAGTTTCCTGGCATGTGTGCGAACATACACACATGCTCAGTCTACAGTGCCCAAAACAGCACATCCAAATATAGCCTATTGTCACTCTGTGGACTCAGCAGTCCCATATGATTTCATTTTGGATCTATTGGAAGGAGGGTGAGAACACAGGGTGGAGAGGCAAAGAGGAGAGGAAGTGGTGAGAACAGGAGAACAGCAACACAGCAATGTGTGTTGTGAGGATTATGGAAGAAAATAACATAATAACAGCAGCAGTAGTACAACCAGGTGTAAGGAGTAAGTGCTGCTCCATTTAATGCTTGTTCTCTGTCCATCTACGGTCCCAAGATCTCCAGAGTATGTCAACAATTGGCTCCACAGAGACAGCAGGAGAATGAAATCTTCTAGTGCAATATGCCACCTAAGCCCAAGCCAAAAGTATATATTTGAAATCCTCTCAAATATTTACTTTTTGTTTGATTAAGCTCTGAGCTCCACCTGGAACAATCTGAACAGTCTCCAAAGGTGAAATCAGAGCCAATCTGGCATTCAATATGCTAAAGGTAAAACTCCAAAAAAATTGCAGTATTTGGAGGCATTTTTTACAGTGCATCACAAGGAACTGCTGGCCTCTCTAAATCTAAAATAAATAATAAAATAGGTGACTGTACATTTTAAATCCGTTTTGACTTGGGCGTGTTTGGAGCCATGACCTCTTCTTCATCAGAATGTGTTGCAGGGAGCTAAGCTTGTCTTTGAGATGGCCAGCAGAGTCTGCTGATCCATAGCTGTGTGACCAAACCACTGACCTCCAACCCGCTGCAGTAGCTTTACAGCCCAGATCGATGCTGGGACCCTCCCTCCCTCCCTCTCCTGTCTTCCCGCTATGTCTCTCTCTGTCTCATTATCTCTCCCTCCCTCTGGTCCTCGTTCTATTCCCTGCTCCCCCTCATATGACCCGTCCCTTGTGTTAAAGTGAAATAGACTTGGGCAAGCTGTGTATCCCCTTTTTGGAGTCAGACAGGCATCCCCAGGGGAGGCAGCACTGTCGTTGAATGATTTCCCCGTTCTTTTATCAACACCTCTCTGAGAGGAGAGGACGGTGCCAAGCAAACTTTCCTCAGGTGTTGTTCTTGAGTGTGTTGTGACTTCTGTGAGTAAAAAGTTTGTGGAGGGCCTTTTTTTTTTTTTTCAAGTTTTGTATTCTTTGTCACCAAGTTTGCACAAACCAAAACTCTCATCTGTGAACTTTGTCTCCATTAGCATCACAAATAAGTTTAAAATTCAATTTGCATGAATGACATACTGAAGATGAGTCAATTAAGAGCACAACATGCTGCTCAATGAAATAACTCTTCAATTATCATTTCATGTAAATGAACAAATCAGTGTTCCCAAGGTCTTCCAGGATACATGACATCATGTACGTAACAGAATGAGGACACTGAGACAGGTAGAGGACACATTAGGAATATCTCACATGGTCGTGGTGAGTGCAGACACCTCAAGGATAAAATCACCAGTCAGAGAGCGTTGTAAATCCAGCAGTGACCAATGACATCTCAATTTAATTGCACTGTAGTGACATTCTCTTGCATCGCGGCTCTTATTCTTACTGCAGGTGAACTCAGCACTCAGACAGTGGATTATGAGAGTCACGTTCATGCTGCGGTTGTGTGAGAAAGTGTGTGTTTGTGTGTGCACATGTAGCTGCAAAATGGCTTTTGGTTAGGGTGGGTGTGCAGGTCAGTGTGTGTCCATACTACTGGTATGAGTGTGTGCACGCCCATCGAGCTGTTGACCTCAGTGGGGCATTACACAGCCACAGATAATGAGCTTTAACGTCCTATTTCATCTTTCTCAATAAGGAGGAGCACAGCAGACACCTGAGGGCCTAAAGGTCAAAGAAAGCAACTCAGCCTGAAAACAGATTACACAATGCCGGCAAGGAGGTAATTATCAAGACAATCATAAATCGGAGGAGAGGCAATAGATTTTCCCTTCTTTAGCCACGGAGTAGTTGGATTCGGAATTAGATTTTCACCATTAACACTCAGCTTCAAAGGCTGTTCACCTCCATGGAAACAGAATGAATGTGAAGTACCACAGAAATACGAGTCACAAGCAACTGCTGTGCACCATTAGCTAGTGTAAAGTCTGAGACTCTAAATCATTCTTACTCCTCACAGAGACATGTGATAATGGCCAGTTATCTGAAATTGAGCAAAACCATGAGTAAAAAAAAAAAAGTTATACTGAGTTATCAACCTTAGATTTGTCTTTTTAATGACTGTTCTCATGTACAGTAAGCAACGTGTTATTTGTTTTGGTGAACAAGATATGAGTTGATAAATCAATGCTTTGTGGGAACCACATGAAAGCCTACACAAAATGTATTCCAGGAAAGCAAATGATAAGTAGTTTTCGCAAGAAGTGTCTGGCATCTAATTTTCAGGTAGTTACCGCAAGTAACGAACCAGGGAGGGAGCTATCATCTCCCAAGCCGACTGAGGCTGGACAGCTACTTTGTGTATTAAATCTACAAACCCGTCACTGATTATCACTGAATTGTATCAGCTGCCTAATCATCTGTCACACTGGGACATGAGAAATTATCCTGAAATTCACCCCTCTGATAAGTCCCACATCATGAGTAATATTTTTAGCAAAGAACTTTTCAAGGGTCTAATGTTTGGTTGAACACCATTAGGCTCATAAATGAGCTTTTAAATGCTTACAATTATTCAAATGTCCCTCTTTTTTCCTTAATCTATTCGACTAATGAACACAGAGCATATATCCGTCAGCTGGTTAGATGTGCACCCTGCTGAGGGCCAGACAGAGCACATGTTTCTGAGGAGGGAGTGGGTAAAAAGATCTTGACAGTTGATCTGGCTGATAGTACAACCGCTGTGTTTCACCTGCTCTCTGTGGCACTAACACCAGGAAACATGTCACGGCTGGGTAGGTGTGAATTGAATCTGGCCGCTTGAATCCAATAGAGGCCCAATGCAGCCAAAGTGATCCACTAATGTTTTGCTCGGCTTAATTGAGCGTTGTCCCTTCAACTTAGCCTCACATCTTCATCCTGCGTCTAATAGCCATGGCTTCCCTGAAAGTCTAATTACTTTGCTGGCAAAGTTACAGCAAGAGAAATATAAAACTTTAAGATGCTATGGGAGAAAGGAAATTGCCATCAAAAACAGGAACTGTGACGCACGGATTCAATTTTCTTTTTTTCTCATTTCCATGAATATCAGAAGATGATAATGAGTATACAAATGTGTTTGGCAGTGGCTCGTCTCATACACACCACACAGAAATCTGTCGATCAAACCAAAATATCCATAAAATGAATGCATGCCCTGCCAACCCTTGCTCCGCACACATATACACACGTACACGTACACGTATAGAACGTACATCCCCTCACTGCCCACTCCCCCCAAGCTTTTCCTTTTACTTCACCTGCAGAGAGAGTCCTGGCGGCAGACCCTCCGTAGCTCCAGACAGTTGGGCTTCTCCTTATCTTTATAGGAGCAATCAGGCACGATTGTCTGCCTGCGTCGTTCAGCGCAGCCCTCAGTCTGGCAGGGGCAGAAGAGCAGACGGTGGCTGTACTCAGTGGGCACACGATCCAGGAACGTCCTCAGGGCTCTGTGGCAGCGCTTCTTGCTGCACGTTTCACCCTTGTTGGGGTCCTCCTTGCTGCAGGTGGCGATGTAGCTGGAGCGTTGCTTCTTGCAGCTGCTGTTGAGGTTGCAGGCTTTGGCCGCATCAAGACAGGGGTTGCAGTTTCTCTCTGCATCAGGGCAGTGGAATCCTTTAGGCGCTGCCGTGAGCATCCCTGATAGTGGATACAAAGAGGACAACTCAGACTTAAGTGAATCCAAAGGTGATCACAGTTGATATTCCTATGGTTAAAAGCACTCTCTATAATCTCACAATCACTTAAAAACAGAATTTGAGGCGTCTGTCAGAGCAGATACACTTGAAATAGTCTTTTGGATTTTTGTGTTATTTACAGGTATTTCTGAGAAAGGATTCTTTGAAAACGCATCCTGGATGAAATACAATCACAACAGAGGGATAAAAATCTTTTCATTGATGGCTTGAGTCAACATTACCAATCTTATATAGTTTACACCGGGATCAGCTGCAGTATGATCAACAAATAAAATAATAATCCTTGCATCTCCACCATGTTAGGGAGTAGAACGTTAGGCTTGAACAATGAAGATGTTTCAATATCTCCTACCAAGAGTGAGCCACTGGAGAGACGCCTGCAGCTAGCTCAAATCCACTCTACCTGAATTATTGATTCTGTCTGTTTCAGAGGTTGAGTGAAAAATGAATGAATTGAGCTATGATTCCAAATTGGATACTAATAAATTATTCATTTACAGGTAATAGTATGATGTGATTACCATAACATTAGTGCATTATCAAGTTGTCATCTCTTTTATTATACTTTCTGTTGATTTAATACAAATTATATTTATTCTGAGGATTTGTTACTTGACTTATAATGATGTAAACAAGAAATTTTAATTAGTCGAATGGAAACAATGCAAAGCAAACAGGAGTCCTGTGGAAAATACTGATGAGAACACGTGTTGATGAATACTGGTCACACAGTAACGAAAGTAAATACAGTATTGTCTGAGCACAAAATGTATTAAAGCTTAAGGACTTGGCAAAGACCGCATGCTGTGCTGTATGATCCACTTATTGGGCGGTTCAAGTACAAGATTAAGTTCTCTTATTATTTTCTCTTTTTTTTCCAGTGTAATCACAAACTGAAACATTGCAATTACCCCTTTGGCTGCACATCATATTTGTAGAAAACAGATTATATCATTAGGTGTGTTTGGGTGTTCTGAGATGCTGCATGTAACATAGGAGCCATAAAAAAAAAACACACACCTTTTCTAGAGATATACCAGTAATAAAGCAAGATCATGTTCACTTGTGGCACCCCTCTCTTGTATTCAGGCTATATTAGAGAAGTTAACCTCCCTCCCCTGTAGATAATGATATTTCAGAGTTCGTGGCGGCATGGTGACACCCAGAGAGATTCATCTCTTATTCAACAGAACCAATCTCACTCTGTGTCTATCAGACAGCCTGGAGCGAGGAGAAGACCATTTATTTTAGAGGGAGAGGGCCTTCTAAAGATGCTGCACTGTTTCCAAGTGGTGCATCGCACGTTATCAATCAAATAGGGATACATAGAACACATCACATTGGAACAGGAGGGGAAGAAAAAAAAAAGCATAGCCCTAAAATTGATGGTTTTGTGGTTTCAGATCACGTCAGATAAAACAAAACTCACTGCCACTGAAGAATAGCGGAAGTAGGAATATCAGGGGTTTATCGCAGATGGAGGAAAGTTCATTCGCCCCAGCTTTCCTTTAACCAGAACTTTCATTTCAGTGTATCAAGGTTAAATGTAGCAGCTGCTCTGATAAACAGGGCAGGGTGTTACGAGACATGTTCTGGGCTCAGTAGATGTAGGTGCACAGGTCACCAGGGAGCATCCTTACTTCCTTTTCATGCAAATGACAAGATATTAACATATTCAAATAAGACATAATTGTAACGTCAAATTAAACTTGTTTATCCTTGAAATCTCTGAGGAGTGCAAGTACAAAGGCTCTACAGCAGATGCCTAGCAGCACAGCATCAGTCTTGTTAATGTAAGTGACTGAAGAGGCAGACAGTACTGTGTTCAGATCAATTAGCTACGTAACAGTGACAAACAGAAAACCTTATTGGCAGGATGAGAGACAATTAGCCAACCATGTCAAGGAGGAGCAACTTGGTTGATCTGTAATTACAATGAGAATGGACAAAGAGCTGACTTTGGCTCTGAGCACGATAAGGTCAAAGCAGGGCCAAAGTTTGACTAAAGTGGGCCAAGCTTGGCTGAAGCTGGCCCGAGCTGGAGCGGTATAGTCCAGCTGGAGGAGAGGTTAGCAGGGTGGTTGTCCAGTGGTTCAGGCAACATTACATTGATGGATTGCAGCTCCTAAATCTCCCCTGGCCATCTGCAGGCTCTAATGTGGGCCACTGGGGGGTCCAGGATGAAAAGAAAATAGGGGAAGGATGAGCTACTAAGATTTATCTGACCAAGCAGGGCTGAAGCCGTTTTTGAGGCTGCAGCTATGGACGGGTTTTTACTACCTCTGATTGGGGAGCTGAGATTGAATTTGGTGCTCAACCCCAAAAGATGTCCTGGGGCGAACGTAAGACACAAAGCCCACTTGATGGCTCTGATGTGCTTACACACAAACAGGATGATAGCAGGAGCAGGAGGAGAAGACGAAGGAAGCAAAGAAGGGGAGATGGCTGAGGAAATGTGAGGGATTGTGTTACAGAGTTATAATTGATTTTCCAAGTGCATTACAATGGAGGTTTTCAACAAACATATTCAGCTATAATGTGAAGAGAAAGGGGTTGATAAGCTAATGAAACAAGACTTATAAAAATGGAAAAAGCTTCATGAGGGTGAGAGGAGTCTTAAGCAGTCGATTACAGCAGCCGATCATGACAGATAGAGAGATGAAGTGAGAAGATGCAGATTGGACAGACACTTACAGAGACATGGTGGAGAGCTTTCAATTAATCCAGCCTAATTTAGGAAAGATGTGACTCTTGCTCAGAATAATTAACCCAGCTCATCAGCTGTGCAATCAACAGCTCTCAACATCACAATAGTCTGCACGTACCTATTAACTTACCTCTCTATCTGTTGTACTATACATTAATGAGCAAGCGAGGTATTGACTAAGTGAATGAACGGCTAGATGGTGAGTGGGTGCATTGATTGATTAACAGATGCTATAAACACAGCACAATCAGTGGCATTAAGTGCAGGAAATGTGATAAATAATTTTTTTCCCTCCCATTATAGCTCAGCATACCTGTTTGTTAAAGAACAAGCTAATATTAGTGCTGGCAGAGATGTGCCTGTAGAGCAATGTGACATTAAATTAACTTTGGGAAAACAAGACATGAATACACAATAAGATTATCAAATCGTTTCGTGTTGTTTACTCACAATTGCCTGCCAGTGTGTTCCGAAAATTTGCTCTAATAACACGTAGTTGGTGTCAACAGTAGTTAAAGCACTGTCATTGCTTTCAGTGATCCTGTCTGTTTGACTGTAAATAGGCTTTTAATAGGTCTCTACTCTATGGGCATCATAAATTAGCCTGCAATATAGTGGAAATAACCATCCATTCTATCTGAGCTTAGAGCACATCGAGGAAGAAAGAGAAAGAGAGGGAAAAACAACAAAAAAAGAGGTAAGGAAGCAGCAGAGGCCAGAAAAGCAGAGGCTGGAGACACCTATATCTAGAGGGATGGTGAAAAGACCTGTGTTCCAGTGTGAAAAAAGAGGAAAATAATTAAGAGAGAAAGAGAGAGGTGAAAGCGGTGGACAGAGCACGTCTGAATGAGAGGAAATGGATAAGTACGTTCACATACTCTGTATAGGGATCTTCCTTCTCCAGTAATTGCTCTCCGTCAGCCTAATTTGAATTCTGCATTTCATATATCATCCCATACTCGAGGGACTCTGTGCTGCAGAGGGGAGTTCAGCCCAGGTTAGGAAGAGGTTCTTGGCTACGGGTATGTTCTCAGTAATTAGGAAAGGTGCCAAAGTTTGGATTTAATACGGCCCTGGGTGAGCGTGCAAGAGCTTGTTAGGGAAGTCTTTAGTCCGGACCCCGAGGAGCATGTCAAGCATTTCCGTGTCAAAGGGCTCATCAGTCATTAGCTCTGTACTTCACGTTGCAGCAGGGTTTTCAGAGAGGAGGAACAGGGTGCACTGGATCTACAACATCATCTCCCTAAGCCTTACTGAGAAAGTCAGACATGTAGACGTCATCATCAGAGGAGGACAAACGGAGTTCATGGAGTCCTCTGTTCTCCAGGATCAACTGAATTTCACTTCCGAGCGTGAAATCATCAATACAAAATGAAACAGCATGCATATAGAAGAGCGGGAGGGGGAGATGGAAATCATGAGAGATGACTAAATATTTGTATGTGAGTATGGAGGTGGGAGAAAGGGTGTCCAAAGGAATTTTAAATCATTGTAAACACACTTCTAAATACTTGAGCTGTTTATGAGCATCTGCCTTCAAGTTGAGCTGCCTCCACTGAAATTCAAAGCTGGAGCGTCCTCAGTGGCCCCCTCACTCTTAATATGCATGCTGTTTAGCTCTTTCAGCCGTCACTGGTAATAATGCAAAACATATTGCAATAATCTAGACAAGATGTGTGTGTCAGGTGAACCTACACAATATTATGTCAATAATATGCTTCCTTTTCCATTGCCAGCATGCAAGAAGGGAATAACTAAACACACCAACAAACTGATATATTAAAAAAAAAAAAAAAAATCGTCTGAGGATTATTCACTGTTATTTAATTCAAACTTGTTAGAAAACCGCTGACTATTACAAAGTGCCTCTGATAAGTGAGCCGCAAACAACAATGCTCATTACTGACCCACAGAGAGACAGTCTAAGGCAGGACTAAGGGTAAACTGATTAGAAAGTTCACACAAAATAATGAAGCATATAAACAAATACAAATACACACACACGGGCACGATCACATGTATAAACAAAACCAATCTTGCACAAACAAACACAGATACAGTCAGACCCAGAATAAGCAAAAACACATACTGTACACATGTGGAAAAAAGGTCTCAGTGTTTGCCTAAGTAATAGTAATTATTATGAGGACAATGCGAAAATGTCAAACATTTCAACAGCATGCTGAGCACGGCTGTTGCACTGGTCCTTTTTCCCCAGCTGTGAAACAGCTTTCTGGATTTAATTGGATGGTGCACACACTGAGCTGAGAGGTGAGAGGCTTAGTACGGAGAGTTAGAAGGTCTAACTAAGGGATGTTAAACTTAATTCCTGGAGGGACCCCTAGATGCGGGAATCTATGCTGCCCTCTGCTCCTAATAAGTTAATTAGCTCACCGCTGGGTCAAGAGAACAGAATACATTTCACATGGAGCATATTAACAATGGCAGTCAATGATATCTTTGCATGCTGTACGTAATATGGAAGTCATTTGGGCTTTGATAAGGGTTCTGGTGCAATGTCAAGGAAGGACTCCCTCCCACATCCTTCATACATGATGCCTTATTGATTTTAGTGGAGTGTTATTGACTTGTAGAGCATCTCTGTCTCGAAACTGAGGGAAATAATGGTTATGCATCGTAACTCTTGATCCGCAAACACAGCGAGAAGTCTCCACTGGGGCAGTGGGTGTAAGCAAACGTGCCAGAACATTTTATTTTCCAGCTTCTCAAATGTGAATATCTTCTGCTCTCTCATTTTCTATTGCAGTGAACTAAATATCTTTTATTATTTATTTAAAATAAACAATTTGTAGATGTCAACTTGTGCTCTGGGAATTTGTCATGGACATTTTTCACTTTGTCCCCCCAAAATCTTATAGACCAAACAATTAATCGATCAACTAAAACAATCAGCATGTTGACGCACAAATAAAGTAATTATTAGTTGCAGCCCCTCTCTGCATCAGCACTGTTTTGGCATGCATCAAACAAACTAGTACAATTACATCAAACACTGCAGGCGATTTATTCTCTGAACTAAGTGAGCTTGGTGGGGCGAGGAGTTGTGTGTCACTGGCAGGTGTGGGACCATAAACAAGACAAATGTGCCTTCCTATAACACCTCCATGCTTCATCTCTTTGTTTGATTTTGTTAGATTCCCACTGGTGTTCAGTACAATTTGATTAGAACAGGGAAACTATGCATTAATATTTCTTATTGGGCTCAGTTTTACAGCAACAAAAGGGGTTTGGGGCAGAAAGAACTGATTATCAACAGATTTCCCCAGGGAAAGACTCACTTACAGTAGCTCTATTCAGAATCATTTGAGGATTAAGATTTTCCCATTGACAAAAAGTTGTATCTTTCTTTTCAAGCCTTAATGTAGTCCTTGTACCTAAGCTTTCCACTGAAGACAATGCAGCTAATGCACATGTCCCACAATGACACAATGAAGTGATATATTTTTGGTTGAACCAGCCCTATAAGTGCCAATGTCTGTGACTGAGTGACTGTGAGATCATAATTCCACCAGTGATCAGTCAAATGCCCTGCAACTAACTGTGAGTTTCCTAATTGCCGTTCCTCTTTTAAAATGAACTTGAGCAAAGAGTTTCCATTAGGGGGTGTTTATAGCTTGCAGCAGTGACAAAATAGCTCATTTGAAGCAAACTTAACTGCTTGCTTAAAATGCGCTGACAAACCTCCAGAGGTGGTCGGTCTCAGTTTGGTTCGCTTCATGTCCCCATTGTATTTCGCTTAACCAGTGCATTGTTAACACAAAGGCCCCCAGGTTCACTTCACCATTTGGCATTATATTTTATCAAGCGATGCAAAAACAAAATCACTTCACATCTCTCACACATGAATATGCACACATTGACTGAGTCTCCATCAAAGCTAAAGTGCACCTTAAAGAGAAATAAGTTGGCTTCCAAATGAACTCGCAATGCAAAAATGCAAAAAGAACCGAGTCACTTCTCTGTTGGGTCCATGTTAATAAGACTCAACTTGGTTGATTTAAAAAGTATTGTAAGTGTAACTTTCTCTGAGTCATCTTTTCAAAATTTAATATAGCCCAAAATCAACACAGTCTTTGTCTACATGTGTTGGGTGATTTTGTCAGACACTGTTGTAGTTATACAATCAGGACTTTAGCAGCAGAGCAGCAGCTTGGAAATGGCCCGGAGGTTAATATGTACACTTAATGGACTGCACTTCAGTCTCTGCTTCATGCTTGTTCTCTTGTCTGACAACAGAAACATGTGAACATGTAAATGAGAACAGCTTTATTAGGAGTTCAGCTGTGTTCAAACACTGAATATGTGAGCGCTGATGGTAGGAGAGATAGGAAACCACAGTCCACCTCTATACTAGGTCTTCTAGCACATTACATTTATTTTTGCATCTCTCTAATCAGATTGCACTGAAAAATCTAGATGGGTTAACAAACTAGCAGCAGTCAATGAAATAATATTATGATGTGCTGCTCTTGTACTGTATCTCGGGTCTTGTGTTGCACTTTTGTGTTGCTGAACGAGACCACCTGTGAAGTGCTCTTTATATTAATTTGCTGTAAACTCTTTGCTCCTGTCAGTGACAATACCACCAGTCCTTCTGATAATAACAGCCACAGTTTTCTAATCTCTTTCTATCACGCTGAGCCACTTGCTCAATCGCTCTCTGCAGTGGCTGAAAGGTCTATTTTGTGTTGTTATTGAATCTTGTAATTTCTACTGTAAATCAGTTTGTCAGTGCTGATATCTGTGACTAATTTTCAATTTCAACTTATTGAAAGAAGGGACAATGCATATTAATTAACATTTGAATGTAAATATGTCAGATTGTAGCCCCAGGCTGATTTCCATATGTTGCCCCTTAGCAGGTGTGCTTCTCTGTGTCACACTCACTGTTACAGGTATGTTTGTAGTGATGATAAATCTTGATCCTGCACTGTGTGTCTTTTCAGGACATTGCTGTGATATAGTAGCTTTAGGATTTGGGTGACTGACTCCTTACAAACTGGGTCCCTATATTAAAGAAACTGTTGGTTTACAGTATACCCGTCATCATATTTCAGATAGAGCTCACCTGCCACCAGCCTTGGTCCATTACCAGACTGCATTCACTCCAGCAGTGACATGCACTCCCAGAGGAGTACAATGGTGTTTTCCCACAGAATTTCCACTTGCTGGTAAACAAGGGTCACTGCCACATCCAGTCAGCTGTCACCATTGTCCTATTCACATGTTTCCTACCCTGTATAACCTCTGCTCCCTTTCCCTCTGTCATTGCCATCATCCATCACAGAACTGTCCCCTCTGCCCTGACACTGACACTGTGACATGGCAATAAAAAGTGTCACAGCTCACACCCAACAAAAAGCTGACTGCTTAAGCAGATGGTGGAAAGGTAGATGGGGGTGCAACATTGCACCTCATGACACAAATCAGACTGTAGTCAGGCTCAGCCTGTGGCGCTTACACAGAACTAACCTATAATATCTCCCTCACTCTTTAGTGGTGAGAGGCGTGGCACACCGAAGAAGAGGAACAGGACTCAAGAGAGTGCCACCACACTGCCATCACAGCAAAGAAATTGTTGGAAAAAGGCCCATTGCTGTAAACGAGGACACTCTAGTCAGCCCACGATGCAACTGTGCTGAGCACCGAGGTGATGAAACACTGCTGATGCAGGTGCACAGTGCCAGCAGAGTGAGGGCAAGAGGAGCAGCAGAATTCAACCCAGTGTTTCTGACGAAGCCATCCTTGGCTATATTGTCATCGGTGTTGCTGAAAATGTGGATGAGGCCAAAGACAACCACTGTCTTTATTTAAGGGACAAATCCCAGAGGGTTTTTGTCTGTGTGTGTGTACAGTGTGCAAAGCCTTTTCATTTTGACATTATGCAACATTAGGACGACACCGTAGCCATTAGAAGGAGAAGCCTGAGTAAAACTGTTTTGTAGATATAACTTACGGCAATGCAGAAACAGAGTCTCTATATGTTCTAATTCATTTTCACTTCAGAGTGTGAGTGGAATTCTTTTTCATTTCTATCACACATCTGTCCCTTATCTCCCTCACAGACAAAAACTTTTAAAATAAGAGATTATTTTTCAATTTCCTACCTTTCCTCTTGGAGAGTATACTTTCCCCTGTGCTCATCAAGCACCTAGATATCATATATTCCTATCATATATTCCCAGGGTCTCTACACAGTTTAACATTTATATAGGTGATTAAGAATATTTTTGAGTGGTTTAGTAATTGAAGTGAGAAGTATTTCTACTAAACAAGTGTGTAATTAGTTATCTGTTTGCCTGTGGTTTCCTCTCAGCACCACAATCAATTACTCTGTCCTCAGAAATGATAAATAATGAGGGAAGCTTGCGGCTAAACAGATTTCTGAGAGCAAATCCAATATTTCACCTTAGAGAGAATGGAGGGAATAGCTGAAGCAAAATTGATACAGTAATGAGCCCCCTGTTGTATCTTAATATGTCTATGTAGACAGTGCTGCACTCCTTGTTTTACCAGGGCACTTGTACCTGCTGGATATCTCATATGGTTCTTTATGAACTCTTGTACAGAAGAAAAAGAAAAAAAAAACTCTCTCGTTTTTATGTTCATACTTTAAGTGGCTTAATTCTTGAAGGCCTATTTGAAATATACGACCATAACTCCTGAGCTGATTGTATAATTGGTGCCATATTTAGTGCACAGGTCAACTCTGAGTGATTCTGCAATCCTTGATGGCATTTTGTATATAGGTGGCAGTACAGCAATATGATGAATGGAGATGGCCATTACTCACTGATTATGATTCTTACTCACAACGTCTAGCCTTGCACAAAGCCCAAAGAAAACCTAATCATAAATCAGCAAGATTGTGGACTCTGAATATTTTTTGGGCACAGATCTCAAATTCACATGCAACTTTTAAACCTTTTTCTATCATCAGAGCAACAAATTTTGAGGATTGTGCCGCCTTGGCACAAGTATGCACTCACTGAGCTTTCTAGATTTCTAGATGAACTTGCACTTAATTCAGAGAAGGCAGTTTGCCATTGTTGCTCAAAACCAATCAAAACCTGCACTATTTCATATTTATTCTGGTCTTTCAACATATCAAACAAGCGCATTTTCAAAAACAAGTGATACACTGCTGATTTCAGGCTAAGGGGATTATGCAAAAAGCATGTCTTTCTTGTACTTCCCAGTTATAAGACAAAGCAAGATACATCGGCCAAGAGAAAAGGAAAATGTGCTGTCTTCAATGTTTGTGGATTGCTTTTGGCTAAAAAGAAAAAAAATAGAGAAGAGAACATCCTCCGGAAATTTCAGTAGAACTGGCTGAAAGAAAACGATTGAATTTTCAAGTGACTGAAGCCTGTAGCTCTGGAAATGGACAGGCGTCATGTCTGTGTCGGATCACACCTATTGTACAACTTCATTCTCTGCACTGTAATAACCACTGTAGCTGTGTCTTATAATAAGACCTGCATTGATTAGTGACACTATGACGGTAATAACCAGTAAAAGAAACAGCAGGCTAAAGCTCCCCTGCTCAGTTCTAGGCTGTTTAATTAGTGAACCAAAGAGGAAATCAAACTGAAAACCAAATCAATAGCTGTGAAATATGTGGGGTAGCACATAGATATTATATGGTTTTCTTCACAAACCCAACAACAGCCGTTATATATTGCAAGACAGATCAAATGATGAGCACATAATTTATTTAAAGGCAGAGTTAAGTTGACTGGTGGAATGCCAGTGAGGAAAGATCAGTGTAGGGTCTTTGGACCATGACTCTTTTTTTTTCATCCCAAGGGAACGATCATTTCACAAAATCTAAGATAATCATGTTTTCGGTCATATGATAAATCACCACATGCTCAGGTACATTCAAACCTGTGTTACCTGAAGAGATGGAGGCCAAGCGGAACGCATCAGGGTGTCGGTTTGGAGCCACAGGTTCGTACGGAGATGAGTCATCCATGTCTCCATCTGAAACAACAGGGAGGATGACAAAAACTCATTATGACTCAACAATAAAGAGGAAATTCAGTTAATGACTCCATTTTGGCCTTGACTTTTCAAAGAATAGGCTCTTTATCTTTCATTTTAAACAGTGACTGTAGGCGTGATATAATATAATATTAAACTGTAGTGAAATCATTTTGCAGTATTAAACTGGCTGACCAACAACTGACTCCCACAATGAGTGCTCAGATATTTTTTTCATGAATAAAAAAAACAGGATGTTCATCATGGTCAGAGAGTATTTGTTCCAGCTGCACTGCGATTTTGATGAAGCGTTCAAAGGACTAAAGCGTGAGCAGTGCATCTTCCCTGCTAACGATGTATTGTCAGAGCTGTTTGTACGAAAGGGGAAAAAAAAAGTTAAAAATCAAATTAGCACTCAACTGACTGAGTCCCTCCCATGTGCCTGCTTCTCTGTAGGCCCTAATCCTGCATTTAAAATTCATAGCCATTCGGTGTGATTGAGACAAACCCTCCAGTGTGTAACAGCTTTGCATTCTGATCCCAACAGAAACACAGCGAGGATGTTGTGAAGACGGCTTGGAGACCTGCTGCTACAAATGAGAAAATCTGAAACCTGTTGGTACAAGACTGTGCTGCATGGACAACCAATCAGTAGATCCAATCAATAGATACAGTGCATTTTGTTTATCAACATGCTCCTCTGATTCTCCGCAAAAGATGATGCAGGCTGATAAAACGGCGTCTTCTAGCTGCTGTGATAATAGGTAAGGCCAGTGTGAAGGCTTTTTGTGTGCCTATGTATTTGTATGTGTGTGTGTGAGCGCACGCCTCTGTTTGCTGGTACATACAATACAGTGCTGCTCATGTCTCCTGTAAGGTATGTAATCATCCAGTGAGAGTCAGAAATAAGACACGATAGCATCTGCTAAGTAATGATTCTTCAGTAGAGGTGGAGTGAAAGTTATACAAGTTGAATTTATTCATTAAGATAAATCAAATTTTAATAGAGGATATCTTGCATGTACACTGGCACATAGTGAAAAGGAATGACTAAACAGGGAAGTACTAAAGGGAATTTTCATTCATAATTTGTCCACAGAATAAAGAAAACCAGCCACAGACATGTACATCTGCAGAGCCATTGCTTTATGTGCAGTTCTACATCTCCTTTCTAAATCAATATTGACAATCATAACAAAATGGAGCAGCTCAGCTGGCTATTCTCTGAGCACATATAGCTATTGACATCTGGCATAGTTGTGAATTGTATGTTTTTGTTGCTTGAGAGTGAGAGAAAAGAAGGAGAGAGAGAGAGACAGTTCGGAGACACAAAGGAGAAAAAAGAAAAGGCGGATGATGACAGAGGAAAATCGGAGAAGAAGAGAGGAATAACATAAAGAAGGCGAGCGAGGAAATTACCTAAATCCTCCAAGTTTTGAGTGTATGAGATGAGCCTTTCTTCCTTTTCTTTGTTTGTGTGTTGACAGATATGCGTGCACATGAATTTATTTGAAAGTGTATTTCTGTCTTCTTCTTTGTTTTTCTCAGCTTCCTTTGCCGCCAGCCATATCTCTATTCGTGTTGATCTTCAGGTTTCTGTCAGGAGAGAGAGACTTGAGAGGCTGCCGGACTCGAGATCTCTCACTAAGTCGTATTACAACAATTACCATTTAAAGGCTTTGGAAGCTTTTCAAGAGTTCAAGTCAACCACATATTCAGCAAGCAAATATCTTAACCCTCATTCTGTGTTTTATTTCAGCAACAACCTCTACAGCTGCGCACATCAAAAAACGGACAAATATGCAAGGCTTCTTCTGTTTCACCCAGAAGACTTTGTACAGCACAGAGCAGCCCTGCCTTAGCCTAACATTTTGTTATGCACTGGCTTACTGTTATGTTCTTATGGTTTAAGCTTCACTGCACAATCAGCCAGGAATCAGGCGCACTAAATTTCATTAGTCCAACTCTATAGTGTACACTGTGGTGACCCTGTAAAACAATAATGTCAAATGCCAACAGTATTTGTACTTAATGAATTTTAAATGCTTCCTTACATGGATGTTACCAGCTGTGGTGAATTATAAAATTGCAAAACATAATATAATCACGCCCACCCTCAGGATGTAAAAATCCTCGCAGTGGGAGCTCTTGTTGTATTAAAAAAAAAAAAAAAAAAACTGCTCTTTGACAGTCACCCTGGACCCAATTATGCATCCATCAAGTAATAGAAAATTCTTCCCAGCTGTTTAGTGATAAGATGTTTTCAGCCGCAGGGCAACAACTGATCGCTGTAATTAAGCCTCCGTTTGACTTCATTTGCTCTGACAGTATGGAGCATGACCGGCACGGCTCAGACAGACAATCAAGCTTTTCCCTAGTTAAAGCATGAGAAGAATGCTGCTTTTAAGTGGCTCTCTCCTTTGCCATAAGTGTATTTTATGAAGTTGTTAGGTGCCATCACTCATCCTTTTCATATGCATTATCAATGAGCTCAACTCCTGGGGTGATGGAAACTGTCCTATGGATTTTTAGTGACATTCTTGGCAAACCATTTATGGCTTGAAGCAAAGTCAATTTTAATAAGTGTCATTCACCTTGCTGTGTTTTCAAAGGTGCCCTATACCAGTTGTGCTCCTGTTTAATATTGATTTTATATTGTTCCCTATTTTTGCTGCAGGCAATGTTGGGGGGAAAAAACCCTGATAGTCATATTACATATTAGTTCTTATTCCAAAATTAGCAATATATTACAACACTTCTTCTGCTTTTGTATTAATTACATACAAAGGAGGATTAGCATAGGTCTGAGCAGCCTGGAGCACAGCCGGAGGTCCTCTGCAGAGGCCTGCTGGCGGTTGCATAAACTCAGCTGGTAACAAAAGGTGACCGAGCCTTTGCTGTCGGAGCTCCCAAAGTTTGCAAATGAGCTGTCAGCGGAGTTCAGGCCAGACAGAGCAGTCTCTTCTTTAAATTGCCTCTCAAAGCACACTTGTGTTCTATAGACCTGTTTCAGAGGAAATGCAGGAACACGGGAACTCACATTTTTATTACATTAGGATAAAATGCATTCATCTTACCTCTCAACTTTCTCCCATAATATGCTCATTTCAACAAAGAAATGATAAAGCGATACCACAAATGCATCTTCCTTCGAACTGTGCTTAACTGAACACAAGTTGAACCATAAATTTAGTTAACGGCTCAGCTTTTGAAGTGATATTGACATTTTAAACTCAATTTCAAACCATACAAATAGGATATTGGATTAGCTCAGAATAATATTTCAAGTCACAATTCCAATCCAGTGTGGCGTGGTGGGCAAACACAGCTGAGAAAATGAGTGTTGAAAATTTTCAGGCTTCCCTTCTGGGAACGTAAAGTAATATGAATGGTTACACATTCGCTTACCTAAATCAGCTTTTTAATACCTGGTGTCAGGTACTAAATGTTGGATATGGTTTAAATTCTGCAAAACCTTCAATGAAACCTGTCATTGCATAGCAGCATATTGGGAAGAGCAGGCAGCAGCACTGCAGCCTGTCCCCACCATTTTCTTTTTTAGATCAGCATGAATAAATAATAATAAAAAAAAATCATAATATTGGATGTTAAGAGTTTATAACAGTTTAAATAACCAATATTGAGCAATTTAATTATTTTCTGTGAACGTGATTAGTGCTGCTGTATAATTAATTTGGCAACTGAGAAATGGCAACTCAAATAATTAATCTGACTGTATGAAATGTGTTTGACTCCTAATTGTGCTTTGAATTCCCTCATATGGAAGAAAAGAAACACTTGACTATGTTATTTCAACAAGCAGCTATTTCAATTAATGACGCAGACAGAGTGAAAGACGGGGGGAGAAAAAGAGAGAGGCAGCCATGCTGTGATGACAGCCGCCGGGCCTGGTAGTTGACTCCTGCGATGCACATTCATTCAGCATCGCTGTGAACCTTTCTGCCAGGAGTGAGTCTTAATGCCCACATCATGACAGTATTCACTGAGTAGAATGGGCTGTCACTCACTCTCGCCTCTGATAGAGAGCCTGAGAACTCACTCTCCTAGAAAGGGCTAATCTAAACCACCGCTACCTGGCCCCCATTTCAGCAGCACTGTCACACACTATACCAGCCTGATGGTGAATGGGAGTCATCTCAGGCAGTTCACCTTACAGTATAGAAAATCATTAGACACATTGACTAGGACAAACAGCTCGTGTTTTGTCATCATATTTCACTGATCCTTTTCACATTTTGGGGATGAATGATGAAAGGGGAGAAGAGGGGATGAAAAGGACGATGAAGGGAAAGCTCTGAAAGACCGTATTGATCACGTCCAGAAGCTATCGACAGGTCCCTTCCTCTGATGATGAAGTAGCCACCTAGCGAGTGCTGGGTCCCCGGTGAAGGCAAAGAGAAAGCAGAGAGGACATATTCAGCATGCAGGAGCCTGCCTCCTCTATTCCCTGACATGCAGGGCAGCCTGGAAAAATGTTCTGCTTATGACAGTGGATGGTTAAGGTAATGGCCGGTGACTGCTACCATTGCTCATAGTAATGATGGTTTCACCCAGGAATACTGTGTACCTTTGTAACCCCCTCCCTTACTCTGTAGTTTCCACCCCGTGACTCTCTCTTTCTTCCTCTCACTCTTTCAGTCTTTGGTTTTCTTTGTCTCTCTCTTAAATTTTCTTCGCCCCTCGTCATTTATCTACCGTCTTGTCCCCACCTCCTGTCCACACATTCTGTCTGCACTCTCACTCTCTCCATTTATCCTCTCTCCTATGCCTCGCTCTATCATGATGTGCACAGCATTCCTACACTGCCTCATGTAACTTCCCACAGCATTAAGGGCCAACTTGTGGCATTAGCATGGTGTAGTGACATATAGTGAGGATGACCTTTGCAATGCTGACATTCATGAAAATGGAGGAAATAAATCATTCCGTAAAATTGTGCGGTATTGTCGTCGCTTCATGTTGGGACACAGTCTCCTCTCACAATGAGCTGGAGAAGGCCTGTGTGGTCCACTGGTGGAGCTCTCTCTCCTCTCTCTCTCTCTCTGCAGTAAAAGTTGGCCTGGCTAATTAAACTGCTCTGAAAGATCTTCACAAAAGATCTTCGATTCCAACCTCAGAAGAACAACCCAGAGACCTCAGCTGGTTTCAAAGCTGAGCCTATATGAAATAATGTATGTTAGAGATGTGGAACTTATTGTTTAAATTACCAATTCTATTGCAAACCTGCAAGGCTGTATCCACAGGAGGCTCAGGGCATGAGAGAGAGAGAGAGAACTGCAACCGCCTATGCAATATCCCTCTGTGTAGCAGCCAATGTTTCTTTCTTAGTAATTACTTCTTTTATAGATTCAAATTGCCAGACCTTATTGCCTCACACCGTCACAGGCCTATTCAGTGCAGAAACCACCCATTATCCATCAAGAACAGCTCCATTGACGCATTGAATTCAGCAGCGATTTTCCGTTAGAAAACACAATTAACAGGTCACCATTAGCACCATTACTGATAGCCTGAGAGTGACATTATAACACCTTTTCACAGGGGCTTCTAGGCTAAACAGGGCAGTAGCCTAAAGGCAGCCAACAATATAACGATAAAGGAAGAAATCTGACCCCACCTCACAGTTTCAGGGCCGTGTTCTGTGAACATGCCCACAGTGATAAAGACTGTGTTTTTGTGAAATTAAAAATGCTGCAGAAAGGTACCTCTCATCACCTGCTGAAATGTGTGAAAAAGCTTTTTGCTGCTATTTCAAGAAGACCATCAAGAACACCTGATGATGGCACTGAGTCACGTTGTGACACTGAGGTACTGTATCAAGCGTTTTCTCAGCAGCAATACACTGTTTCATCACGGAAGTTGTCGGCTTCTAAACACCTTTCAAAGATCCAGGCCTGTCTCTGGACCTGTGTAACTGAAGAAAGCTCATCCTGTTCCAAAGAGCTGAGACCTTGTTTGCTATTACCAATGTAATTTACAGTTACTGCTCACGGACACGGGACACAGTGCAGCTTGAGGGCCTTTTATGGTGAGTCTGCTCTGACTTGGCTAAAGATGGGATGATTAACTTCCTAGTCTCAAGGTAGACTCCTCAGATTGCTTTCAAATAAGAATGAAAATTTCAGTTTTCAGCAGGGAACTTCCCCGAGCACAACAGGTAAGAAGGGCACATGTGGTTTAAGGCTCATATATGACCACTTTTAACTGAAGTGTTCAGAAATTCACAGCAATGTCAAATCACTGCAGACACCAGCCATTACACCAGCTAACAACACACCTCACATCACACCTGGTAACATCATATATTCTCTTTTATCCTTATCATTACCATTTTGAACCTTTCTCTCATCGCCTCATATGGTAATCAGACAAAAACAACAACCACTCTGTTGGAAATATTTTTGTTTCAGGTTTCCTGTTCCCTGCATGCAAATATAAAATATAGTTTCTTTCTTTCTTTCTGACTAACACACACCCACAGTTATTCAGTCTTTCACCACAACTGTCATTTAGCTGCAGGTGTTGAATTTCTGCCTTTACATGAAGGACACTTACCTGATGTAAACTACTATGACATGGGACTCTAAGAAAACAGAAGACTAATTCATTTCATAAATTTTCTGTCATGTCCACACAACCTTCAACCATTTCAAACCACAGACACTAAAACAAATGTAACTAAAGCAGAACATGAATCTGAGAGTGAGGGTTCTCATAATTTTCAGTATTTTTCATGGGTCTTACTGTTGCGTTAGCTCGTGTTAATAATGACGAGGCAGCAAAGTAGTGCATTTGAAGATGCAGACTTAGCCAAGGACAGTTTGAATGTTTGAATGACTGACTTTCTCAATATCACTCTAAGTACCACCTCTAAACTGATTCACATGGTGAATACTTGTGGCTTATGGCCTTTTAGATGAGAAAGTCCTTTTGATCTAGAAAATAAAGGCCTCGAAGATTAAACATGCAATTCTGCACCCATTTAAAATGCAGTCATTTCTGACACCACGTCTCAGGCTTGTTCTTTGCGTGATGTTCTGGCAGCAGTCCTGCCTTCCACTCACACATGAAAAATGTGTGGTCTGATTATTACAGTGTCTCAATTCTGAGCAGCTACGCATGAACCTGCATAAATATTTATTATGCACATTTGCCTTGCATTTAATTACCTCTATTGAGCACATTTTCGGTGGCAAATTATGAAGAAACGATCATGCAGTTCATTGATGCTTTGATGTTTTGTTCTTTCTTAAGAAAAGTACAAAATTGTTGACATTAAAGAAAAAACTGGCCTTTAATATGTAGCCTATCAATGAATGTGGTTTTTAAAAAGCTCAGCAGTGAGCCTCCATGTTTCAAATGAAAAAACAGTCTGATCTTAAATTCATGAAGCCCTCTCTTTTTCTAGACATTAAGTTTTTTTTTCTATGTGCTGTATATATCCAATCTAGGCCTACATGATTATTCACATTTAAAGACACACTTTTATCGAAGTTTTTGCTAGATTAGCTTGGTTCTGTATCTGATATCAACATTGGTAAACAAACCAAGTCAGGTACTGTGCTGACCTTGCCCGTGGCTGAGGAGTAGCAGCAGTGTGCCATTTGTGTTGGGCTGGTCTGAGAGCAGGGTGTTGTTTCAAAACAGTCGATCCCTGCTCGACATCAGCTTTCTCTTCACAGACACAGTGGTTTAGCCCTCAAGCTGGAGGGCCAACTTCCTGCCTCTGGTCAACACGGGTCACAAAAAATAAGCTCTAGCTATAGGGTGAGATTTTTGTATGGCTTCCTACACTTCTTATTGGCCTTGGTTTTCAGGAAAGTGGCCATATGTGCCAAGAAAGTGAATGTGTTTGCTAGTCGTCAAGCAGACAGCACTTAACATATACAGCTCATCACATTAGTGACAATTACATAGGCCTTGAACAATCTCTGCTCTCCTCTTTCCTATTCTCTCACAGGCACTGGTGGTTTTCATCTCACTTCATTTCCATAAGTCAAAAACAAAACTTTCAAAGCATTACAATTACAATATCAAAACACTACATCCAAACTTTCCTGTTTTGTCCAAAGAAAGCAGAGCTCAGAGGTTTATTCTGTAAAAATGTAATAAGTAATGCAGCAGTTTTAATTACTTCATCAACATAACTTATTACATTTGATTATTTTTTGATTACTGTTCAGTACCATTAATTTAGTCTGTAGGTGCCCTGTAGAGATTTCACAACTTAATGACCTCTCTGAGTTAATATTTAATGAACACAAAATGCTGAATTAAGTTAGTGAGTGTTATTAGACCTCATACCTATCTGACCTGCGCTCATCTGCACAGATGCCAAAACACTCCAAAGATGCAGAGCTACTGAATAAATGTTATAATCCACATACAGGACTTTCACCAGAAAGAATAAAAACAGACGTAACTCATAATCAGCAGCATCAGAGCAACTGTAATTACACGTGTTGTACCAGGTGTGGCACCACACTCGTACCTGTAACATATCACACTCAACACATTTATTTTCTAATTTAATTTGCTAATCTCATTAGGTAACTAGTTATTCCCAACACTGCAAACAATTGTAAAAAGTGGTTTAGCATCATTTCAAGAGAGTCTGCTGGGATTCTGCCCTTCGTGTTTGTTTCCAGAGAAGCATGTTGTACATAGATTGTTTCCAGTTAACAAAAGCCTGCTTGACTGCACAATGGATCGTGATTAGATTAAACCTCCACTGTAAGAGCTTTTCGTTTGTGTTAAAGCGGGTTTTATCTCCGAGGGCAACGGGGCCAAAACGGGACACTGCTGGGAAGCTTTCTTTGCAAAGATACACAAGATCTGTGAAGGGCATGCTGCAGGCACTGGAGGTCTCTATCCTTGATATCCAGACAAATAGCATGATGCATTCAAACACAAACACTTTGATGGATGCAGCTATTTGTTAAGGAAAGGAGAAGGAGAATGAGTAAGGGGCATAGAGGGAGAACAGAAACAGACAGATCTTTACAAAGGAGGAAGAGTTAGTAAAGGGGAGAAAGACGGGAAGGCAGACACAAGGCCTGGGGAGCATCCATGTCATTACATTTCCCTTGAACTCATGTCAGGGACCCTCTGCTGCCATCAGTCTGATGAAGTGTAGCTGGTGCTATGAGCAGTCAGCCTGGCGAATCACTTCACGGATCACAACACAAAAGCCCAGAATGCTCAAAGCTCAAAGTCTTTGCTGTGCTTCCACCATTGCCCCACGTGTCAAAACAGCTGAGGACATTATGTCCTCCATGTTTACATGCCATGACACTACAGTCACGGAGACTTTGGTCAGCATGAGGAATGTCACCCCTGGGTTAAGGTCCCCCTTTAGTCTGATCCCCAGGCCACGGCATCTCAAACAGCCTGGATTCAGTCAGATTTGTCTGTGTGCTTTTCACCCTAAAGGACGGACCAAGAGTAGTGTGAGTCCAGGAGGCCGTTTTATGCTCTCTAAATGCACTGCAGTCTAAAAACCAGAAGGTTTCAATGTTACAAGAAGAGTGCTATTTTATGTCCTCTGTTAGTGGACACATAAAGGGCACTGAGCTATACGATTATAACCTAATTACATGGTAATATGGAACACTTTAGGTGAAAACCAATAAGTCCACCATAACAGGTCTACCTAATGTAATCCCATTATAGCTCCATTTCCTTCAAGAGGGTGAGGAAAGTAGGAAAGCATATATTTTTCATCAGGGGCTTCTGGGTATCACATAAGAGGGCATCGGGGAATAGGGCATCAACAATGAGTGTTGTGTATATCACTCTTGTCTTTGCTCGGAAAAAACAGTGGTACTTGACATCAGTAGATTCATTTAAAAAAGATATTATAATGCCAAAGAATGTACTAAGTTAGAGCCATTAATATCTATGGAGGAAAATTGCAGTTCTACATGCACAGAAAACTTGTTGAAGTGATGAGTATGTATCTTGTCATATGCTCTGTGGTACATAACCATGAGGCTCAAGTAGAGTCCTGCAATACATATTCAGTTCTAACACCACTGAGCATGATGTGAGCTGAATTCACACAAAGAGAATGTACAAGGAGAGAAGGACCCAGATCATTCAAACTAAGCTGAGTGGTAAAAACTTTAAAAAAAAAAAAAAAAGGCAAGGAAAAAAAAGGGTGCTAATTTCACATGAACACATTAGCAGCTCTTAAAGGAAAAGCATCACTTAAAGAAGGTGTTATTACATCACAGGTGCTGAAGGTGTCGTTTACCATGGTGTGAGGTGAATTTCATGAGAGACAGATTCATAAAACCATCAGCTCCCTACCTTCAGTGAGTCCCATGTGGATGGTCCAGTAGTTCTGCAGACACTGCAGCTCCTTCTTCATGCCCCTTTTGCAGCGGCAGTCATACAGAGGACTAACCAGCAGCACTTCCAAGGCAGCTTGGCACTCTCTGTTGTTGTCCAGCATGGCTTCCTTCTCCTTGCCCACAAGGCACTGGCGCATCACTCGGTACCGAGAGCTGCAGTAAGGGTTCTGGTTGCACATGTCACTTGCCTGGATGCAGTCCACCCATTCTGGCTGTGCTCCGGGCCCAGAGCCGGTGCCTGGAGATCCTGGAGCGCTGGTGGCCAAGGACACAGACAAAGCTGAGGGGCCGTCCCAGGAACTCGCTGCCTCATCTAGGTAGAGAAAGAGGTGGGGGTGACAAGAGAAAAGGGGGCTCAGAAATTTTAAATGAGGGGTGAGGGATATTGTGTTTTTTCTGCTTGTTTGGGCATCCAAGTGCGAAATACATCACATACCTGCTGTCGTTTTTTTTTGGCTCATGAAACAGGTTTGAAATGACAGAGGTTTAATAGCCTGTGACATGCCTGCACACGCCAAAGCACCTTCCACATTCACTTACATTCCTCACGGTTCACATAAACCTTATACATTTCTACCTGAGGTTGATACTGTTTCATGTACTTAATATTCAGCTGGTAAGCTGTGAGTACCTGTGCTCACTCCAGTGCATCCAAAGCCTCCAAGACAAACTATACTGCACCTTTCACATTCTCATTAAATCTAATCATAAGAAAGACTCAACCATTGGAGAATATCTTCCTAATTATCTCATATCAAACGAGCAGCTAATCAAGAAGTACACTTAATTCACCTGGAGGTAAGCAGAGGTGTGTGAGTTTCTACAGGGTAAACTGTGATCCACAGGGCACAGAGACACAGGTGTTGCGGTTTGACAGGAGTCAAGATTGAAACGCACCTTCACACAAACCAAAGCGCAGAGAGCTCGGGTGAAATGGCAAGAGAGACCCCTTGTGGTGATGTTGAGCATTGAGCTCGGGGGAGAAGAAGTGATACTGCATCAGCAGCAGATAGCAACGGGTGAGAGAAGAGTATCATGAAGTTGACTGTCAGCTGAATGCTATCAGTTCATATGGTTTTAACGGGTGTAGCCTACTGGCCTTTTTGGACGAGACTGAAAATGATATTGGAGCTGATGATGATGATGATGATGATGATGATGGTGGTGGTGGTGGTGGTGAAGGTGATGATGTTGATCAATTCTCTCATGTTGAGCCAAACACACAAGTGTGTAACTGAAAAGACTAAAGATATTTTTCATTTCTCCAACTAAAGGCTGTATCATGCTGTTACTAAACTGAACTCTGTGTCTGTGCTGAGGCAGCTCTGCTTGTTTCATGGATGCAGAATAAAGTGATTCAGTCACATAGACCAAGTTCGGTGTGTAGCAGTGTGAGACAATCACATATCATCTAATTAATCCACCCGAATGTAACAGGAACGCCCATCAGCATCTCCCTGCACATACATCATAAAAACAGACGGAATAACCTTGTGCCCTCAAACAACTCCCAACACGACAGACACATGCCACCACAGAATGCCCTTTGACAACAATTACCCATGTTAAAAATGAATCCTTATGAGCCATATAATCACAGTTTGCGCACAAATGCAGGTGTTGTTTCCACAGTTGACTCCTCACCTAAGAGCAGAAGGAAGACGTGAACGCTCATCCACACAGTGACAGACTTCATATTGGACTCAGTGCGGGGAAAGATGAGTTGGGGTCCAGTAAGACTAATATTTCCACCTTGTGAGAGGTTTATTCCACTCTTCTGATCCTTCACCCAGACGCAGGCTGACTGCAAAAAGTCAATATCCTCATTCAACTTCAAACCAAAGACGCACCTCCGGAAAAAATCCTCGACTCCCAATGATAATCCACAGTATTTATTATTATGATTTTTAAATTATAGACTAGGGAACCACGGCACAGGAAGAAAAAAATCCTCTGGTATTGGGGGGAAAAAAGAAAAAAGAAACCAAATGCCAGTCAATCAATCAGTCAATCCATGAAAGCAGTTGCTCAGGGTCCGTCTGCGCTGCATTCATAACGACAAACTACTGAGACTTGATCACTCCGCATTATAAGGGCTCAGACCGCCCGCTCCAGTTGCCCTTTGGAGACAATCTGTCCCTAAAACCTCCCCTAAGCTGGCAAACACTGATCTGTCAGCTATGCCAGCGTCTCTAACGAGGCAGAAGAACTCATCGGAAAGTGCCACAAAACGCTGACTGGATTTTTTGTCCCCCCCCCCTTTGCTCACCACTGGCTCCTTCAAAAAAGCTGTGCGCTCCTCTGGAGAGGGAGTGAACGCTTCTTTCGCACTGACTGCATGCGTGTCGAGGCATCGCGGCACTTTATAAAGAGGAGTTTGTGTGAGCCAGCAGAGGGCGCTGCTGGGAGGTTGCTCTCAAGGGGGAGAAAACGTGGGATCTGATCATTACGAGGCTCGAAATAAATGACACCCTATAGAAAAAAAAATCCTCTCCATGTTGCTGCAATTTTCCTGCATGGAGGGGAGGACTGATGCCCCCGTGCTCCCCAGCAGTGAAATGAGAGCGACCTCACTTGGCCTGTGTCTCTGAAAGCCTGTGGTATTGCTATAGGATTGCCTGTGAGAGCTCATACATTCTGTGAAACAATTTCCGTGATTCATGTATAATACCCTTCTCACATGGTTAGCCTACCATCTCTTTGATGAGGCAGCCTGTATAGTGCTGTTCAGCTATGCAGCTGTAGGCATGAGGATGCCACAACTGCAACGCATCAACAGAAGAAATAATAAGTGTGTTGGCCACTTGCACTCATGGCAAGATTATCCGGTCAGCCAGCAAATAGTGAGTCTTTTCTTCAAGCATTTAGCAAGGCCGTTGGGCCAATTCATTTTTGGCTGACATCACCGCAAACCCATAGAAATTTGCAAGTGATTCTTAGGGGTAAGGTTAAGAGGTGGTTTGAACAATGATGAGGAAAATGTCACCATCCATTTCAGCAGTATCCCAACACTTCCCTCTGCATCTGTTTCCATCTGATGAAGAGAAAGAGTCTTTATAAAAAATAAAAAAAAGGAGCACAATGTCTTGTATTATATTTGTGCTCACAGGAAATAACCCCACAAACCACAGGATCGTGCCATTTTTCAAAGTGGCTTCACATTAAACAAAATGACTTTGTTGTGCATCATTGCTTAACTAGTGCCAGGAATGTCATAAATCTTTACAAATCTTGAAAACAAAGTCTCCATTTAGAGGCTCTGACAGTGACAAACTGCAAGGCCACTGGCTCATAATGATGTTTGACTGTCAGCCCAGGCTTCCAAGAGGGAAAAGAACTTGCCGTTATAATGGCAAAATCAGCCTCATTCTGCCTATATTGGCCCGGGCTTGTGTTCGTCTTCCCCCGGAGTTTGAAGTCTCTGTCATTATTAGGACACAGTAAAGCACCATCCACCACCATGAACGTATCCGTCCTGCATTAGTGCAGCAGTGACTGATGCATCCCGGGCTTTGGATTGTTTTCTTAGACACACAAGTATATTTCACAAATTTGCCAACTTTTGCATTTCAAGCTCTACATTTTCTGTATAAATGTCCTTCTTTTTGGTAGAAGATAACAGAGAGGGTGTCAGGGTGTTATTCAAATAATTTCTCACTGAAGATCTGACTTTAAATAAAGTTTATGACTGCCTGAGCCCAAGAGGAGGGAGAGACTTCTAATAATACCAAAAAGCATGAAATCTAGAGAGAAACACTACCTGCAAACACAGTGGGTGAAACAGCTTCATTTGCATTTTCAATTCTTTTATGGGCCTCACATTATTTCCATCCATAATAACCCAATATAGATAAATCCTCTCCTCACATTTTTTTGTCTTGAGCCAGGCTGTCAGGTCCATGGAGGAAGTTTATTCCCGTTGACATTGCATGATTCACCCCCTCCGTGGCTCTTTAATTGCTCCATTCTGACTTCATAGAGTATCTGCATTTTTTTTTTTTTTTTTTTGCATGTATAATTATAGAGCCCACAGAGCAACACACACACATACACACACACACACACACACACACACACACACACATTGCTCTGCCCTTGTACAGTTGTAACAGTTATGTGTGTTGAAGGAAGGCCTTGCAGACAAACATGCACACAGATGCACATCATCTGTATGTCAGATAACCGCGCTCCCACAAGATGGCTCAAGACTGTGAAGATAAGAAATGACAAATCTGGATATGGAAGACATTGTTCTTGCTATTGAGGGAAATCAGTTCCAGACTCTGAGAAGTGTGTGTAATATGGTGAATATAGATTATATTATTATGAATTCATGGGATATGAAATAATGATACAGATAACAGTCAAAGTTAAAACTCTGTGCAATAAATAGTGCTTGGTGAGACAGGATGGGGCTTTGAGAGTGAGCTCATGCTTACTCTCATGGGTCAAATAAGAGCTTAGACAGTCTGAAACTGTCACCTTGAAAGCAGGACATACAAACTTGAATACAAATGTTGTGTATTCAAGTTTATTTGTGTTACAGCTTGTACAGATGGCTGCATAAGTGAGTGTGTTTGCAGGATGCCTGTAAATTGTGTGTTTGGCTATTCAAACTGGACCCAGGTGAATCCAACACATTTAGTCTTCAAAGTATTAACTATCTGGGCTTAACACCCTCAATAAAGCATTGATCCCATGCTTAATGTCTCACCCATTAACACTTTAAATTAAAATGGGTGTTGGGCAACTCTGATAAGGGTTTCTCTTCACCTTGGAGATTTGCAAACAAAAAAAGGTGCATGAGATATATTTGAGGTCAGAGGTCACTGTATCTTTCTCTGCTGGTCATGCACATTGGAGAGAGTACTAATGAACCTGAGCTTACAGTATGTGAGCACCCACACAAACGGCCACACATATAAGCACACACTGAGGTTAAGCATGGCTGATTAGATTAGGAATTATGGGCTAATTAATGTGCATCTTGGGAGACCTGTGCAGCATGCTTATTAGGATACACAATCGGAGTTGGGCAGAGAACATGACAAAAACATAGGTGTTGTATTTAATTAATGCAATCAGGACACTATAGCTCCATTCCTTCCTGGTTTATTCACTTCAGAGAATTAAGAGGAACAGAGAAGAAAACCTCTGCATGTGTGTTCTGTGCAGTCATGAATTATTGAAGGGTGGGCTTGCTGTTGCAAATCTCTTAAACTTCCCCCACTCTAACTCTTTGACTAAAAGTCAATTTTGAAACATTAAAATGGGCACAAAAATATATGGGTCATAATATATTTGAAACCTCTCAGCTTTCACACAGCTATAGTGCCTGTATCAGGTGCAGAGCCTGGAGTCATTTCAAATCTTTCCATTCGGATCAATGTGAGGGGGGAAAATAGTCAATGAAATAAGCATCAGTAAAGTCAATTGTGGAGACGGTGGAGTGACAAGTGCAGCTGTAGGCTACTTCACATTCTGGGTAGGGTGTGTTACACTCTACACTGGTCTGAATAGCTCACAGTCTAACACCATGAAACAACAAGCTGCTCTTGTTCACACAAAAGGTCCTACATGTCAGTGTTTATGTGTGTGTGTCAACTATGTTTTGGGTTGTTTTGAGCATATAAAAAGCTCTAGATTTGTGACGTGACCCCTGCTAGACTCTCTGGTGGCTATCGACCAGTTAGATCCATTTGTTTTCCAGGCATTTCAGACGTTGTCCATTTCTATCACATTACTTTGACAGAAATTGAATTTCCTCTGATGCATTTTTATGTATCCTAAGTGCTGTTCTGTCCTCACAGGGAGTATAGCGTTTCAAGTGGTGTGATGATGCAAAAACACTTTGGGTTTTAACAAAAAAAAAAAAAAAAGAGAGAGAAATGCATTTTATTTTAATGTGTGTATTGACTTTCATGTATTGTTTTCTAAATGTTTTCCACATAAAGTCCTTGTGAGTAAGCACCATCTGCATGGCAATCTGGCTATTGTCCAAAGGCTATTTCAATATCTTACAAGAGCACATAAGAACACATAGAGGACAAACTTTATCAGTGTGCTGACGCCATGGTGGGCTGTCTGTCTTCTAGTCTCCACAAGATTGTCATCTTTCTGACTGTAATGGCAGCACGCACTGAGGACATGCACCTCTTCCTATCAAGAGGGTACAAACAAATAGCATGAGTCTGCAGTTTTTTGCCAGCTCTTATTTCTTTTCGTCTTTCTTTTACAGTTCAAGGGTTTTATGTGCAGTGACATCACCAGAGATATTATATTCTGTGGATAAAGTGGTTGGTTGCTGGTTGAATTTTCAGCAATTTTCCACAGAGCTGCAAACAGCGGCACATCTAACCCATCTCGTTAAACACGCCGTGGGTGCCGTACGGGATATTGACAGGGACCTCAGCTCTACCTAGCTCAGTGAAGGTCTTGGCGTCCAGAACAAGCAGGAAAGTGCTTTTCTCCTGGAGAGAGAAACAGAGGAGATTGAATACGATATGTGTAGAAAAAGGTCAGAGAACACCCTTTTCACAATAATGATAGTGAAAGCGCTAAACCATTTTTCTTCTTCTTGCATATACAGTATGTGTGGTCAGGTAGCACAGAAAATATTATGACTGCGTGTGGTTATGAGTCCTTTTCTTTTAAAATCGCACAGCAAAATATCAAAGAAGAGCTACATCAAATTATTTAGTTAAAGCAATGTTGTCACTAAGTCAATAATGTCTGCTGATTCTCTTGTAGATTAGTTTTGTTTGTTTTATTTTTTGCATTTGTTAACTTACCTCTCTGGGCGTGATGATGACTGACAGAACCACTCCATCATCTTCCTCAGTAGCTTTGGGCGAAGCAACAAAAACAGGCTCAGACGGGAACAAGCCGGGATAACGCCACACCTAGACAGGGAAGATTACATAAACATCCCCTTCACTCTGAGCTGTTTCATGTTATAAAACTACCTCCCAACCGACTGCTCCCACTCAATGATAGAGAAACAGCGGTAGAAATCACTTTGATGTGATAATACGTGGCCCAGTTAACAATGGGGTTTCTCTAAGTAGTCTCTGATTGATGGAGAACCTTAAGCTCCTTGGTGTGGACATCCATCTTGAGCAGGGAGTCGCTGAAGACATGTCCAAAGCCACAGGAGTAGAAGTAGCGGTAAGGTCTGCCGTTGTAGTGGTCATAGTTGATCTGAGGGAACTCAAGGCCGCCATACTGCAGCAGCTCGTCATCATGGAGCTCCTCGTGGGTCATGTAAACCTGTGGGGACACGAGAGGAAGCAAGGCTTTAACACACATAGTTCAGCTTTTAGATTCCAGCAAAAAATGTTAATTCACACCAGCAGACCTGATTTACTGTGAAGTGTTAATGCTGTGAGGGTGAGAATCAATATTGCATTATTCTCTCAAACAGGTAAATAGATACCTGCAGAAGATTCTCACCATTTATTTCCTGCTTTGGTTAGAGTAAAAAGCTGTCTTTTAATTTTACTTTTAAAATATATGCACTTCAAATTGCAGTTACCAATCTGTATTTCTCCCATTTTGACATCTTTATCTGCTGAAAGTCATGAAATTACTATCTTGCTGGAAAAACCTTCAGCATCTTATGCAGGATAATAGCAGTGTGTGTGTGTGTGTGTGTGTGTGTGTGTGTTGTGGGCTATATACATCATTATAGGTCTCACTCTTTACTCTAATCTACTCAGTGCAAAGTGTTATGTACAGCTAAAGAAAATTCTTTATATGTACAAAGATCATCATGCACTCCCACCTCCCCTGGTTTTGTCTTCTTGGCTGTGGCTTTATAGTTATTCAGAGTGACAAGGTTTTGGTCCAACGGAGTTTGTTCATCCACAGTCAGAGGTAAGACGTATCTCCTTGGAAGGTTTCTGCACAACGAGTTGTAAAACTGCCAGAGGAAATTAGACAGACATGAGCATTTGTTAGTGTGGTTTCTTTGCTGAAATATGCAATGCAATCTCAGGAGCTATGAGATACTGATGCAAAATCATGTTTCTACACGGTGGTGATATAATTTAAATACATTTTCATATTTTATTTGAGTAAATACATTTGGTTAATGTTACACATTTCAACATTTTTGAAACCACAGAGTATGCAAAGGCTTATTGCATCAGAAACTTAGCAATTCATGAATAACAGAGAGTAAATGAAAAAAATAAGAAGCTATCAGATGCAATTGGACCATCTCTGCCTAGGAGACAGACTTTGTTGAACAAAATGAAAGTGAGAGTAAGATGACCTTGGCTCTTTCATATAGAACCACAAACAATTCTTCAGGTCCTTGCTGGTTCATATTTTATGTTTTTTTTGTGTTTTGTGAGGATTGTTTAAAATACCTAAAAACTGAATAGGTGGATGGCTGGCTGGATGGATGGACGGATGGCTGGATGGATGGATGGATGGATGGATGGATGGATGGATGGATGGATAGATGGATGGATGGATGGATGAATGGATATATCTGTTTGCATGTAGGTAATTCTGAGTCGAAGCGTATGCATTTACCTTGTCCATCTCCTCTCCTGACTCTCTGCGGAGGTTCTCCAGTGTGAAGTCTCCAATGACCTCCCCATCATCCCCACAGCACATGTCCATAACCAAGAACCCGTTGTCCTCGTAAGCATTTATCTGATGCAGTGTGAACATTGGTGCTGCACAGTATTTCACCTCACTCTCCTGTGTGCCAGAAACATCAACCCATCAGGACTCATAACATATTCACAAAATAATAAGAGTTACAAAGGCCTTTGGACCAACACAAGAGAGCTGGAGTGTTGTTAATATTTGAAGACAAGCTCCCTCCTTGGCTTGGCTGTTATTGTGTTGTACCTTCACATTTTGAAAGTTTGTTATTGTATGCTTAATGGGTATGCTGTGTAATGAGATGAGAAAATTGAGAGTAACAATGTATGAGGAAAAAAAGCTACACCATTAGAGTGTGACTTCATCAAAACAAATAAGGAAAAAAGTTCATCATGCGTGAAGAGATTAGTTTGCAGCTTCTTTTTTTTCTTTTCTTCTGACTATTCAGCAGCTGAATGTGTAGTTTCCTACTTTGCACCATTTTGCATAAAGCAAATATATGGCTGTGCTGTAAACAAATTTTTAACCCACCTTCCCGGTGTGTCTGTTGACCAGGTGGAAGATGGTGTCATACTGAGGTTCCCAGGTCATGACCTTATGGAAGCTCTTTCCCTGGATTCTGTACAGCATGAACTTGAGCAGGTCCAACTTGATCGGCTGCTCAATGAACACGATGTAGTTCTCCGACATGACTGGAGGACACAAACACATGGGCAGTTTTTATCAGAATTGATCATACATCATCAATCATATTCTCGGGCTTGTAAGACCTGCTGTGTCATGATGGGATAATACATGGGAATCTGACAAGTGCATAACTCATTAGTGTGATGCTGTGTACCAGAATACTAGTAATATTTTGTATAACTGCAATATACTGGGTCACTTGTGAGAGTTCTTGGTGCCAGACAGTCTGAGAGAGCAAGGGTGGTCTGCTGGAAATATTGTGTAGAGATGTAATCAGGGAACTGGTGCAGTACAAAAAACAAAACACCCCAACACTGCATTACATCATGCAGGGCTGTGAAGTCGTGCTTGCATTGGCTGATTGGCATCAAATTCTTTCTTTATCAATAGCTTCTTTATCGGCCCCTGGCTGATTATGAACATCCAATCATAGTCGCGCAGGTGCACTGTGCGGCCATCATAACCCGACCCCTCACCGGTTTGCTCTGCTGATAGTGCTGCTTACACCAATGCTGTCGCAGCCCCCCCCACAACCCAGACCTCCCCACTGACTGTAATACTATCTAATATTCATGTATTTGTTTATTAGGGGGGATTAGTGCTCCCAGCAGAATTCATGTTCCTGCAGGAACTCTCCCTCAACGAGCAAAGTCATAAGAGCCAAACCCAACTACACAAAATGCTATATTTGTTTTAAATGTTCAGTTCTTGACTTACGTGTCTCTGACTTAATTATAGACATGTAATATATATATATATGTATACCATATATATACGAGTAAACAAAACAAACAAATCACTATTACATAAATTATGTATGTCTTGATAGCAGTGCTTTCAGACTTACGCCACAGAAGAAACTACAGTAAAAGTTGACTGTGTGTCTTTTAAAGAGATTTATTATGATTATGATTATTATTACGCAGGGACACAGTGTGGAAGAGAGAGTGCACTTCTGTGTGTGAGTCAGAGGCAGAGTTATAGACGAAGAAAGATACTGAGAGCCGAAGAGAAAGACAAAGGAACTGTGATTGACAAAAAGAAGCAGGACGAGACAAGAATTCAAATTAGTAATTAATAACAGCTCGAAAAAACTGTGACGCTCTCTTTCACTGAAGTAGACTTGTCCTGTCAGCAGCAGGCAGAAAAACAAAATCTCATAGAATTCATTAATTCCACTTCACTATACATCCAGCATGCAGACAACTTAAAGGAGGTGCAGCCTGTTTGTTATGCTGGAGTGCGTATCTCACCAAAGCTGTGATAATAGGAAGGTTTCCTGGGTTCAGCTGCACGGATGGAGCAGATCACTTTGGCTCCAGTCAGGTCTGCTGAGTCCACTGTCACTGCTTTGTCGTCAGGAGGAGGCACACGGAGGATGTTGTAGAAGAAACCTGAGGATGTCCAAAAACAAATCATGTTGTAAAGTATGTGTTAGAATGGATAATATGAAGATATTTATATAAATATATTTTGGTTAGTTAACAATAGTAGACAGATGAGAAGCAAGGAAGCAAGGACAGTTACCGCCTTTGCCGTAGGAGTTGCCCATGTTGTACGTAGCCCCATCACGGTCATAGTGGGGATGAGCTGTAGCTGAGTTGACAGCAACGTATTGAGTCCAGTCCACCTTAAACAGACAGCATCATCATGTCTGACTCTTAATTAGCATGAGCTTTCAAAAGACACTTTTATATTTGATCCCTTGACTCACCTTCTCCTTGGTCTCCAGACTTTGTGGATCTACTCGTCTCATGTAGTTGGTTTCTGTGCTGACATAATAGTCTCCCTTGTACTTGACAAAGTTCACACTGGCGTTATCCGTGGCCTCTGTTCACATGTACAGATGTGGTGGAACATGTCAAATACAGCACATTAGCAAAGCCCATCATTCTCACTGCAAGCACTGAAGTCCACTTTTTAAATCAATTTCTTCCTTTTTAATTTTTCAGAAGCTTTATGTCAACTCGCAGATTGATCTTTCCCTTGAAGCCAAGCACACACGCAAATATATTGTTCCTTTTGCCTCAATAAAAAACAGAATATAATGAAACACCAGGTCTGATTAAGTTGCAAAAGCAATACACAATACAGCACAAGCAGTCAAAGGCAAGTAAAAAAACATCTATATATATATAGTTATGTATTCTTTTTCTCTGACTAAACGTTTGATTTTTACTTTGCCTCTAGTAATCTGGCACTGCTGCCATTTTACCTACGTAAATCCACAAATGAACTGAACATTTGGCACTGCTGCTGCTCCATAATGCTGCGAATTACACGTGGGAATATGTAAAATGTAAAGAAGACATACATACTAGGAATCTGAAAGCGTGAAAAGAAGCGTGCAAAGATGTTCTTGCAGGGATCAGGCATTGCTAATGTCCCAAACTCTGACACAACAATGCGGTTCTTCTCTGAATTCTGGACATATGAGTCACTTCGGAGGAAGCGGCTGCTGTACGTGACATCCCCCTCACAGATGTGAAATCGGTGCATCATGGCCATGCCGTCAAACCAGTGGGTGTATCTAAGAGGGGGTGAAAAGGGCAGTTGATTTCCCGCCATGGTATTTGTGTAAGACAAAGTAGAGAGAAGGATGTGAGCACAATGGAGACACTGAGGAATATTCATTTTCTTGGTGAATCAATCCTTTGTTAAACACTGGATGGGAAAATCCTAATTTCATCATAATCATGGGGACAAAAAAAAAAAAAAAAAAAAAATCAAATTTTTCATGGGTGAAGGAAAATAACCCCTTGTGTGGCTCAATAAGTGACAGCTTAAACTGTGTGGTTTGAATAGGTTATTGCCTTTTCAGATAATTCACTACATTTCTCCAGACTGTAAATCCTGAACAATCCTGTTACTGTACATCTAAGATAAAGATCAAGATCACAGGCTATCTGAAAGCTGCTTTACGCTGGTGGCATTTAGTCTGCTGACTCATACTGTTTCTTCTGTTATTCTGCTGTTCCCTGTGGTGTTAATGTACTATAAATATTCAAGCATAATTTTTTCACTCCATATAATTACTGTTATTATCGACATTTTTTCAGTCTGTGCTGTTTGACCATACAGGTTCATACAAATTATTACCATCACCACTGCACTGCACTGCACGTCAGTACTAATGTACAGTTTTAGCCCGAATGTGATATAACAACATCAAACCTTTTTGTAAAATATCATGTCAATAATGCAAAGTGGACATGTGAGCACAGTGCAATGTTTATTTCACAATGTTTCTCAAATACCTGTCTTTCCCAAATTCAAACTTCCCAGGGCCATTTCTTAAGAAGCTCCCATTGATCCATGTTGGAATAGTTCCCTTGATGGTGGTTGGGATTGGATCAGGAGTTTCTTCCACAGTGCGCACCAGTGGCGCCACGGTCTCCAGCCCATTGGCCTGTGGACATCGCTGCCTGCTGGACACTGAGAGAGGAGAGGAGAGGAGAGGAGAGGAGAGGAGAGGAGAGGAGAGGAGAGGAGAGGAGAGGAGAGGAGAGGAGAGCAGAGCAGAGCAGAGAGCAGAGCAGAGCAGAGCACATCAGAGCACAGCAGAGCAGAGGAGAGGAGTCAATGACAGCTGAATTTTGATATACAGTTTGAATACTGTAAAATCTATGACAATAAAGCAGCGAGTGACTCTTGAGCAGCAGCAGCTGAACTCTTGGCCCACAACCATACCTATTCTATCATTTCTCTCACCCTCTCCTTTACACACACAGACAAACACACACAAAAACACACAAGTATGACTCCGGGCAAATGAACATTTATGGCCCTTGAACTTTGAACACTTTGAATGAGGAAGTGCTGTAAGAGCCTTCAGACACCACAAGTTACAGAATACCTTATCATAGTTGTGACTAATTATCTTGATAGATTATAACCACCACAGCAGGCACCCAGGATCTTTACCACCTTCATCTGTATATATCAGTGTTGTAAGTGTTTTTGGCTGCTCACATGAGGAATTACTACAGCTGAACCATTTGATTTGTTGTTTTACAGTGGATGGATGTCCCTCCTGACACTGCAGCCTACTGTACGTGCTTCACCAGCTGAGCCACAGCTTCCTTTTACAGCCCATTTCAATACAGTCTAATTTTTAAATGACTGTGTTGTAAACACACAAGTAAATGACGCTTTCACACCTTCTGTCTATCCCTCCATTGTTCTTCACAGGCTGTGTTTTAAGATATCAACACTCAAATGAAACAACCAAACACTGCGAGTGATTTAAAGATGGCTTAGTGAGATAAACGCTATCTGTTGTGTTGGAGGAGACATTATGTCATGCATCAGGTCCTGCTCATGAGAACTCATGGCTCGCAGAGGTCGTACACTGCGAATGACACTGTATTATCTGCCGTCTTAACTGTTATCCAGTAACTGGTTACCTTTCATTACCTCACATGGCATGCATAATGGAGATTGTAAAATATATATGAGAGTTACATGATTAGCGAAAGGAAATCTTTGCAGTTCAATATGGAGCTCCATGCTGAGCGTCAGCTACCATATCAGAGTTTTTCTGTCTATGTGAATTGTTATTGCAGCCAATCAACAGAGCCAGAATTTTGTTCATTCCCATGACACCAGTACAACAGACAATAAAAATGAGAATGTGCAATAGGGAGATAACCGCTGTAGGCTTTAACAGTCTCTTACAATGTTGACTTTGTGAGTTTTGATTGTGATTGCAGCATTGCAAATGATGCCTGAATGTGCGCTGTCATTTTTAGGGGGGTATTTCATGTAGTTTCCTTCTGTTGAATTCAAAATCGAGTCTCTTGAAAACAAAACGGCGACACTGACGAGCCCAGAACTGTTGTGGATAATAGCTTCAGGTATTGCTTTTTTTATCTTTCATTTTTGGATAATAACAATTGCAACAGTAGTTTATTTTTAACAGCTATTGCTTTAACAACTTGTTTTCCTTGTGGCACTAACAGTATGTCAGTGTACAAGTAAATGACAAAAAAGAAAGAAAATACCTCTTATATTCTTGCACATCTTTTTAATTTCTGTCCTTTTCATTTTTACTCTGCAGGGACCTGTCAGCCAGTTTCTTCTTTTAGTTAAGAGCTGAGAGTGACTACAAGCTGTTAATGAGACATTGTGAATATTCTTTCACCAGCTCTGATTCAACAGGAGACCTTGGAGCAGGAACAATAGCAAATGCCAACATGTCTTATTGTAACTGCAGCCCGCATTTTGAAATGCAACAAAATACCATTATGACTGAAACAAAAGCCAGAGAAACCACACTATCTAAATGCACGCAGTGTGTACAAGTGTGTGAACTCTTTAGAGGGGATTTAGAGGCTATTGAATAGTCCCTTTTTTAAAAGGTACACCAGGATACATCAATGCTACATTACACTTTGATTTTTTTTTTTTAGTTATAAGTGAAATTTTGATTTAGATAGACATGCCCTTTCCAAAATCAATAATAATTAAAGAAAAAAAAAAACAAAACAACTGAAAGTGGTGTCTACTCACTGTTGTGTGTCTGGGGCTCTGTGGTCTTGGATAGGGCTAGGCGTTCTGCGCATTTGACAAGACAAATGCAGTGGATTTATACAAGCCCTGAAGAAAACCTTTGAACACCTGGATCCTCACCAAGCTGAGGACATAATCTCAGAGACACTACACAGGTACAGTGTTGACTATATGATTAACCCTATGATAAAAGTCACAGAAAAGACAATGGCCATTGTTTTATCATGGATATCACTGTTTGCATAGTGTGACTTTTGTGAGATTAATCAACATCAGAAATACAACACAGAAAAATGTGCATGGTGCACAGATACTCCTGCATATATTCTAGATGAAATACCCAGAAACCCCTGTTCCAAATCATAGCTAAGCACAGGCACAGTAATTGTATGTTACATGAATGTTTTTATTGTATTGTCAGCAGTGGTGTTAGTCTTTGTTGCTATTGTCATATGTGTTTAATAATGCTTCTTCAGTTGACCTTCAGGTTATATACAGTACTTAGTCCACGTCGTCAGCATATGCTGATTTTATCTAATCTCACCACACATGTTCTGCAGGTTGTGTGTGTCACACTGTAATCATTCTTCCTATATGCTTGTGCCTGAATTCATTACAAAAACTGTCCATAATTATTGCAAATGTTAACACAAACTGTTGTGGTATCTTTAGTCTTGTGGTGCCTGAAAATGTATAATTTATGTTGTGTGATCAAAAGACCTGCTTGCAAAAGACTTAACTGCTGTTAAAAAATATGTGTGAATAAACAAAGGTAATGGCTTTTCTTTTTTTTCAAAGTCCACTTAAGACTTAATTGGCTGTGCAATATTCTGTCAATGTGTCCAATTTTGATAAGCTCTGCTTTCAAGTTCTATCACATGGTATTCTGACCAAGTCCCTAAGCAACCCTGTATATGAGAGAAAACAGGCTGCGATGGTTCCTAAACAAAATACCAGAATAACTGTGCAGTGATTTGTGAAGAACTATGACCCAGGACTCAGTGCAGAAGAAAAACTCATATGCAGAAAAAGACCAAATAATAAAAAGTAAAGTAACAACAGTTTTTGTATTGAAAAAGATATAAAATGGCAATTGTGAACAAGACAGTAGAAAGGATAGACAAAAAAGAGATGAAAAAAACAAAACTGAAATAAGAACTACATTATGCCTTGTTTTTTTTTTGGTTGCCAAACTGAGTTACTGTATAGTTAATTCAATAGTGAGAATCCGAGAGACTGTAAATTACAGTGAACAAACCAGGAACAAACTCTAAATCTGACAAATAACACATTCAAACAATAAAGTCTTTAATGCACTTTGTTGTGAGACAGGCTGCACCTAGTCCCACTACTCCCCTGCCACTCTTTCCCACTCAGCATGAAAGAATGGAAACCTGGCAAGTACATACAAGACCTGTAGGAAGACCAGTTGTGTCATGTGTTTGTGAGAACTAATTAAATCAGTGGTTCCCAACATGGGAGTTTTGAAGGATGACAAACCCAAAGATGAGATGCGGCAAATTAAAACCGCAAAAAAACAAAGGCATCAAAATGTAATAAACATATGCACTGACAATCGAAAAACATGAAGGCAGGGAAAGCCTTCTGTTAACATCAGTAGGAAGGATAATGATAAAAGCAAATCAGCGGCAGACAGCCGATGTTTGGATTTACTTCAGCCCTGCGGCTCAAAGCACACTGCCTGTGGCAAATAAGGCAGCCACTGGAAAATACTGCTGTGTATTTTTTAAGGCAAAAAAGATTAACAATATGGATGTTAGTGGGCTCAAAATGGCCTAAACATGAGTCTGTTGCTACAAATCAAAATATCCAGCCCACTGTGCTTACACATAATACATAGCAGTGGTGCTAATGTTGGAGGAAAATACATACGCAAGGGAAATGAGTTCAAAACCGCACAGCTGACTGCGGCCAACAGCACCAAGCTACCACAATAATATTTATACATTCTTGTAAGATCTCTCCCCTTTGTTCCACATGGGGAGTGGCAATGGCCAGTACAGTGTTTACTACATCAAAGTGATAGAGATCAGCCATAAAGCTCACATGGAGTGTCATTCAGAGTTCAGCGGCTGAGCACCCTGATAGGGAAAACAGACCGAAGTGTACCTGCTACAGACCCCTGGGGGGTGGGGGTGTTCAGCAATGAAGCCAGTGAACTTCATCTCAGAACATGACAGACCACATCTTGCTGCTTTTTTAACATGTTTCAGCGATAACAAGCAGATTTTGGAGATCAGAGGTTTGGATCTTGATATGAATGGTTAGTGATCTCTCAGGTCAGGCTGATATCATTTGCAACCAAAAAACAAACAAACAAACAAAAAAAACTCAGCATGAACTGAGATCATTTTCTTTCTCTATTTTCTTCTCTTTTTTCTATTTAATGTAGTTATACCACTTGAGTGCGTACCTCAGTCCATTATCTTGTGTCATCTGGCCGATATAAAATTAATGAATACAAGAGGTTTAATCAGAAAATGGAAGAGAGAAGCATCTATTCTGGACACAGCCCTGTAATACATTTAACAGTGTTTTACAGATTTAAAGAGTAAATTTAATTAGCTTACTATTAGTTGTATATCACAACTGTAGGACAGCTCACACAGCCATGGCAGGGATATGTGCACATATCCCTGCATTTGAACATACACATTCAATCACTCACGAGTCAAGTGTGTTTAGCTTGTTTTGTTGCTGTAGTTGACTTTCAAGTGCTCATTCTATCCTTTAAATATTTTTTCCGGTCTGCAAACTGCAGATGAGCAGCTCTAACCAAACTGATTCAGCTGTTTTAAGTTGCATAGTATTCTGCGCAGTCAGTGAAGGGCCCTCACCATCATTTTCAATGACAAAGTTTTGGCTGACCTCCTTTTCAGATTCTGCAGCCCGGTTAGATTGAGAATTGATTTCCTAAATGATTCACTTTATAAAGTTTGGATGTAGTTTCTTGCAGAAGACGGACACAAAATGTTGCCTAGAAATTTTCTTTCTTGTAAAAGAATGTAACTCAGTTTGGTGTCTTAACAGATAAATTGTCCCATCTAGTGGTGAACTGGGAAACTAAATGATTCATGAACACAAAGTCCAGTCTGGCATCTGGAGTAGTTTGTTGAAAGTGTTCCTCTAATTTTTGAAATACTTTGTATTACAGCACAATGTTTGTTCTAAGAGCTTACAAATTAGAGATAAAAATGTCTTACAGGAGCTGCAAAAAACATTCTGGCCCAATGACCTGATTGTGTTTTTTCAAATATTGGGTCCTCTCATCAAAAACACCTTCATGGTCATTATACGAGCCTTTGACCAATAATACGCTGGCTATTACTCAACATCTTTTCCACTGACTCTACGTGTTTGTGCCATCATAACACCTAACCTTTATTGCATCATTGAATATTACCCACGGACCCTTTGACAGATTTACAATGTCTGCATGCTGAGTCACCTCAGGCCTGCACACACTGACATTTTCATACCTCAGGAGTTGTGTCTGTGTCCTCCAAGTCTCATAATTTAAGTTCTACTCATTCAAGTCATTATAACGACCTCATGATACACTGGGTCAGTGTGTGGAGCCGTGTATTTGACTTCAGATACACTGCGCAAAATCGTGTTTGAATATGAAATGTGTTGAGTGACATGTTTGGTCATACATCTAGTCATTCTGTCTCTCACCATCTTGGCACTACATAATGCACTGCAGAACTGTGTACGTTGTAAGACGCCAAAAGATTGTGGTGTATCTGTCAATATTTTCTGCACCAATGACACCATCTGTTTCTATTTGTCCTGGTTATTTATCATTACGACGCGTCTTGGTTTGATTTTTGTTTTACATTTTGGAGAAAACAGGTCAGCACCAGTAATCCAGATGTTGGCTTCCCATGCTGTTATGCAAGCATTTAATTCCAGGTTTCAGGGAAGAGACTTTGTCATGGAGCGGATTGAAGGTAAATTGCACAATGATGTGGAGGATGTCTTAAATGTACGTTCTGCATTTACATGTGTGCACATATTCTGCATGTAAAACTCTGAAAGCTGTTGACAACACACATCCGATGCATGGTGAAGGAGCATATACATGTAGCTCTATGTGAAGGTCATGAGAATTGTTCCAGAAAACACACCTGTGTTATTCATCCGCCATCCAATTTTTCTGACCCTGGTTGCCATTGGTCCCTCCTCGTCCCCCAGAGCCCGTGTCAAACCAATAGGAGTTTGTGTTCTCACTTTGAGAGTGGGTGTCGCCTGTGGTGGAAAGTTTAAAAGAGAGTGTGTGTCCTGCTGTCCCTCAGCAGAAGCATCAATCAACATGATCCCCATTGTGCTGGCCTCAGTGCTCATTGCTAGCGGTAAGAACATCTGGCATTTTCTAATTTTGTGTGTAATTGTGTCTATATGTTCTCAAAGTTGTGTGAGAGTGTGGATGCTGGCATATTACCACACAGAGAGCCAGCAGTTAGTTCTCTGCAGTTTCTTACTGAAAAGAAAAATGGTGCAGTTTGTGCCTGATGTGGGAATAAAAACGCTTCATTGCTCTCTTCTTCCTCCTCTCTCATGCCCATCACATTCATGACTGTCTCCTCTTTATCCAGCCCTTGGGTGCGGGACCCCACCCATTGAGCCCCTGACTTCACGTGTGGTCAATGGAGTGGATGCCAAGCCCCACAGCTGGCCCTGGCAGGTATGCAAATACATACACATCTGTCAATGTTTTTATATTTACTGGCGAACCTTATGGGTCCGGCATCTGGTTATTAGCTGCCAGAGCCAGTGGCTATTGAAAAGTCTGTGCTTAAATGCTTATTTTTGAAATAACCAATCAAACTATGCCATCCATGTACACATTCACAACCTGCCTCCAACTGTATCCTTCATGTTGTTCTTTTTTTGTCTCTAGATCTCTCTGCAGTATGAGAGGGATGGTGTATGGAGGCACACTTGTGGGGGATCTCTGATTGCTGCCAACTGGGTCATGACTGCTGCTCACTGCATCAAGTAAGAGCAGCAGAACATAAACACACAAACACAAAAACACAACCATCAGTACACACGCCTACAAATCATGTGCGAGTAGATCTCTTTATGACTGTACTGTACTTATTCCGCTCCACAGTCCTTGCCTTATTCTGGACCCTAAACCCTTCTTAACCCTAGTAGAAATGGGGATTGGGCAAGTTTTAAAGTCCAAAGGTTTAAAACTTAAGGTCACATGGGAAAAATAAATAAATTGAAGGTCATTTGTGCCACTGCCAAGTTCTAATCTGCACCAAAGCTTGTGTCTGGTTTAACTTGGACCTCAACTGTCTGTTATGTCCTGCAGCACCAAGCTTTCCTACAGGGTGTTTGTGGGCAAATACAATCTGGTTGAGGAAGAGGCTGGCTCAAAGGCGATCCTGCCTGAGAAGATTATTGTCCATGAGAAATGGAACCCCATCTTTGTGGCCCTCGGGTAAGACAAGCACCGCCATACAGTACAAATAGCGAGCTGAATCTCCTGCTGTGATGTACAGTCCATCACAATGTCATCTGTTCTTCGTCGAGGTGACAAATGGCACCGAGGCTCAAGTTTCATTTATTCACCTCGATCCAGCTCATTTCTTTGACACAAGTTCTCCATCTTCATTCATCTCAAATTCCTTGTTCAACCTCAAATAAGCAACTGGCCTTTTAGAGAGATAAGACTGAATTGATTGATTAGTATGTACAGGCATGATTTCAAAAATACAGATTCGCTCAGATAGTTTCTCTATCTGTCTCTCTTTCTGTCTCACTGGCAGTAACGACATTGCTCTGATCAAGCTGTCTGAGCCTGTGACTCTGAGCACCCAGGTGCAGTTGGCATGTATCCCTGCTGCTGGCTCTTTGCTGCCCAACCTCTACCCCTGCTACATCACTGGATGGGGCAGACTGTACAGTGAGTCACTGTTGGCTGCGTTTGTAAGCCTGTTATTGTATTGTATTTCAGTGTAGCATCACTGAGATGTCTTCACATTTGTGTCCTTAAGGGTGTTCAACTTGTGTGCCAGAGTGATGTTTGTACTTATATGCAACAGTAAGCGAGCAGAGTTACCCAGGGAAACGTCTAAAGTTTAGATTAAAATCACATGCATAGGGTATTAGCTGAAAGTTTTTTTTGAAGGGGGATTACTCTTAAATTGAAAATTTGTGTTGGACTGTGAATTTGGTCCTTGGGGAAATGCTGTACAGCAGATCTGACAGACGGCTCGTGCATGTGGAAGATGCTAATAGACCCTGCCTGTGTGTTTTAGCCGGAGGCCCCATAGCTGATAAGCTGCAGCAGGCTTTGATGCCTGTGGCTGACCATGCCACCTGCTCCCAGCCTGACTGGTGGGGTATTGCTGTCAGGACCACCATGGTGTGTGCCGGTGGGGATGGAATTGTGGCTGGATGCAATGTAAGTTTGTTTTCTGTGTATATTTGTATGTGTGAGCAGAATGATAATTGTTCAATTTGTTTCCAGTTTTTCTTCATTTTTCTTTTGCTTTCTCTTTTTTCCTTTCTTTTTTTTTAAGAAATAAAACTTCTAACATTATAAAGCTTGTAGCTATTTCAGGCAAAACTGTGATAAATTATGCAACCAACCAGCCATTGTGTTCAAATGAAGACATGACCAAAGAAGCAGAGGGGGATTTTTTTTTTTTCATCATACTCAGTGTTAGCTATAGCTGCCAAGCTGCCAAGAAACAAGGTCTCTTGTGTTCACAACATACTTTGATAAAGACTGTGATTGTAACAGTTGCACCTTACCAGTATTCCAGTATGTCAACGAAGGTGAAACATGAGCCCTCCTCCTCTCTTTCTGTATCCAGGGCGACTCCGGTGGCCCCCTTAACTGCAAGAACGCCGAGGGCATCTGGGAGGTGCATGGCATTGCCAGCTTTGTCTCTGGTCTTGGCTGCAACTATGAGAAGAAACCTACAGTCTTCACCCGTGTCTCCGCTTTCAACGACTGGATTGACAAGGTAAAAAAAAAAAAAAAAAAAGACACATAAACAGAATTTATTTTTGTTGAACTGATCTCTAGATAGTGTTTCGCTGTTTCATTTTTCAAATAATGACAAAAAATCTTTGTCCTTACAGGTCATGATGAGCAACTAAAAAAGATGAAGTGTCAATAAAAGAAGACCCATGACACTGCATTTATCTTGGCTGAGATGTGTTTGTTTCAATACCCATGTCACAGTGAATGAATCATGAGCCTTATTTAGCCACATTATAGACAGACTCTGCCTTGCCCTTGGAGGTTTGCTAGAAAAAGAAACAATGTGAACAAATGTCCAGCAGGTGTCCTCATAAACTCATGATAGGAAATTGGTTCTGACAGCTTCCCAAAACAGGATGCTTTGCAGAATGACCAACGTTTCTGCCTCGGAACCAACAAATAGATGTGATTCACTGCAAATAGCCCACGGACAACAGGCAGGTGATTCATATAAAAAGGAAGAAAAAAAACCCACAGTCCATTTATATGTCAAATTACACCAAGTTGAATATTGGATGATTAGAGTAAATGGTGTGCGTGTGTGCGTATGTGTGTGTCATTATGAAAAAGCTCCTTCACATAAAATATGAATGTAATATCCCTGTTTGAAGACTGGCCTGGTTTAACTCCGTGCCCTCTCAACAGGCGGCCTTTATGAAAACCATAATAGCCTGCTGGAAAGTCTATCTTTCCTCATGATAACAGCACTCAGAAGAAGGCTACAGTGGCAGAGTTGAGATTAACACTTCTGTCAGTTTTTTCCACCCTGTGATGAGATGGGACTGTGAGAGCAGAGGGAAAAAAATTAAGAAAGAAATTAAATTGCCTCTGACCTCCTTCTTTTCTATCTCATTCTTTCTCCTGTGTCTCATTTGCAGGGCTCATGCACAGACACACACACTGATAGGTTTTGACAGGGTAATAGAGGTGTGCGAGGGTCTTTATTGACATGAGAGGGAGTGATCAGACATGACACGTCCTGTAAGAGGAAGCAATAACGATTGTGTGTTTGTGTATGTGTGTATGTGTAAGAGCAGGCAGGAGGGGAGGCAAGAGACGCAGGGAGCTTCACTGTGTCTCAATGTTTCTCTCAGGCTGTATCTGAGTGCATTTCTCTGATGTGATGAATCACACTTCTGAAGCGGCTTCCTCAGGAGTATCAGCCTGTGATCAGTGATAACTATCCCACCTAAGCTCTCATGTAGTGCTGCTCCCTGATGAATTCAGTCTGTGACAAAAAGTGAAGGGATCCATGACTATTCACTGTCTACTTTGAACTGTATCCAGAAAAATAAATCTATATTCACTTTGTTTGCTTTGTTTCAGACTGCAACAGCGAATGAAAGTTCAATACTCAGAAACCGTTTGCAATAATTCATCAAAGTTGTACACAATAACAAGGTAAAAAAAATATAATCAAACCAATTGATCTGACTTAATGTCTTGACATCACTCAAAACGAGACATGTTGTACCTGGCTGCTTAAACCATAATATTGACAAAATGTGATAATTCATAAGATGATATTTGCAGTAACTGCATCTGAATCTGATGATTCAAGCTTAATTACATTTTTGGCTCATTTATGCCCCATTTAATTACATTTATCGAGTTACTACATCATCTGGCAGTTATTACAGTCAGTCACTAGAGTCATAGTCAATTTAAATAATTCAGCTCTTGAATTATTGCTAACATGCGCACCAGAGTATGCAGCTCTTTGATTAAATTGCTGCTCCGTGGATCTTACCCCTGCAAGTCTCAAGCCAGTGATGAGGGATGAGAGCGAGGCCTCAAAAGGAAGCTTTGTCTGAGACTGAACTCTGTGGGTCAGGACACCCCACTCCCACCCCACTCCCACACAAAGAGAGAGACATGGGGAGAGTGCAGAAAACTCCCCCAGGGACACCCTGCTGGTGCGCTGAATACCAATGAGGAGGAAAAAAGGAGGCAACAAGTTTGAAGTTTGTGCAGCTGCTACTCAGCTTTGTGCAATTTGGTTGAAGTGCAGTTGCAGGAAAGAAGGTGCCTGTAATTCACAGCACCTTCAAGACCAAAATGCTCCTTACACTCTGTACTCGTCCTTATGTTTGTCTGTATTTCATTTGAAATTGAAATTGAAATTTGAAATGATTCACTTTGTTGCATAAAACTATGTCACTGAGCTCCAACTATTTCTCATCTGTTTTCAAATTTCTGCATATTTCAAAACATACTACACATATAAAAGAGTTTTAGTCAGTTTGGTATGAGGGTGGGAAGAGAAGCTGTTTGAAGTCACTAAAGTGACTTTAACTGAGTTTAATACATCCCTTTAAGAAATGAAACAGTGGTATTTTAGGATCAATCCTCCCTCTTTTCCTCTCTGGTCTTAACAGAGTATTGCTTTGATGTGTGCATGATGTAACATGTCTTTTACTCTACTTCTTTGTTCAGGCTGCTGCAGAGCCATTTTGCGTTCTGCACAATGGTGTGACCGTGGGATCTTAACAGGGGTGAAGGAAAAGCCCTGGATGAGATGTTCTAAGAGCGCACTTCTATAAATGGCTCGGCAGCAGCGGGCTGCTGGAGGGGGAGGGAGCGGGAGGGATGGGTTGGCAGGTGGGCGGGTGGGGGGAAGGATCGGGGGATGACGAGCAGCCGCACTGACAGCAGCATCTCCGCTCTGTCGCCCTGTGCCTGTCAGCAGTCACCGGGAACAGCCCGGGACTCCGCCAGCGTGACTTCATTAATAGTCCGGAGCTGACCGGCTGCCAGCGCGTACTGCCTCCTCTGCGGCTGCTGCTGCTGCTGCTGCTCAGCCATATTGCCAAACGGTCGGTTAGAGTTTGGTGACCTACTTCGAGGCTAAAGTTCCCGCTTTGGTGAAGTTGCTGAAGACCGGCGTCGTTTTGAACAATGTATCTCAACAGGTTTTGCAGCTGAGGCGCGGAGGACACAAAACTCCGAGCGCGTGGAAACAAGGCACCAGAGGGAGGAGTGAGGTAGGCAGCTGTACGAGTTGATGTGTCTGAGGCGGAGAAGTGTACAAAGTCAGCAAGAGAAGGCCAGCTTGTCTTTTTTACGCTTGCACATGATTACATGTTACTTTTCTTACACTTTTGCTTGCATTGTCTTCATGCTACGATGTGCAAAATGAAAGCAGCAACCCCCTCCCTACTATGCAACATTTGGTTGCAACAGTGCAGTGTATTGAAGAGAGTCAGTTGTTGATTGTCCACCCCATGGTGAAGTTGTGGCTTTGTTGCAGCCGGTGTTTGGAAATGAGCTGGGCAGGAAGGAAGGCAGCTCTGTCACATGAGATGCAGGCCACCCATTCAAGTCGATGCATTATGCACAGGTATTCCCCTGTTTTCCATGTGGTCACTGCAGGCTGAGCTCCATGCCCATGTGCCTGCCCCTCTAAAAGACAGCATTCACCCATGGTAGGAGTATTTGCATACATTTACATTTGATTGTTTGCATGCTTGCACAAAAGGCCTTTATATGGGTCAATGACACCATTGATGAATGTACATGGGAGCTGAACCACATTCTCATGCTGCATTTTGCTGTTGCATGACCTAAAGCTCAACTATTACTTGTTATAACCACAGAGCAGTTGTTATGTAACAGATGAACTTATCTTTGTATTGGCTGTGGGCTCAGGAAGTGTGGTGTGTGTTTGAGTGTTAGTGTGATGGTCAGTCATGTGCTGTTCTGATCTTTGAACCTGTAGTCACAAATGGTGAGTCATTTAAAATCCCGATTTAGTTAACTGGACATCCTGTACAATAGCAGGGATACATTATTAAGTCTGTTGAATTCAAAAGCACAAAGGGAAAGGGTTTTCTTTGCTTGTAATGCTGGGACCCACTAACAATGATTGAGCAAATGTAAAATGTAAAACTAACTTCAGATTACATTCGGTTTTCTCAACCGTGGTTACTAATTGAATCATAGTTATCGGAGTGTTCAGACGAAATGTATTTATGTTGCAAATGAGAGCAAATTATTCTTATAGTTGATAAGACGTGAGCTACAATCAGCTACTTTGGGAAGTATAAGTTATGAAAATGTGATGATAATAATTGTTGATAATGAATATAGTGTGACAGTTGTGTGTTCTTGCACGCACCACTGATTGTCTGGAATCAATATAAGCATGCAAACAGTCCTCTGTTCCAGTACATCGCTCTCATTTGATTCTTCTCTCTCTAGCACAAACACACCCTCACACACACACACACACACACACACACACACACACACACACACACACACAGACTCTTCCTCGTCACATCGTTCTGTCATCTAATAGCTTACACATTCCTCGCTTTTGCTCTAATTGAAATTGTAAACTGGATACGCTACATTTAGTGTCACTTGACTTGTGCGAAAAAGTTCCTCAGCATGGTTTGGAAATATTCTGCCAAACCACAAGGGTAGTTTTATTGAGAGCAATCCCAGTTAGTGATTGTCAGGGTTATTTTCCCCACAGTGACGCCACCAGCATCCTGAGAGGGACCCATCTGGTACAAACAGAGACCGACTGCATAAGTTAGAGAGCAGATCAAATGCATCACTGCCATCTAGTCTGACTCGCAGCTATCCATCTTTATTCGGCTTGGTCATAAAATGTCTATAAAGGGAAGGGTAACTTTGAAAAGAGCGGGGCTGGAGTGTTGCAGCGTATACCTCAGTTGGAGAGAAGAGGAAATATGTGGCCTCATTAGTAATGCATTAGAGGGAAAGGAGAGAGGTATAGAAGCGAGGAGATGAGCTTGAGTTTCTATCTGTTAAACTCTGAGAGGAAAAATGCTCACGCTCCATCTCATGCTCGAACTGACTTCACTCTTTCCCTCTCTTTCATTCTGTCTCTCTTTCTCTTACTCTCTCCCCAGTACACCTCTGTGACCCATTTAATATCAGCCACAAAACTGGCAACCATATAGCTGCAAGTTCCTCCTGAAAACACATTACTGCTGAAATGCATTCAAAATAAATCAATGAGAAAAAGTTCTTACTGGCAACTTCTTTATCAGTTTAATAACTTCATTGCTCTCTGCCAGAGTAAAGGAAGCAAGAAAAAAAAAATTAGTTGCTCGTACATGCAACTGCAACCAAAACACTTTCTTGTCCTGTCATATCTCATATCATTCACAGTTTATTAACAAAGTCCCAAAAATGAATTTTTCTCTATGTCTGACTGCTGTGTAGTTTTATCAGAGGCCCTGTTATGCAGGCTCTGTAGTTGACACTAAAAGAAGTCTTGGGAAAACAACCTCTTCATGCAGGTGCTGGACACACATTACGCAGGTTAATCCATTTATAGCACCTGTGGGGATAAAGCCACCTTGGCCTAGTGACTATCCTGTCAGAGGGAAAGTAATCTTTACTGAGCTGACCTCACCAGAGGACTCAGCAGGCACACGTGACAGGCAGGTTAACTGTGGCCAAGTATGCCAGAGTGTGCATACAGTATGTACAGAGCATGTGAGCATGAGTCTGGATCTTCTGTGCTCAATTTGAACATTTTCTTTTCTTTCAGGGATAAGTAGTGTTGCCGAAGTGACCAGGCTGGCACCAACTGCAGACCGTCCTCTGAAGTCCCATGTGACCAAAGTGAGTCTGGAGGCAGCTGTCCAGTCAACCATGGAGCATGAACTGCGGATGGGACTGTCTGTGTGGTCCATAGTGGCCATCGCTTGTAACTCTGTGGTGGGCGTCCTCATCCTCATCCTCTTTGTCATTCTCTACAAGGCTTGCAAGGTGCCTTCACACCCAGAGAAAGTGCCGGTCTTCACAGCAGAGCCAGAGCAGAGGAGGGAACAGAGGTACCTGCTAGCTGCAGCCTAATCATGACTTGGAGACACAGACTTGTGATGAAAAGAATTCAGCTTTGTGGAGGTCAAATATTGAGCTGCAGGATGTATCCAAGACCAGTTGGACTCTCCTCCTCTTTCGATCGCTCTTGTCACTATCTTTGCTTAGCATCTTCTTTTGTCTTACATACTGTTCACATCTCTCTACTATCAGTCGCATCTCGTCTATGCAAGCCAGTGGAGCTCAGAGTGAGCTATCTGTGTTAAGAGTTGCCGAAAGACCAACAACAACAACAACAACAAGCGGGTCCAATCCTCTTATCTTTGCTGTGCTTCGCTGGGACTGTCCATCTGTCAGTCTCTTTGCTTTGCTCTACACAGGCAGACCATGATTGCCTCCTCTACTCCTTTCTCTTTCATCCCTTCATGTGAGACAACTGAAAGGACGTGGAGGAGAAAGAGCAAAGACGGCAGAGTTGGAATAGGAGAGTTTGGGGTGACAGGGTTGGCTGAGAGTCACGACAACATGATAGAGAAGAGAAAATATACCCCTGTGAGCTTACAAGCTGCAGCCAACAGACAACAGGTAGAAACCAAAAGTCTGAGAGAGTCTGGAAGGAGAGGGATGCTGAAGGTGTGGGAGTCCAGACAGACAGAGATAAAGGCCATGTGTTCAGTGGGAATGATAAAGTGCAGAGGAAGACTCGCTTTGATGTCTTGTTTACAAAAAAGGGAGCTCACGGCTCCTATTTGACAGCCTCCCCATTTGACACACACGTCTGTGCTCCCACCGATCTGACTCCCACAGGATTAAAACTAACAGCGTCAATGTAACTCGTGTCCCAGTGTGCCTCTCTTTCATTTTGTGAGCTCCTCTGAAGGCTAAATAAGATATTTATAGATAGCCTTCACCAGCAATGACAGACTGACTGAACACGCAGCAACAAGTGAGCATTGTATTTACTGTAGTGAATGTACTGCAACTACTACCTGTCAGATAAGATTGTTTCAAGGTTGGAGGAGGGATGAGACACACCAGACCGTCAAACTGATGAGCCAATCATTTATATTTTTGTCTCATATTCAGTTTGTTTGTGATGAAAGGGCTCTGGATATTTTTTGTGATTTATGCGTTGGAAAAACAGTTAAAAATCTAATCTCAGGTATTAGTTGACTTGCTTTTATTTTCCTTGCAGCACTTTGTGTTCTGCTTCAATAATGAGATATTTCTGGGTAATTACTATGTAATGATGGATACATAATTAACACAGAAGTGTGGAGTTTCTTAATTGATTAATTTGTTGGAATTAAATGAGTAATACGTTTATTACCTAATCAATAATTTCTGCCACTGTTTCCTCCAGTGTGAAGATTTGTTATTCCTTTCATTTCATTAAAAATGAATAACTTTTAATTCATCAAACAAAACAACAACTTTGAAAAAACCACTTGGAACTTTTTCAACTTGCAATGGTGTTTACTGATCTTTTTTTTTTTTTTTTTTAATTATTATTATTGTTAAATGATCAGTCAATAAAACAACTAACAAAGGAAGTCACCTGAGTGGCACTGTGGTAATGGCTGTTGTGATCTGTGCTTTGTGATTCTGATGACAGTTTATTTTCTATTGTTAAATAAATAAAATGATTCACCCTTGTTTATAACCAGTGTGTCAGTCCACAGTCATTGTTGCCTTAATTAACCATTTTAAAACATAACAGATCAGATGAAAATAAGACTTGATTTCAGCTCTTTGCATAGAAGTAATCAACGCTGACCCACATCCTCCTGTTAGTCAACTGCAAATATGTAATCCTTATCTGCTAACCCCGATCCACAGAGGGAGGAGGGGGGACTACAGAGGGTTAACTGCTGCTGTTATTTTTCTTTGAGTGAAAAGCATAATCTAAATTATACAGAGTTTCATTGATTTGCCTCATGATTTCTAACTGTCTTGCAGACACATAAAAGCAGAATGAAACTCTCTATTATTTAAGTGCTGTACTTAAAATGGGTGCAATTTATGGGAACTTGTATTTGACTATAGCCATTTTACATTATGATATTACCTCACTACATTTCAGTGGAAGTAACATGACAGTTATTCTAGATACTATGCAGACTTTTCTATAAAAATGGGAAACTTTAAACTACCCAACAAAAAACTAAGACCAGCCCCACCTTGACCAGCTACAATGTGATAAAATGCAGCTTTGCAGCCATACCATACTATGATACGGTGTATTTTCCTTTTACTTGTAACACATCTAGTTACATTATTCACCACTCCATAAAGGCAGGAGATAAGGTTTCACTGCTTTCATTTGTTTTAGTGTCCTATCACTGTGAACGACTAACAGAGAGTCGTGGATTTGTCAAGATTGTAAGATGAGACAGGGAATTAAGTAATGTTATTTGTTTTAGTAGTGACATATAAGCTGCATGTCCAGTGAGTGTGACAGTGAGTACAAATATGTGTATGCACATGTGTAAAAGAGTGGTTTATAGCACATATGAGACAGATGGTTTGGGCCTTTGGTGGGCTGTTGATTAGAAACTGCTCGTCAGAGAGGCGGCTCTACAGCTGTCTCATGTTTATCTACGTCTCTTCTATTTATCTGCCTGCCAGTTTCTGTCGCTCTCTATCTCTTTGGCAGTCTTCCTCTTATTTGTTTCTCCCATCCAGCCAGACCAGTGCCAAAGCCCTGCAAACTGGCCAGCACAGATCCAGTGATCCACTCCACAGTGAGCTGTTTGGATGTGAAGGTCAGCACATTCTGACTCACACAGTTCATGAACCACTGCGCTGATATGAAAACCCTGTTTCAAACTGGAGGAGTTTATTAAGAAAACACTGAATAAGCCTCCATCCAGTAATCCACCTCTCCCCCTTCCCATTACTGCTGTATTGATCATCCTAGGAGCGAGTGATATAGCCTCGATGATGTTTGACGTGACCTCATCCAGTTGAGATCAAAAATGGTTACTGAACCCATTGTCATCATGCATTACAAAGCAGCAAAGTAATTTCCCTTGTCTTCCAGTGGTATCTGAGATGGAACAGGGTCACTGAACTCAATACAGTGTTATATAATGATCTGTACAAATACTACAGACAGAGAGATTACTAATAAACATATGAAGGGCCAGTAATCTGCAGCTCCATCTGCACCGCTGGAGGGGTTACATAACCCACATCAGCCTAGACTGAGTCATGGGTAGTGTTTGTGTGTGTGTATAACCATGGGATCAAATTGTAATCTTAATGTTTTGGCTACTACATGTCTTTCTTTCTTTTTTTTATGTTTCAGTCTTATGTAATCTATAATTTAATTCAATAGCTTCAAATAAAGTGTGTGCATGAGTGTTAACCAGAAAGAAACAGAGAGAGAGAGAGTGAGAGAGAGACAGCTGTTATTCTGAGGCTTTCTGTGATGTGACTTGTATTAAGGATGAATTCATGCAGTGCAGAATCATAAAAATGTGCAGTGAGAGGATGTATGTAGTGTACATGTTGCTATCCTTATGTATGAATAACTGATAACAAAACTCTCATCACACTTTATTAGATCTACAAGAACCCCTATAGAGTCACAAGCACAATTATGCACGCACACACGCACACACGCACACACACACACACACACACACACATTATTCACATTATTATTAAATCAATTTTGACAACAAGGCAGCTCTGGATATCAAAATCATTATAATTCAGAATAATTTAGTCAGTATGAATGTTTGTTCTGTCAACACAGGTTTTAATTATAGGATGAAATAAGCTGAAATAATGACGACGATTGGAAACTGAATCAGCTGGAAGTAGAAGACATGGAGTGTGAGATATAGAGGAGTTGGACAGTGGGAACCCTAAAGAAAAAAAAGTTCTTTTGTGTGCAGGTTTTATATTATAGAGTTTCACATTTCCCACACTTACAGAGCTTGACCTGTGGATATGCTCCTATTGTCATACCTAATGCATATGCATGACCAGAGGTATGGGTCTCAACCTGCTTGCATTTTGAAGACTACAATACTAGGACTTCTTCGACCCGGCACATCTCATTATCATTCATCCCCCCATCTAGCCTCTGTGCCTCATTTATAGAGTTAGACTGCCACCTGGTGGCTCAATCTTTACTATCAGCAACCTCATAATAGTTGTAAGCACCTGGCACTGGCTGCAGCAAGGGCCCACAGCTGCCAACACACTTCTCTGTTATTGTGCAGCAGAGCATGCTATTGGTGCTCTCTGCTGGTATTTCCAGGTAAGGACAATGTGCACTCAAACATGCAGTCTGTGACTTCCAATGAGAACAAGTCACACTGTTGCAGGTGTTCTTCAGACAGAGCAACATTAGCTAGTTGTTATGTTATTTTCTTGTAGATTTATAATTAATGTGCTACATGCTTCTTATTTTAACGTTTAATTCAAAGTGTGTTTAAAGTTTTATGATGACAGCAACTGTTCATTCAGCTTGCCAATATGTCTGGTCGTCCACTAATGGAAGCACACTCCACAGATGTAATTCAAAATAGCAAGAGAATTCAATTTGTTTTACACTTAAATTTACTGAACTATAACACAGACAGTCATTGTTACTGAGGGGGAAACCCTACAGGTAGGTACATACAGGGAACGGACAGAATAGTGCAATAGTCCAGAATTAAATCCTATTTGTGTTAAGTTTATAATGTTTTTTGTTGAAACTTTCAGAGTTGCTGAATCAGCTCTGTTGTTGTTGCTGTAGTTCAGTGGTGGATGAAATATTCAGATCCTTTACTTAAAAAAAAGTAGCACTTGCAGAATCCAGTCTGTAAACTCACAGAAATAAAGGTTTTATCATAAGAATGGTCTTGAAATTGTAAAAGTAAAAATACTTGCTGTTATTAATCAGCAAATTTAGTTTATTAATCTATCAATAAGAGGACTGTTACAGGATTGTCAACGATGTATAGAGTATTTAATCTTCTGGGGTAAGATGTGTCTAAACAGTTTACTATGCTATATTTATATGCTGGTGACTGTTTTTTAATATAACAATGTTTATAAATGTATAAACTGTTGACATGTTTTTCGTCTTCTTTTACTCTGTTGTAGTTTAATAATCCATGCTCTTAAATTTTTCTCAATCTGTATCTGTAGATGAAGCTCCCAGTATAAAGAAGACTTATAATGCAAGTAGACTACTCCAGAGAAGTAACATGTAACTTATATATGATAACGTATTTATCCGACTCCAGCTCTAGTTAATTGAGTGTATTGCTGTATATTATGAGTGTTTCTATTAATGTGTCATTTATCGTGTCGTCTATTACAATGTCTCATAAGGACTGTGGATTCAAGTACCATGCAGATGATGTGTTGAATCGTTATGAAGAAGAAAGTGGAAATATGCCTATTCATTTTAAATACAACACCTGAAAGTTCTACAGACAATACTTTTTTTTTTTGGTCAGACTTAGGTTTTGTCCTTGCTGAAGTAGTTGTAATCAATTAATTGGCTTCAAGTTGTTCATTTGACTGAATAATTAATTCAGCTCTAATTGAAATTCCACAAAAGAGACTTTTGTAAACTGCCTGTCTGAGCGATCAGGTGTAGAGTGGTCTGCCTCTGGTCTCCTTTAGTATTAAAGAGGAAATGTTGTGAGTAAATACACGTCTGTGAGGTTTCAATTGGTGTTCAAATATTAAAACTGAATCCTCCAAAGTGCCAGAATATTCTTTTTAAAGATTCATTTTGTTTTTGAGATGGTTGGTTGATTACATGATTAGTTCACGTTCATGTAATTTGAGACACGCAGGGGAGAAACAAGAACAAACTGCCTCACATTTAAGAGTCATAGTGATGTTTATCTGTCATCAGTTTGCTGGGGACCACCTTGGTGCTCTTCAAAAGGCCCTCTCTCGGTCCTCCGACCTTAGCTTGGGATACCCCACCCGGAAGTGGGTGGTGGAGTCACCGTCACCCAACCAGTCACACCACCGTCGACATACTGCCTGCTGGGATGAGGCTCGCCACCGGAGAACTACAGAGATTGTTACAAATCTGAGATCTCTCGCAGTGTCGTTGATAACGACCGGGTTCCATTATTTTCACTTCCTAGGGGAAGGGAGCAAAGAGGAGCGTTGCCAAGATGATGGAAGAAATAGACAGATTTCAAGTGCCGAGTGCCGTGCAGGAGGCGGAGATGCAGGCTGAGATGCAGCCGCTGGTAAGTCAGATTGGTTGGCTGCTGCCTGTTGGAGATGATCGGCCACTGTTTTGGTCTTGTTTTCTTATTCTGAATGATGTTATTAGTCCAGGATGTTGGGTGTATGAGGCCTCCCATTCATCATGTTATGCTTTGGGATTCCAACAAACCCATCACCTGCCATGCGTAATATTGGCTCGTGAAGCCCACCTTTTTTCAGCAAGTTCTTCTTCTTCTTCTTTTTTTACCACCACCAAACAGTAAAACGTTAAAACGGCAGGGTAACAAATCTGGGATCAACACATTTGCCCATATCGTGTTTCTGTTCCTGTGTAATACAAGCAGCGTCCGGTCTGCTGCGTAGTGAGCAGCATCCGTCATGTCTGGCGAAAACAAGCATCCCATCCTATCACTGCTGCTACATCCTCAGCATCCATGCAGCAAGTTGTTCCGGCTTCGACGCCACTTGTCTGGCCGGACAGCCTCATTAAACGGCTCTTCATCTCGAATAGATGCTCGTGTATACCACTGAACCGCCGCCGTTTGATTAAGTAACACAGTGTAAATGATTTGGCGGTGCGCTCCGTGGCCTGCAGCGGGGCCCTGGGTTACTGCAGCCTGCAGGGCGGCCTCTCCTGCTCACAGCCGGGGCCGCTAGAGAGCCAGACTAGACCCAGAGCAGTCTGACCTGCTGTCTCCACACGTCCCCGTGCCCCTCGTCACCTCCGTGCCTAGTGCAAGGTGTTTCTCCTCCTAAACTTTGCTCTGTGGTTTCAAGATGGATTGTTTTCAGTTTTCTTCATTGAAATCTGCAGGGACTGAAGGATCCCAGAGCAGCCAGGACAAGTCAAGTTCAAAGTTTTGCATTCACAAATGAGAAGGCGTTGGAGATATTTTGATTTGAAGTTTCATCCTCTGCTTTAGGCCTGTCAGCTGGAGGTAACAGCATCTAGTATAATTTATAAGCTTTTGATTATCCAGGCCTCAAACAGTATGAGGGTCTAAATATTTTCTAAGGAAACCATCTACATGATGCGTTATATACTGTAAGTCATTTGATAGAGGTGGACGTCTCATGTTTTTATCTCTTCTATGAACTGCTTTTTCACATTGTCTGGGCATACAAGGGTCTATTATGCATTACAAATTGATATAAATTATTCATCGAGCCCTCAGTAATGCACATTTCTGCTCACCGTTATGTCTGTGCCGTCTTCCTTTTTGCCTCCAGGACCCGGCCTCGTCCACGGCCTCAGAGGCAGACTCAGACACCAGAGAGTAGAACCTGTCACTCTCAACTACAAGCCTTCACCCCTGCAGATGAAAATAGGTGAGGAAGAGCTACAGTGTTTGTGGGCCAAGTCACAGTCACTGTGAAATCTTCACATCCTGTAAGGTCCTGAAAAGACTGGCATAATCTCCAGACACGAATCAATTTTCAAAAACAGCATAAGACAAACCAAGAATGTGGTGATATGTTGTGGTTTAATCATCCATGCTCTTAAATGATCAGGTTGATCATTTACATCATAAATTTGTCTGTTGATTATTTTAGAACGAATCCACTACTTATGTGATGTGTCACAGAATGGTGAAGTAGTCACAGTAAGGTGTTCCCCATTTGACACCTTCATTTAGCGTTTTTCCCCTCAGTAACGGTCCACACACAACAAAGAGTATTCAGTTTACACCACGAGTAAACTGGGAAATGGAGTGAATCACATCTTAGAGGCTGGGACAGGCAAAGATTTGGTAGCTTTGCCTGACAAGTGCAACAATGATGCAGTTATCAAAGTTGTCATTTATTATTTAATCAAATAATTATCAGTGGGCTCATGGTTTCAATTCCAATACATTTCATGTCTTGGATCATGGATATCCATGGAAAACACATCACCCAGTCTGGCCTTTTTGAATTTGAAAAATAAAGTCTCTCGTCTTGTGAAAAGCCACAGCCCTTAAAGTCTCATTTCAGCACCTTGGACAGAGTCCAGTGGCGAGCTACAGCACTTGATTTTACTCTTGATGTGTAATAGTTTCTAAGCCAAAGACTTGAAAGGCCACGAATATTCAAAAACCATTCAGTGATAGAAATGCAAAAAGGGGAACTTTTAAAATGTAACTCCTTCACCGACAAAAGCTGTTTGACATCAGCCACGGCAGAATTTCTTCATTCATCCATCCTGTTTGTAAGACTGTAACGGTGACTGCTGTTGTATTCCATGATACTCTGTTGACTCTTACTGGCCCTTTATGGTATTTTAATGATTTAATACAGTTATAAAATGCCCCATCGTTAAAGCAGAGCATATTCCTTTAATCATGCATGCTTGTTATATATTTTGCCCATAATTTGCCTCTGTGACCTTGAGATGCAAAAGTACTGTAGATAGCCTTTTAAACCTCTTTTCTAGATTAAAAATGTATTTGATTTAAATCGTGCCTCCAGCGTTACAACATTTTATAGTGCCAGACTTTTCACAACAGGTCTCTGATTAATTCTATTTAGAGTCATGGTTAGCTCAGGCTAGAATAATAGCATCAGTCATTTTTGATCTGATTATTGATTAGAACCAAAGAAATGAGAAAAGGCAAGCTCATTTGATATTGTATTAGAATACTGATGTTTATGATTGTATTGTCTCATGCTTTTTGGATTTTAATCCCCTCAGACACTTCCCACTGCGTATACAGACACTGCTCTGCCTTGATGTCACATTCAGAAAGGAGGGATGTCACAGTCTTTTCATAGTGAAAGGGGACTCTGAGCAGAACTAAACCCAGTTTGAATCCTTTATCATCACTATTCCTAATGTGTTTCTGTATAAATTATACTAAGTCCCTTTTTCGTAGGTTTTGGCGGTGAACAGATTTTCATAGATTCTAATGTGATAAAATGATGTTGAACTGAAAGTTGAGAAGTATGTCTGTCTCACATCATATTATTTGCCTCTCAGCAATGCCACACTTCACATCAGCAAATTATAAAAGGTTCCATTAGTTCAACCTTCTTCTATCATGTTTTATTCTGCTCAAGTGTCATTTCAAGTTGAACTGATGTGTGTGTCCCTGTGTTCTTGACTGTTGTGCAGAGAAACAGAGAGAGCTTGCTAGAAAGGGCTCATTGAAGAACAGCAACACAGTCGGTAGTCCAGTCAACCAGCAGCCCAAGAAGAACAATGTCATGGCCAGAACAAGGTAAAGTGTGAGCTCTGTGGTCTTTGGTATAAAACGTCCATCCTTCGTTGATTGATGGCGTTTCTGAGAGATCACAGTAATTTAAAAAAAAAATGTTTTTGTGATAGATTTGTCTTTAGTACTTTTAGGTCATTTGGTCATCTATTTGTTTGTGTATATAAACTATCATGTGCAACATCCAAAACGTGTTTGAATACCCTAGAATACATGGATTTTATTCTTGTGTCCATTAACCTACTTTTCTCTCTCAGTACGGCCCTAAAAAATGTTTTATTGATTCAGACTTTGTAAGATGTCGCAGGAATTAAACCTCACACCCCTGTTGTTAGTCAATTCATCTATGATGTTGTCTCCAGGCTCACTTTGCTTTTCTTTCAACATCTCTGCCAGTCCTTACTCACCTCTTCTTGTCTTGAATTGTTGTTCCTTCCTCCACCTCACATGTCACTGCAGCTGCTATCATCATTTATCCTCATGTCCTTTTTCCTCGTGTTCACTCCCCACAGGTTGGTAGTGCCCAATAAAGGCTATTCCTCTTTAGACCAGAGCCCAGATGAGAAGCCTCTAGTGGCCCTAGACACAGACAGGTAAACATCCACACAAACACATTGAGAAATATATTTGTGGTCTGTCTTCTTTTACTAGAGAAAAACAAACGCACAAACAACCTAACTTGTGTTTTTTTGTTTGTTTGTTCCAGTGATGATGATTTTGACATGTCTAGATACTCATCATCAGGATACTCCTCTGCTGAGGTGAGATGTGTTACAGGGCATATAACATGTATCTGCACGCTGCTTCTTCATTCACATGTTGCTCTGTAATTCACTTCACCCCTTTCCTGTCTTCAATTTTCCACAAATGTAAAGAAGCCAAGATTTTATAAGCCAGTCTCGAAGAAAGGTGGTTTTTAGCCATGTTAATTCTGTAGGCCTGTGCTCTCCCAGCAAATATATGAGTGCAGGCACACCTGCACACAAATATATATAAGCCACACATGTGGAAACAAATGAAATACCATCTCTGGATGACTGCTCCTGCAAATGCTTTCATCGCTGCTGCAAATATGGGCCAATCACAGTTACATGGTGAAATTTATTCCCTGCTGAAATTCTCATTCCCATCCTCGGCATCAGCTGTCACTGACAAGTCCATGCTTGAGGATAAAGGTTATCTTCAAAGCCCGCAGCTGTTAAAATCTTGTTCAGTTTTTAGAGATAATTTTCGAATTCACAGTAAATATAACCCACTGCTGCCACTTTCTTCTACAACAGACAACAGACAACAACAGTAAGCCGTGAGCTGTTGGGTTGTGATTTAACAAAGTAGGGTATTATGCTGATTGTCTGTGCAGTACACAGAAGTAGACTAGAGAGTCTGTACATTGAAAGGTAAATGTTTGGATTCAGAGTGAAAACATGGCTTCTGATTTGCATGCAAACAAAAGATTTTCTTCAGCTTAAAACCAAAGTCACATCACAACATATCACCTTGATGACAAAGTGACAATCACACCCTTCTGTGAAAATGCAGCAACTCACTTCATCTTTGTTACCACTGAAATTTTAATCCAGTCTAAATCATAGAGTCCTAATATTTCCATGATGTTTATAAAAGAGATGGGGTTTGTTGTCACTGAGTCATCTAGCCTACCTGACTACCTGTGCAAGAGTGTCCATCACTTTCTGGAGCTCATGGGTTACCAACCTTTTATTGACACTGTGAGCAGAGATCAGTTTATCATTTATCAAGACCTGATGAACATGGAACTTAAGCAAACACAGACGTTTTTGTCACAAGTGCCTGTTGCCAAAGAAACTCTTGAAGGAGCTAAATGGAAGTTTTGCTGTTGCTATACAGCCCGTGTTAGCATCATCAGTTGTTTGTTTACCTGTGTAGAAGAAACGTTGCGGGTTCAGCTCCAAACTTCATCCTTGTAGGCCACTCGCCAAACGCTGTCTCCAGGGTCGGAAGCGACGCAAAAGTTAACATTTGTATTTACCACTACTTATTGTCTAGTTCATTTGGTAAGCTAGCCCAGTCCGTCTCCCCACCGTCAGATAGCTGCTCCCCGTGGGGTCCAATCTGCCATGATGGCGTAACGTTGCTCAGGGGGTATTATGGAGGCATTATGGGGGCAACAACGAAGCTATTGTCAAGCCACCGCCCGCCCACACCAAGAATCCATGGAAACAGCTAGCAAGGCTAGCTCCACATTTTGGGAATACTAGACAGGTAGCAGCTAAGAAGTGATCCAGCACGGAAGCCGCACAAAAAACATCAACGCTTTTGCACACTAAAGTTTCTTTGTACACGTTAGACAAATAACATAGCATGCAATTTGGTGAATTGTATGTTCGCCACAAGTCTTTAAGCTAAGCTATGCTAACTGGCTCCAGCTAGTGCGTGGTTACCATATAGACACAAGAGTGGCATTATGTTGTCACTCCATCAGGATAATGCAGCACATTTGCGACAGTGAGCAGTCTGTCTTTGCCTCTGTCCACAGGGTGTTATGGGAACAGCCTCATCCCAGTTCAAACACATATGCAGATGGTTATAGAGCCAAACCCTCCACACAGTGTCCAGATCATGTGGCTAATGATGCACAAGTAATCTCATATACTTAGGTGTAACACATTGAGGAAGTAACAGGTAGTGAAACAGCCTTTAATGTTACGTGACTGGTGTGCAGATTATGTGGCAGAACCATATCTTAGTTTCCTGGCCCAGGAGCAAAAGCTCTTTGGTCTGGTACTGATCATGAGCTCAGGGGTTTGGACATATCCATGTTACCCATCATCCTCTCCTCTCTATTGCCCCCTCTTCAGCAAATCAATCAGGATTTGAACATCCAGCTGCTGAAAGATGGTTACCGCCTAGACGAGATCCCAGACGACGAGGACCTGGATCTGATCCCACCCAAATCAGTCAACCCTACCTGCATGTGCTGCCAGGCAACCTCCTCCACCACCTGTCAAATACAGTAACCCTGCCCCTCTGACCCTCTGCCCCCTACCCCATTCCACACAACATAACCCTTGATCTCCATCTGCAGTGTTTACTGCACTGCCAGGGCAGTGACAGTGAAACATTGGTAGAATAATGTAATGACAGTTAAGTGCTATGATGAAAATGACAATGACAAATAATCAAATTAGCATATAGAAACTTTGGTTTAAAGTGTAGGAGATGGGACATATTTGAAAAGATTGAATATGTATTTAAAATATGATTAAAAGTGGTGGTTTCCTCCTATGGTAGGACGTGCACTTGTATTTGAGAGCCCTTCTCTTGGTGAACATGATATAACTTAACACACTGATGTTAGTAGACAGAAAACAAGGGGTCAATTGATGCTGTAAAGTGATTTCAATTTCCCTGAAGCATAAGAAACTTCTATCATAACTGCTGACTCAACAGTTCTGCTTACCTGAATTTTTGGCTGCATTTTTCCATTTTTCTATTTTTCTTGTCCTTTTTTTTAATTTAGATTTTATTTAAATGCTTACATTTTTTAAACCTGAGGGATCAGTATGATTGTATGCATTGTGTGTTGGAGATATTTGAGAAGTGTGGACTGCGGTCTTGGTACCCAAAGTAGAGGATATTTGGTACTACTGTACTACTCATTGTACTGTACAGGGTTGTTATGTAGCACAGGCCAGGTCATTGCACTCATTCACTCCACCTTCAGCACTTGAGCATTTTTTTGCCCCTCTGACTTGGATGTTTTATTACACAGTTTAGGGATGAATGTATAAATGAGAGTGGCTGAGGAACAATTTGCATGAAGAACACCAGACTGAATAACAGAGTTGAAAGTAATAAGAAAGTAATGTGTTGCACATTTGAGTTTTGTCCCATTTCTGTTGTGCAATCACGTGCTAATGTTGTGGCACTAGCTTGACTTGCATTATTGTTTTCTTTTGTGAATTTGCACACTTTTTATTTTGCGGGGCACTTATCTGTGTACTCTTTCCTGCAAAGCAGTGACAGTGTCTTATCTGAAATGAACTGTGTCAAAAGGGAAGATCACACATCATTGCACTGACCCATGAACACATGATCCCCATGTCATCAAGGCCAAAGGGACTGGAGGGGTGGGGGTTCTTTAGATAGATTTTTTCAGCACAGTCTGTTGTGTTACCCCATTGTATCTTTCTTAGTATCAGACCCTGATCACTGGACACTCACTCCTCCCAATTTCTATGTTGACACCACAAGTCATTAAGGGAGCACACGGGTTCAGATGGAAAGATTTATCCCCTCTTCTCTCGCACACACACACATATATGCATATGCATGTATACAGACATACAATGCCAAAATAAAGAGTGAGATGGCATCTATTCGTCTCTTTTGACTTATAGGTTGGAAATTGTTTTTTAATTGCAACATCAAGGATTGCTAACTTTTAGCACTAATATCCTTCATTTATAATCCTTTCTCCCTTAAATCAGTCATTATTTGCAATTGGAGTATGCCTTAATTACAGAGAAGTTTAAAACGTGTATTTATTCCCATCTTAATAAATAAGTTCATTCAAAGAGCATTTGCTATCTTTAAAGTTATGCTTTTTTACATTTAGACACGGGTGGTAATTGTTTATCTTTTGTTTTCCTTTTTTTAAAAAATGATTTTCTTGTATTGTAAACACTTCCATTCCAGTATTTAACAATGTTATTGTTATGTGCGGTGTATGACAAGAAATAAACACAAAGCTAATTGAGTGCTCCCTGCCTACTGTTTTTTACACCTCCTCTGCACTGTATTGTTCATTTCACATTTCAGGTGAGGATTCCTTTATTCAAGTTTGTTATTAACAGCATTAGATGTGGGTGGGTGATGTAGAAAGAAGTAATGAGCAAATGTTAAGAAAGAAAAAATTATTTTAATGTTAAAACCTTTGAGCAGTAAATTATTACATAGCTATGTATATTGCAATAACATGGGGCCTGTACTGACAGTCCCTGATTACAGTACAGTAGCTTCAGAAGTAAGGGCTCCAACCTGAAAGGCACCAACATCTAATCACAGTTGTCATAATGCCAGAAAAGAAAAATGGTATCTCACTTTACAAATGAATGTACGGTAGTTTGTGTTGTAGGTTAACTACACCTAACTTTACACTCTAGCTGGATGTTTTAACGCATTACACAGCTTGTATAAAAAGAAAACTAACGACATCATGACATGACACATTTCTGGCTCCTGTAGCGATGAATAAGACCTCGCATCCCATTAGTAATATTATAAAAGATTACCAGACAAATAAAAAATACAATGTACCAAACAAATACATACAAACATGCTACATGATGGAATTTGTTGATTCACAAACAAACCAGTCACAAGAGTGTGCCTTAAAATGCTAGGACAGAAAATAAAAAGGTTTTATGACTTAATGTTGTGAGAAATGTTGTGCTTCCATGTCACCACCAGGGGGGGGTAATATTAGATGAAATGACCATGCATCACATTTTTCCCTGATAAAACTCAGTCCAGATATAGAGTAAACAAAAGTTAGTTTCAATGTACAGCAACTGGCACTGTTGGTATATATAAGAGACAGTCGTTGATATCCAAAGTCTTGAATATCAACATAAATAATCTGACAATGTTCATTCAGGTAGTATTTCCAAAGGTTGAAAATGTAGAAATTCCTCACTACAAAACCCTTAAAAGGCACAGACATTCCTGTTTACAGTTTGCACACTTGACTAAACGTTAATCATGATGGTCTTAGCACAGAAAAATGAAAAGGTTAAGTTTCCACTTTACCTTTTCAAGGCTTTACCCTGTAATGTTTCCTGCACTACTAACATAATGCAAGCCTGAACCCAAAGATTTATTTTCTTTACACATGAGGTTTGCTAATGTATTATATTCTTGCTGTAAGTACTATAAATGTGTTTTGGTGCAATTATTTGCAAGTTCATGATCATGTGACAGTATTCATGTTAACACAGGAAACACACTGCCTATACCTACAAGCTCACAGTATACCAGATTTACTAAGTCCATAGCCAAATGTATGAAATTAAATATCCAAGCTCTATAATTCTCTATATTATAACTGTCTTATTTCTCTCTAATAACATGTAACTACAGTACGAGTATATCATCCACTTGAAATGTGGTCTGTTTAATCTATTTACAAGATAGTACTGCTATACTGTACATATGCCTTGTTCTGGACTGAAGAATACCTGTACAAGTGGAAGTATGTGTTTATGTGCAGCAATAACATTCACTAAAGGACTATTCCCAAAACTTTTTGACAGACTGGGAATATCTCAGTCGCAAGACTTTGTTTCTTCATCTGCAAAAGTCTGTAATGCAAAGTGAAGAAGTATAGTATTTATGAAAACTATACATGTACATGGATATCACTTGGATGGCAGATTTTTCCACAAAAAAACACATCACACAACACAAATAATCACAAATTAAAAATAATTACAAATGTCAAAACAACTAGACCTATCTCACAGACCCTGAATACCCCTTAATAAATACCAGTCACCTCAGGGAAGAAGAGGGCAAAGCTCTAGATTGATTACAGTCAAGTTCAAAAGGTTTCTTTTTGACACTGCCTATTGTTGCATGTGTAGCAGAAAAAACTATGAATAGTGGCCTGGCTGGTTGGGCTGTCTGGCTTAAAGGAATTTGCATGTAGGTGCACTCACCTCACATGGATTGTGTAAGCCTCTGTATATTCTACATGTACCTTTATGTATAAATGTACAGATTATACTACATTAAATAACAACGTTGGGTGTGACTCACACCCCTGCAGGGCTTTGGTCACCAGAATCACTGGAGACAGACAGGGAGCACCGGCGCCTCTTTGCAGCACTGGAGCCTTGGAGCATGCTGGGATGGAAGCCTGCATGTCTCCGGGCATGTTTAGTCAGGTGGTCGCTCCTCATGAAGCACTTGTCACACATTGGACAGTTGAAGCGCTTCTCGCCCGTGTGCGTGCGATAGTGACGTGTCAATTCATCTGAGCGGGAGAACTTCTTGCCACACTCGGACCAGGTGCACTCGAAGGGGCGCTCACCTGAGGGAACACACACAGGACCAGGTTTAGTATTACCACACAAAGACCCCACTGGTATGTGTAAATCAAAAAAAAACAAAACAACTATATTTTCCTTTAGGGTGAAAAGGATCCAAATGGTAACCTCTCCTTAAAGAGAATGTGGTTAGGGAGACAAAATACAAAAATGACCAGGAGCCATGTTTTGCAGCTACACCTCCAAGGCCCCAAACATAAATGCTGCATTATTCTTTATGTCATGTCTTAAGTATCAAGATGATAACCCAATGTCAAATATGTTTTTTAAAGTGTTAAAATCAGACTGGGTAGAAGAGAACACCAGCTAAATCTATAACCCTCACTCTAAACTAATCCTGATTAACAATTCATTCAATTCTGTAATTACCTTGAAACAAGGGGAGATGGCACTGAGATACACAGATACAAAGTTAGCCAAGAGAAAATAAGGGGAGGTGGTATAGATCTTAAAGTCTTTTTGCCTGGTGAAAAGCAAATTTTGAGGAATTTTGTGCATCAACGCTGTTTTCTAGGAAGAATAACAAAACATGTTGATTTAGAAATGGTGGTTCATGATAAGATCCTGTGAATTAAGGAGGAAAAAAAAGACCTACGTGCACCCCCACCCCCCTCCTCCACTCCACGTGCTCTATTGAACCACATGTCTGCTCTTGTTTACAACCCGACGTGAGGGGAGTGGAGAGGGATGACGTATGAGGAAATAGTGGTGCAGGGAGGGTTACCTCAGGATAGGAACGTGTGGGGACAACAGTGTCGCAGTGACCTGCATGTGAATCATAAGCCAATATGTCGCTGTTTACCACACTGTCACTCGCCGTTATGACTTCACATATGATGCACAATCACAAACAACGGCTAGCCTCTGACATGAGAACCGTCGACGGAGAGAAAACAATCATTTGGGCCATTTTTTTTTTCTTTTTCGGATAACATCATGCGGCACGCGGTGTTCCCAGCGAGCTGGGTGCGTGTCAATAGCACATTGAAGTACAACCCCCTCCCCTGCCCCCACCCCACACACGCCCCGGTCAGTCACACCCCCAGTGGGGACAAATTCATGGGACCACCTTTCTTATAATCTGTTACTCATTAGCCAGAACATGTGGTCTCTCATGTCACATTGCACACACACAACACAGGCTGTAGTTTGCTTTGTAACATCATCATATTAATATCACATCCTTAAGTATCAAATCACGACTTCATAATGACATCATCATACTTGGGTTTTTAATGTCTTGCAGTAATTCTTTAATAAGCACGGACTGCTGTGTCACTCGTCTTCCTCTACATATCTCACGTCCTGGAAACAGCCAATAGAGTTTTAACGGTGATGTCAACGATATTAAAAATAATAGCACAAGTGACGCAGAGCGGTTTCGCTGTCGTCAACAGAACCGATCCCATTAGTTTCGTAGGCGTGTCTGCCGAGTTACCGAGCAGAGCTTCCTCTTACCGGTGTGGACCCTTAGGTGGGCTTTGAGGTGGGACGACTTTCCGTACATCTTCCCACAGCCGGCGAACGGGCAGCAGTGCTTCTTCTCGGGGGACTCCTGTCTCCTTGCCGCCGCCGCCGCCGCCGCCGCCTTCTTGTTCCGGGTTTGTTTGGTTGCCACCGGGCCCCGGCTGTCCCCAGCGTTCAACCGGCAACTTCCCCGCTCCACTTTCTCCTGCGTGCCGGTGTCGCTGCCCCCGAGACATCTGCTGCCCCCGGTGCTGATAACATTGGGGTTGCATTTGTTCAAGTCCAATAAAATCATTGCCACCATCAGCAAAGTCCTGTTCTCCTGGTTCTCTTTGAGCGTGTCCTCTGTCCGCCCCGGTGGTCGGCTGGGGACAAACTCTGCAGAGACGTCAACCTCCGACATCGCTGTGGCAGATCCGGGTGGAGAAAACAAACAATATACCGAGAGTAGCTATGAAGTATGAAAAACAACCCGACAAAAACGGACACAATAAAGTGATCAGACTGCAGTCCCTCCCGAAAACATGTGGTTAACCATCCACACGTGTCGTTTTCAATGTGACTATTCCGCAAAGGCTGCGTTTTCTTGTTGAGGTTGCGGGGCGGATAAATAAACACTCCCTCAGGAAAGGTACCAGTTTGAATCGTCTCCGGCTTCCCCCCCTCTCTTGCTCCGTGTAGACTCTGATTTCTGAATGACGAATCAATAAAACTGCGTTTACCGACCGAGCTATTGTGTCTGCGTTTATGAGCGCTCCCACACATGCGTCAACTTGTCCTATTTTACTGCGACCAGCACTTCTCCAACTCCAAGAAACAATTTCGCGGAATCCCGCGGTGTCATAATAAAACAGGGCTGTGATTGGCTGACAAGAAACGTGACTACTTCTTTGGAATCGTCTATTCACATGAGTGAGTGATGGACGACTGACCAATCAGAGATCGGGAAAAGGGCTGATCCAGGGTGATGCTGCCTTCATGTAGCTGAGGTGACTGGGAAAAATGTGTATCTTGTGTACACATTTTGCCCTGTGTGTCTTTATCTAAAACAAAATAAAAGTGAATATAAGTAAAGTTGAAACATAAACTAACAAAAATATATTTGTTACATTTTCATTACGTTCACGGTTATTATTGAAGAGTTTGAGTTACAAATAGAAAAAAAATGTGATTAAGTATTTGATCGTAATTGCATCACTTTACCTATTTTAATAATGTATTTTAATTGATCGTAAAGTTCCAGACTGGTACTGTGCATCAGCAGAAATGATCGGTTTGGATTTATTTGCTGTTTAGTCTGTGTGTTGTGTGTTAGTCTTTAGTCTGTGTGTTGAGTCTGTGTGTTGTGTGTTAGTCTTTAGTCTGTGTGTTGAAAGTCTCACTCATCATGATGGCTTCCCTGCTTTGGTTTTGTAACCGTTTATGTAGAGTTATAGTTTTAATTACACTGAGATGATGGGCCTTTCTTGACTTGATACTGCTTGTGAAAATGCAACTTTATGATTTGGCACAGGAGAGATGTTCATGCTCATTTAATATGTTTTAGTGAGAACATTTTTGTTCTATTCATAATCCATCCATACGTTTACATGTTTTTTTGATGGCTTGAAAGCTCCTGTTACCGGGTACACTTTTTATTATTATCATACATAAGTTACATTTTCCATAGAGTTAGGCTTTACAGAGACACTCGAATGCAACATCGCAGCAGGGGGCGTTGGTACAGTCACCACATCATGACACGCCCCCAATCCCACGCTGTTGCCTTAACCGTGTTATGCTGGGAAAGCGCTGCATGCTGTGCAAGTCTATTATTGTATCATTCTTAATGTCATTTTTATAAACGGATCGATTGGTACATTTACTTTTATTGTGATCCAACAGAAGCACAATCATGCTGGTGTGCACATACCATTTGTTCAAGAAACAACAACAAAAACAACAATTGGGATTTGCTTCAAAACGTGTATGTCACCCACTGAGCTGCTTAATATTTTTAATGATGGCAGTCTAGATGTATTGCTTCATCATATGACTGGTCACATGGGCAGAGAAATTTGCACTTAGCCTACAGACTGCAGCGCTCTCTTTGGATGACATGATATGGATTCAGTAGCCCCTGTTGTATGTGAATGCCCCGCCTACAGCTGCTAACCTACTTAGTCTGCAGTCATTAGTGGGGGTAGAAGCCTGGAGCCAGGGCAGGTCACGTTTAAGGTAACGATAAATCAGCTGTTGTTCACCACAATACACTGAATGCTTTAAGCAGTAATTGTTTCATTAAACACATATAGGCATCATATGATACAGAGGCCCATTATTAAATTGTCAGATAAGTGTCGTATCAGAAGTCAATGACATCTGCCTGTTGGAAAAAAACAAAAACAAGCTGACTAGTGATGCAGAACAATTGTTTGGGTAACCTCAACATAGTAGCAGCTGCAGTGGCATCCAAACAGAGCTGGCAGATCACTATGTAGGTGATGACACATACATCTGTGTCTCGAGGTTTGTTTTCTTTGATGTAAATCAACCAGCCACTGTGGCCCATGATGGGTTGGCCGTGGACAGGTCTCACTTTGTGTCCCAGTTTCACAACCATGATCTGATCTTAAATTAGCACTGTCCTCAACTGTCCTCAAAGCTACAGTTGAACTCTTCAGTGCCAATACAAACTCACACTGTACATGAGGCTGGTCTTTGTTGTCTGTCTGTGTGTGTGTGTGTGTGTGGTTTCTTTCTTCCAAATTCAACAACAGAAACAGCAAATGAACATATCATTAAATTATCTGTATCACATTATAACAGTCGTCTGGTGCTGCAGCCAGTGAATGCAGCCTTTATTTCATTCCCCTCACTAGAGTAGACAATACCCAGTTGCTTTTGTGTGAAAAGCCTCACACTGTCAACTTAACATCTGAAATAAGATGAATGTAGTACTTTCTGTGTTCACAGGTTAGATTTCTGTGACACACAACAACACACTCATCCTTATCAGAACAGGTTTGAAAGCATCATTATTACGGCTTAATAGCAATAGTCATCAAATTTTAGCGTGCATATGACAAAACATTACTATGCAATGGCATGTATCACAGTTCCCCCGAACTGCTTCATGTGTTATGCATAGAATATGACAGTAATATAACTGTCATGGGTGGAGACTGTGGTTTGGCTGTGGCTTGTTAGAATACCTTAATGTCTGCCCTGTGTCTGCTCCAAATGATAAAGGTTTAAATGACATTTTCATGGGGTTCAAGTGAATATGTGTTTCATAAAAGAAATGATTATTCGATCCATGATTTCAAATCTTCATTATATTTGGTCTCATACAGTTTGAATGGCAGACATTTAGGTGTAGTGCGTTAACTCTGTGTATATTATGATTTTCAATACACCTGGTATCAAAATCAGTAAACACTGTGATGGCTGTATGTTACACTGCATTGTAAATGTAGGACTTATTCGATATGTTATGAGAGTTTTATACAAAGTCAACGTTTTATTTAAAATGCGTGTGTGTGTGTGTGTGTGTGTGTGTGTGTGTGTGTGTGTGTTTTGTGCACACTTTGATAAATAACCTCTTGTGTTGCCTTGTTGTGTTGCAAGGAAGACATTTCCAATATGGTGACTGCAGACTAGTAAAAACGTGTTAAGTGGAGTTGCTAATCTGACTGGCAGACCATACATGCACTTTCACAAGCCTATATACAGGCAAGAGAGATGGCAGCCAGTCCACTTGGAAGTGTAACAAGACCCACAGCTTAAAAAAAAAAAAAGCAGCAGTGGGTGGTTCATTCATGGCCCCAGAGTTCCTCGAAAATCCCACTCAGCTTTGGGGGAGATGGATTTAAGCAATCCTGCAGAAGGAAATTTGTTGTTTTTGTTTTTTTTCTTTTGGCAGGAGCTGTGTAGATAATGATCTGTAGCTACATGCTGTTTACAGGTGAGCCAAGTGACTCAGACATTGAAGTGTTTTCCTGCTCTTTTGCAGCACATGACTCAAGCCAAGTACAAACCACACATCTCCAAGTGTAGGAGCAGGACAGTGTGTATTTCACAACAGGCGGAACAAAGTGCCCCCCCACCCCACCCCACCCCCCTCAAAAAAACAACTGCACTAACACCCCTGTTCATCTGAGGCTGCATCCAGCTTCATCCTCATGTCCACTGATTTCTGGTGTGAAGCACAAAAAGAACAGGAAGTCAAGTTCATGAAGACAGCAGGAGCGAAAGTCCCTCTTCGACCACCACAATCCCCGTGCAAGCCCAAACACTGCGGGGACTTTTCGCCCTCTTCCCGGATCGTCCCGTACTGGAACTCCGCCTCCACTTTGCTCGAATTGGTGGCAGAACCCCAAATTTTCCAGGAAAAAATACCTCGTTGAAACCGGGGTCTTGGCCGGACACATATAGCCTGCAGCCGCCCTCCCACTCCTCCTTCAGAGGAGCAGTAAACAGTTCTGTGGAAGAGGAGGCGCTTGTGCTGCCGCTGCCCCGCACTTCCCTTAACACCACAGTGCAAAAGTTCAAGAGTGCGCGGCCGATCTGGTTGGATCGTGTTGTTGTGTTGACATGTTAACATGATTGTGTCAAAGATGAAGTTGTTTTTGAGTGTACCTGCGCGTGCGTGTGCCGCAACACAGATAAGTAGGGGCGGTGGTGGTGGTGGGGGTTGCGGTGCACGTGCGTAATACCAGTACAGAATGTTCCCTTCCACGTGTGGCGTATGAGCTGACGCACCGGCCCCGACGACCCCGCTCCCTTATATGAGCACCCTCACACCCACAGGACAGACTGGAAGTTCCGGTCCAGTCGGTGGCCTTCATTATGAGCGCAGCCCGCTTATTCATGTGCAGAGGAACAGGAGGCAGGGCTGTGCAATGGCGACACGGTGGACAGGCTTCTGCAGGGCGGTGAGCAGCCGGCACAGGGTTAACAACCCCGAGGCGGCCGGGGAGGTCATCACACACATAAAGGGAGTCAATGATATGGAAATGAGTCAAATATAACATGCATGCAGCGGTTAAGAGGGGGAAAAAAACCCATTTTACTTAAGGCGTATAATTAGGCTACTTGAGGATTTCCATTTTATGCAATATGCTACAGTTTACTTGACCACGCTTCAGCAGAGATCATTCAGCCTGCTCTGAACTCCACTACATTCATCTCACAGCTACTTCACACACCACAGGTGATAATGTTAATGTGACTGACTGTAAACTCAGCTCCAGTAGCTAAAATGCTGAATAAATGTTACTGCAATAGTTGTACAATATATAATTGCACTCAGTGGAGCTGTACTGATGATCACTATTACTTGAGATACTCCAAGTAGACTTCTAATTGCAGGACCTTTAGTTGAAACAAAGTATCCTAAAGTGTGTTACTAGTACTTTTAATTGAGTTAAGGAGTTGATAAGACTGCTTCTTGCACAGCGTTATCCATGAGAATGGTGCACTTTAATAAAACACACACTTATAATTTATCAGACAGTTGTAGATTCAACTTCTAAAGTGATTTTTGTGACCTTATATTATGACAGATATTGGCTGAACATCTATCTGGGCTAAACATATTAGTAATTATCAGAATTTAAAAAAAAATCACGGGTTTCAAAGGAAACATTAATCGCAGTGCTGCTGTACTGACTATTGATATGCAGTCGGTGCAGGTACTGTGATTTTTTAGTGTGTTTGAATCAACACTCTAACACACGGGTGTTTATTGGGTGTTTTACAGACTTTAGAAGGCCAGAGCAGAAGGTCACTGGTTCACCATGAGGGAAGTCAGTAAACTGGAAGTGTAATGTCTCATGGTGGTGGGACAAGTTTCCACAGTGTAGCAGCACCTGTCCCGTTCGTCTCGGGAATCTGACATTCTGCCATAACTGCAGAACAGCTTGTGTGATGTGGCTTGTTGCTTGATGGTTTACACACTGTGAGCCTTTGTTGTTTTATGAGCGCTACAACACTGGGGTTAACAGCTCTCACCCCCAGTTTGTAGCTTACATCATAAAGAGGAGTGACTGAAATGCAGATGTTCCTAATCAGGGCTCTAAATTAACACCCACCAACACACCAAATGCAAGTTAAAATTCATTTTGGTGGGTATCAGTAAAAAGTTGCCAGCCAGTTTGGCCAGCGATGAATGAGGTAACTGTATAGCCTATCGTTCAGAGCTGTTCTCCCTGTTGCTCTGTTCCTGGTCAGTCTCTGTGTGCCCATGAACACTGTGCAATCATATCATACACTCATTGTCTGCAGACTTACTTCACACTTGTGGTGCGTGGTGTTTGACTACATTTCCCATGAACAACGCACTATGACGTATCATATGCTCAAAATTATAAATTGTCTTGTATAGTTCAAAACTTGTTCTTGTATTATTTACATAAATGTTTCAATAAAATGATCAACTGCATTCAGTGACACTCATTTCAACGGGAAAAAAAATGGCTAGTGGACATTCTGAATGGCTGGTAACTTCAGAAATTTACCAGCCACATTGGCTGTTGATCAAAAAAGTTAATGCAGAGCCCTGTTCCTGATGCAGAGTCTAGATCTTCAATCCAATGTTAACTTAAAACATGGTGAGTCTTTTTCTCTCTGCCTCTTCCCCTGTGTGCCTGACAAGACGACTTGCTGCTGGTCTTTACTGCGACCTGTTGAATCAAACATGATAAAAACAACTCTAAGTTTACACCAATTTCTCACATCTGTCACACACATCAAAAGTCTTCTAGTAAAAAGAGGCGAGACAGGGAGTACCAATCTATTTAATTGTTTATTTAACGATGCATGCCAGACATGATCCTATTCACATTGAAGAATACAGATTTGTATTTGCATCCAAATACTCACTACTTTGATTTCATGTTATAATCTCGCTCTATCTTTCTCTCATTCGTCTTTACAGGTCGTCTCTGTATAATCTGAGTGGAAGAACTGCATGCATTTAAAGGACATTACATAAAGTGTGACCAGCAGGGGGGTAAGTCCCTTTCGGTTGTAGAAGCACAACATCAGCAATTATTGCAGAAAAAACATATGTGTGAAACTCTCTTTATCATATGAGTCAAAGGTCGTCATAGGAGGGCAGCAGATCTGTTGATTTTCATCATATGCTCATGATTCCACAGAACTGTAAGATACAGTATAGGAAAATATCTAAAAAATACTGTACATTAAGATTCTGTTGGGTTGTGTTGTGTTGGCATGCCTCACTGTTATAAGTGTCAGCTTCATGTCTGGATTCGCACGAAGGTCATGTAAATGCACACAAGCACACCTTCTGTCAGGACTTTCCTCTACAGCCATGTCAACATCACAGAACCATCAAGGAATCATGTACACATGGGCAGGTTTGTCATCTCATAGGTCTTATTGGAAAGATGAAGAAATTAGACAAGAATATGTATATTTTCAAAGACGGCAGGTCAAATACAGGAGATGAAACTCTCAGCCTGACATCGTGTCTGTTTTTACACTTAGCCATGCAAAACTGAGCTGAGTCATACGACCTCTGCCTGATTAGGCCTGTTTGCCACAGCTGTGTCGACAACAGGTCAGCTGAGCATGGCTCAGCTCATTTACATTTGGTTTGGTAAATTTTGGTTTGGATCACTAAGCAAGGGTTAACTGTGCAGCACCACTGCTGTGTCAATCAGAACACAATTCTCCATAAATTTCTTTATCATTTGTACCATTGGGAAGTTAAACTTCTATTAGTGAACAAGTCAATCAGGTATGAAGACATTCATTCATTCACTATTGCCATTTCTGAAGACATAAAATACAAAATCTATAGATTATCTATGATCCACAAAGCTTCAGGGTTCGACTTATATAGCACAGTGTGTAGACATGAAACGTCTTTCTTTCTTTCTCTCTTTCTTTCCACCACGATGACTTCTTGCTATACTTCCTACCTTGCATCACTGGTGTAATGTTGTCCCTGAGCACTGACTTGGGGTCAACCTTTCCCTAAAACTTACTGTACCTACATCTTGGTGGAGGAAACTGGTCTGTCCAACCCAGATGATCCATACTGACCATGTGTCAACAGGACAAGTCATGTTGGTGCTGTAATTACTGGGGTAAAGGGTCATTCCACTGTTTTTATAAATAAAGGTCAGTGTACAGGTGTACATTTATGTCTGTAGTTCTCAAGGGAGTTTTCTGACATCTAAGAAAATAACCCTGAACTGATGTTCAGTTAGCATTGACATTACAAATATTTCACAGACAACCTGTTTTATTAAGTGGGATTATGAATTTGAAATGACCATATAACAAAAGACGCTTGATTGCAAAGGTCGCCTCATATTTTGGACAAAGACTTGGGGCCTCTGCTGCTTTAGGTTGGGCCATTCTTCTCGAAGAATTGTCTCTTATAAGTCTCACAGCTTTATAAAGATACAGCACTAAATCACTGGAGCACCCATTAAAAATTTAGGCTGGGTTTAGTGGACAGTTTGGATCATCCAGCAGGCTGTGTTGTAACACAGAGATAAGTCAAAGCATTCAACTCAAGCAAGAAAGGAGAACAAACACAGCCGTCTAATTGTATAGTGATACTTTATCCTCACATGCCTCAGTTTTGTGTGCAAATAATTTTCTTTTTTACCTCAGCTATGTGTTATTGTCAATCATATCTTTCTATTCGTTTGGGTGGATTCAAATAAATGTCCATACAAGCAATGACACAGTCTACTAATAATAACAGTCCCCTACTCTGTACAGCAGATGTGTTTAAAGAGAATAACAAAGGTCTATGAGAGTATGCAAAACCATATGTTTGAAAATAATTACTGATATTTGGGCTCTGTGATTAGAGAAGAAGAAGAAAAAAAACAGATGAGAAATTTCACAGACTTTTGAATCACCTCAGTCCCCACATACTCCACTGATGCCCAAAAGGCACCCTAAGTTTGGTATACTGGCAACTGTGTATTGCCATGGCAACTTTATATTAGAAAATTCTCATAAGCTGCTTGATAAAACATACAATAAAAACTACTTTAAATACTTTAAATATGATTGAAATGTACAGTATATCAGACAATTCTATATTTAATAAATAATATAATACATCAGCTTTTAGTGCATGTAGATGGTCATCTTTTATTAAATTTAAAAGTTTAATTAGAAAATACTTAAAATTCGACAAAAATATCACTGAGAAGATATAAATATTAATTTTGTAATTCAAACAGGCATTTACTGTAATTATCAATGAGCAAGAAAATGTCAATAAATAGAATCAATCTCAAAATAAATGCAACATGATTCAAATGAATTGTAATAGCAAGGAAATATAAAACATAAACATAAAAAAAAAAAAAATCAGTAAGAATTCTATTATTTAGTGATCTTATGTTTACAAATCTATCAGAGAAGGACTTCTTCTTCCCCTCCAGACTTCTTCCACTAGAATAAAAAAATGAGAAAAATTTAAAACACTGATCTGGCTTTCATCTTTTAATAATAGTTCAATTTTTCATCCTCCATGTCACTTAAAATGCACGCCTTTCTTAAATCTCAGCTAGAATGCATATACTTGACAGCTTTTTATCAAGCTTCATTTTTTTAAAAAGTGAATTCAGAAATGAGCAGTTTCTGTAGGACCGCTTCTTGACCTGTATATGATTTATAATAGGCTTAGTCATTGGGCAACTGCTTTCCTTTAAAGTCTGCGTTTGCAGTGGCTGGCTTTGAATGCAATAAAAAATAAAGAAAGGAGAAAAGCAAATGAATGACAGTTATGGAATAGGTGAAGGACGGATCCATAGATGGGTATAAAACCATTGCAACATAAATGCCACTGTTGAAACCTGAAGGAGGAGGTGCTGGGCCACAAGAGAGCTACAATTGGTTGAATGGAAGGATTTTTGGTGTCAGGTGCAGGCAAAGAAAGTTCACATCAGGTTCGCCCAGCAGGCATTGCTTCTGAAGTAGGCTCACAACGCCCTCTTGTCCCCGTTATTTGCAATTGCACTTGTTAAAGCTCTCTGGGGTCAGGTCTGAAGATGAGTTTATTTCCAAGTGATATGTAGGATTTTACCGACCATGTACAGTATGTGTGTGTAGACATGTAAATATGCATGTGAATGTCAACATGCACCTCAAAACAAAACCCTCTTATCTAATTTCCTTACGTATGCACTGGCCCTAAAAGTGGCTGCCCTCATTGCCCTCATTTACTTCACTGATATAGACTCATGCCTTGGATCTGTGCCAAGCATGAGCCGTAAAACACTGGATATTGTCACGTGCTAAGCTCAGTCTTTATGTCACATTTTCTCCCTCACTTTTCCCTGATAGCCTCAAGCTATTCACTCTTATCACCTGGCTAATCAAACACAGCTTTTACTTTCCCCATTGCTGCAGATACAGATCGCTGACACTGGACAGCCGTGACTGGAAACATGTGACAGTGTAATGACCTTTTGCCTGAAATATGTTCAAACACTGCTTTCTTCCTCTAACAAAAGAAATGAAAACTGCTCTGCTACGACATGCGAACCAAAGACAGAACTGATATACCTTTGCAAAAAGAGATAAATATTGAAGATGTATTTGTGTATCCAGAGGTAAGTTGTTGCCATCATTTCCAATGCCGCCACAAGGGGTTTCAGACACTTCACTGATCTCCTTTATGAAGCTAAATTAGCTTCTTTCTGTTTGCTTGTGCTGGGGTCTTACAGGGTGGAGTTACAAAAATGTATTGAAAGTGAAAGTTTTGTGACAGGAATGACTCTATGCTAAGACAAAATGACAAAATGAGGTGGTTGTTTTCTCTTTCTTTCCCCTCTCTCTGTCTCTGAGACTGGACAGTTTCTACCATATAATGCAGCTAAGAGTAACAGTACACTTTCTCTGACTAATGTGATTGATATGTGATGTAACACAGTGACAGATGTCTACTTGACGTAAAGGTGGTGGGTGGAAGACATACAGTACAAATACACCTTCCATTGCCATAACACCCCATTGAGAGTTACTTAGCTACAAGAGGAGGTAAAAACTAGTCTAGATTCATAGCTCTTTGTATTTGACTGGTGTACAGTAGGACCCTGACATCTCCCATCCCTTTCCCCCGATTCATGATCCAGGGTAAAGTTGCCCTCCAGCACGTACTAGGTGTAATTTGTATCACCTTTCTAAACTAAAACATAAGTGAAAAAACTGTAGCTCTGGTCCAAATTACCATCTATGGCAACTTCACCCTGTTTTCACTTTTGCCCTCAGCCCTTTCAGTTTCTTCCCTGGTCCTATCAGTGTGTGAGTGTGCTGACCAGTGTCCTTGTCACGTGTAGTTTTGTCTATCAAAGCTGCGAAAAGCTGATGGAGTGGCCAGCTTCCTCATGGAGAGGCTGTCAGTCTTGGCTGCTTCAGGCCGTGCTCCAGACTTGCTCCTGAGGAAGGGGTTTCTGGTTCCTGCCAGACCCCGGCCCCCTGGCCCAGGCCCCCTGTCTGCCCCCAGACCCGGTCCCCTCTCCATCCTCTCACTCACCGACAGGCTCTTCCGGTGCGGAGGGGCCAGCGTGAGGGAAGGATGGGAGTCATCTGAGGAGCAGCTGTTTGCTCGCTCCAGCCTGGAGAAGGGGGAGCAGAGAGGGGCCCCACTGGGCCCGCCAAGGCCCCCAAGGCGAGGCGTATCAGGGGCTGGAATCAGGTCCTCAGGGTCCTCTGGATCAGACTCTGTGTGGCTAAGCTCTGCCTCTCTCTCTGGGTGAGAGCTACCAATGTCTGATGGTTTATCAAAGGGGAATGAGGTGGATCCTCCAGGGGACTGTGAGCGTTCTGCTGGAGTGTATGGAGCTGAGACACAGCGTGTATCGATGCAGTCAGTGATGCTGGTGTACTCTGCAGCTTTTACCTGGACTCCTGCCCCCATTCCACTGTAGCAGCCTCTTGGTGTGAACATGAGGCTGTGGGATTTGACCAGAGAAGGCTCCTCCAGGAATGCCGTGCCTGCCGTAGAGAGGTAGCGACTGCTCTTGGAGCGTTCGAGCAGCCCCGCCGAGGGAGGTGGGGACGGTTCTATGTCCCAAGGGGGTAAGGTGGTGTCTGGTAAAAGGTGGGCTGAGCACAATGACAAATCAGCAGCTGCACTGTCATCAAACATAGCCCCGGCTGTGCCGCTGCTGCCTGCAATGCCCTCCGAGTGCCTGTCGCCCAATCCGCTGGTGGCAGTGCTGCTGAAGTCCCGGCCTCCTGGCAGCACCGTCTCCATGATATCTGACTGCAGCGAGGAGTCTCTCTGGAGCGGTGGGACCACACGGAGAGGATCCAGGAAGACCTCCGCAGGCCCCACCTCCTCAGAAGTTGAGACATAGATATCAATGCATGATGATGGACGGTGCTGCTGGGAGACCGACAACGTCGCCAGGGGGAGGGGCTTAGACTCCTTGGGGGCGGCAGTTGAGGACACAGATTGTGAGCTGTTGGCTCGGTGGAGACTGAGTGAGCGCTCTTTAAAAAAGCTCTCAGCCCGCTCGGCTCCACTCGCACGTTCACCACCACGACCACCTCCAACATAAAATGAGTGACTTCTTGTGCGCGCGGCCATGCTAGTAGGAGAGGGAGGAGACATGGAGCCCTCAGCTGTTCCCTCTAGTGCCTCCTGTAGACGGTAGGCATTGCCCTCTGTGCTGTTAAAGCTGCTTTGACGGAGGATGTATGCAGCCTCTGAGCACTCACCCTGGCGGAGTATGTATGCAGAGTCTGTGCAGTCAGATGAAGTCCTGGAACGTGCTTTGTTGACCTCACCACGTTCAACCCCTGTAACACGCTCCAGTGCAACGGCAATTCGTCCAATCAGCTCCTCCATTTGTGCCAGACGAATATCAACAGTCTGCAGGGACGCTTTCATGAAGTGTTCCCTCTCATTGACTTCCTCCAGACGCATTGCCATGTTTTCCACCCTGATAGAGCAGAGAAGAAAGTGGAGAAAATACATTAAAAGCACTGGAGCAGGAAGAATAGCAGGAGAAAGTCATGGGGGAAAAGTTGGCAGAGAGATGGAGAGATCTCATCATCACTGCAGCAAAAACTAAAATGAATATTTTAACAAACAAAAGGAAACACAATTTTCAGTTACCACATATACAGTATGGTGTAGTGAGGAATGCACTGCAATCACACAAAGAAATGTAAAAAAATATATAATACACACATAACACAACAGACTTTTTTCGGGGACTACAGGGAACAACAGGTGAATGCCAGGCTGATGTTGATGCTATGTGAGCGTCGAAACTGGAGTAAACTCTCTGCCTAGTTCAAATATGTTGCCTGCAGTAAAACTTATAGATTAGGCAGCCAATAACTGGCTTTCCTGGAAGAATAGGCACTTGTTTTAGACTCAAGTGTGCAGTCAGTCACAGGCCAAGTCTTTGTGGTTGTGTCAAAATAAAGCGCAGCAGTTCAGCCACTGGCACCCCTTGAAACATTTCACATGTGTTTTGTCTTAGTTCTGTTGTGTTGTGTGCATATGGAAGCATTTATATATGCTCTGTATTTGCTCTGAAATGCTAAATGTGGTGTGTAGAAAAAACATGAGAGATTATGATCAAGGTGTGTCACTATGTACCTGCTAAATAGAGCTGGATATGATTTTATAATAGAAAGAATGCATTGCAACTTAAGAAATAGGGGAAAAAAAAAAATCAGAAAAAATCATCAATTTGATGATATACAGTATATGCTGCGTAACGCCAGTTAAGTGTTCCTAGAGGACACTGCACTCTGATGTACCCAGCTAGGACATTATGTACATGGATTTATAATAACATATCCACAGTTGTCAAGAGTTTTAACTTCAAAAGTTTTAAAGCACTGAACAGGTGTGCTCCAGGTTCATTACTTCTACCTCTATAGACCACTGTATGTAGCCGTTTTCACCAGGCTGAAAGCTAAAGGGAGGATACAAACATCATTTTTCAGTTTAGTCATGTCCGACCTTTCAGAAGTGACTCTGATCCGCTCATCATTTGAGGAGTGGAATCTGTCATCTTTCTCTCTGAAGTACTCTTCTATACATTGCTCCTCAAAGTCATGGACTTTCTTCAGCTCGTCCTCTGTGATGAAAAGCTCTGAGGAAGAAAGAGTTTGAGAGATAATACAACAGTCTTATATTTATCTGTCTTGTTGTGATCATGAGAGCCAAAATGACAAAATGCAGTATGATTAAGTATGTTAGTTTTGTGATTTTCATAAACAACACTCAGTCACTCACTCAGTCCATAGTCCCTCTCATCATCGTCATGCTTGCGCCAGCGACAACACAGGTGCTTGAGGACCATGGTTATGTGACTGAAGATGATGAGTGGTGGAGGAAGGACTGGCCGTTCATGAAAGGTCATAATGAGCTGATACCGCTGGAACTTCCAGACCTGGTTGGAGATGGACTTCACCTCGAAGAATGTATTACTGTGATGGCACAGAATAACAGACACATATGCCATACCAACCGAGGATTACCTTCATGTAGCCAGACCAAACAACATCCTTAAACACATACAGATGTAACTGGTTGATTTCTTAACTTGCTGCATGCTGCTCTACTATACTAGATTATGTGTAATACAACTCACATTAACATAGACAATGCTGTACTCAGCAAATGTTCTCTGTAATGTGATTAAACCTTTAATTTAACTATTGTTTTTGCCATTGTGCAGTTTTTGGTAATCACCCTGACAAATGTGAGGACAGGGCTGATCGCCCTTGCAACATGGATTATTTAGAGGCACAATAACAGATCATTAGCATGGTAATGTCTCTCTGGAAGAAGCACCGTCCTGCTCTGTTAACACAATTTGCAGCCAGCCTCCTGACTATGCTTTACAGCAGCACAAACAGAAACAATAATTTCTTTTTCTTGCTCTCTCTCCCTCTCTTTCTATCCCACACAGACACAAGAGAACTCCTAAAGACAGCTCACTAGAAAGGCATACATTAGAAGTTGGAGAACAGGCATGTGTGCATGGAATTACATTTCACAGTTTAGAAATATTAATGTGTTTACATACTTGAACACAGCTATGAGAAGGTTGACCAGCAGTATGTTGGCTACCAACAGATAGCAGGCCATGATGGCTGGGACAATCCACGCACCCGTCTTACAGGGAGGCAGGGCCACCACCCCGTCCTCTGTAGTGATGTTCTGCCCACAGGGGGCTGTACACCGTCACAAAATAAATACACACACATACAAGTTAATACACTGGAAAGTGGGTCAATAGAGATTTGAATCTATCAAAACAATATTTTTGTAAAAAAAAAAAAATTGGGTTCGCAACAAACTCGAAAGACATGCAGACACATGACACAAACAGAAGACACAGCAAGAAACGTAGAATATAAAATAAGATAAAAACCAAAGTAAATGAATGAGTCGTGACATATTCAAAATGAACTCTACATGAACACTGAGTTACAACAAAGAAACAAAACAAAGAGGACAAGCTGGCCTGAAAATAATTACATATTTTGCAAACAAACAAGAAGCATAATTTATTTGTATGCTTCTTCTCTTAAGGAAGAGACTGGAAAGAGTGGACACAATAATGGGAGGGGCTCATGTTCAGAAATGTGCATCTGAAAACAAAATAAAACAAAACAAAGAAAAACACATTCATCATGTGTCATCACAATTTGTGCTTCCAATATATTTAAACATGTAGTCAATGTTTAAAATATATCGTCACATATGTGTGCCATAGCTTCATTCAGCAATGGTTGATTGCTCTGAATCATTTGAAATGTTTCAGGATACATCGTATGTTTTTTCCATCTGTGATGGTTCAGTTGCTGTGGCTTATCTGGGGAACATTCGGGATTTGTTCTTTGTTTGTTTGCCTTTGAGATTCATTCTTGTCATGCTCATTATTGCTTGATGTTCAATTGTTTCACACAATGTAGCCCAAAGACAGAGAACTGAAGTAATTTTTCTATTTTTTTTTTTTTTTTTTTTTTTTTTTTTAAATTATTTTTACCTTAAAAAATTTTGGATTTAAAAACTCTGACAACTGAACCACGTGAAAAAACAGATTATAGATAATGGAAGGTGGCTGATAGATATGTTCTCCTCTGGATGTTTATATGTGTTTTATTCCTGTATGATATGATATTCATATTTAAACGTGAAAGCTGCTCACTTATGTTAAATGTTGGCTATACTGGTAGAGGAATGTTGGCAATGTTGCCATTGCTCCAGTGAGAAGCTGAGCTGGTGTAAAGGAAAGGTGATATGGTTTATGTGACAGATGGTGTTAACATGGCAGGGTCACCTCTTCAGACAAAACTATTTAGAAGTTGAGAAAAAAAAGGGTAGAAAAAACATCAAGGGAATATCAAATTTGACAACTTGACAGTTCCTCTTGCTGTTTGAACATGAATACAAAAAATAAAGACATTAGGAAACATCTGAAAAGTGCCTCTGCCATGTAACAGTGCCATTTGTCAGCCAGTGCCAAAATTAGTCAGGGTAAAGTTGCTTACAGATATAGCCTTGGGTCAAGCTACTCGTAGTCTGAGTCAAAGATTTGAAGAGGATACATGATCTCACAGCATCTGGTTTTGATTCACCTCAGATTCTCTTGAAATGCTGCTGATACACAGTAGCTGACCCAAGATATTGGGGCAACTTTAACCTCAGAGCGTGTGAAACCGCATGCGCACTTTTATCTCAAGTGGCTTCTAGTGGTGGGAGTGGGCATGACATGGCGGTAATGTGAGGATGATGAAGGAGAGGTGAGGTAGGTAGATGTGATTGTACTGAGGTCTGTATCTATAGATTTACTGGGATTTTGACTGCACTGGGCAATGTGGCATGGACCATTATTACGCCAGGTTCCGTGAGTTCGAAAGTAATTTTCGACCAGCCAGAGTTTTTCATTCAGCCTGTGCTGTAACTTCCTACTATGCATATCTGAAACAAAGAATGAAAACATTATTTCAGATCTCTTCTCTTTGGGCCACTCCTCGCACTCTGTACACACCATCATATATACTACCATACATATAGACAACAGAACAGCACACAGATACACTCACACTCTCGGGACATTTTCTCACAGACACTGCTTGCAGTCTATTTTTGATTTATTGAGTCAAAATATCACTCTGTCCACAGGGTTTAAAAGAATGTAGAGACAAAATAGGTCAAGAAAAAATGACAGTAGACGTTAATGTCCTTTCGTAACAAGCTACGTAACTTCACGAAAAGATTAGGGTGGTGCAGAAAGATTCATCAAGAATTTTCCTAATTCATTACCACTATGATTGCAGATGTGATTTTCCTTGTAGTAAAGTGTTTTTTATATGTATGCGTTACAAAAGGACATCTTCCAGTAACCTGTGGAAAAATGGCCGAAAACTATATAATTAATTCTGCACTGAAATACATGTGTATTTAGGAACTATCCTCCACTGAATTGACAAGTTAAATCAATTGCGCCGAAGCTCTGGCCCTGAACTTACGGTCAATCTGGTCAGCAAACACCTCTCCGTAGATCATCCAGTAAGGCATGAAGAAGATGTTCCTAGCTAGCATCCAGGAGGGGTCTTCATTAGGGTAAAGGATGGCCTGACGCGCCACCCCAAAACTCATCAGCACCACCAACATGATGATCACAAAATACATCATGTCGATCATCTGACAGAGGGAGAGGGGGGATAGAGGGTTGTCAGAGAGAGAAGGGAAGCGGTGAGTGGTTTAAGAAGACAAAAAATGAACAGCAGTTTACAGAAAGGAACAATGACAGGAAAAAAAAAAAGAATTGATGAAACAAACAAAGCAGTAATGAGGCAAGACAGGGGGACTGGAAGGGAGTGTGCTAGTTTGTTACAGCAGGAGATGCAGCTTAACTGTGATGAATGATGGTGTCTGAATTGCTTTTTTTTATTGCTATTCTTGACTGAGTCTTAATTTGGTCAATCAAATCTCATTCAATTTGTTTTGGAATGAAACCTGAAGGCAACATTTAAAATTCACTTAATTTAGGTTAACCCCAAGTTACAGTGTGAAAGTAGGGGAAACCCTTCCTCTGGGCTGGTTTATATTCCACTAGGCTCCGCTACACACTGTGTTTCTGGATTATGGCTGTCATCTGTTGTCTTTCTGTAGAGCTAAAACAACCCTTTGTGTAAGTATGTAGTTTGCAAGTACGGTGGTTTCATTTACAATACACCATTTGTTTTTCTCTATTTCTCTTATCTAACTACTTTCACTAAAAATCATCTCAGGGTGCCGCAGTATCATAAATGGCACCTGACCAAGATGTTGAATGCAAATCTCTCTCTCTCTCTCGCTGTAACTAATTGCTGATTTTAATATCAAACAGAGTTTGAGTCCAGTGGTACACAGCTCATGTTAATGGCAGTCAGACATTAGGCCTTTGATCCTTCTCTGGTTTTTTCTTTATGCATTTATTAGAGTTTCTGATCTTGTTCTCCCTGAGATCAAACAATAAGGTTAAGAGGAATGGAGGCTGGATGGCACCTGCACACCTCATACAAATTATCCCTGTGTAATCATGGAACTCATTCACCTCCTAATCATGATAAATCATGTTGACTGAAGTCAGGAGGTGCTAACAGTCAGATATGGAAGAAGAATACAGCAGGTGGAGAGAAAATGTGAGAAACATTACAGAAAGAAAAGAAAGTGTCAGACAGACAGACACCCCTCACCCCATCCCACCCCACCCCCCGCCTCTTCTCACCATCTTGCCAATCATCATCACATAAGGACCCAGGTATTTGTTGACCCCAAAGATGTCGAGCAGCCGGATGTACCAATATATGATGTTAACGCAATAGATGACCCGCCCGTAGCTCATGAGTGGTGGCTCCTGGAGACGCAGAACCATGCCGACCGAGAATATGAGGATGGCCATAAGGTCTGTGATGTTCCAGTACTCCTGAAGCCACACCTTCACCTTCTGTAATAACTTCCCCGGCTCTGACATTAGGATCTGCAGGAGGTTCAGAGGGACATTAGTAGAAAACAAGAGATAGATGTGGAAATGCAGGAGATGGAAGGAAGGGTTCACTGAATAGAAAAGAGAGCCCAAAAAGTGACTGAAAATTACAGCATGGACATTGCATCATATTCTAACCACCATAAGAGGGCAGCATGAGTTCACCAATCAGAGAATCTGAGGAGGCACTCTTGTGCTGCTGAGAATGATATGACACAATGATTAATGTATTTCATACACTTACAGTACAAACACAGCCACAAAAAGAGACTGTGCTAGATAGTTTCATATGGCCACACATCTCTGCTTCTATTCTTTCTTTCTTTCTTTCTTTTTCTTTCTTAGTTTCCCGTCTGTTTATTGCCATATCCACCACCCTCCCCCTTCCATCCTCTTTCCCTTTGACCTTTTCTGAAATCATTCAAGGCAGGATTATCTTTCCAAAGTCCCTTAACTTTTAAAAATATTTGAAACAAGTGGAAAATAGAGATCAATCTTTTATCTTTTGCCACTTGTAAATTAACCAGGTGGAAGAAAACTGGAGCAGGGGCATTTCTGTACAAAATGAAATTCTTTCATTTGTCAGTGTTTGTTGTTGTAATACTCATTTCTGCCACAAGAGGCTGAAGTGCATGACTATATCCCTGTGTAATATATATATATATATATATGTGTGTGTGTGTGTGTGTGTGTGTGTGTCTGTGTCGTTTGTTAACAGTACGAATAGTTTGACTACAGTTACATTTTAATCATTGCTAATATTCCAGTAGTATTTACTATAACTTTGTTAGCCGTTAGCCTCACAAGTTAGCGAGGGAAAACGAAATCACTCATAGCTAACCAACTTTAACAAAAATGGAAATAAAAGGAACTTTAGAGCAGCTATCCTGGCAAAATTAGCACAGAAGCAAAAATAATTCAATCAGACCACGAAAATGGATCACCAGATTTCTCACTTGCCTCTCAGGACTTCCACATCAATGATCACTGTTTTCCACATTTATTATGGGCTGTTTGATGATACAGACATAACGCCTAGCCTCTGCCCCAGGCAGGTAGGCGACATCATGGTGAAGAGCCTGTCTTCAGTTCAGTGGGCAGTCTTGTAGAAATTTTCATTGCATGTTCAATACAGTTCTACATTTACACATTTGCATGCGGCCCATGTGTACCTCTCTCATCTTCTCGATGCCGTTGGTGAAGATGTAAGCGATGACGATCCATTCCTGAGGAGAGGGCCACAGGTCCATCTTGACCAGGACAATGTAGTTGAACAGCATCAGGTAGCCAACGTATGCCATCTACACAAAAACACAAGCAGTGGAGGGAAATCAGCAAGGACACACTGATGTGTATGTGCTTGTGTTTGTGTGTGTGTTTGTATATCAATAAAGTTCACTCGTCTCTCTACAAACAAACTGGCTGGAAGGCAAATGTAAAAAGGGTTTTTGTGTGTAACGGCTCAAATTAAACGCTTATTTAATGAATGGCTGACCCTCATTAGACCTCCCTTTAATCCAGTTTTCCAGATCTGATAATAGAGATTTGATGTCAAGACACAGATTGCTGTGCCTGCACACTTGGCCTGAAAATGTCCATTACTTGTCTCCTGTGGCTGTAACTATTTAAATCTATGTAGATCTACGTAAGACAGACAGACAGACAGACAGACAGACAGACAGACCGATAGACAGACCGACCGACCGATAGATAGATAGACAGATAGATAGATAGATAGATAGATAGATAGATAGATAGATAGATAGACAGACAGATAAATATCACACAGACTGTGGGCCACAGCTAAAGGAAACTGTCAGCTGGCACATGACCACAGCAGGTAAGATGAATAAGCAGAAAGATTAATGAACGGATAAGTGGGAATATTGACTGATAGACAGACAGAATCATAAAATGCTGAGGATTAACAACATCCAGATACAGTCAATATTGTAGTTAGCAAACCTTGAAGTGGCAGGAATAATACATTAAAAGGTACATCAATTAATTTGATTGCTGCTTGTCCTGAGGTGCAAGGAGAAGATCACTAAGAACAAATAATAATGACAAGTTTAGTCCATAAGCTGTCAGCAGGCCTGGCAAGAGCAGATGAACTGTAGAGCAAAGTGCTGTAGCTCTTTACAACCAAGACGAGATAAAATCTGGATTATAATGCAAGCCTACCCCTCTGAAGATTACCGCTGGAAGGCTTGACACATATGCATATAAAATTCATTTTAAATCGTTTTCTCATTCATGGTTCCTGACATTGCTGGATTTCAATTAGATTGATGGCACTTTTGATAACCTTTAATGGTTTCCAAATGATTAGAGATTTAGTATTCTCTAAGACCATTCAAATGACATCAATATATTTGAATAGATTGGGGCAGCTACTGTTAACTGCAGTTAAAGATTTAAAAGCTTCAACATATTTAAATTGCGTATTGAAGTGATAAAAAATGTACTTTCTTCCTCTTGTAGATCAGGTACTCCACTGAGGTAAGCAGGTAAAGTGATTTTAATGATGTGTGACCAGGACTGTTTTCATCCAGCTGCACATGCACAGTTGGTTTTTGTGATGCCTATGTAAACAGCGCAGTGCGTTACAGCGGGTGACTGGTATGAATATAAATCTGGTAACGAGATAAAGACCACAGTTTGACCCTGAGGAAACCCAGCATCTGTTCCACAAATGCACTAATGAAATTCTCTGCAGAATTTTTTTTTCTTAAACCTGAAGGGCAGAACAGGAGGGGAGCAAATACCCAGGGAAGAGAAAATAGGATGAAACAAAAGGCAGTCAATGTATTTTCTCAGCATAAATAGACAGTGAAATCCCTGTGATAAAAGAAAGGTTTTTACTGGGCAACTAAAGTGAAGGATCCAAACAACAAAAGATAAACTTTCGATAACACTTATACAGTATCAAGAATCTCCAAGGCACATACTGTACAAGTTTCTCACAAATTTCAGAGATATCTAGACTTGCAGAATTAAAACGAATGGTGAAAGCATTTTGAAGCTTATCGTTGAAACAAGTTATATTAACTTACTGAAATATTGAGTCCAATGGAAAAATGCCAAGTGCCAGAGGTTTCAGTGTGTGTCAACATGGTCAATAGAAAACCTCCCTCTGCCTCACTTCTCCTCTTCATTACCTTTTACTTTTCCCACCATGCAGCTTCCATCAGTCTCCCCATCTCATCCACACTCAACCTCCCCACATCGGTAAAGCTGGGTATTAACAGGGTGTAACAGGTGGTAAATGGAGATGGAGGCACAGTGGACATAAAAGCTAACAACAGGATACCAGCAACTGATGCTGTTACAGAGATACAGTAAACACTGAGTGGCAACAGGAGGCTGAGTGGGTAATGTTGCTGAAACCGTCACTGACCGTGTGGAACCAGAACTTCACAATTGGGGCGTTGTAGAACTCGTATATCTTTCGTCCCATGGGGATGAGGCGGTGGCGGTTCTGAACCTCCTCAACATCCTTCTTTCTGGATGTTTCCGTTGTTACCTTACCCAGCATTGCCTGGGAGAATGCAAACCCCACATGGGGCGAGGGAGGACGGAGGGAAAGGTGTGAGAAATAAAAGGGATGGAGAGTGTGGGAAGAGGGAAGCGTGATGGTTTGGTAAAACGGAGGAGGAAGAGTTTGGGGGGTGTGTCCAAGGGGGACATGAAGACAAGTGTGTGAAAAGGAGGAGGTGGGATGTGAGGAGCCAAATGACAAAGAAAAAACAGAGAAGAAGAGAGAAAAGGGGAGAGTGGGAAGATGTGTTACATTGTGGGATACAACATAGTTTTAATATCATAATCAAAGAAGCAAGCACAGGCAATGTCATCATTCCAAAGTGTGAAATGTGTGTTTGAGGTGGAGTGTTGGGTGAAGGCTGGTCACACAGTATGACGCAGACACAGACACTCATGGATTGTGTCTCAGACAACAATTAAGAGGTAGAAGAGAGACAAAGATAATGACAGAGAGAGACAGAAGAAAGGAAAGGGAAAAGATAGGACATAGATATCTCATTTCTGTGACACATTTCCTTATCCATGAGAGAGGGTTCAGAGCCCACTGTTTTTATGGGTCATGGTCTCAATGTCAAAACACCAGACCTCTGAGGGAGTTCATTCATGGAATTGTATTGTATGTCAACAACTACAGCCTTACCCTGGGGAAAGGATTTAACATTCGAAATTCTGTCCAAATATTTAAAAATATGCCATAAGATGTTGGTTTAAGTTCCCAGGTGGCTAAAGTGGTACAATAATGATAAAAGCATTGCTTAGGAATGTGCATGAAATCAAAGAAGAAATCAGTCAGGAATCAAGGGATTTCTATTTTTTTTCTTTTTTACATGACTTATATATAGCCAAAGTTTTCTCTAAGGCACACACAGACAGGGCCTTCAATGTGAACAGATTCAGATGCCAGTGTGTAAAGCACACCATGCCTTTACTGCACTGAACATGCACAGTGTTCGATCAGCAAGTGAACACAAGCTATTACACATTCATCACAGTGTGGTTTATCTAAAGCATCTGAGGATATGACAATACAATCTCCCTCTGTGGTGTAGCAGTCTGTGTATCTGTATGAATCTTTATATGATTCATAAGTATCTGGAGGTGCATTTGTACAGTCAGAAGCCAGGGCAAAAGGAAGGGCTCATTTCAAATGCATCCTCTGGTAGTAGGTTTCCTTGTTTAAAACCACTGTGCCTCAAGGACTGCATGTGCAAAATGATCCGTTTTGTGAATCTTTGCGCTGGCTTGCTGGCTGTGCCCAATGCAGATGGAGAGTATGTGCAGTGGTGCTGAAAGGCGTTCAACTTCAGTTCAATCTCTTAATGGGACAACCTCAGATCCAGTTTGTGCATTAAACCGCTTTGCAAATTCCAGGCTCGATTTAAACACACAAACTGGATCTTGGTATCATCTCCAGAATTGATTGGATTGAAATGGAACGAGTCCTAATCCTGCTGCACATCCATGTCTATGCAGATGGACCAACTCTTCCACTGTGAGCCGGGAGAAGGTGCTCAGACTCTGCATGATTTAAGCTCTGCAGCAGCAGGCGGACATGGTTATATAATGCAAAAGCCTGGGCCTCCCATGCTCAGCAGCCGACATGCTGAGTGGTTTGCTGCAGCAAGCCATCACTGATGGTGAGAGAGTGAGGGGCAGCAATCGGCTAGCATACAGTACTGTACCTCAATCAGAACTGAGCTTGGAGAAAGAAGGAGAAAGAGAGAACTAGAGAGAGGGGAGGGGCTGTAGAGCAAGAGACTGAAAGCAAAAGAAATAAAATCAAAACAAAAGAAGCAGAGAGAAAGCTGGGTAGAGGACAAGAGGGGCCGAAGGAAAGGCAGAAAAAAAGAAAAGGAGATAGAAGGAAGAAGAAACAAACAGGAGGGAACCCACAAGCGGCGACAGACTGAGACGCTACAACTCCACGACCATGTCTTTGCTGAGACGATGAGAAACAGGAAATGGCCAATTTGACTGGAAGGGTCCAGTTGGCCAGAATAGAGAAACAGATATGTTGTTGTTGTTGTGTGTAACTTGTATGTCTGTGCACATCACCATCCCACTGTGGACAGCAATAAATCTGGTCCACAGGAGATGACTACAATGGACACAGAATCCAGGCTAAGTGGTCAGTGGTCAGTTTTATGATCTCAACAGTGTGTGTGTGTGTTTGTATTGTCTAAAGTTTGAATGTGTATAGGTTCTGAGATGCGGGGCTGAGGTGGGTTCTCTCACCACGGAGTTGTACTGCGTCTCACAGTAAGATCTTACTGTGAACTCCATGTCTTCTTCCTCCTTCTCCTTGACTGGTTTCTCAGGCTCCTCCTCCTCCTTCTCCTGCAGGTAGGCCTCCTGGTCCTGGGGCATGTACGACATCTCGTCCTTGTTCTTGAACTCCAGACTCAGGATGGACGGTGGCAGAAGCAGCCCTAAGATGACCTGGTGGTGAGGGCATGATGGAAATAATGACACACCGTCACAACCAATGTGATTTTAGATTGAGGTTGGACTAGCCACCTAATTAATATATTGATACAAATAAATAAATAACATGTAGAAAAAGAAATTATTACCAAAATTATTACCAAAATGTATTTATTTAGCACATTTCTCTTTATTTAGTTAAAAGTGAGTTAGTAGAAAGTTAGGGAGAAGAGCTCGAAGTGACAAACCACAAATGAGATGAGATAAAGACATACACCAGCAGCACTACAGAAATTAGGACACAGAGAATCTGGATCAAACCAACCTTCACTGTCATGATGTGCACACATGAAACTCATATACTATATATTTACCCTTGTGAACACATTCCAGTCATGTCTAGCATGCTCATGCCTGAATGACAAAGCTTTGGTATTTACAACAGCTCAGGCGAAGGCTTTCATCAATTACAAAACCATTAGTCCAGACAGGCAGGCAAGGTTCCTGCACAGCCACAATGGATGTGAAGGACACACACCCGCAGCAGATAAAGGGGTGCAGGAGTGCTGTAAACACTTCAGATACATAATAGTCAAACAAGAAAAGCAAGAGCGAGGCTGCAACCACAGCAGGAAGGTAAAGAAAAAGGAAAGAGGGGAGGATGGAGACCATTGTAATTGAGTGTCTTCTTATCTCTGGAAGCAGCTGCTTTTAAATTATTCCAGAGTGAAACTTTCATTGTACAGGCAACTGGCTCAAAAGTGAAATGAAATGAAATCAATTTCAATTTACTTCACATTCATTTGAGATGTGAATGAAAAGTGGTTAACAATGATAATAAATAATGTTATATTTGAATGACAAAGGTGTCAGTAAAGTCGGATGGATATATGAGTTTCCTAGATAACTGTATATAGGAAAAGAATAGTTTTGGTTTCAGGGTAAAGAAGCCGGGGTAGAAACCAGTGAGGAAAACAATTACATCCAGAGCACAGAGAGCAACGCCTCAGCTTCTGTTGTCATCAGTCATGTCAAGAGGTCGGAGGCAGAGATGTCAATAGTATGTCAGACTAAGTGATGCGCAAAGAAATCAATGCACTCGTCTTTGCAGTTCATAGTCATTTTGTGGCCTCCAGTTAAGATGTTCTCATATGCGACCAAGAATTGAATGGTTGAAGCTGACTGTCCTCTTAACTACATTTTAACTACATATTTTTTTGAACATTTTGATCAAGTTATTTGTTGTATGTCATGAACTCCTCAGGCCGCTGAACCTCATTTGTTCTACTTGTAGTTTCCTTTCTGTCTTACTTCTGGCTTAGCATTGCACTATCCTCCCTCCCTCCTGCAAAGGCCAAACCACACTTAAAGCTCATACAGTCTGCTGTGGCTCCAAGAAGCTAACCAGTGAGACCCACCACACTGCCACACTATGTGTGTGCATAACTGAGAACCCAGCTGTCCCTATCGTGATTCCCAGGGAAACTCTTCATTATAAATAACCCTAACCTTTCTGATCTGAGCAGCTGCCTCCTATCACCTCACCACCAGATGTCTGGAAAGACCTGTGTGATCAGAAATTGCTCAAAACTCAAACAGCAGTCTTTACTGAAACCTTGCTGCTCACCTCAAAAGGATATTCGCCATATGAGCTTTGGTGTATAATATGTGGAGCGCAGCTATATGGTTTCTGATTATATTAAGGGCAGTTCTTTCTGTCCCCTCTGGCTTGGGGAGAAGGTTTAGTGGGATAATACTAATGAAGCTGCAGAAGAGGTTCAAAAGAAAACCACATCACCCAAACACTCATCACACTACACTGATGTTTCTCTTGACTATTATTGGCCTACAAACATCTTTCCTTGGGCTCATTCCCCTCCCCACCTCCATCATAACATCATATCTCGGCTTGATGATCTTCAGGTATCACAGTCCCACTGTGAGTCATCATTTTGCCAACATAAACCCACTATTATTCTGTTAGCAATAAACACTACTGTGTACAGAACTGTTACCGAACTGGTTTTTCTGAACCCAGAAACATTATGATTAACTGACTGAACGACTTTATGTAAACTATTTAGCTTTGTCTTGAGTCCAGTGAAAAAAAACTGAAGTGTGATATTATTATGTCATCATGAATAGTGATTCCATCCACCAGGAAGCAGATGTGTTGAAGCCTGGCCTTACACAAACTGTCAGTGACGACCTGTCTCCTTTTCACAGTCCGGTGCACACACTCCACATCCTTGGGAATGAGTCATCGTGGCCACACCACAGTTAAAACCAGCCACACTACTGTGCTCATGGCTTTAGGACTCACTCCTTTGTTTGAATAAAACCTTTTCACCTGCACAGTTTCGGTCATATGCGGTTAGTGAAGATAAATAGGCAAACACTGCAACAGAAGGGAAATCTGAATTGAGGGTTTTTTTTTTTCAGCACTCGGCTGATTGCAGCACTGGTGGTGCATGGCATTCAATAGGGACAAGGCTATTGTACTGTATATCTAAAAAGTCACTGCACATCATTGTTCATCATTTTTACTTGGAATTGGACTGATTGTGACTAAAATATATATATATGCCTCTCAGACTACAGTCCATTGCTACTTATCTGCCAACACACACACTGCTACTATATATGTACTGATTTATTTGTAATAAGTTAGGACTATGTGGCTTCTACCGTTAATATAGTATATATGTAAAAAAAAAAATCCTACATTTCCAGACATGTAGAAGCAGGCTCCACTTTCCTTTAAGCCACTCAGCAGATCTGCAGGAATGATTTGCGCCACCTCTAAAATAGCCTCTTGAGGGGGTGAGAACGTTTCTCATCATTTTTCCTGCCCAACTTTTCACAGTTAGCCTGAGCATTTTGGTACAACTCTGCCTCCTGACATTTTGTACGATGTAACTACACTATTCTTTACCCACTGGTAATGTCAAACATGTGGCCCACTTCTGTTACCTTCAGGCCGGAGTTCTTGCGCATGCGCAGGCGTCCCATCCACATGTCGGTCAGCAGCATTTGACTGCAGGTGTGAGCGATGAAATCTCTGTGTTTGGCTGCTACCGCCAATTGCAGACAGGTGGCGTTGCTCCAGTTCTTCAGCTCATATGTCAGCAGCTTCATGGCCATCTGCTCATCCTGTTTATAGGACTGGTCTAGGAGTTCCACTGCCAGCTGGCCAAACTCTCTGGGAGATTATATGCAGGACATATACAGGCGCACAGAGAAGTGAACAGAGACTGTAACACACTTTGTCCAATCACGTGAAAATGTAATTGAACTGGTCAAGGAACCATAGGACCATCTGTCCACATTCTACAGAGATTGAATTATCTTAAAAAAACATCTGAAAACACACACACTGACACACAAGCATTGGCATGGTCATATCTGATGGGCATATCTAATATCCTCAGTGGATGCACACACACATGCATCCAACAAAAAGTGATCAAATTCTCAACAGTAATTAAATCTCTCTTTTCCAAGGAGAAGGGTTTGTAGTGCTTGTTGTTATAATGTATGCATTAAGTGTGATGAACAAGAACTGTTTGGAGCTGATTTTAAAGTAACAAGTAGTAAATGATGAGCTAATCTGAAATATTTCTTTGGGAATGAGGCAGATGAGAACAGTGTGGATACCTACGAATGTGATATGGCTTACACATCCAACCGTCTGTGTACGCATGCATATACACAACCTCTCACTATCAAATATGCAAATCTAAACATAAAGCATCACCAACTGTGCCAGAATTTGAATATGTCCCTTTCCAGATAACAACAACATGAATCAAGCCTTGTTTCTGCCTCTGAGAAAACACACTTCTACACACACACAAATAAGCACACACACTCAAATATGCACATACTTCATTGTACACTGAAAAGCAATCAGTCCTGTGTAGTTTCATGTGTATAACAAGATATAACACATCTAACTAAACTGGAGTTTGGAGGAATGACAAAAAGGACTAACAATGTTACCTCAGTCTTTTGGACTTTGGACTATGCAAATGTTGAACAAACTTAAACAAACTCCCTACAGAATGTAAGCTGCACTGCACGTAGTGCCATGCATGATAAATAATAGTAGTTCACACAAAGACCCCTTGAGTTTATAGAAACACACACACATGCACTGCAACTACAAATTAAGTAAGGAAATCATTAAGTTAGAAATATGTATGTAATTAAATGAGCTCTTTGAAGGAAGCCAATCAAATTCTCTGTGGAAAGTAAACTCAACATATGCCAGCTCTGAGGTGGTACTTTGAATCTGCATGTGTGTGTGTTTGTGTGTGAGTATGCGACAGAGATTTGTTTGTGTGTGTGTGTGTGTGTGTGTGTGTGTGCGTGTGAAGCGGGAGAGTCAGGGAGGATTTTGCTGCTGTAGCTGTACTTCATTTGTAGTAACTGGCAATTTTTCCCCTAATTAATGGTTATGTCCGTAGCCAGCATTTTCATCTCTAGGTGATTACCTTCATCTCAAATGCATATCCTTAACTAACGATGATGCATGTTATTAGATTTCTGTATGTATGTCATTTACGTCCTGTGGGATCCTGTAGTTGTTTGAAACAGGTCAGCTTTTACAAGGAATGAGACATGCCAGTGCGTTTGTGTGTGCTGGGGGTAGGAGTTCTCATCCAGACTCTCCACTCAACTTTAATTATTTAACACAGGAATATTCCTATGACATAAGCTCTGCTTGGGACACTTGCAATGTCATGTCAAAAACGACACAAGCAGAAGTGTGTGTATGTGTCCCTCACCTGGAGTTGTGGTTTAGCTCCTGGGAGATGTCATCCACCATGTCATTCTCTGATGCTTCATGTGCCATGGCCTTACAAAGCTTACAGGCTACCAAGGCTTTGGCCATGGCCTCTTCGCCATGCTGCCAAAAGAACAGCGCCATCTTCTGTCGTTTCATAAGCACCGCCCACACCATCAGCTCATGGAAGGGGAAAGGGAAATGGTTGATTTCAGGGTCGTCCAAATCGATGTCTACCTCTTCCTCTCGTTTGCGCGTTGTCTTCTGGCGGCCTCTGCGGATTGGTATGTCATCCTGGTGGAGATCCATAACAAGTGAGTCGGGTGGAAAGACAGAAGTATCAGTGAAGAGATTGTCGAGGTGAGTTTTCGGGACGATAATCATGGCCATAAATTCAGTATCACAGGACAGATTAGAGTGAGATTTAAGTTGATCCTGAGCTGGTCATGGATATACTGTATAAGGATAATGCTTGGGTTCTAAATAATGATTACAAGTGGCACCCAAGAAAATTGGACTGTACTTGTGACAATCACCCAGTGCATGTAGGGTTTTCATTGTAAATTTATAGAAAGTGTTCACTTTCCACATGCAGTGGGTCGTACAGCAGGAGGCACAAAGTCTGACACATAAAGACACATATGTTTTTGAATATGATTTCTTCTCACTTATTGGCAATGGGACACCTCTAGAGGCGAAGCACTCAGTGTCTCCAGGTTTGCTCACCATCTCTGGAGAAATTGACTTTGCTAGTTAGCGCAGAAATTGCATGTCAGCAGAGCTGCATTGATCTCCAATAATTTCACGTTTTAACGACTGAGGACTTCTGACAGTTGGTCAATTACGTACATCTGAGAAGTTATTTTCAATGCTACCAGAATTGCTGTTTGATGTGAGAGAGATTATCTGGACAAAGACGGATATGATGATCCCTCTGCAGTAAGGTATTCAGTCAGTGACACTCAATTGATATCAATTCACAAAACAGCAAGTTCACAGAGTATATTGATATCTAGAAATGATTGGAGCAGTGTGCTTTTAAATCTTCAGTAATTGGAAGTGTCAGAGGTTAACAGCAGTGCATTTAACATAATCTGTTTCATGGCCAGTTTGCCATACTGATTTAATGATAAATTGGCTCACAAAAAGGGAGCAAAGCATTAATAGGGAAATAGGTACATTTTAACAGGCACAAACACTGAGACCACACACTGACAGGGAGACAGATTTCAAACAGGCAGACATACAAAGGGACGAGAGCCATACACGATAGATATAAATACCTCTGAGATAACTGTGGACATGCTGAGATAAAAGGTTTATGATGTAGATACTTCATGGTGTGTACACCATGGATACATCAGAGTACACAAACCATGTATCATGTAATCCTGTTAGGTCAGTAATTACTTCTTCAGTTAAATGTGACTAGGCAGCTCTGACGTATGTCATAAGACCCATATACATTTAAACTGTCTGGAGCCATTACATTCATGTGAGCTTAAGTATTTTTCTATTTCACAAATATGAGGAAAATGTAACTTGAAAAAACTATTTTGTATGAGGCAGGGTAAAGTGTCTGATAACTGAATTTGACAATAAGCCTTCAACTGACTTCAGCTGACTCAAAAGCGTACCAGCCAGCAGAATAAACTAAATATGCCTCAAGGTCTTTCAAAGACTGTGAGGCACACAGCACACACTCAACAACTATCCTGCTGAGAAGATGCTGAGAAGCTGACTGACTGTACACTCAACATACATTACGAGTGAGAAGACTGTGGTTAAGACAAGGGAAAGACACAGTGAAGAAATGACTGAATAGCAACCTTGATGAGATCACTCACCTCCATCCCCAGCAGTTTCAGGGCTTTGGGCTAGAAAAGCAACAACAACATAAACAAACAGAACAAGACCTCGTCGGATGTATTTTATAGAGCAATTTACTCTATAAGCACAACACAGCATAGACTCACAGACAGACAGACCCCCTTAGATGAGACCACCAATATTCCTTATATTGTAAGTCCCCATGGTTGAAAGGTTTTGATAAAGGAGAAAATTTTGTCCCAGTGTGATTGACAGTAAACTATACATGCAGCAACAATTTCGTATGCTGGTGTGTTTGCATGTATTGAAGCGCAGTGTATCTGTGCGTTTGGTACAGTACTGTGTATCTGTATTAAAGCGGGGCATGTATGAATTATGCATTCATGAGCCATCATCTGAGTTGGTAAAAATAGCCCAGGTCTCCTGTGGGGATTTTGATATCTGCATCTATTTCAAGGCTTTGTTCTTAGTTAACATGTGTTTGTGTGCGTGTGTGTGTATGCGTGTCTGTGTGTGCGCGTGCACATTGCTATGTGATCGCACGTTCATTTCATCTAGAAAATCACAGGCAAATTGGAACTGCCTCTCACTCTCTCCCTCTTTCTCTGTCTCCCTCTATCTCCCCCCTCTCTCACTCTCAGTCTCTCTCTGCCTCCCTCATTTTGCCTCTTTGCTCAGTCTCTGTCCCATTTCTTTGCTTTCTCTTTATCTGCGTCTTTCCAGCTGCTTTGTTGCTGCCATGGCAGACATACAATGAGATAAACAGGCACATGAAGACCCACATACACACACTCACAAACATAACACACGCAAACATAAAAACCCAAAGGTGCATCATCAAGCAGAAATATGGTGTTTCAGACACAGCTGTGCATATTTCTATTTTTCATCACACCTGTGGCAGTGTGTGAAGTATTGAAGCAGAATGAGAATCGTACGTCACAACAACAGGGCATGACCATATACCATATGTGACATGTAATGTACAACACAACCTCCAAAACAATATAATACAGTATCAATGATCAGCTTCCCCACTTTGGTTGAAAGCGTGCTAATCAGCGGGGTGGGTCTCTGCAGTGGTTGCAGTGAGGGGTGTATATTCTTGGGTTTACGACGGCACATAATGAAGAGCCGTTCCTATAGATGGATGATTTGTTGCATCAGGCTAATAAGAGCCCGCTCTGCCACTCTACTTAAAGTAGAAATGAAGAACGATGATAGGGCGGCTCTTATGTTTGACCTCTGCTAATGAACAGCACCGTGAAATGACAGATTGTGTGGGTTTAGTAAAAGCTCCACAATTCAAACTATATAATAAATGCCTTAAAATCATATTGAGTTTTCTTTAACATATTATTTCAGTGCTTGGGTTTTCCATTTGGGCAGTCAGGCTGAGATATCCCATCCTTGTGTTGCACAAGCTGGAAGACAAACAGTTGTTTGTCCAGTTGTTTTGTCTTAAATACTAGCTCACCTAAACAGTAGTTACCTAAACAGGGGAATTCTAATGATTGCATTTTATCTGACTGCGTTTTTTTTCTGGCTGTGAAGCACTTTGTAAACCAGGCTTTTCATCATACTATGAATAAACAAAGTGCTACATAAGTGAAGTTTTACTTTCTTATTTGAATTTGCTTCACAGGCAAAGCATTTGTCTTCTGTGATTTCAGCTCAGCCTTTTGTTCAAATTTTTGAAAATGTCTGACCAAAGAAAATCAACCTGACGTCAACATACACAATAGTACATGGCAGAGATTTCTGTCATCCCAGCAACAAAATGAAGTGCCATGCTTGCAGCACACTTCAGACCACAGTAGATTTATGCGTGTGCTAATGAACTACTTGCATCAGCAAGGTGGAGTTTACCCTTGAGTGCACATTCCCTAATTAACATATTATTATTAAAATATAACTTGCTCATTTTATCCATCTTGGCTTACAATGCAAAAATGAGGCTCATTTCACAGCTTCTGATACTGTTTCTCTGATTAATGACATCAAAAAATTTCAGACACAAGTGTTGAAATGCATCAAATGTTGAGATGCTCATGAAGGTGTGAATCGTTCACTCACCCTTTTAGGTCCAAAAAGGTTGTGGTATAGAGTTCTGAATCTCTTCCTGGTGTAGTTACACCGATATGCCCCGCCCATGAGGTATTCAATAACCAGTCCAATGTCGATGAGGCTGATGCGGTAGTCCGGTGGCAGATTTCCCTGCAAAACCAGACAGTGTTAACAGGCAACAACCCACACTGATTGAAAAAGGAAAGTAAACAAGAGGGAAACAAAGAGTACAAAACAAATCACACAATCATACACACGCTACAAAACCCAAATCAAACTCTTTTGGCTATAAAAGAAAACATGATTATCGGATTCACCTTGAAGTAGATCCAACTGAACCCTGGATATTCTCGCTTGGAAAGAACACACAATGTCAGTGAGTAAACCGCACGATAAGCAAGAGCAGGGGAAAGGAGACACATCGAAACTCAGGCAAGATCTCTCTTCCAACCTCTTTGATAATATTTTATTTGTTCAACCAGATTGAGGTCAGGTTTTTTTTTAGATTTTGACTCCTTGAAAAGTTTGTGGATCTTGGCTTCATTGCAGATATTTAATCTATCATAATCAAAACATTGGTTGAAGCAAAAACTAGTCACCGTTTGAGGTACGGTATGGCGATGTAAAACTTTAAAGCCCCAATCTGCTGGGAAGCAGAAAATGAGGAAAAAATAAAAAACTCATTTACAGTATGATTTACAGAGAGAGTATACTGTTTGAGGACAATTAAAAAGCATATAAAACATTAAATGATTTATCACAATTTGTATCTAGGGAAATAATGAGATCTTCTCAGTGAGGTTCAATGTCGTCTTGAAGAGAGGAAAAGAGAGAGAGTAGTAGTAACTCATTAGCCTGGAAGAGAGGAGCAATAGCATAGAAAGACAGACAGACAGCTATTATCGCTGGCGGGAAGGAACATTATTGAAATAAAGTCCTTCTGCGCGAAGACTATAACCATGTCAATACTTGCTGCTCCTCCTTATGGCCTCTACATCACCCCCAGATCCTACAGTCATTATCCTGACCCCCACTGTTCCTTTAAGATATACCAATTACCGTACATAGCTTTACACCTACCTTGATACCATCTCCACCCCTCTGTAATCAATACAAGATCCTAGAAGGCCTCTATGCCCCACTCATCCCTAACCCTGACTTCATAACCAAGGATTCCATTTCACTGGCAGCAAAGGGAGGCTGCACAGCTGGCAAACCCCTGTAGGCTGACTGATGCACTTTGAAGTAAAGAGAACCACGGATAGTGCTTGGCTTTTCAACATCCATGGCTCAAAGCATACAAAGCTTCACCTCCTCATCCTACCGATATATGTAGTTTAAATGCACCAGTCAGCAGTCAGCCAAGTCCCCATTTTAACTCCCCTGTGGTAGTGAAGCCTAAGCTAATAACTGTTTGCTTACACCTTGTGCAAAAGTTCTCGAAGATCTTAGTCCACTGGAGTTTTTAATACTCAAGTCATGGCTGGCTTAGGAGAAAGTAGCTCTCCTGGAAAACTCTACAACATTTTTATTTGGCCATCACTCAGCATAGACAGCGACTAGTTAAACAGCTGAGCAACCAGTTGCTTTTACTTAGGTGTCATAAATCTATAGGAAATGACTCTAAATTTGCAATACGTCACGTTATCTAAACTACATCAACATTTCTTAGCCTGGTTGACATGGTTGATGTCCTGATGAACTAATTTATTTAACCAGCCAAATATTTCAGCTCATTCCTTGCAGTTAGCAAAAGAAAACTTGGAAGTAAAACGGCCCAAATACATTTGGGTTTCTTTACGTTTGAGACTCAAAACTCACAGTGTATTACTTCAAAACTACACTGTTCATTTACTCTGCAGGAAAACCAATTTCTCTTTTGGCAGCTGCAGTCCACAGGCCAATCTTTGTGATTCTCCCTGTTTTGTGACTCAGCGTTCACACAATCTAATGACTGGACCAGATTAAACTCGAGAGTGGCCTTCATCGGCTCTCACAGCTGTTATTAGCTACTGCATCTCAATCAAATCTGAGAACTGCCTGTCGCTGATAGTTCCACCGGTCTACACGGTCTAACTATGATTATAAGAACAGAGAACAGTGACGACAGGGCGACTCAACCCGAGGGATGGTAGTTAAATCTAACTATCATCATACTACGATCCACCAGTGACACACAAACATTAAGCTACACTACTGCAATTACACACAGCTCTACAAAAATAAGATGGTCGTGTTATGCCATGCACTACATTGTGTGTTTTGCATGTTTAAGAGATGATATTGTCATATGTTGTGTACTGTAAACATGTAACATTTTCCCAGCACAAAATTGGGATGAGAGTTGTGTTTAAAGACGGAGGAGAGGAGTCAGAGTCTTTTCAGCGACTCCCAGAGGAGAATACTGCATTACTATAATCAGTAGCAATTTAATTAATGAACGCCTCTCAGTTCTAGTGGTGGTGCTGCTGACCTCACCGCCATCTTTCAACAGAGGGTTCACTCCTAATTGGTGTGGAGACATGTGTTGACTGTAAAATTTTAAGGTGTTGTCTCTTATTGCTAGTAATCGCCAAGGTGCTACAGGAGATGTGCAGCATAATTAAGGCTGCAGAGTGTTTAATCTTTATGTGCAGCCAAAACTGCCTGAATGACAGTGAACTATTTCATCATGTGAACATGAAATCAACACAAAAAAGTAAGGCCTTTTGCTCTACCACTAATGAAAGAATCAACTCATAGTAAGTAATGGTGTTAGAAAAACAAACAAATTTCTCCTTCATCAGCCTCACAGTAGTTCCACTGTGGCCTTCTCACATTCAACTTCTGTGGAAAAAACAATGTTTAATACATGTAGTGTTTGTTTACCATGGTGGTGTGTGCCTTAGAGAAAGAACAGAGTAAATAGCAGGGGAGTCATGAGAGGGATGATAGTCGTGCATAGCTCTACACAGCCACTGCAGCCTGCAACTCCAGCTGAAAGAGAAAAGCCGGCCTCTATTTGCAGTTAAGAGCAACTAGAGCTACCAAAATGGAGACACACAAATTGATGCAAACGGATTAACAACACGCATCGCAAAAACAAGCAACTGAAACGCTAGGGAGTCATACATATTCTTTAATGTATACATTCAAGCCAACATTCCCATACAGTGTGCCTCAACAGCCACAGAGCTAAAGGGATGGATGCTCATACCTTTTTGACGTCTCTGACGAGGTGGTACAGTGTGTTGGATGGTCCGTGTCTCTGTCGAGAAAAATAAAAAAAGAGAGAAATCAATCAAATGAGCACATCATTATTATCATCAACACTATCTACAAATGCCCGCCACATCACCATGCTCAATCAACATTTTACTTTGAAATTCACTATTACAACTATTTGCTGTGGAAGGTGCTTCTCTGGCATGCTACAAACAGATGACACAACATGTTTTTACAGTCCTTTAATGTGTAGTTGTTATTACCGTGTTGTAGAGCTCCTCCAGTCTGGAAAGTGTGAGGAAGCGGTGCATACTGACTCCATTTTCAATCAGAAGCTTCACAAAGTCTACTCTGTCCAGAACTAAGGCATCCAGCATCGCCTGCTCCAGGGAACCCACCTGAAAGTCATGGGATAGAGAACGCATATGATGATGATATCATACACAGCATACAATCACTTTGATAATCCGGTGGTCTATGAGTGAAGCCACTCGCAAGTGGTTAACACATTTTAATAGCATGTTTTGCTTCCACAGACCATACGGCCAAAATAAAGTCAGTCGAAATAAAATGTTTCGACATTTTAAGACAGTTTCCAATTACATTATTACAAAATTGCAAGGAATCCATTTTGAATTACACTCACAAATGACCACTGTTGCTCTGGGTTATCATTTGCAACCAGATTTCAACTATGACTGATCCCAAGTTGTTTCTGCTTCCAAATTGCCTTTTAATCCTAAAGATCTCATTTCACTGGCTTACAGTAAGTTATCACCTCTCTTGTATACTATAGCATTAGCTGTTGAAGACAATGATGTAATGCTAAGATCTTGTTAAGCACTGCTATATACCAAAATGTTAACTAAGTGAAAATCTATAAAAATACAGTGAGAGCAAAAGGCCCTGTGAATATAATCAACATTTTTGACAAAGTTGGTGGTTCTTACAGGCCACTGCTGTCCATAGATGAAGATCTGACTGCGGGCGATGTCCACTCTGTTCCACGCCAACGCTAAACTCAGCTGGTCAGGGGCAGAAGCGTTGGCACCTAACAGAGGATGCAAACACAGATACATAATCAAAGATACAAACTTCATAGAAATCTGCAAATGTGATTTTTATTAGTCGTTAATTTAGTTGCCAGATATAATATGCTGTTTTAATATTGATGCTGACTTGTCTTATTTTCTATTCCCTTTATATTCTGATGTTCTCATTTATGTTTGCTGCGTGCTAAAAGTTTTCTGGCTGAAAAATCAAGTATGACATGTTGAAGCTTTTATCTCTCTAATCTGGAGAAACAACCATATAAAAAACACGTTTTGTTAATGTTGCTATTTTATACAAAGTTTCATGTTCATCTCTGTTGTTATGTTGGTATTTATGTTAGACAGAAGCAATGTACGCACAGTAGTAACAGTACCTATGGGTATGAATTAAATGATGTGAGCTTGGCTGCAGTGTCTCTAAGTCAAAAAATGTGTATATTTTTGTTTATATTAAAACCTTCAGTGATGAGGCTTCTTTGTGGGCTGCAGGGGTTTCAGGCTTGGTGGTCCTTGGCTTTACTGGCAACCTGTGTCGCCCTGTGTGCAGCTAATGTATCTTCTCTGTCTTTGCCAATGGCTGCGCCTGTTATGTGTCTGTAGATAAAATGCCTTTGCATTGCAGAATGACAGCTTGTTCACTGATGTATCACTCAGTTTAATCATCTCATCCATGTATAAAATGCGAACAACAACTGCGCTCTTTTGATTTTCTGTCAGTGAACATCGTTTACTGTACTCTGGTTCAGTAGTTACGTCAACATGTCTGTACAGTAATCAGCAGAACAAGACAAAGAAGTACAGTTCATACACACCAGACAAAAATATATAAAAAATAAAAACTAAAGACTACAAGTGGAATTATGAACGAATCAAATTCGCTGAGTATAATATTGGATGAAGTAGAGTCAAGAAAAAACACATGTTTACAAGATTCAAGGGCAAACTGACAACAAGGATAACATAAAAGTAAAAAGGCACTTCTCTCATCACTGTGATAGCTTTGCTGCATGTCACTGCTGTTGGATAAAGGACATACTGACAGCTGTAAATCTGCTGAGATATTCACAATCTAAGGGTGGCTTTATGAAACTTCAGGGTATAAGATCTCATTAAAATAATGCTTGCTGGGGTGTCCTGCTGGCCGAGCGATTGAGATGGATATCGTGTACTGTGCTTTTAATGTGTGATTTGGTTCCAGGGAGACATGTGTTCTCTCCTCTTCTTGTTTTAACTTACCTCTCAACTGTTCAGTAATGCGTCATCTCAATATTTTCACATATTAATTTACTGTAGTATTTTGGGAACCATCCTGCAAATGTACAAACATGCTTACACTGATAATAGTAGGATTTATTGTAATCTGAGTTTTCAAGTATTTTTGAGCGACAGGGCTGGGGTGCACTGTGTATAGAAACCATTCAAAGTGTGTTTATTGCAGGAGCAAAGACAACAGTGACACCATGTCTGTTGAAATGGAAAAAAAAAGAAAATCTGGACACAGCAGAAAAAAATGTATACAAAATAAACCTTATTATTCATCATCTGCATAATCCATTTGAAATAGCTTCGGTGTGGTGGGTTACAAAATAGCACTCGCTGCATTTAAACTTCCATAGTCAGCCTGTGAGAGATTATCAGCAGCACACTTCAAAGACTGTTGACCACTGAGATCTAACAGGGAACTTACTCACTTGCACAGTGGGAGGAGTTCACTGAAAACATCTCCTCTCAGCCTTTAGAGAAGCCCAGTGTCATAAGGTATAATAATATTCCCAGATGTGTAGACAAAGCTGTGTAATTTTCAATAAGCACACCGGTATCACTGCTTTACACAGCGCTCTGTCTGACTCTGAAATGCCTGTACAGCATTACTGCAGCTTAATGGTCTGAGTTCTGACAGAGCCCTGTTAATAAGATGCAGAGCCTACTAATAAGAGCTTTAGTGGAGATATGTGTATATTAAAAAGAAAGGTGGCCTTTCTCTATCAAAGGCCTGTGGCTTCAGTCTGTCTGCCTGCCTGCAGGGAGGTTGAAGTGCAGCCAACTGACTTTATGGACCCAATCTTCAGGATATTGACTTCCCCCTGCATCAGGCCATCAATTACTCCACACTACTCTCTGTGTTACAGCATGTGTGCTTAGCTGCAGTTTCCTTTTAGCACTGTCTGTTCACACTTCTTCAAGTCTCTTTCTATATATCTCCCACTCTCATTCCTTTCCTTCCTTTCTTCCTCTCACTCTCTTCTGTTCTCTCCTCACTGTGTATCCCTCACTGTGCTGTGCTTTGTTGAGCTTCAGGCAGTAGCTTAGTTCTTCGGTGAAGGAGTCTAATCTAGTGTTTTAAAAAAAGCTCTCAGGCAGGTTGTGACTGATTTCATTTTACACTAAAAGCCTTAACGCATCCCATTCACTTTGCCACAGAATGAGACCTGCATGTAAAATGACCCTCATGGTGTCTACCATAAAGCATAGGCTGCCTGTTTCTTTAGTGTTCCTCTTTCATCCTTTCCCTTTTCTGATCACTTCCTTTTCATCCCCCGTTCTTCCACTTTTGTCTCCTCTCTTTCTTTGATTTCAGTTGCCTCCTTCACTCAGTCATCCAAATGCCATCACTAACACAATGCAGAATGAACAAAAAGGCAATGAACAAGTGAACAGAAATGAAAGCTACACCAACAGATGGAGTCATGAGTGAGACGTGTACATAAGAAAAATAATAGAGCAAGAGAGCAAGATAAAGATCACGCATCTTGACTGTTGCACATAAATTATGTAAAACATGTTTCTCTTGTACTCTCTCCCTCTCCCAGCTCTGTAGTTTAGTCTCCTCCTCTCTCTCTGCAGAATGAAATGTTTCTCTAAGGAACAATTCCTGAGACAGTCAATCATACGCTCTGATTTTCTAAGCAGTCCCATGGCACTCACTGTTTCTGCGTACACGTGCATGAGCGTGTGTTCACATGTGTGGGTGTGTGTTGTGAGTGAGTGTGTGTGTACATGTGAAAAACTCAAGTGGGCCTCGTTAATGTTGTATTCCTTGAAGAGGCAAGAGCAGCCATGATCAATACAAGCTATTGAACAACCAATCGAAAATATGGATCAATGACTGTGTGTGTATGTGTGTGTGTGTAAAGGGGCTGGGTATGGGAAAGTGGGGGCATGGGAAACAAAGGAGTGAGAAATGAAATAGAGATGGGGAACAATGGGGAACAGGTTTGGTTTCATTTCTGTGTCTGAATATTACAACTTTTCAATCTTTGGTCCAGTTTGACCTTTATTGCTAAATGCATCAGGATTTTGGGATTAGACACTTCTGCTTATCTTCCTGTACATTTTACTATGTCATGCCTGAGGACTACAGTAAAATATAATAGACTGTGCTGTAGATACAAGAGATGTCTAGCTTATAGACACAGTGTGGGGACTTGAGCAGTTTTTAGACATAATGGTGCTGAATGGGCCAAATAATTATTGACTATTAAAAAAGAATTTGATCAACACAAATCACACTAAAATGTATACTTCAAAAGCTGTGGCATAAAAGGCAAGTCACTCCCTATAATTCATTGGTGACTGTAAGAGTCCTCCTGTAATGATTTGTCTCTGACCACAGAGTTAATGAGCAGCTGTGTTCATGTTAATAGTTCATCCTCCAGCTGTTGTATTTATATTAATCTTTCTACCTGAATTCACTATGGGCTTGTCTGAAGTGACTTCAATATTGTAGTTGGTAGGACCCTGAAGCCATAACCTCCACATGTTTAAAGGAACATTTTTTGCTTAAAGTTAGACAAGAAGATTAAGTATGCAGCTAAAATCAGCATCCAGTTAGATCAGCTCGGCTTCAAAATGGCCAAAATTATTCCCATATAAAAACACCCATCTCCGTTTTACCTACGATCTCAAATCTCTACTGATAGCTCAGCTTGCTTAATAATAATAATACGTTTTTAACTGCTTGATGTGTGTGTGTGTCTGAAATTCGGTTAGGTTTAAGTCTTCTTGTCAAGCCCCTTGAAAGTTTTTTGGACTCCCTGGCATGTTTGCTTTGTCCATTTTTTTTTTGTTTGTTTTTTTAATGGTAATTGTATTACTTGCTTTTTAATATGTACAAAAAAAAAAAAAAAAAAAAAATACAGACCAAAAAAAGCAGCTCACTAATCAAACTCGCTGGGTGAATCAGTGGAAGACTTCAAGAGTCAAACGATATTTTTAGCCTTGGTGGATCAAATCATTCAAAACTGGATTTACTATATTGGAAATGCAGTGATAAGAAGAAGAGTTATGCCCACAGCACTGGTTCTGCTAAATCTTTAACTAAGCAATTGCTTGATAATATAATATCAAAATTTAACACTGCAAGTTTTCATTGGAGGCTTCCTGCCACGCAGTGATCAAAAATTGCTTAATGGAGTTTTAAAAAAAATCCAAAACAAAAACAAGGACAGATGTCTATGCTTTATTCCTCTGCTCTGAACTGTAAAAATAAAAACATACTTGTGAGCTTTGAACATACACCTAAACTGGGACAGTGAGAGGAGTGCTCTCCCTCCCTTTATGGACTGACACTTCTAAATAACAACATCCTTGGAGGGTGGCAGTGAAATGGAAGCCACTTATTGTACACTCGTGCTCACACAGCGCACACACACATAGATGCACACACCCACCTTTGAGTAATGCAGTGAGGATGGCAAGGTCAATGTCCTGATGACCCTCTGACCCCATCCGGAAAACTGTTATCTGAGAGACAGTGTGAGAGAGAGAGAAAGAGAGAAGAGAGAGAGAGAGAGAGAGAGAGAGAGAGAAAGAGAGAGAGAGAGAGAGAGAGAGAGAGACAGACAGACAGAAAGGTGCATTAATACTTTATTAGCCAAACTATTTGAAAGTGATTTTAGTCTCGAGCCATTCATTGTTTGTTTGTTTGTATGTATCAAGGCTAAAAAAATCATTGACATCTTGAGTCAGAGTGTTATCATCTGCTGGATTAAACTTAAAAAAAAAAAAGCCTGCTAGCGACGTGCTCAGAGGAGGGAGAGGAGTGGAAACATACGACTCTGATATAATATATTCTTCTCTCCAGACTCATCTCTCCTCTCTCTTGTCCTCTCCTGCAGGGAACAGCACAAAACTCTCACACACAGCTTATTCACTGCAGAAAGGGAATGAAGGGATTTGCTGGAACGGCAACTCAGGAGAGTGAAAGAAATTACATGACAATGAATATGCTCTTCTCTTCCAAATATCAATCTGTTCTTTTACTTTAGTTGTGTGGAACATTTTCAGCATTAGTCTTTACTGTGAGGCTGCTTCAGGTCTTCATCTGTTCAGTCTGACATGTCTTTTAGCAGCATTTTTTATGTCCACTGAAATGAACTAATGGTGCAATGGATGAAAGCCAGAGACCACTGTGGAGGAAATCAGAGAAATGGGGCAGCTTTTCAGGATTTTTTTCCCTGACGTATATACTGAGCACACACACTCGTAATAACGTGTGTGGGCACACATGCACGTGTGAAGGGCACCTTGTGGGAGCCGTGTACAGGAGAATGCGTGTTCTGAATGCCTGACAAGCTCTTCCTATAATCCTCCCATCCACCATCCATCTCCTCCCACCTCCCTCTCTTCCCTGCAGCCCATCTCTTTTCCCATCTCCCTCCTCTAAATGGCTTCATTTTGTGGAGTTCCAGGATTCGCTGGGCTTTGCTGTTCCTGCTGTTGTGGTTGCTTTCCCTAAGGCAATGCTGCAGTGTTGTAGGCTCGCCTTCCTCTTTCTTCTCTCATCCTTCTCTTCTCTTTTCACGCATCTAAATGCACAAACGTAATTCAATTCACATTGATGATTTACAGTATCTTTTATGTTGGCTCATTCATCATTTGTACACATGCCGATGACTTGTTGGCTCCTCCCTGTCAGAGAAACATGGAGTTGGGCAACATGTTAATGCCTGAGACCTGTGCACTAATAAGAGGAGTGGCTGTGTGTGTATGTGTGTGTGTGTGTGTGTGTGTGTGTGTGTGTGTGTGTGTGTGTGTGTGTGTAATCAAAAGGTCTCTCTCCAGGTGAAATAGGAGTGCAGTGTAATGTGAAGGTATTGATTGAGGTCCTCATGAGTGGAGACCCCAATGAGTTGTTGGTATGGTGTGTAATTTTATGTGCTTCTCTCTCTTCTCCTCTCTGTGTGGTGTGTGTGTGTGTGTGTGTGTGTGGCCAATAGTTGCATTATTATTTCCTAGAATGTAACTTTGCCTTCATTCTAATGGAAGCTAACAGCACATTTAGGCAGCCATCTGTTGAACACGACAACACCGTGATCTAACCGATGTGTGTGTGAGTGTGTTTTAAACAGTAATTTCCTGTTGTGCACTTGCATTGTCACTCTGAAATGTCAAACTGCAAGTGCAAAAAGCTGTAATTTCCAAACTAGATCAATTTTAGAAATAACCAATCAGGCAGACAAAGAAAGACAGAAGGGAGAGAAGAGAGAGAGAGAGAGAGTGAATGAGCAGAACAGCACAGATCCCTATTCTGGCCACTTGTTCATTAAACCCTGTAGTTATCATTGTGGCAGAATGCAGTGCTACCTCACACACATACACACAGGTTTCCTGGCAGGACTAAAGATGGATGACACTGTGATAGAGGAAAGATGATTCTAGAAGATGTTTCTATTCTCCCCTTTCCCTCCACTCACTCACTCCGCCCATCATCTTTCCACCCCGCCCACCTCCAAACGCTAATCTTACAGCAGCCTCCCACATGCTAGCCCCACCACCCCACCCCCACGATCTTTGCCCGCTCCCTCTCGACTTCTTTCTCCCTCTTCCCTTCCTCCAATCACAGCCTCAAGGTGACCCTGTGGATACACACTACCTGTGATCATAAAGACTCTACAAATCAGACGCTGAGCAAAACACAGCCTCTGTGACAATGCACTGTTGCAGATTTAGTTGCAGTGATCCCAGAGAATCATCAATAAGTGTGTGGAAAGAGAAACATCTATTTTTTAACTTTGTTGTTCAAGCCAATGTTCTTGAGTACTTACTGTGAGCAAAGAAGTTAGGGGAAATAGCTTTGTTGTTTTTTTAATCTTCTCTGGGCAAGAACTAACTCATGTTGATATGTCACTGTTGTGATGGATAATACCAACACTTATGTCTATAAATGCTGAATTTACTTTTTGCCATCTCTGTGCCCCTACATTGACACTTTAAGGGTCAACATACACCATACATACAAGAGACAGGGCACTGAGTCATTTCTCTCAAACTCTGTCTCCCTGTTGACAAGAATATAGGAGACAGGAAAGGAGCGGAAACACTAAGGAGAGGGAGACAACTGCAGGGTGGGATCAGGAGCATAGATGTGACACAGCACGGAAGAAGAAGCATGTGTAAAGCAAAGGAAGACAGAAAGAGGGAGATTGAGTGTTGACAAATTGAAGACTGTTACGAGAAATGAAAAAGGAAAAAGGCAGTGCCGTTTTTCTCAGAGCGACTGGGTTCTGTCAGAGGATTCCCACATCCTCAGAGACGCTAAGCTACATGCTTAGAGGATCAGAAAACTGCTCTTCACGCTGCAGTGAGCGAAGCTGATTGGAAAACATTCATCTTCATTTAACAGGCAAAGACCCTGCTGATACTGCTACATGTACATGCAAGACACATGGCAGGCACCACACATGCACAGTGTGCTGAGGTTTCCAAAGCTTCTACTGCCGTTTTTAACGTAACAGTGGTATTTACAATGCCTCGTCTTTGTGGATTTAAAATATTTAGCTTTGGATCTATTGCTTTCTGGGATAAATCTTTAGCATGACAGACAAAAAGACAACAGAGGGTTGAAATAAGTTTCTCTATCATGAAATTTTAAACTGCTAAATTGCCCTGCTGAGAATCAACCATGGTAATGTTTGTCTCTTAGCAGGTTTCACAGTTTGTCACTCACACTCTCTGTTGTACCTCATTTTCACATTTGTTCCTCAAACCACATTTTTCCCTTCTCCCAAGTCTTGTCTCATTTCCTTCCACCCTCCGTTATTCCCTCCATCTTCCCCCCCAACTATCTTTCCCTCCCCCTCTCTCTCTGTCTCTCCCTCATGGTCCATTTAAGTCACTTTTTTTGCTGCCCTTGTCTTCTTCCTACTCGTTCTTAGTTTCTCTTGTCAGGGAGGCGGAGGAACACTGTGGGCTGGTGGTTCCTCCTAAATATTTAATCCGAATTAAACATATAAGGACTATTCTGCACTCAATTATTCATACAAGGCTGGGAGATACCAGGACAGCCATCTTGCACCCATCCCCACACCCCCACCACCCCACAGAGGGGGATCTGGGCAGAGGGGGAGGGGGAGGGAGAAAGAGGCATTTCTCTTGAGCTAGAACTGGACTCACACTTAAACTACCTATATGACAGGCCCTGATAATATTTGATGACGTGATTCTCACACTGCCTGTACTCAGCTCACTGTGCTTGTTTGACATTCAAATAAAGTTACTGCACCTTTGTGTAGAAGGGATAAGAGAAACATGATAAGTGATACGCATATATGAGGAGGATAATTACCCTCATCATCCAGACAAATGGATACAAACATGGTGCTCTCTTTCTTTCCTCTTATATCATCTATAGATGTTACATCTCTGTAAAACTCAAAAGCTTGCTCATTATTCATTGATTACCTTTGCAATTATTTCCCCTCCCTCCTCCTTTTTACTGGGACATGAGGCGGCACACTTTTCAATTAGACCAAATGAAAGCGTAAAACAGATTACTGGGAATACTATTTGTAGCTGAGGAGCACCTCTCTGTTTTTTGTTGTTTTTTAAAATTTACTATCTGACTAACTTCTGATCATCATGTTAATGATGAAATTAGTGATGTGGCATCGTGAGATGACAAAATTAAAGCAAAAAGGCGATGAGGCTTGAACACGGCTGCCTGTTCTGCCTCTGGTAAAACAAAAATAAACACATAAAACTCAGAGATATACATTTCAGTGTGCACGCACTGAGTTTATTGCCTCTTGACATAAAACATAAACAGCCCTGAGTATAATGAACAGAGGAGAAACAACTGAAGCGCAAAATGTCTACATGAATAAACCAACATGCTGAATCTAAGGAACAAGCAAGACAAGCCTTCCTTTGGTCTTCCCCCTTTCTATTGCCCTCTTAGGCAGACACACTCCCTCTCCTTCTCTCCCACTTTATCCCAGCCAGTCACCCTTAGTCTTTCTCTTTTCCTTCTGTTCTTTGGCTTTCTGCAGAGCCAGAAAAAAATGAAGACACAGGCGCACTGGCACAGAAACAAACACACACACACACACACACTCCCATTGTCTCTCTTTCGCTCTCTCGCTCTCTCACATACTCTTACACTTACCCCTTTCAGACTGATGCACTGAACCAAGAGAAACCAGGATTTGCTGCCAATGTGGATGGGTCAACACATGTTAATGCACCCGGTTTTGTGACCCATCTCCTGACCTGCATGTTAACATGAGGTTGACACTACTTGGCTTTGGTATACAAGCACAAACCCAGGTTTGTATAATTACATGAGATGTTATACAGGTGGTGTAGAACTAACATCATTTCACTGTGTCCCTACTGTATAACTGAGACAGAGAGAACAAATTGTAAAGTCCTGTCAGTTTCCATATTGCTTTTACAGTTCCTTTTCTTCATCTTGCACCAGCCTACTTATATACCTTCCCTTCAGTGCAACCGGTGGCCCCTCAGGTCCTCTGATTAAAGTCCTTTGGTTGTTCCAAAGTGCAGGACAAAAGCTTTTAATTTTAATGCTTGTCTGCATAAAGTCAGTCTGCCCAAGCAGCTGAAAACTTCCTCAAACAAAACTTTACATTTAGCCAAGCGTTTATTTCATTTTTTTCCATGCATAGACATTTATACACTATTAACAAAATAATGATAGAATTTGCACATTCCATTTCCATGTATGGTTATGGAACAGGATGAAGAGAACTTATTAGACTTACTGTACTGATTAGACTGCTGTATTTCTGATATTTATTGCAACTGTCACATTTGAGGTGACTTATTGTCTTTTTCACAGTCACCTGTGAAGCATCATGAACATGGCTGTAGAATGAGTGTTCTTGCATTAAATTATAGGGACAGAATAATCATGTCATTTGTAAATCCCCCTACTATGTCTGCCATTTTCATCTCAAATGTAAATATTGCCATAATCGATTTTGATAAACACTGGGGTCTTGAGGGCTCTGGGTAGTTTACCTGAGACTGATTTCAGATATTATGTAGACCCATAACTGTCAGTTTGCTATCTCAGTTCCATGTGTGTTGGCCATGTGGTTGGTGTTTTTTTCAGATACAGCTCCATGACGATATTTTGTTCACTGGCAGACACACTGAGCAAGTTGTTCACTAAGTAGGACCATGTTTTGTTTCCTTATGGTGTAAGTGGGAATCAAGTCCTGAAATCCAGCCTTGCAGAATCAACATGGCGAATTATCTGTGTAGAGCCCAGAGGAAACTTCGATTATGTACTTCTCAAAGGGGTTGTTCTACATGTTGTCATGCAGCATTTGGATATTTAAGTTTTAATAAAAATGGTTCGGTCTGCTCAGGAATCAGTTGAGTGGTTTTAATTAAGGTTGTATGAGCTTCACGAACTAGTGAAGAGGAAGCTTCCCAAAGCAAACCCTCCTGTGCGCTTATTCTCTTTCCCCCTGTTAATATCCCTTTGAGTTAGAGCCCTCCAATCTCACATACACTGTGGTTGTCTGAGTGTGAGCTGGAGGGAACCCCTGCGATGTCTATCGGCCTGATGAACGAGGGCTGGTGAAATCACCTTAGTGAGAGAGACAGAAGGGGCCGAACAACAGAGGGATGACACAACTATCTCTCACTCTCCTCATCTCAAGCAGCTATAATCAACTGAGAGCCTGCATGGTGCAATAGGCACTAATGACTTCAGTATGTACCTGCTGAGAAAAGCTTGACGTTTAATGGACAGCACACAAGGGGGTGGATTACTTTCACTGAATCCATCATCAGGGAGTATGTTATCAAAGTTTTATGTTACTGGTGAATTTTTATGGCATTATTAAGATTATAAACTGAAGATGAATATTTCTTTATAATACATAGACATAGATAGATATGACCTGTCCCACTGTTGCGTGACTCACATGTGGCTAACGCCTTGATACTGTGGCTGTGGTTGCCAGTCAGCACAAACAGACATGGAGAAGATCTGCTTGTGGTGACACCAGCCACATGGCATTAGACTGACACCTTTCACTGTGGTTCAATGTCTGTATGACACAAAATGTGACACCTTAAAATGATATAAGAGGGATGGGAGCGGAAGGAGGTTCCCACAGATGTTGGGGCAGATGATAAGTATTTATAGGCCTTTTTTTTTTTTTTTTTTTTTACCACCTTTACCATTACCCCCCCCCCAAGTTAATCTCCAAGTTGAAGCAAGTTGCAAGAAAAAGGCACAGTACCTCTGATTCAGCCTCCACAACATCTGCTTATACAGATGTTTGGTACCTATAAGTAAATTAAGGACTCTCTTAATAAGCCCACACCTCAATTACCCCATCATTCAATTATTATTGATTATTGATTATCTAAGGCAAACTCAATGCAGAAAGATTCAGCTAGAAGTAGCAGTGCTGCATTGAGGTAGCCACCACACACACACACACGAAATGCTACTGCACAACCTCATCCAATGGGTATAGTCACCCTCACCACTCTTGCCAGAAGCATGTAAAAAAAAAAAAACGAAAAAACATGACAAGCAAGACAACAAGCACAGATAAGATGGCTGACTTCAAGCTGGATCTTCTAAAATCTGACAGCCATAGTAGAGATTAGTAGAAAAAAACTAGGTTAAATTCCTTCATAACAAACATGTAGATCTGCCAGCACCAAAATTTGAATAGTGGACGAAGAGGCGTACATTTTGTTCCTCTGGAAGTAAGTGGATTATTAAAAAATGCCTAATTGGCCTAAATACAGAAATATTAATTCAAGGGTGAAAGAGGGTTTGTGGACATTTGTAATTCTGCCAAAATGCACTTCTGTGCTCAGTTTCAGTGCTGCAGTGGTCACAGTTTTGCAAGTTCAGAGAGAGGCAGCGTCATATTATCTGGCCTGTACAGCTGCTCCAGCTGAATGATTCACAGCCCATTGTTCTGCTCTGGTGTATTGTGCTCAGAAGATCCATCAGTGTGAGCATCAGTCGGCCACTGGAACCCCGCTGAGGACGCAATCAATCCATTTACACGCTGCACAACCATGACCAGTGCAGGGCTGCCTCAATCATATGATCTTCACTGAGAATGCACATATGCTTTATGTGCACATGCTTTTGATTTATTTGTGTGACTCAGTGCATTACAGTTATTACAATAAATAAAGCATGTGATATAATGGTTATCCTGTGTGCAGTATTGTTTACAAAGAGGCAAGTAAATCAAACGATAAATACATTGTTTAGTCATCTCCAACATTACAGATATCCTGATGAAAGATGGCTTAGATGTGTGTGTGCATGCCACTGATGCCAAACTGATTAACAAAATGCCACAGGCAGCCAGCTGTGCCATTAGGTGCTGATGTGACAAATACTCCCTACCCTTACTAAAGACACAGTATACGTCATTGAATTGAGGCAAGAGCAACCAAGTAGTAAATAAATTAGTATGACTGCAATAAAAGCTTTGTGTTTGCATCACAGAGGATGTGTCACACTGCCAACTTGTGTGTGTATGTGTGTGTCTGCACTGCCAGTGAATATACTGTACCACTTTGTCGACTGTGGAAATATCATGCCACACGCACAGGCCGGCACACACCCGTACACACACATAGCATTTAACAGCATTAGAGGTTGGTTTTCATATGACTGAGAGTGCTCTGAGGGGTCTGAGATCCCTCCGCAGGGGAAAGGGATGTATGTATGTGTATGTGTGATGTGTGTCAAGACTTAAACACTTTCAAAGCGGTACAGACTCTCAAGGTGGAGGCCATTTGGTCCTGAACTTCATCTGAATATATTTACATCCACTTAACATTACATATCATACATAAAAGATGGGGTAATAATTGCTTCAATAAAAGTTTCATGATGGGCAAGCTTCATTTGACAAACCCATTTGTTCTTCCTCCACATATTTTTCATTTTGGAGACTTTGCTGCACAACAGCTCCTCACAGCTTAATGAAGATATTGCAGTTATTAGTGGTTGCTGTTGCTGTTTCGGTGTGTCTGCATCTGTTTGAATGATTCTGGCTGTGCTTCAGTGTTCTGTGTATACACTGTTTATAGTTTTGCTTTTCCTTAATTGCAACACTACTCTGATTAATTGCGATTAAAATACTGAATATTAAATAGACTAGTCTTACTTGTATTTTCTTCTATTCTTTCTTCTATAGTATTGAATGATGTAATTTATGTACATAAAGTTAATCCATTAGAAATAAAGGATGCAACTTTAAAGATTGGTGAAAAATAATAACACATAGTTGTTTGTTTTTCCACATCAGCACTGTATTTTGAGTAGTGTATCAAATTAATGCCTATATATTCGACTGCACACCTCAACCTTCATGAACGAATCGCACAGGCTTCATTGTGAATGGAGAGTGTTGTCCTTCTGAAGCTGCCGTGCATCTGACAGGCCACTGTCCACCATCGCCCACCGTCGCAGACACAGTTTACCATTAGTCTGATAGACTGATAGTCACTGACACTGCCAAACCAAGAGTTTGAATTTTCCCACCACCAATGGCATCAGGTTTTACCTGATCACAGGCAGAGTGGGATGATGCTGCATTCAAGTTGGAAATATATGACAAATGTTCCCGTATTTCAACAGATGGGTGACAACCCCAGTGGCGACACTGTATGCACAGACAGACAGGCTCTACCTGAGGCACGTGATGCGATTAATCTTGTGTTAATTGTTTTTTAAAGTGTTATTGTTTCCAGATTAACTTAGTATCTATATGTGTATTTGCTGGTATGTGTATGTGGACACTCACCAGCTCCTTCTTCTTCATACACTCCATGAGAATGATGAACAGATGCTGGGCCTGTGTGCGGCTGTAGGTGAATGTCTTCTGGATGGTCACCAGCAACTGGTCTCTTAGAGATTCATTAATTATGCTACAGAGGCAGAGAGGTGTGGAAAGAAAGAAAAGAGGGTGTCAGGAAGGGGCCAGGTAGAGGTAAGGAGAATAAAACACTGAGGGGGAAGTGGGCAAATTAGATTTGTTTGACAGTAAGTCATACCAAGGTTGACTGGGACTCTCAGTGATACTTCCCCTGAGTCCTTGGTGAGATGTGATTTACCTCCATCTTTAACTGGATATATCAAGCTCTCAAATCAATTAAACCAAGTAACTGTGTGTCTCATAAGAAATATAACCTACCATACATTTGTGAGTGTTTTATCAGTCTAAGTGCTGCATCAGCACACTGCACTGCGTCATGTTTTTATGTGTGTCCTCAAACATGCATATATGTAGCTGCAGGATTACATTTTCAGCACATATGAAATTGTATGCTTGTCATGTTAGATCTGTGGAACTTTAACAATAATCATTTGATAGTAATTAGAACTAAAATGCTATTAGAAAATCTGTTTAAAAAAAAAACATAGGGGGGAGTTTTCAGCAATGTGACTGATTTCCCTCACTGGATGAAATTTACATCAGTGAGTGTTTGCCCTTGGATTACAGCATGGTGTGCACATGTGACTGCATACCCTCCCTCCTCAGAATATTTGTGTCCAAAGGCCAGAATGTCCGAGGCTCTGCCACTGCCATCACACACCACCACAGGGACTGGAGGAGTGTCCCTGAGGTACTCCAGCACTATGGAGATCACATTAGGACCACCCTCTACAATCAGAGCCACCACTGGCACACCCTGACCGATACCTACACATAAAGAGTGGGAGCAGGAGAGGCACAGGGTGATGGAGTGAATGTAGAGAGGAGAACAGGTGAAACAATAAAGACAGGGAAAAGAAATGTGAGGAAAGAAAGAGAAAAATAGAAAAAGACACAGGGAATATGGTTATTACATCAGCAATACTCGATCCATAAATAGAAAAATCTAAATCCAACTTTGTTACTTACATGGTGTGAATGTGACACCTGTGATGTCTCACCACTCGATTGTCAAGACTCTTTCTAATTATGGCAGAAAGGTTTTTAAAAACAGCACATGTACCAAAAATAACCAACCCACTTTTTGCTCTGTTCCAGTGTCTTGTGTGTGTGAGAGAGGGAGCATTTCTCTGATAAATCCCCCACTGTTCCACACAAAAATGGCTCCGTGCCTGCTCATCACAGGCTATTTAGGGTAATTATGAATAATTAGCAGGTGGGTTTTTCTGCATGAGGTGAGGCTATGTACAGGAGCAGGTACTGTAGATATGAAAATCACTCCATTCTCAAAGGAATTTCCTGCCTTATTTTTGCTCCTCTTTTCATAGCTTCTGGGATCTTTTCTGAATTAAGCTTCTCTTTCTACCACTAAATATTGTCTTTAGACACCATAGACCCTGTACTCCAGAGCCCTGCTCTCTCGGGTATTTTGACTCTTGTAATTCAAAAGCTGTGTAACTGTCAGATCTTCCCCGCCCTGCATCCTCACCCTGGTCTGCATAATTCACTGAGGAGAAAGCATCGTCTGTGTCTCAAACACGCGAGCAGACGAGCACATACAAATGCATGCTTCCATACAGTTTAGTACACACTCACATCAACACAAGCACATGCACACATTCAGTAGCATACCCATCTCCACTACACTTTGCCTCACACAGCCTCGTGTGGCCTTGCAACAGGGACAGTTACATAAGGAGAATATTTTAGGGGCCTTGCCTACTTCAAAGAGGTAAAACGTCACTGTGCCACAGCACATCACACGACCATATATCAACATGGCAGAATGCGAGAGAGACGCAGATTAATGACTTGAATTTTGCAACTGATTTTTCCATTTCTTTGCTGTGTCTATTTTTGTTGTTAAATACACGCATACACGTGTGTGTGACTTTGCCGTTATGTCGGATCCAGCATTGATATTGATGACTGGTGAGCTTTGGAGGCAATGCTGCAGTATCTAAAGCAGATTATTGTTCAACTGAAGCCCACTGAGGAGCAGATGAGGAGGGGAAGCACAGCTGTGTCATGGCTAATTGGTAGCAGAAAATTCTGCCTGCCTGTGTGCACACACACGCACATGCACACACACACACACACACACACACACACATAACTAACACAAACGCAGATAGCGGCAAACACACAAAAACAAAACCACAAATGAAGTAAGTTTCTCTTTTGCCTGACTACCCAAAAACAACAGGCACATTTTTGGATGACTTTTGACCTCTTGTTCACAATTGGATTTTCTAATTAGCCACGGCACTGACTTCCGCATTTATTCCTGTGGGGGTGTGGATGTATTAAAACATGGATGGTGAAGGCAAACAATGTGGCCTATTCATTCTAATTAATGCTGTGAACCCAGTGGAGACACTGAAAAGTTTTCTTCGACTTCTAATTGTGGGCACCGGCAACGTACAAAAAGGGCATCAGAATCACACACTGTCATTCACTTTAAATGCTTTCACCAAGAGTCTCCAGTTTTACTGTGCTTGAGACTCTTAGTTTTACTTTAGTTTTACAGACATTTATATGACAATGGATTCGTGGAAAAAAAGTAAAGTATTTACTATACAAGGAGAATACAGAACAGCAGAGAATTCAGAGAACTAAGTATTCACACAGATACGGTGTTGTTATCTGAGTTGGTTCTTTCAGAGGAATACCTGTTGTTCATGTTGGAAACATGACTCCAGAGCTGAGTGTTATTCTATAAGTAGAGATATTTGTACATGCAGTGTGTTGACCACTGTCCACTATCATTTAACTTGTTCCCTCTTCTGCTCCCCAGTACGAATATGCTGTCACTGGAAGCAAGGAAACGCCAGTGAGATATTAATGATACAGTGGTAGTCAAAATTATTACAACACTTGGCATATTTAAGAGGTTTCAGTTGTTTTTGTTGAACTGGCCATTTATCATCATTATGCTCTATAAACCATAGAATAGAGCCAACATAAGAAGATTTAGGTAATTTTCCTTACAAAAAACAAGCCAGGCCTATTTCAATGTCAATGTCACACAGTCATGTTCTTTCACAGAAGAAGCGAAATTACTGTATTTACAAAGACTGGACCTCAACTCCTTTGAGGAAATTTGGGGTGAGCTGGAAAATAATCTGGATCTGGAGAGATCTATTATACATTGGCAGGAGTAGCAGAAGGCATGGGATAACATTAGTGTTAAGGTTCTCAGGAAATATATTGACACGTTTGGACATACCAAATATTAAAGTTAAAAGTGGATAAAAACAGTAAGACTAAATTCATCTGATCTCAGAGCAACCATCTGCATATTTCATGACCATCATGAAATGAAATCATGTTTTGGAGGCAAACAAAGCTCAGGTATTTTCAGATCTGCCAGCTCTTCCAATAATTTTGGCCACTAATGAACATCTACCTTTACATGAGTGAAAATCTACAGGACTGCCATTGGGTAACCAAATGATCACATGTATAGTACATGAACAAAAGTATAGGACCCTTCTTAATCACTGAATTCAGGTGTTTCACTCAGCCCCATTAATTGTGAGTAGTATTATTGCAAATGGAAGCATTTAGGATCCACAGCAACCCAGCTAGTTAAGAGTCACCAGAGCTCCACTGACCAGAGCTCCTCACCACCGGTTGCTTCATGGTATGGCTTATGGCCGAGCAGCTGCATGCAAGCTTTAACATCAGCAAGCACAATGCCAAGCACTAAATGAAGTGGTGTAAAGAGCACTGCTGCTGGAGCAGAGCAGTGTGGAACCGTGTTCTGTGAACTGGCAATTCACGCTGTATCTGGCACTGTGATAAATGAGTGTGTTTGGTGAATGCCAAGAGAGGGTTACCTGCCTGACTGCATTGGGCCAGCTGTACAGATTGGTGGAGGAAGGGGTAATACTATGGGGTTGCTTTGTGGGGGTTGACCTGGGTCCCTTAGCTCCAGTGAAGGCACCTCTTAATGCTTCAGCTTACCAAGTCATTTGGACAGTTTTATGCTTCAAACTTTGTGTAAACAGTTTGGTGTTGGCCCCTCTCTGTTCCAGCCTGACTTGCATCAGTGCACAAAGCAATGTCCATACAGGTAAGGTTGGGAAAGTATGATGTGGAGGAACTTGATTGGCCTGCAACCTCAATGCCAACAAACACCTTTGGGATGGACTACAACCAGCCAGACTCTTTAAAACAGGGTTTGACCTCACAAATACTCTTCTGGATGAATGGGCACAAATTCCCACAGACACACTGCAAAATCTTGTAGAGAGGCTTTTCCAAAAGAGTGGACTCCATATTAATGCCTAAGGATTCAGAATGGGATGTCATACAAACTTCTGGTTCAACACTTTTCTCCATATAGTGTATTTCTCTTACATGTTTTTATTGGACTTTTAAATTCTTCCTTCTTTTACCTTACAGAACTGTTAGCATATGCTTTCAGAAAAATACACACTCCACATGACACACCATACTGTATATGCTGTGTACTACCTCTCACAGCGTATCTGGCCCAGCCCTTCTCCTACACTGACTGTATTCATGCACCATTCACACACTCCAATGCATCAGAAAATCAAATTCGTACTCTTACTCCCACTCTTTCTCTCTTCTGTCTCTCTGTATCCCAACCATAGTTTTAACCCAGTGCCCACACCTTGTCTCTAAAGGAGGGAAACCACACTGAAAAAGTGTGGAAAAAGCAGAGGCAGAAGAAGCGGAGAGAGGTGGTTGATGAGAACCCATGGCCAACTTTCTATATTTATCCAGCCTGGGAGACGAGGAAGTAACGAGGAACAGAAGGAATTAGGGAGGGAAAGAGGAGCATGTAAGCAAGACACACATAACGTGCTTAAATGGTCCTAATTGAGGATCCAGCAATGACTCATCCTCTGTACGCGCATGTGTGCATCTGTGGGTGCCTGGGTGTGCGCGTGTCTGCGAGTTTGTCCTTGTATGTGTCAAATTAGTATCAGCATGACTGGAGGTGTGCCACAGTATGTGGGTCGCTGTCTTCTCACCCACCCACCACTCCCACACGAAAAAAAAAAAAACACACTCTCTCTCCCTCTTTCTATCTCACATAGGCACACACAACATTATTCCAGCAACAACTAAAGCAGACACGAAGTGTCACATCTGTGAGGGCGACTGGACTCGACGGGCTGCAGAACAAAAGGTCAGGGGGTTCGGTACATTAAAAGGCCAAAGCTTCCCTCCAACTTAGTTTTTTCAGTTGTGTTATGACATCAAGATGTCCTGCCACTTTTGACCTACTCACAGGAATCCATAGGTTCAGATGGCTTGTGCCACCTTTAAACCAGTTGAAGGTGGCGTTGCTGTTGTGCCTACAAGGCCGAGTAAGCCACAGAGAATCAATCACGGATGGTGCCAATGACCAGTAAAAGACATTTACAAGTGGGAAAATGGGGTTAAAGGAAATGATTTGTGTGTGTGAGTTTGTGTGTATGTGCTTCTGAGAGAACTCTCTCACTATTCGAGTTGGTATTCAGTGATCCAGAATATAGACCACACTTACAGTCACTTGGATATCAAAAAGAGAGTGAATGCATCCACTAAGCATTTGCAAGGGATTTACACCCAAACTACCTCAGACATTCAAATGGTGTAAATGTATCTTTCTATTCCAGACACATGTGCAAGGTTTACTCCTACTCCTTAGTATGTCCACATCAGAGAGTGGTTTGTTAAAATAGCCACCTCCAGAGCAGGTACGCTGTAGAAAAGGCAGCTCTTTCTGTGCAGGAGTAGTCCTGACCCTCATATGCACGAATCCCAGGACAAACCAAGATGGATTCAGATCCTGATTTTGCTGAGTTTGTTCCAGGGCCAGTCTGATACAAGTTTGTTATATCTGTAATCTGACAAAAGCAAAGTTTGGCTTTTCCTTCCATAAACACTCTGGATTAAGTTTACACAACTTTACATTGGCTGTTAATGAGACATGATATAGAGTAAGTCTCCACTCTGCAGTGCCTTTAAATTGTCCATAAAAACAAAGGTAAACATGTCATTAAGCTCAAAATGCTGTGCAAATGGAAGCCGTAAACTAGGTTTATTGCACAGTTCATGATCATAATTCAAATGGTCTATAAGACTTCTATGAAGAGAGGTCTTATAGACTTGTGTCTAATAAATGTATATGATGGAGAGTTGACAGAGAAAACTTTCCTATTGGCCTTATTTAATTGTTTAGTGGTGTGCATAAGCCACCTCCAGTACCAGAACACCTCTCACTTCTTTTTTTTTTTTTTTTTTTTTTTTTTTTACCACTCCTACTCTTCCAAAAGACATTTACCACAGTTCACACTCCTGATCATGCACTCAGATTCTTTCCACACCACATAACATGTCGTCATCCATGCACATCCTCAAACTAGAAATGTACCAAGAGCAATTCTTGTATCCAACTTACTACTAACTCTCTCTCTCTATTATCTTTCCACCACAGGGTTGAACACTCTGGTGGTTCATGTTTATCATTTTGACATGATTGTTGTATCCATTTGTGCATGAACACACCTTACCCCAATGACTTCAATTGTCCCCACGCTGTCTCTGTGCGATTATTCTCAAATCCTTTGCATACTGATCAAAACTCAAAATGTCACTTTAACCCACTGATTCAACCATCCCCATCAATGCAGCACCACCATAGCAATCAAAGCCACTGACCATAAGGATGATTAAAAATTATTTTTATTAGTGGGACTTTTTGTGATCTGAGAGTATGTCTCTCTCATTCTTTGTGTTTCTGTTGTGTTCCTCTCCCAGGTATCTCTTGTTTGTCCCCTGTTTGCATCTCTCTGTATTGGTCTGGGTGTGGTAATCCAATTTCTTTCATCCCATTGTGATTCCTGTGCATCTGCTGGCAATCATCTCATCAACCCCACCTGAAGTGTGCAGTATTTAAACAGTGGGTATGCACTCCAGTCTTTGCCAGATTGTTCTGTCAACAACCAACTCTATGAATCTTGAGTAATTTCTCATGTTGTGTGCGTCATTGTTTTTGCCCGTGATTCAGGTTCATCGCTCCATGACATCCTGATTTGTCTGCCACTGTCAGACTCTCATCTGTCTCCTGTGCCTGCTGGACAATCAGGTCTCTGTCTGCCTCACTCCTCTGCCTGAGCTACCAGATTCCCTGCCTGCTGTGCTCCATTGCTTACATCAGCCTCACCAACAACCTCAAAATAAACAGTCTTTGAACTTCACTACACCTCTGGGGTCTACCTTTGGTTGCTATTCAACGTGTGCATGTGGCTTCAGATTAACTTTTGTACAGCGTAATTTACAAGCTTCACTCTATACAACTGTCAACAACTGCTGTCCAGGTTCAACTGTGATGCTGCAGCTGTGCTAAAACAGCAAAAGCCACCAAATAAACCTGTTGGTCACAGATTTAAAAAAAACAAAACAAAAAGGCATGATATTGTTTGCTTGACCTGAAAACTCAAGATTTCATCCAATCACTTACTTGAAAGGAGAGCATTCCAAACCACTTGACTTCCTATGTACTATAGCTTAACTGTAATATCTTCTCGATGGGCTGCTCCACAGTGGAGGTCACAATGTCATGGCTAATCTGCAACGCAAGGTCTCCTGGCTTCTGGATTCAATTACCCACGCTACTTCAGCTTTTACGTATGCTGTGATTAATGGGAACCACTGCTATAGGAGGGTCAGTGAAGGTTACAGAGAGTAGCCACAGAGTTAACGCACACATGATGCCTAAGCTTCATGCTTACACCCATGGAATATACAAAGTGCTTGTGTGCCCCTCTTAATATTCCTAGTAATTTAGGTGAAATGAAAGCAGGCACAATGTTTCATGCATTCTCATGGAGTTTATTAGACGTGCACAACTTTTATTTCTCTTTGAGCCTGCTGTGAACATTAATTGTACTGAGTAAAAAGCGTGAGTGAATTTTTCTCGTTAAATTTTACACGAAAACATTCATGGACGAATCCTATTATGTCCTTTCTGCTTTGGCGTTTTCACTCCTTTATCCCACTTTTTCAGTGAAGACACCTCTGTTACTTCATTACACTACAATTATCTTCCCTCTCCTCCTCTCATCCTCAGTCACTTTTCTCTGCCTTCATTTTCTAACTTTCTTTCTAAACTCTCTTCTTCTTTAGCTTTTCCTCTCTCGCTTTCTCTGAGGCAGGTGTGTGATTAAAGAGCATTAGAGTCACTGCTGGAGATGTGTCAAAAGAGCTGTGCAGTGAGTGAATGAACTGTGCTAAATGGTACCAAAATTTAACTGATGTTTCTAATGTGTTGGATGACATTGCTTCAGAAGATGGTGTGAGGAGAATCTCAAGAGAAAGACATACCCCTGAGTGTACGATGATCATCAAGTGAAACACTTTAAATAAACTCTTACTGTACATATGTGTTTCATCATGGAATTAATGTCTATAATCAGTGGTCAAAACCTCTTCACACGTAAAGTGTTGTGTGCTGCCCAAAACAAATCCCTGTGCTCATTTACATCTGCATCACTTTCCATGATCTATCAAGTCAGACCATGTGTGGGCGGACAAACAAGAGGTCCAAGCATGTACAGCAGAGCAGTGTGGAGTATTTACTAGAGCGTATAAATGTGTTGGCTCCATCCACCATATTTACAGCCTCCTAACCCCAGTTTCCTTGTCTGGAGACATTTATCTTGTTTACACCCACCCAGCGCTCTGTCCCTCAGATACTGTCATCCACTTTTCACTGAAGATGGTTACAAAACCACAGGAGGGGAGACAACATCAAGTACAGTAGAGACAGCAGGGAATGAAAAGGGAATACACAAGTCTTGTTACCAGACACGGTGTTAAGAGGTTGAGAAACTCCATTGAGAGGTTTTGATAGGGGCCAGGGGTGCTGCTATGACTTCTGTTGGACATGTGCAATGGCCACAGATACCTGGTGGCAACAGGCAATCAAAATGCAGCAAGGTTTCAGAAAAATTATCTTGAGTTAAAAGATTTAGATGCTGTCTGCAGCATAACAATTGAGTGTAGTCAGGCCAAAACACCTTTATGTTTATTGTACAGAATTTGATTCACATATTAAAAAAAACTATGTCTTAATACTGTGGAGCCAATTCGATTGCTACACAATTTTCGGCAGTCACATGATGACTCCCGTTGCATGGAAAATTGCACACAGGCACAAGTACAGCAGGATTAGCTACAGGATTGCCCAGACAACACAAAAACACCACAGGGGGAGATTATGCATATCTATCCACCGCACTTCTTTCATCTTGTGTATGTGTGCAGCGTGTGCCTATATTTCAAGAAAAAAAAAAGACTTTGTGATTAAATGTGGTCTATAACCCTCATGTTAGGGCATTCAAACTGCTTTCTTTCCTTTTTACTTTTTTTATCTGCCTTTCCTTGACAGGACCTCAAGCTACACTTGGATCCCACCGGAGCCATGCTGTGAGGAAAATTGATGCGCTCCTCGATTCACCGTGGACAGGTAATCAAATCAAGAAATGGTCCTTGTCTGCCAACCCCACAGCGGTGAATGGAGAAGTAAAAGATACGCACGTACAACACGGTAAAGTACATCAGACAGACAAAAAAAACACACAAAAACTGAACAGTGGGGAAGCAGTTCTACTTGAAAAACTGTGAAATATAAAATCACACTACAAGAGAGCAGATTTGAGGCTATTTTCTAGTGGTGTGGTTTTTTTTTGGTCCTTTAGATGTTACCTCCTGTTGGGGATGAAGCTATCCTTCTGTTGAAAGACAAGTCGAGTTGAGTGTTAAAAATGCCCATGGGTGTGAATGTGAGTGTGTGAGGTTGTTTGTCTCTACATGTCAGCCCTCTGATAGACTAGTGATCTGTACTCCACACAGATAAGCAACATAGCCAAGAGATAAATGTTAATCTATAAAATCCTGAAATATCTAACCTGGATGACAAGACCAGTTGGATTTATCTAGATTTACATGTTCTCAATTTGATGTAAATCAGTGCCTACCTGAACAGAGATAAACTGGCTTTGATTGTGGAAATGCACTTGATGACTTTAATCAGAGTTTTGCAAGAATAAAGCTGACACAGCACTTCACAGCACCCGAAGAGGTGATAAAGTTGAAGCTGGTTATCATTGTAAGTGCAGAAACTGCTGAGGTACTAGTTATTCTGACAGTATAGTCTGGGTGATGTCTCTGTATAGCAGATGGTCAGCAGCAGATATACAGTTCATCTGTTACCTATCACCTTCTTTCACCAGTAAATCCCATATGTATTTGTGCCCACCTCACTTCCAAATACAGGTAAAAGAAAATCAGGTCATCAATTTGAATTTGTTTTACATCGGATGCTTGTATGACTAGTGGGCGTCCCTTTGCCTTCCCAGCCCCTTTTGTATGAATCCAGGCATAGGATGACAAAGGGAAGTCCATAGGTCACATGACTGGATGATGGCTGAAGGACATTTGTATACTGTCAATCCCAGGAACAAATTTAAATCCCTGGAGTCAAAACATCGGAAGCAATATAACATAGAACATTTAACAATCTATTATGATGTGGCGATCTGCAAACACAGTGACAGTGAAAAAAACAGTGATGACAAAAGTAAGTTTTGAGTCATGATATCCCTCTTGACACTAACAATCTGTCTGGTAACACCTATTTCCTGACAGCCTTTTTAAATACGCATTGATGTTAAAATGTGTGCTTTCATGTCAACCAAACCCTGAGCAAATTGTTATAAAATGGTTTTACAATGACAACAAAAGAAGGAAATAAATAAATCATCGCTGAAAACAACAATTTCTCTGACTCAGGTTTGCTGTGACACATTCCAAACAATGCTGCGAGAGGCTATTGAGAAATGTATTTAAATGGTATCAGAGCGGTTTGTGTGTACTATTGTCTTTGCTTGAGTGTGTGTGAGAGAGAGAGTGAGAAAAGACAGGGAAATGCATTTTGTATTCATGCAAATCCATTTCGTTCGTAGCTTAGGTATAATGTGGAAATTGAAAATGGAGAAACGCAATGTGACAAGGGCTCAACGGTGGATGAACACTCCGCACAAATGCAAATACCCACATGTGCAGACTCAGATACACATGACACACACAGTAACTAAACATCTACATTTTCAGACACACAAGCATTTAAATACACTTCTTGCTTTAGGGGCATGATTTACCGCTGGTGCAACAAATCTGAAACAAAGTCAGAAAACTGCAAGTTTCTGTTGCAGCAGTAACGTGTTATAATATCCTACTATTTGTGTTAGACATTTTGTGTTTGTACTAAAAATATCAATTAAAAATGAAAATACTACAAAAAATACAGCCAAAAGCACATCTGATGTACCTTTCATTCCTCTGTATGTGTGGACCTGAATGTGCTTGTGTGTAGTACACTAAATGTGGGTGTACGTGCACGTACAGTGCTTGTGTGCTTGTCATCATGTTTGTTAGCTGGTTTGGTAGGTGTGTGCAGTGGCTCAGAACAGGAAGATGAGGATTATCAGCAGGTTCATTTGAGGAAACGGTTCATCTGAGCTGTCAGGAAGCTTTGAAAGAAACTATAAACCCATCCTGAAGGGAGGGACAGTTTCAAAGGCTCATCAAGTTATATCACAGCTGGCTAAAAATACACAGTCTGACAGCATGTGTTCAGTATAAAGCACGTAGGAACAGTTTTGGTCTGCTATAAAACAGACGATAAACTCAATTAACCCACAGCGGTGTCATTGATGAAACAAGGATAATAGTGTCATTATGCTGTTATCACTGGTTGTATCTCTTTAAAACACCTTCTCTGATTCAGGATATGTAGGTCAATCTGGTAATAGCCATTACAGATATAGTAAATTCTACTCACGCGTGTTTATCTTCTGCAGAGAGATGTGCTTCTCTAACTGGCGTCGCAGTTTGACCTCAGCACCATACTTTCCCGTGGTGCCATTGTCGGCCAGGATGAAGTGGGAGTGGAGACTGTTCAAGACCGTCAACTTGCTCATCGGGTTGGACATGGTCTGGTATGGACGCACCACCTAGTCCAGGGGAGACAGCATTTAACGATTATGTAAACATGAGGAAGGCCCATGACTGACAGGGGATGGAATTATCATAACAAGGACATGTTTTCTTAGCACCATTAATGCACTGCAAATATTACATTATGTCCTCATCTTTAAGACAGCCCAATAAAGGAGAACTCTGCCAGCTTTACCAAGTTCAATTTACTTGCCATGGAGTATACCACTCAGCCTTGTAAAACATTTGTATAATGTCCTCTGAGGCTCTGGAGGAAGCTTTCCAAACTCTGAAAGGGGCTCGGAGGCTGCAAAGTTTTAATAGCATGTCTAAGTTACAAACTGGGACATAGGGTTTGAAAAGCATCTCTCAGGCAGAGAAAGACTAATGAAGAGGCGCTATGGGTTGGATCATGGGAAATGAAGTGTAGGTAAATCAACATTTAATGGCAGAGCTTTTGTCAGGGTGATAAATATGTTCGTTTGATTCTCAATAAATGATTTTGAAGAAAAAAAAATGAAAAAGACCAGGTTTCCCTTGACTTAACTTGAATCTTTTTTACTACAACTTCGACTGCAAGAATAGCTCAGAAAATACTTTCATGCATTCACATAATCCATCATTTCAAAAACTCATTTACTGTGTATAGTTACACTATACTACAAAAAAACGCTGTCTGAATATTCATCCAGCATTAATGACAGTTTGGATTTGATCTTTTGGGGCTGTGCCTGACAATCTGAGGTAAACTCATCTGGCCATTAGGCATACAGTAGAGACCAATCACGCATGAAAAAAGAGCTTCAGCACTTAATCATCTCATTTCAGCCACCAACATTAATCGGCTCTGCTTGACTTGTTCAGCAGGGCAGAGTGCAGCTCATTCTGATGAAATTTTAACTGTAACATAACATTGATTCCCCAGATTTGAATGAGTCAGCATGCGCTCCACATCCTCATGCCGTTCTGCCAGCTGTCCAGCGCACTTTGAGGGAGTGTTTATCACAGAATGGATTGGCTTACTCAGCATCTCAGTTAATAAGCTGTCAACTGCAATTTACAGGCTCTGGCAACTGTGGGCTGAACGTGATTTTTCACATAAAGACATGCAAACAAATGCAATAGTGTGCGTGACCACTCTGGAACTGTTTTCATAGCTACATTATTGTTTGCTCTCAGGGACTCACATCTTTGCCAACAAGATCCTCCTGATTTTCCACGATGCCCCACGGAGCAATGCCAATGGTGCAGATCTTCCCCCTTGACTTGGAGGCATGGTCTTTCAGTGCATCACCCACGTGGCGAATCACCCCTGTGAGAGTATGTGCGTGGGTTTGAGAGATAGACAGGGAGCAGGATTACAAATATTAGTGTGGTCACAATCAATAGGGAGGCTAAACTTAGATAACGATACACTCTGATGGGAAGGATTAAAAAAATAGACAGCAGCAGTGCAGCTAATTCGAAAACACACATGGAGGCATGTACACAGCTTCAAACAAAGGTAGGTCATAGCTCAAGGCCTCTAGCCGTTGTTCTCAGGGAACCAGCAGTCAAACCTGGAGGCCACCTTATTCTTTCTCTCCTGCTGACATTCTCCACCTCTACCCTCAACTGTCCCTCCAATCCATCCCTCCATCCATTATTCAGGTCTCTATCTTCCTCTGTCTTGCCTCTGCACCCACTCTGTCACTAAATCTCACTTTCTAGTCCTTTTTGCATTCAAGTGTGCACACACTACAGCATCCAGTGATGTATCATTTATCACTATCTGCTCTTAATTCTCCCATTAAACACTACTGTTCTCATAATCTTTCTTATTTCAAGCATTTTTGTGACACAGAAACAAGGCAAGAGCACAAATGGTGAATTCCTATGTTGAAGACAAAGTGAAATGGTATTGATACAAACTCCACCATGAATACTACTGATACTATGACTGATAATGTTTGACCAACAGTAAAGCTAAGTAATATCTGCTCCACACAATCCCAATAAATAAAAAAATATTGAATTGATTGAAGCACAGTCAATTATTTTAGTAACCTTGCGCAGTACTCCAATCCATTGTATTATCAATGTATATGCCACATGTTCTGTTAATCTGCCAAACCACTACCCACAGCAAACCAAGATCAGAAACACAGTGGAGCTCAAGTTCATTCACAGAAACTACTTTCCATATGCATGATCACTCCAAACTGATGCATTATTCATTGCTGTCAATCTATCAGATGACATTTCATTTCAATGGATTTTATTTTGTCACACACTTCTACCCAATCATCCCATTGCTCCCTGACTGTCAGAGAAACTTGTTTCTTCCTGGACTGCTTTTACAATTCCAACCCTCCACCTCCTGTGTTCAAGATCCAGGCCATTGAGCCCCTCTTAATTGCCGCTGCAGGCCATTTTCATCCAGCTACTCAGTGTCTTCAGGATGAGATCGTCTTAGCTGCCAAAGTGTTAAGCCGATCTTCTCCACATCATCGCTTCCTCAAGAGGAAAATCCTATTTTGCTTTTAGTGGGTTACCACCAGGTAAACGATCATGATGGACCGTAACTGCCTCTTAAGTCATTCCTGTCTTTCTAATAAAAACAACTCTTCTCACTTTTTGTTTAAATAGTCTTCCTTGACTAACATACCATTTACATGATTTAAATGTGTCTAAATGTGACACACGTTTCCTGGCTTCCACACCAAAAAAATTAGCACTTTGGACACTGTCTCCATTTTCATTCAATATGTAATATAGACTATATAATAAACAATATAATAGATAATATATATGAATAAATAAAATCTGAAACTGACAACTATCACTTCAACTGTTTGAGTATGAAAGTCTTTATCTGTAGTTACGTGCTCATCATACACTTAAAAGAATCATTTGCAGTGATCCAGGAGTTGAATATCGTTACAGCCCTGAGGGGCCTAATGAATAGTTATTTAATAGCTGATAATTCATGAGGAATATTTGAGCACATTCATTATACTCCTACTGCAGCACACTTATGTGACCACTCTGCAAGGTTCACATAAAATGTGCCTATGATTTTTCTTATCTTTAAATAAAGTGTTCTGCGTGTGGCTTTGTATGGTACTTTACCTGTGTTGACCCCTCCAGTGAATATCCAGGCTCCAGTTGTCATGGCAGCCTTGATGAGCCCTTTGCCAAAGACCTGTTTAAGTTTGGGTTGTAATTCAAAGTTCTGCAGTCCCCCGTGGACTGAGATGAGCAGCTTGGGCAGGTCCAGCTGCCATTCCTTGGTCATCAGGTGGAGCAGCAGGTCAGGCTTGGTGTCGTAAGACACTCGCACGTACTGCAGACAGTAAGAAATGTGTCAGTGATGTACAGCTGCTTCACCCATCAGGCACAGGGCGATGTAGCTACAGTATATACAGTACAAACAACACATGTTACATGAACATTACATATGTAACTAATCAGTGATGTGGAGATACAATGATAAAATTTGAAAACCATTGCATGAACCAGTTAGTGAAGACCTGCCTGAGTGTATGGCTTACATTATTCATGCTACAAGAAGTACTGAACAGATGTTTATTATGACTGAAGAACCATGTACATTATGGAGCATCTGTTTATCAGCATCTAATTTGCTCTCAGACACCCAACCTGTCGTGTCTGGATGAATAATTTAACACTGGGAATAAATCAGACATAATTTAGTCCTAATTACTGTATATGAATTCTCAGAATGCTGGAGTATGTGTGATGTGATTGTGTCACTGCGATTAGACAAAGACTGTGACTGTGTGAATGTCATGCACAATCAAAGGACTTTTGGGATGGATTGATAAATCTGGCAGAATTTTATCTGCTGCAGCCTCCAGACACTTAGATCTTGTACAGAAATAATTATATGTAATTACATAATAATTATTCAGCTTTAATTAATTTTGCTATTATCTTCAGGCATGCTCATGCGACGCATTTTCTACATATGTGTAATGCCTTTTAATTTGCTCTGTGATTGAGGAAGGCATTCAAGGACTCTCGATGAACTCTCTTTAAATGTGAACTCTGTATGAAGTGTATCACTCTAGAAAAGCTTGGCAGTGATTGATTATTCTCAGAAGCAGAGTTTCTGCAGGTTACTGACAAAACACAACACAGTAGATTTGTTATCAGAGTCACCATGGCTTTGTTGGAGTGTCCTCCTCCCTGGAACTCGATGGTGCCAAAGGCATCAGTGGGACTGAGCTGTGTGTGTTTACTGATTGACCACTTCTCCGACAGGCTGTCATTCTTGGCCAAACGCTCTGCCTTATCATTTTGACTAGATGAGATGCCCGGGGGCAGGCCCACATGCTGACCTATCAGACGACCACAACAGCACCTGGATGAGAGGAGAAAATAAGAGTGAATGTAAAACTGGTGTATTACACACTCCCTTACAGAGAACAATTGAAACCTTAAGAGGTCTGAGCCCCAAGCAAAACTGTTGTGTCACTGAGAGAAAAAAAAGAGGTTGTGACTGAGAGAATGAGAAAAAGAGTGTGAATGCTGCTGTAGTCAGGTGCCTTGTAGTGAGAGGTGGGCAAGGCTGAAGTGACAGCTTGTCATTTGACTTTCATCTCCTGACAGGGAGGCGAGGAGGAGAAGGATCTGTGGGCCCCTGCATTCTTGAACTGGCTGTCTCTTTTTGTTTTCTGTTCTTAACAAACCTCTATACCTCTCTCTTTTGTTCTCCTCTCCTTCTCCCTCCTGGCAGTTCAAGAATTAGCAGAATGACAGTTATGTGAACTGTAGTATTCCTGTGTGAGTACATACTTATTCAGATGTAGTGAATTCAGCTTTCATACTCTCAGTTTTAACCTTACAGGATGGAGTGGGAGCCCTGAGAGGAAAGGAACTCAGGATGCTTTGATAATCACTTCATGTTTCCGTCATCTTTCAGTGAACGCACTTTGCCTCTCTCTGCCTCACATGTCAACACAAGGGGTTTTGACTAAAAGGGGGGAAACTGATTTGATCTTGAGGAACATCTCTTTTTCCTCCTTGTGCTCATGGCTTCCACCCGCTTTCCTCTGGTTATGCTAATTCTGTTTACCTAACAAACAGTGGCATTTCCTATGTGTGTATGTATGTGTGGCTGTGCACACGAGGGCTGGCACTGCAGGAATTACTTGAACTTGACTTTCTGAGCAACATCAGCTCTAGAATGAGTTTGCAGAGGAAAACGAGAGGAACATTGAGCATGGAGACGGTGATGGTTTTTTTGTGATGATGTGCACTTATCATTACAAACGACAGTATTATACTGACAGGGCCCTTTCAAATGTGTTTTCATACATCAAGTGGATAAGAGGTATGCTCCTGTGGCCTCTATTGCTAGTGTTTAAGTGTAAAATTAATAAGCATTTAAAATGATGTGGAATATTTTACTGTCTTTATGAACTGACTTGGTCCTGGATTTCATTAATGTCAAAAAAGCAGCTGAACTTGCTTTCTGTGGTTTTATGTCTGTATCTCAGCTCATTACTGTGGGGCACATACCTGTGATGCAAATAGAGGCCAGCATGATATTTCTCTGAGGCCTGCTTTAAAAGGTCAATAGTTAAACAGGGCTTGTAATCCATATGTGGGGTGAGCTCACATTATCTGTTCTCCATGAGGGTTAGTATTTACAACAATAGACCAAGCAACTGAATCTATAACATGTAAACTTAGCAGAAGAAAATCTCAGATGTAACACTGTTTCATTATCCATATAATAAAAATGGATTGCTGGGATTAAAAACACAGTAATGTTATCATGTATGTATGTAATGCATTGAGATTCATTCTTACTCACCTATGGGGGTCTTTGGCGCTCACTATGATATGAACACATTCTCTCTTGCTGAATGCTCTCTCTATCCACGATTTCTGTGCCTGCAGGAATGAAGACAGAGGAACAGTCAGTCTTTGTCACATAATGGAGCTGTACCTTGAGCACGCAGCAGTGACACCAGACAGACAGCAGGAACAGGGGCATATCATGACCAGGCCTGTGCTTCACTCTGGATTTCACCTGTGACAGAAAATGTTTCCTTATCCCTTCCAGAAATAAGAAATGATAAGTAGCACGGCCACTTATTGTGTAATATGACACAGTCTAAACCCTGTTATACAGAGACTTATCTGTCATGGCCTATTTCCAGGGTGGTATTGGAAAATGACAAACTGAGCATACAGTACACAGATGTTGGACCTGATGTGTATGAAAAATAAAGAGTACAATAAAAAAAAAATCAGAAATGTACATAAAACAGCATTTTCACATCCACACCTGGTTTACAAACAGTAAAAATGACCACCTCCCAGTTTCATGCCTCTGCCTGGACCTTTGGCCACCAAATTCTAATCAGGTCATCCTCTGGTCCAAATGAATGTTTATGCTAAATTTGAAGATAGGTGTTAATTCCTTCATGAGATGTCAAAGGCTAAAACTGTGTTACGTGAGCTTCCTGAGATATGATCGACACGAGAGCTGGGCACACAACCTGACAACCCAAAAACATTACACCTCTGGCCATGGCTGTTAGTGGCACTTTGGAAATAGCACAAACGCACAGAGCCACATCACACACACCCAAGATGCAGCATCCCTCACGCATAATTCAAACACTGAAGACACTGTGACAGAAATGTTTTATGTTATTCAGTGACGCCAGCCCAAACCAGATGAGATGAAGAGCTGGGAAAGAAAAAGCGGATGTTAAATGCACCGAGGCATTAAATTATGTCAGAGTTCCAGTCCTTAGATTCTCTTATGTGCAGCCAGCAGTGTGTGTGTGTGTACATGTGTGTGTGTGTGTGTGCGCGCCTGTACAGCCTGTAAGTGTGCGTATGCATTTCTATACGTGCTTTTTCTTATACTGTATACAGTATATAAAGTGTTTGACTAACTGGAGCCAATTATCCTGCTACACACACAAGTAGAAAGAAACTTTTGAGCCATGGAGCTAGTCTGGGATACATATGCAGCACATGCAAGGATTTGACAAACACATATCTGTACTGACGTCTCTATATACGAAAAAAGGAACCACAGAGGACAAAAGGTGATGATCCTTATACAAAAAAATCATCTCTGAGTTACTGTAATATGAAATGACATAGCATCTACTGCTTTATTATAAAAGTGAGACAAAGCAAGTCTGCTTGTTTTAGTCAACATTATATATCATTTACCGTATGACTGTCAGCTTTAGCAGTGACCATGGAGTCAAACAGTATTGAACCATCTCTGGCAGTGTTTACAGTTTACAGTGACCTGTAAATAATAATGTTGCATTGTCACAAAAATAAAGAGTAAGCAAACCGTCTCAAGGTGAAATACTGTGGTTGAATTTTGGTCATTTGTTTTATATAATGCTGTTTTGATGGCAGAAACAGACGCTTCATTATAGACACCTGCCTGCCTGCCTGTATTTAATGGCATTGTTAGTGTAACTGTTTGTGTTTAGCTAACAGGATGTTACAGTGCTTATGGCAGGAGGCCAGGAGCTTTACACACCAGATACATTTTAGATTCTTTCTCAATTTTCTCCTTCACTGAAAATTTAAATATGGGGAGTTCAGTGAAGGGGAAAATACAGGAACAGATTTTTACTTTAAAGAACCTTTAGTTATGTGCTGCAAAGTGAGTTTTGAAATTTCACTTGAGTAAAGTTTTTTTTTTTTTTTTTATGGATGGCAAGAAACGGAAATGACAGACACAGAATGACAAGAGACTTTTCATGTGGTTATCTTTCTGTTTACCATGGTTCAACACACATCAGTTTTTGTTTTTTTGTCCTGCTCACTATTATATCTAAGGCCCTGATTCAAATTGTAAATTTAAAAATCATCTTACCACCAACAACCCAGACTGCAGAAGACTTGAACAATGCTGTTTCACCAGTAACTACTGTATGATTATCATTCATGTTTACAATCTGTGAAATAACTCTAGTCTGTAACCATAACGACTGAACGATATCTTTCAGCTTCTTTGTCAGTCTGTAAAGTTTTCATGTGCAGTTTTATATTGATTACCTGTGGAAATAAAACAGAATGCAGTAGTACAAAAAACACATGTAGATATCACATTGTGTATGATGTTAACGCTGTGTTTCTGTGATGATGAGAAAGTTACCCTCTACCATTTAAATGTACAACTTTTGACTCAGCTCTTTGTGGTTCAAAGGTTGCACTTCCTGGATGGACACCGCAATTCCAGGAAGTGGACCATGTCTGTTTGAGGTTTTGTGGCAACAGAGCACAACACAAGAGGTCCCGAACAGGGCCAAATGTCACAATGGGACATTCACAGACAACCAGGAGGACACACAGACCAGACTCCCAAACCCACAGCAGAGGGAATGCAACAGCCATGAAAACAAAGGGACACAGCTTTTTTTTCTGCTTTTTATTCTGGGAGAGCTGCCCCGGCTCTTCTCCCAGCCAGCAGAGCTGAGAGCTGCTTGTACAGGATTTTCCCCACCACCACGGCTACAACAACACACGCCCCATCCGCCTGACTGGCCCTGTCACACCACGGCACGCCAAAACCCACCGCATCCGGCCACAAACAGGCTGAGCCTGCACACAGGCACACTTACCCTAACACCAGACTTCCCACGATTAACCATTACTCTGGGGGGCTGGGGGGCTGCTTTTAGAGATCACCCTGGCCACGATGACTCAGCAGGCCACAACAACGCCCCCAGCCCCATTCTTTCTCTGACATGCTAAAACCTTGTATTCATCCGCCCGCTCATCCTTGCACAAACTAGATCCAATCAGTGGTAGCAGCAGCAGATGTTTTTTAGAGTTGATTACTATTGACAGCGCTGATGGCAGAATCAAAGTCACACAACTCAAACAGCCTTTTATGAACTAAAACCTCTAAAAGAGGGACCAACAATCGCTCTGCCCCAGAGCATCCAGAGCATTTCTTTCACTTTGTAACTCCATTTCTTGCTCGACCCCTTTTTTACCTTTTTTCCATCACATACATGTATGGTACAAACATTTTCACACTCTGCCTCTTACTGTTGCATCTCTCCCTCCAAGTCTTTCTACTGTACCATGCTGTCTAATGCTGCTTATGAAATTCGACATGGTATGATGAGATGGCACATGGCCTGCACTGCATTGTGTAATTAAGATTTATCACCAGGGAGCGCTCACATGCACATACACACACACACCAACACAAACACACCACCTGTCTAGCAAAACATTGGATTGTGTCATGCACAAGTGTGTGAGCGAGTGTGTGCATGTGTGTGTGTGTGTGTGTGTGTGTGTGTGAGAGAGAGGAGTGACTGTGGGATAAGTGAGCAGCATCTGACAGCCTGTTAGGGGTCTTGACTCCATTACACTAAACCTCCACCACCATCACCACCCTTTCCTGCCTGTCCTTTCCTCCTATACTATTGTAGCTCCTCCCTGCCAGTTATTGGCAGTGGCAGGGAGTGGAATTGAGAACAATATCCAATCAACAGCCTAATCTCTCTGCCGCCTTGCTTTTCCCTCCTTTACCTTGAACACACATCAATGACTCAGCTTTCACATGGGCATTAAACAGTGTAGGATTGTATTAGTCAACTGATTTTGACCTTTATCCTGTATTTGATTATATTCAGGACATAATATTTACATGGAATATAACATCATCCAGTTTCAGTTCATCTGCCTGCAGGTGTGTCTTGAGACAGATGTATACACATATACACACACACAGCATGTTTTACCATTAAATAGGAGATTCTTTGACAAGAGTTGATCAAAAATGTAAACACTTAAGCAGAATATTATATATATTACTACCCAAGTCCTGCCTTTATTTGGCTGGTACGTGGATTGCAAAGCGTGATTAAATCATCAGCAGCATTATTCCTGTGCTGTATGAAGTCTTTATCCTCTCCTTGTTTTGCTCTTGGTTTGCTTCACAGTGAATTTGGTTTTACTGCCAGATAAGTGATTAAAGTCGAAAATGGAGCTGCTTCCTGTTCTCAACTGCATCACGATTTCTATTTTTGGTTCACTTTGATTTAACATGTGTCAGAAATGATTTCATAACTTGGAGAGCTGCTTGTTAAAAAAAAAAAAAAAACTTAGTTGATGGTTGGATCACATGCACAATAAATCCAGAATCCAGTTGGTCAGAAGAGGTGGACCACAAAAAAAAATAAACAAACAACAAAAAAAGACATCAAAAGCTAAATAAAAGACAGAACCAGCATCTTAATGCATATTTCGTGCTTTTCTATTCCTATGTGATTTTTCTTCTTTACTTCCAAATATTCATCACAAAATGAAAGAAACTGATGAAACAAGTCTCATGTAAACACCAAAAATACGTATTTCAAAAAGAAGATTTTCCCCAAAACAGAGCATCCAGCTGCGTCATGAAAAATGATTTCCGCAACTGGAGGAATTCTAATTGAAATTTTCAGTAGTAGACTTAGTTTGCTCAATTAAACAACTAAACCTATCAGAAATAAGCTGCAGTAAAAAGTCCTGAGGTCAATTTGAAGATTTGTCAGAGCAGAAACTATGAAGTACATGTGTATGACAACTCACCTGTATTTTATGATTGGCTGCATTGTAGTGGTAATCAAGATAGATGGCAGGGTAAGAGACATGATCCTACCTAGAGACCAAAAGGCACTAAATGAACCTGATCAGGCCACCTCTCAGTCCACAGGCATCTGGTCTACTCTGGGACGATTAGCACTGCTGGAATGTGTATATGTGTGTGTGTGTGTGTGTGTGTGTGTGTGCGTGTGTCTGTGTGTGTGTATGTGTGTGTGTGTGTTGGTGTGGGTGTGTGTTCATGATGCTTAGTGCTTAAAGTACACACCAGGCAAGCCCTGGAGATAATCTTGTCTTTACTTATTTCACAGTCTAAATCCACGCAGGAAAAACAAAGAAAACATATGTCCACTTAAAAGAAAAGATACTCACATGACACAACCCTTTAATAATAATATAAAGTGATAATCAGTGACAAATATAAGCCTGTACATGATTCTTAAACTGAGAATTAACTGCTTCTCCTCAGTAGCACCTGCTTCAGATGATTTAAATCAAATTTGGACTGTCAGGCTGTTTGTGTGTGTGTGAGCTCGAGAGAGAGAGAGAGAGAGAGAGAGAGAGAGAGAGAGAGAGAGAGAGAGAGAGAGAGAGAGAGAGAGAGAGAGAGAGAGAGAGAGAGAGAGAGAGAGAGAGAGAGAGAGAGGAGAGAGAGAGAGAGAGAGAGAGAGTGTCATTTCAGCCTCATTTCTGTCAGAGACCAAAAGTGTAGAGTGAATGGCAAGACAGCCTATTAGGTGGAGTAACATGACATTCGTCGAGCCTGCTCACCATCCTTACTTTGCCCTAAATGAATCACACACCACACATACACACCCACACGTGTCAGTGGCAATTGCTGTGGCAACTGCAGTTTTCCTGCTGTTATTTTACAGTATAAAGTTAGTTTCCTACCTGTTTTCATTAAGGAGATTAAGAGACCTGTCGACACAGACCAGATTTAATTAGCAGGAGCAGTTGGAGAAACATAAGACTGTAATCTGAACTAAATGAAGTCTCACAATAGACAAGCAGGAAAAACACAGAAAGGAAAGACTGTACTTTCCAAAAACTGTAATCCTACTTAATGTGGAACACACACACACACACACACACACACACACACACACACGTGTGCGCGCGCACGCACACACTGCATCAGCAAAATGTGAAAGTGAGCAAAAACAGAGGCAAATCTTCCTCTCCAGCTCTGGTGTCAATTAAAGCCAAATGTATTCAGCGTCATGACAGACTCTGCTTAAAGGAGTGCACCTGAGTCCACACAGTCCAGATGCTTCAAGGCACCACAAGCACGTGTGAGCAAACAATGGTGATGGCAATGTTATTATTTTCTACTTATTCACTTACTCGCTGCCTTTGAGGGTCTCGCACGAACACACATACAGGTAATGTGCATACACATGTCACAGCAAATACACACAACACACAATTTCAGAAGACATGCAGGCAATTTGATGACATTATTCAACGCCCCTATATCAGCTATTGCTATGTGATGAAACTGATGAAGTGAGAGGTGAATTGTTCTCACAGTTGTACTCGTGGTATTATGGTATGCTACTTTTTACAGGTAAATGAAGTACCCTAACATTTCTGATAATGTTTTTTATGGCCTGAGATCAAATCAGTCCCCTGATACCAACAGCAACCTCATCTGTCCTGCTAATCTACATTTTCTAAGGAGGCACAAACACCTGCTGGTAACACAAAGAAGCCTCTGCCACAGGAAAAACACAATATGCTGAGCTACTGTTTTTAGTCAGTTCTTAGCCTTTGCAACAGGATTATATAGACACTATCCTATTAATTGCAGTGCATGGCTGCTATTTATAAAATGAACAAATTCCCAGTAACAATAACACACATGTAACTTCCATTTTTCACAAGCTGTCACATTAGCATTACAAAACAATTTACAAAGCCATTTTAAGACGCAGTTAATCGTACGCTATTATTAGGCTTAAGCTAGGTTGAGACAACTCCAACTAAAGCTGCACAAAAAACAGTGTAAATCCAAAAACACCCACACACAGAACACCTAAGGCTGTCAGTTTTGGAAGTTAAACTGATACACACACTGTGATGTCTATAAGACAGTGGTCAGATAGTGTTTTACCCTTCAGCACAGTGTAGTGTCATATACCCCTGTGCTACTAGCTTTTCTCTTGTTTAATAAGTAAAAGAACTTACCTTGCCCTCTCTACCCATATAAACTATACACATCATGAGGTCTGTGTGAGGCTCAGAATAACTGTCTGGACGAAACCTGACACTTCTCATGTCTAACAGACTGATATGACACATGTCTGGTTAAGACACAACACCAAAAAAGGTTATACATGGTGACAATAGCTATTTACATTCACGTTTCTGTGTGGTGACTGTTGCTTTTATTTACAGTAAACAGCAGTTCACTCAGGCAAATGAGCTTGCTCCCAAATGAGCATCTAATGGACTTGATGGGCAACCTAAACTGAAATTTATGATCTAATGGATGAGATGAGCCTCTCAGCAGAGGCCATTTCGTCTGTCCTCTTGCTTCCACTGAATTGACTAGATGTCATCTAGATGCTTTTATGCACTTATGAAATCCAGATGGAAGAGTTGAGTTAAAATATGGAAATGGCAAGTTAAGAGACCGTACTGTAATATAGAGGAGACATGGCACTCTATCACTTCAGACTGAAGATAATCTGTCGTTTAAATTTACATAGTGTCCAAGATGTTTCCTATATTGGTTTGCAGAAAAGAAAATCTGGTTTTGTTTTGGCCTCGTTCTGGGCACAGGTAGGTCAGAGCAGACATCAACTGAACTGCGGCTGAGGTAAAATAGATTCAGCATGGCCATTTTACCTTCCAACTCAATCATACTCATCTGCTTAATGTCACTGTGAGTGCCCCTCTTGCTCCCTCTCCTCCTTCATCTCTCTCCTCTGTCAGGTCTCTTTATAGCCCTACATGCTAGCTGGGAGCAAACAATAGAGATCAAACCGTGTGTAGACCCAGAGATGACTGATACTATACAATGACCTTCACCAGATCACAAGGCTCTCTTAGGTAAGTCAACAACACTAGAGTGTGACTCAGCGGTTGATCCGGAGCCACCAGGCCCAGTGCAAGCTCCAGTGAGTTACCTACATTAAGTGTGAGGTCATTGCCTCTAAATGCAATCTTGTCAAAGGGAGGGACCATTTATGCAAGTGAATTAGCATTCACTGACCTGAACACACACGAAAACACCAAGTTTATCTTCCTGGAGGCTTGCTGGCATGCATGTGTATGAGCTAGCATACACACATACATGCTCTCTCACTCTCTCTCTTTCTCTCTGACACACACACACACAAAATAAGTTTTCCACTTGTTTCAGCATTTTGGAGCTTAAGAAAGATTTAAAGTATAAACCAAATGCAATACACCTACAAAGCTGTTTCACAGGAACAACTTAACAAGAGTGTGTGACTCCGTGAACGTGTATCCTCATGGGACAGGTTTGTCCTATTAGTCAACAGCTGGGGCACTTTCTTACAAAATGCCAAAACACTAATCAACCAGATGTACACTGGAGGCTCTTTTGCCAGTTGCACAAAAGAGAGTGAGCGTCAGTCCAAAGCAGCACTTTTGCAGCTCTTCTCTGGTCTGATGGGCTGGAGGTGAAAAAACCACAATGAAAGCATCACTTCAAACTCATCTTTTCCACTGCTTGATTGTGCTATATGGCAAAATAAGATAAGACAAGTTCACCTCTGTCCTTCAGCTGTCCTTCAGTCTGACGGACTGAAATGGGCCACACACAAGCTAACCAAGTGAAGCCCAAAACAAAGCTATACCTTCTTTACCCGATTAAATCTAAAATACAAGGGCAGAGGCTGTTGATGTACATTCCCACTGCAGTCACATTTCTCACTGACAGAAAGAATCATAAACTCATGAACATTAAATGTAGAGGACACATTTGCCTCCTGAGGCAATTGCACACAATTTCATCATGCACACTACGACGTCCAATTAGATTCATGTAACAACCAAATTCTAGTTAAATGCCCAACATTAATAAGCACCAAAGGTACACAGGGAACATTTATTTAAATCATGCAATTTGTCAAGTGCCACTAGGATTCTTTGTTTGAATCTAACACAATGTGCAGACTGACCCAGTGAAAGCCTGCCAATATTTGACTTGAGTTTTTAACTGCACATTTCACGTTGTGCACCTGCTAAAAAATGGAAAACAAAGCATTAGAAGATGCTTGTGCTTTCTCCTCAGTGGTTACTGTGTAAGAAATTCAGAAGCTGCTTTAAGGAGGCAAAGCTTACAAAAAAACAGATTTACAGAGATTTTAGTTTTCATCTAACCACATGCTGGGTGACAGAAGATGCTGTAAATCTGCTCCTCAGACTAGGGCAGCTTTTCCTGGCTACTGATCACATTAACTTCCAGCTTCAGTGTTTGGGTTATATAATGTAACTCAATAATCTATAATCATTTAGATCATCAAGGGCCACATTAGTGACTAGTTATCTATGCCTGCCCCTTCAACAATAACCTCAATAACCTTGAGGAGACCTTCACTGAATTCATCTGGACTGGGATTTCTGCTATCCCGATGGAGGACTTAATGGCACATTGCTCTGAAGTTTGTGGGGTGACTTAAATGAAATTTATGGATTTCACTGCAGCTATAAAACAAAGGACTATAGATAGATAAAGTAGCATTTCTACTTTATTTAGCTCTGTGTATACTGTGAGTGATTTATATGAAATTTCATTGAAACCTTGAATACCTCACTAAAATAAATGACGTAAGTGCAGTAAATCAACTTCATTGGCATTTAAAACATTAACAACTTTCTAGGAAAAAGATGCAAGGGCACTTTGGCAAGTGCCTGTAAACCAGACTGCAATATGAAAAGGATCAAACAAGATTGTCAGAAATCCTGTAGGGAAGCTGTGTATGAATGGTGGGTAGAAATACACAAGCGAACCACAGTGAGAAAAGAGGAAAATACCCAGAGAAATGAGAGAGCCATTATAAAGAGGCATAAAACAAAGACATGGTGTTACATTAACCACATGTAGCTTGGGGTGCACCCTGATCCAGAACCAGTGCTTGATTGGATACTGACTTCCTGTGTATAAGCCTTGTGTGTAATCAATCTACATTAAATACTGTCTTTGTGCATGCTTGAAATTCAGAGTTTCATATTAGTTATATCAACTCAGTCATGGCAGTATGGTCACTCTAGTTTTGGCACTAAAAAATCACTGGCCTTATTTTACCTTACATAAAAAAACATCCCAATAAATAACTTCTAAATAACTAATGAGGTGAGAGCTCATGTGGTAGAGCACTGGTATCAAATTGGTACAGTTTGGATGAGTGCTGTGGGAGTGCAGAAATCTTGCATCGCAAATGTTTTGAGTCTGCACTTTAATTTTAATGATGTATGCCAGATATTGTCCTGCATGCTGAGAGACATGTCAGGAATTGTCCGGCACTTTAAGAAGTTGACATCAACAATCCTATGTTACTGACTTCCACTTCATCACATAACACTAAACATTTATTTGCACACTGTTGTTCAAACAAGATAAATCCTCTGCAGCAGCAGCTGAACCACCTCACATATTCAAGCACACAACATCAAATGCAAAATGCATGAGGGAAAGAACTGTTTAAATGTGTGTTTTTAACAATGTGTTTGTGCACGCATCTGTTTTCTTCTTGAGTGGAGTGCTGTATATTAATACGTGCTCACTTGTGCGCATGTGCGGGTGTTTTGAATGCGTGAGTGTAATGAGAGAATGCTTGCTTGTTTTAGCTCCCGTCGTTTTCAATCCATCTCCTGAGGCTAGAATAAGCAGCTCTCTTTCCCACAGGCCTCCGTTAAGCCTAGCTGAGCATCTGGCCATGCAGGCTCTAATCAACACTGGCATGGCCATTCTGTCTGTGACAGAGGGGAAAGGGGGAGACAGGTCTGCTCTTTGGGGGACTGGAGGTGGTGGTGGTGGGGGGGCTGATGTCAGCATGAGACGAGATGAGCAGGAGGGTAGGGGTTAGGTCGAGAGTGGAGAAGATGGAGGTAGAGGTAGGTGGTGGGAGAGATAAGAGGTAAGGGGTAGACGACGGTGGTGGCAAAAAGAAAGCGCAGAGAGAGACAGACGAGGAGAAAGTGACATGAACTGTGTTGTATCAGTGGGTATGTGTGACAAACGTGAGGGTCAAAATGCCATGTGGGAAAGAGAAAAGGGAGAGGTGAGAAGAAGGAAAGAATGGCAGGGGAGAGCACTGGGAGGAGAGAGCATTTCACAGAGTCAGATGAAGTGGATATGACTGAAGAGAGACTTAAACAAAAACAAAAAAACAAGAGAAAGAGAAGGAAGAGGAACCTGTTCGCTGTAAATCAGAGGCCAGGTCCAAACAGATTAGGGTTTAAAGGAAAAAAAAGGTAAGCAGCAGTAATAGAAAAGTAGTAGAGAATGTGGATTTAGAGAGAAAGCGGAGGGAACAAAGAAAGAAGTAGAGTGACAGAGAGCAGAGATAAGCTGTATCCATTTTGTCTGTGTCAAGATGAGGTTAGACGAGTGAAGGACCTCACATCAGAAGAAATGAGAAGCCAGTGGAGGAGGGGAGTGATGAAGGAGAGAGTGGCAACAGTGAACGACACGGGGAGCTACCAGCAAGTGAACTGCGGTCAGTTTAATGATGACATGGCTCTTTTCGTTAACCACCGTGTGATTGACAGCTGTAGCCTGTGGCCTGTAAGACAAGACGGTGGCCATTGTAAGAATCAGGGGCCGGTGGGAGGAAAGAAATAGAAAGAAGAAAGAGAGAGGGTTTGGTCCGGTTTTTAACAGAGATGCTGTAATGTCGTGGCATGATGTGTCCTGTGTTGTCATATTGATTTCCATTTCACTTTATGCCCATGTCCTGTTGCGCCATGTTTGTTTGTCGTGTTGTGTTGAATTTCATTACGTGCATCATGTGTAACCCACAGCCTGACAATCAGAGTATAGGTCACAATTTGTTCTACTTCACTCATTCAGTGTGACGTTGTGCGTGTGTGTTGATTTCTTGCTGTGAGTGTTATTTTGTTTTACCCGACCCAATCAAGACCTTTTCAACACCACATAAGACACACTTTAATACTTGTTTCACAGTCACGCTCTTCAAGTATTAGAGTACAATGGAAAACACATAGAGATGATGTGACCTAGACTTATTCAGTATTATGTCACATTTTTCAGCACATGCCAGAGGTAAGCACATGTTCCTAATAATCTAAAACCACCCGGACCCAGATACTTGACAGAAAGAGGATTGACTGGATTATTATTAATGAAAGCTACTGCATTCATTTCAGTGTTTGCCAAAATCAAGACTTAGCCACTGTGAGAGAAACTATCAAATACCATCTATGGCATTTTTTGAGGAAAATTATTTCATTGCACTTTCACACTATACAAGTCCATCAGGGTCAGGAAACCTGTCCATTTAAGCACTGTTACTTCCACAAGCCAACTCACAGTTAGTTAGTTTTGTCAGTGTCATCCGAACCATTCGAACCATCATGGCCATTGTTCAGTTGCTATTTTTCTAAATGTAGTCAATTATGAAATGCACAATGAGCAAAAGTTTATGATACTTACTAAATACTTAATACAATTGACTGAAGTAAGAAGCAGGCATGGGCAGCTTATTCCACAAAAGGCCGGTGAGGCTGATGGTTTTCTTTCCAACTTGACCCATTATTCAACTGATCTCAGGCTTCAGACAGCTGATTGGTCAAACTGTGTGCTCTTGGTTGGTTGGAACAAAAACCTGCAGCCACACTGGCTCTTTGTAGGCTGCCCATTTCTGCTGTTAACAAAACACCATGGACATTACTTCAATGTCACTAATACTGAATGCCCATCTTTCAGTTTAATCTAGCTGTTACCTCTTAAGCCATTCCACTTAGTTTTATGTACGAATATGCATGAATATGAACACAACAACACTGTCAAAGCAGACTGGCATTATGAGAGACAACAGCCCCGACAACCTCTTTAGTCTTTTTCTAGCTACATGTTAAGTACATGATGTATTTATGCAATCTATTCCCTGTAGAGGTGAAAATGAATTGAAAATGATTTGATGTTTACAGTGGGCACCTCTGGCACTTGGACTCACACGTTAGTGCTGTTACCATGAAGTGTCACCTTTAAAGCCAAAACAAGAGCTGTTACCCCCCCCCCCCCCCCTTCTTACACACACACACACACACACACACATAACACAGTCCTTTGTGCCTGTGCAGCAGACCAGCACTAGTATACAGTAATGAAGTTGCAGGTGCTGTGGTGGTTCAGGGGCAGGGGCTGTGAAATTGTTCCTTGTGTGGCCACTGTGTTGTAGCCAATAGAAGAGTGAATGAGTATGTCTGTGGAAAAGACAGAGAGAAGAGACAAAGAGGAAAAAAAGAAAGGGGATGGACAGAATCTGGGGAAAACCGCAATTAAATGATTTGGGCCATAAAGGCTCATATTGACTGACTTTGACCCTGTCTGTTCTTTTCCACCACATCTCACTTTGTCTTGTCTCTTTCATCAGTTTGTGATGGATGCATCTCTTAGGTCAAGTGTCTGTGGCCAATGATTCATTTTTAATATGGCAACTAGCACCTAGTGACACAGTCACTCAGATGTGGCTCCATCAGTGTGAAGTTCACACTGTGAGGATGTCCAAGCAGCTGTCAAATAAGTTTAGGAGTTGAGAATAGATAAAAACAAGAATACAAGTATAAATGCATAAAAACGAAAGAACAAACATCTGGGTCAAACCCAATAAACCCAGTTCTGCATAGCGTTATATGTCGCCAACTTTCCCCTGTTTTGTAGGAGGTCGAGGGGGTTGAGAGCGTGCCATCGATAGCTGTTTGAGTCCTGATGGTGCACAGTTGTGTGATCAAGTGCTCTAATGGAAAAATTTTAATGTAAATGACACAACGACTTTAAAGAGAAAGAAAAGATGTTCTGTTGTGAAATAATTGGGGAGGAATGACTTCTTTAAGCGGCAGTAGCAGAGTGTGTCTGTGTCTAACCATCCAAGGGAAAAAAGACAAACAATTTTCTCCACTGAACATCTCATTTTTGCAGAACAAGTGAAATATGGAACTGAAATGTTTTTCAACATAACAGCACTAGTATTTATGGTGACTGAGCTGAAGCTGATATGAGCAGCTAAATCCATTTATCACAATCACAGCCAGGCACACACGGTGCAGTCACACACATATACAAGACTCACACAGACACACAAACACACACACTTTTTTGTCTCTTTCTCTCTCTGTCTGTCTCCCTGTTGTTTCCAGCTCAGCGGGAACAGCTGACAAGTTTCCTCTTCTGGCATGCCATCAGTATTATTTCACAACACACACAAATAAAAAAACAAGTAAACCAAGAGTTTCTTATCACATCAACATGAATTCTACCCTCTGCGGTATTTGAATCAGATCATTACGTCTGTATTGAATTAGAGGACTCCTTTGTCTGCCCCCCCCCCCCCGGGACCTTTTTTTGATCAATAAGCAGTTTGGCTGCTTGGTAAACTCAATCAGACACTCACGAGAGAGAGAGAGGATCCACAGATAGGCAGACAGGAAGGGAGATGGGGAGAGGAAGGAAGTCACAGCCCCCCCCCGGCTGAAATGCATAGCGCCAGTCTTGGCCCTGCTGCCAGAGAGGGAGGGGAGCGTGTTGGGTGTGGGGGTCGGAGCATGTGGGTGGAAGATACAGAGCTGTAAGAGGCATTACATGATTGTCCACTGAAGTGTCAGGCACTGCTCAAGTCATTGAACCTTGTCAGTTTTCCCCTGCTTCACTCCCACCTGTCTCTGGTTATTTGCCCATTTATCCACTGACAACATCCCCAGGAACTCCACCATCCACTCCATGCCCCCCCCCTTCCCTCACTTTTACGTATCTTTTCAATCCCCCTCATCTGCTTCATCCCCTGCTATTACTCTCTTTACACCCTCCCACCCTTTCTGTCCTTCTCCGTCCGCCCCTCCATACCCTCTTCGGTCTCTCTCTGCAGCCCATATCTGCACCATTGACACAGATCTTGGCAGGGGAGGCTGGTGTTACCATGGATACAGAAAACTAGGAGGAACCCCCCCCCCCTCCTTGCTTCCTGCCCCCCCCCACCCCCCACCACCACCACAACCCCCATGGCCCCTGAGGCATAGCTGGGAACTGGAGAGGTAATCTCAGGAGCATGCCCATGTGTATCAGCACACTGACACGACAAGCACACACACACACACACGCAAACACACAGAAAAAGGAAACAAAGAATAATTACAAATTTACTCAACAATATTTCCCTGACAGGCTTATGAAAATATATGAATCATGAGAAAATAGTATGAATATTAACAAAAGAAAATGAGGAGCCGGGACAACGGATCAGACGGTTTCTCTTTATCTGTTCTTCTGTCAATCTGGCATGATTCTGTGTGTCAGGTGATATTTGACAAGCCTGGGAGGGACAGTGGCCCATCACACCAAGCATACAAAAAATGATGCCGCTTGGCATCAAGGGAGTGGGTGTTCAAATTAAAGGTTAAAACATTTAACTTGCATGCAATATCTCAGAAAGCAGAAATTCTGATGACAGACAGACGGCAGAGCCAGTTACTGACTGGCCCAAGGGAAAGCCAGAACAAGAAGCCAGAACAAACAAAAGAGACGCTGACATGTCACATAAAAGTCTGTCCCATAATTGGTCTTTTGAGTCTCATTTAGTTTATTTGCTTGTTCTTCTTCTTATTGCTGAGAGTTGCAACGGAGGCCAGACTTGTTTTAGTCATGGGAGCATTTGTGAACTTCACTGCACAAACAGGACCTATAAAGATACTAAGCGTCTCCAACTATCTCTTTTTTCTTGTCTTTGCTTTATCATCACTGTGACAGTGCGATGCAGTGCTGTCATCATGACAGAGGAGGCAGAGTTTAACAAATGATTGTATGTTGACATTTCTGAGACATGCTCTTTTCCTTGGAAGTAGTACAGCTTGGTTTTTTGTTATCAGCCTGTATCAACTGAGCTACCGGACCAGAGATGATGGCGTCTGTCAGAGCTGAGCAGATCACAATATATATGACCAACTGCCTGTCAAAGCTGAGCTTTTTCCAGACAACTTGTTGAAAAATGCAAACAAGCTTGATCTCATGACAGATTATCCTTACAAAGGCCTTTGCCATTTCAAAGATGTAGTTCAACTGTCATGATGTGTCAGTTTATCTACACATTTATCTGCCTATGTTTATTAAACATGAAAATTTGTTTTCTGTTTTCTGCATATGGCCCAAAGAACTGAAAACACACACATGAACGCTGAAAATTCATCCAAGTGAATCTAATTGAGCCATATACCACAGATTTACATATATCCTATTCGCTGCAATGTGTCTAATAACACATTTGTTTGGAAAATTTGCAACTCTACAGAAAGACAGTGAAATATCTCAATTTTCCTGCAGTGGGCCCGGTGCCAGAAACTCATCTGTGTGAATTAGATCTACAGTACTTTGTCTGTGTTTGCACAGAGACTCAGGGCTGTATCTGTGGTCAAAGCTAAAGCTCTTTACTGAGACCTGAGCCTTAATCTTGTTGTCCCTCCTCCAATCTATGTCTCTCTGAGTGTACATTGCCCCCTGTCTAACCCTGCATCTTGTTTTATGTATGTGACAGTTTGTAGCAGGAGACACAGACAGGCCCAGTGAGAGTGAGGCATTAAAAGTCTGAAAGCCTAAGTCAATGTACCAGCATGGCACAGAATGAGTAAGAACAAACAGTTCAGTACAGAAGGACTTGTTCTAAAAACGTTCTGACTTAGGTAGACAACAAGTAGTGCAATGCCTACATCACAACCTCTGATGACGGCCGGTCATGGAGCCACATGTTCTGCAAACAAAACAGATAAAGACACTCTACTCACTGGGTTGGACACATTACCGTGCATGCGCACAGACACAACCCCCTCTCTCTCTCTGTTTATCGCCCTCACCATGTGCATGCCTTGTGTTCCTATTTCCAGAAAGTTGGCATAGCACAAAAGGAAGTCTATAATAAGAGTTCTACTGGGCTTGTAGCGTCCAAACAACTTTGACTTTCTAGAAAATTAGTTTCCAAACTCAATGAAGTGTAACGTTCTTTAATCACAGCAAGGGGGGATTTGCCACAAGAGGGAAGCTGATAAACACTCCAAAATATCTTCAGCATCGTCACTTGCAGATCTGCTCTCCTGGGTCTAACACAGCAGGTCAAAATGACCTCTTAGTTGGTGGGAATGGAGCAGATGTCATCTTCCTAAGAGCTGTTTTGTGTGCCTGGTAGCAGTGCTACGGTGGATGGTCTTTTATATTTTGCCAGCAGGCATGTTGTGAAAACTGTGGCTATGCTTTCAGGATGAATAAAAGCTGCAGCAATGCCTCTATAGTCTTAACCCCAGTGGCATTGCTCCTGTAGCGGTGCTTGGGTGAAGGGTTTATGGTCTCACATTTGGCTGCTAGTGACCACAGTGTCACATAAGCCCCAGTCCATTAAATATGAAATTCTGTCCATACTGCAGTTTTCTGCTTCTCGCCCCCAGTCTTCAAAGACTCCAATTAAAATCAAGTTTGTCATTCAGTAGACAGGTATTTATGTACATGGCAGGAGCTTGTCAAACTTGGTCATAGATAAATGTGGTGACAGCTCTGATGCCATTCATGCCAACACAAAGAACCTGCCCTGTGAGTAGGGAGGTTGTCAACATAAGTTTTCTTGTCAGTATTTATAGCAGGCCGAGAGAGGAGATACCCAGAGGGGTGGCCAGTGTAAAGCAGATGGGCGACAGCAGTAGCTGCAGGAGAGGACATCAGAGGAGGCTGTTGAAGGTGAAGGAGGAGAGCAAGGTGAGCAGGTGGGGTGTTAATGATAAGAGGGATTGTAACATGAACTACTGACTAGTTTGTAAAGGGGCTTAGAAATGTAAAGGGCTGAGGAAGCAGTAGGCAGCATTTCAGGCATATGTGGAGAAGTAATAGCGGGGGAGTTATGCCAAAATTAAGGGCCTTGTCAAGAAGAGTGAGGGTGGTTAGGCTGCCAACAGGAAGGAAAATAATCTGGAAACATTCAGACTGAAAATTAAATGGAGATTTCTTTTATATATAAAATGGGTGCAGAATGTGTCGATAGCATCTAGAGGATAGGGCAGCCGCAGGAAGAAAAATGATAGAGATCGTGGGAAAAGATGGTAAAATGCAGAAGCAAATAATATGAGTGGATATTTGTCAGAATGAAGTTTTGTTCTTTTTTTTTTAATATATCCATGAGGGTAACAAAGAATGTGGTTCTGTTTAAAGTTTCATACTGTAGCACACATTTGGCAGTGCAGCTCCCACTTTTTCTACTAATGTTTTTCTTTTTCCCCAACATGGAGGTCATGCACTTTGTCTCACTTAGGCAGAGATGGGAGTATGGGATGAAAAAAGTTGCAAAGATGGCAGAAGGTTTTGCTAAAAACAGTGTTCCCTCTCTCCAGTCTTTGAGGTCAGTGTCCTTCCCTCCTAATACCAACACTACAAAAACTAGCACATACAAGCTGGACAGTGGTGACATCAAATATCATGAAAATCTAGTCCACAGTCACACTGAGATCAGGTGTGATTTCTCACTGTGCAGCATCTGGTTTGTTACAGTTGCAATGGCACTAAGAAACCTCTAAATACCATAATGCAATTATGACTTTTTCACAATTATATTCAAAATGATGCGTAACAGTATCTCATATTGACATGTAGTGTGTAAGGTTGCCCTAGCCAAACTTACACCTGTGTCAGCCCTGTCGTGTTTAATGAGAAGGAAGTTAGCGGGACAAAGTGCAGCTGATCTGGAGCTTAGATTAATAGTGGTATACAGTTCAAAGAGGCTACAGTGTCTAAGTAGAAGTGTATGTTCCCTGAGCTGTCACACTAAAGAAGAGGACTGATAATTAATGACCCAGCAGCTTTGTGGCTCTTACATCTTTTGGTATTACTAAACCCCCTGGCAGCTTTCTGGCACTAATCCAGAAGCAGGTGGACTTCCTCAGGTCAGAGCATCAGTGGCACTAGATAGCTATTGTCTGCAGTATTTGCCAAGGCAGAGAGAAGGGTTGCAGGTGTCTGACTCCAGGTAACACAACAAACTTTGAACCCTTCACAGCATCAACAACAACAAGTTGAGTTTCGTCTAATCATTCCCCCTATGGAGTTAAGTGCTGCACTTTGTTCACACCATGATTTCAGAAAAGCCACAGGCCGACAAGATACTTCCTGACATTTATTGGGGAAAATGATGGTAATTTGAAAAACTGTCAACCAGACATAAAGTATGTGGGAGTTTGCACAGGAAAAAACATGCATTTTGACAAGTGGTGTCACAAATCATTGATGTCACAATATGTGAGCTGCTGTAAAAATTAATTCTATATAAATTTGAGAGGTACAAGCCAGAAATAAAACGTGGTATATTTAAACAAATACAAAACTGTGCCCAGTGTACAAGGTGAGATGCTGCCTGATGAGTTCTCTCTGACACATACAGTTCCCCTCCCTGGTGTGAAAAGCCGCTCTCAGTGCATGTCAGTACAGTTTTTTTTCTTCTTCTTTTTGTCTCTGGACCACAATAAACAATAGTTTTGAATACCTTTCAAGTGACTAATTGGCCCACAGCTTGTCCAGCTACTTTGGAACTAGGAAAAAGTGATATCTGCCATAATTTCCACTTTTTCTATCATAGCTGCCCCATACAGGCTTCTGGTAGACCCAGACATGTTATTTCCATCCCATGCTACATCCTGCATCTGGCACAAACATGCTCCTTTTGTTACTTTGTCTTAAGCCAAGTCTGGACAACAATATAACCTCAACACAAGTGTCCTATCTATCATTCCAGTTCCCAGTTCGTCAGGTGAAATCTAATTCTAATAAATTGAATACAACACCATGACAATAAATCCTGGCTTTGTAAAATCCATAATGTTAAATATGTCTGTGTGTGTGTGTGTGTGTGTGTGTGTGTGAGCTTTGAGGGTTATTTTAATTTCTTCCTGCCTTTGCTGCCACTTATTTTTCAGTGCAGGACATCAGTCAAAATCTCTATTAGCAGGTTCACAAGCGCAGCCTAGGTCACACTATACAAAGTGTAGGCGGATTTCTTCTTTGTGTGAGAATCTGTGAACCAGTCACTGTCTTCAGCCTTTCCCACACATGCTTACAACAATAGACTGTCAGCAAAATCAACATGAACCTTGGCCTAAAATATAACCTTAGAATGGGAAGAAGAAGAAATGCAAGGTTCATTAAAATGATTTGTCCCTCCTACACTTTGAGCAGAAAGCCATATAGGAATGCTGGGATGCAATATGTTTGCAAAGATAAAGGGATGCTTTATTAAAAAAGGTAAAGAACTGAAACTCATTGATTTTTTTTCTGTTTATTCATATCTTACAAGGCTGTTTGACAAAACCTCTGCTTGAGTGTTTTGCAAGTAACTGTTTAACCAAGTCTGTGTGATACACTCCACTGAGCCATGTCAAGAGTAGCTGCAATATCAGACGTTGATTGTGACATGGTTAAAGTCTCTAAATTTTTCTGCAGTCACAAAATCACAACCAGTTAGACACCCCTCATGTCAGTCCAAACTCATCTGATAAGTGTAATCCTGCATGGCTTTTACTCCATGTTTTTCTGTGATGTATTGTAATCATCACATTTTCTATTTAAAAAAAATCACAATAGAGCTTTTTCCTCTAATATCTGCAAATTGGTAAAGACCAACAAAGAACAACAAGTAAACAACAAACAAAAATAACCTAAAAATCCAAATCATCAAATCCAACTCATCCACAATCATTGATTCAAAAATAAGCACCAATTATAAAGCATTCAGTTATAAATGAATGCCCATATCCATGTTAAGTGGACGCTTTAACAGGTGGAACATCCAAAGGACCTCAAACTGATGCCACTCTGGGGTTAGTCATGTGAATCTTGCAAACAGACTTGTCATAGCACCTTAAGAATCAGTCACATCTAAGCAAATGACAGAATTATAATTGCTCTGCAAACAGAATTCATTAGCTTTATTATGAATCATTATTGGCTGAGTGTGTAAGGGAGAGGCAGTGAGAGTGAGTTCATGTCTGTGTGCTCATGTTATTGCTTTGCAGCTCCGTAGGCTACTTATAAGCAAACATTAAAACCAATCAAGTGAGACTTGAAACATTATGTAAACTCCTTGGCAGGCATAGGCCCAGTTCTCGAGGTGATATTCACATCTCTCAGTGGGTTTGCGACTTGATCAACGCTGTGTCTACTAATGATGCCTGGAAAGGCAGTTTTTGAAGAAAAGCAAACGGAAGGACAAATGTCTTCCCCCTCTCTTGTCTCTGCCCCCTCCATCCCCTTCTATCATTGTTAATCGACTGTCTGTTCGTGTGTCATTGGTGGTGTGCTGTGGGAATCTGGGTTTAATTGGATGGGCAGGGGCAATGGTTTGTTTAACCACAGACATGGCAGGATAGTGAGGACAAAAACCCTGGAACAAAATGCCTTTATACCTTCTCTGGGATACATAGTAACACACATGGCTACACCTACAGGTGCAAACACACACACACACACAGAGTTCATTGTTGTTGTTGTAGATGTTGTCGCTGTATTTTCTTTTCTTCAGTTTACAAAATTAATGTCTTTGGGTCTTTGGGCTCTATTTTAATAGTCCAAAGCAAATGGTCTAAAGCACATAATGTGTATAATACCCATATCACTTAAGCTGTTTTAATAGCATGAGGCACATGGTTCAGAAGAGTTAGTCTTTTAATTAATTACAGGGGTGTTTGGGTGCACTATGCAATAAACCACCATCTCTCTCTAAAAGGCAGCTATATCTGCACCTTGGTGGATTGCTTTTTTGATGGCGCAGAAGTTTTTTTATAGAGAATTAAATTCTATTTACGGCAGGTTGTGACTGTCCAGTCCCAGCACACACACATAGCAGCTCTACTCCTTGCCCTGAAGGGCTGAGTGAACCAATGTGCTGCACACAGCTCTACAATGAAGCAACGGCACAAATTAAATATTAGACATCTTTTATGTTATATTACAGGAACTGAAAATACAATTTCAGTGCATGATGAAACTGTGGTGGGACCAATTCATTCAAGGACATGAATGGGAGAAACGTTAAGAAATAATGTTTCACTGCAGAGTCTCCTCCATGACGCATGGTAATGTTACATAACAGACAATATGAGACAAAGAAAGCTCCGACCTTCTGTGGGCTGCACTGTTATGTTCCACCTGACTTATCCAAACATCTGAAGTGCATTTTCAGCTCACTCTGCTTGTGGGTAATAGGCAGAGTGTATGCACGCTGTGCTCCTGCATATGTAGGTGCATATGAACACGTCTCTGCCTTCTCCTTCATTTTCTTGGTCTGTATCTTTTCTTTGACTCAGGTATGCCACCAAGTAAAGGTGTGTTGATGTGAATTTTTGCAGACATTTAAGTTATAATGCTCCTCACAACTTATATACCAAATGATTTTTTAGCAATGTGGGTGGATGGAGGGATGGTGGGGGTGAGTGCTGATGGTTTTGACAACTGTTGTCCAGGCTTATCTCCATCTTCTTCATACAATGACGATTTCTAAGCCAGCAGCGTCTTGCCTGCTCTCGCCTGTAATTAGCAGTTTGTGCGCTATTTGTCCTTGCTCAGCGGGGAATTGTGTCAGGCCCTCTAATTGGACAAAGAGAAAGTAGATAGTACAGTAAATGGCCTGTATTTACACATCATTACTTCAGCAAAAAAAAAAAAAAAGAAAAAGAAATCTCCTGCAGTGAAAACATACAACCCCCAATTAATTATTGAGGCAAGGAGAAAGAGAGGGCGCATAAATGTTGACAAGGACAACTCCACAAATTAAGAGACAGATGCTGAATACAGCTTGTACTGATTAAATGAGCCGATGTAACATAATGATTTCAGAAACAGAAATGAGTAGAGGTGACAGATTTTCTTTTGTGATTCTTGCAAGATTGGTCTTTATGTTTGCACATTTCTCTGAAACACGTACATCTGCACTGAATGTTAAGTGTAGGCAGTGGTTACTACTGTAATTGTAAGTGGTTCAGTTAGAGCTACATGAGATCAACTTTATGGAAACTGAATATGAATATTTGATGTGACAACAGGCAGAAAAGTTAAAAATGAGTGCAGCTGACAGCAGGCTATATGGGACACATTGAGTTTGAAGAAATAACTACAGTCCACAGTGACCCACTGCAGGTTAGTGGACTGTGGAGACTCAGGTTGGTTAGACGACTCTGGCCATCATAGCTAATCTAAAGATCTACAACCGAGGGCTGAGTAAAAAAAAAAAAAAACACTTGGCACTACTTCGAGATCTTGGTTTATGTTTGTTGGGGAGATGGCTATGAGATATGAAGCTGTGGAAGTCCAGTGAACAACTACATTATTCATCCTGTTCCAGCTAACAACAGTCTGCAGTTATCAGTTTTAGTGTTATCTTCTGTCTGTGGAAATTATGGTGGATGTTATGCACTTAGATGAAGCAGTTTTCGATAGCATTTATTGTCTTAAACATGCATAAAAACAGTGGCCTAGTAGGTGCAGCTATTATTATTATTGGTGGTAAACTATTTCACCCTTTTTACCTATAAAATGTAGGTGTTTCAAGTTTCAATCTTTTTGCATTTACCAAATATATATTTCATCTGGAGGTCAAGTGATATTATATAAACTATTGTTATTGGCAGAAGTATTGGTACTGGCCGATGGCTGCACACCCTGCAACAGTCACAGATACTTTGTACCTGAGATGAGATCATTTACATTTATACAGGGCTTGCCTGCTAAACTAAATACAAAATAAACTGCCTTCAAAATCATGGAAAGGGAGCTCTCTAGACTTTTCAAGGTCTTTTCAATGGGAGACAGCTGAGGTCAAAAAGGGGTTATTATGAAGGAAATGTGTGTGTTGTGTGTGTGTGTGTCACTCACATGCTAACTGACTGCACCGACTCTGACCGAGCTGTCCAGACTGTCACCTTGTGATGTACTTTTTTCGTGGGGCTGATTAATTGAATGTTGACTTTTTCCTGATCCAAACTATTGTTACAGGCTTTTTAAATCCACTACTGGCCAACCTTTACTTTGATTCACAGCTTCATATCTGGGAAAAGTATTTACAATTTCGCCTTTAATGTGCAATTTACACAATATTCAAGTAAAAGGTAGAGAGGTGCATGTAAGTGAATAATTGAAGATTTGAATCAAATTGAATTAGAATTAACTGATAGTGGCTCAAGTGCTATGATGATGACAAAGTCTGTCTAGAGACAGACAGCCAAATAAAAATACTCAAAACTGTCTCTGTGGTTGTTCCTGCTAAATTAAGTGTCTGGAGGGCAACATTGTACCGTAAGTACTGGCACTGTCCAGTGGATGGAGAGTTAGCACTGTAATGATACAGCATAATAATGTTGCAGTATGAGATCAGTTATATAATACCTAGAGGTGTTTTGGCCGTGTAGAGGGACAACATCAATGTTGATCAATCCCATAAACAGGGTTGATTAGGCAGCCTAGATAGACCCATTCCCGTTGTTAGGGCTGAGTTCAAGTTGTAATGAATGGGTCAGTGCATCAGCAGAGAATAAAAGTCTGCTCAAATTAGTGTCCTAAATGAGAACTGATATTGCTATTTGAAAGTTTCAAATCAAATTAGTAATTGTTTAACATGTATGATTAAAAAATATGAAGCTGAACAGGCTTAACACCATTGGTCAGCATTTTGTATATTGAGTAGTAAAATATTGTATTTAATTAAAAAGCCAGGTCTCCAGTATTGGCAGAGGGTATGAGTCAACAGAAAACAGCTTGGCCCAAAAAAATAGGGGTTGATAAAATCCTGGTGCCTGCCATGTAATGTGCAGGCCAGATAAGCACATTGTTTATTTCCACAGCTTCAATTTACATTTCTACAACATAATCATGCTATTTTCAACACCTTGTTGTTCTGGATTGCTCATGTAATGTGTTTTGATTCATTCACTCTGACCCACTTTGGTTTGTCATTATTTAATCCCATCCAGATGTTGCTGCATATGCTTGTAAATGTTTCACAATAAAATTCCTATTAAGAAATGGAAACAGTCACAGGAAATGTTGAGTTTGTAAGAGCGTAATCTGAAATCAGGGAGAAGGGGAGCAGATCAAAACAAAGGCTTCTTACCAATTACACTTATCAAGCAGAGGAAATTAGAAATAAAAGCCTGCCTCACCTTCTGTCAGGTGAGGTAAATATAGGCCCCAGGCCTCCACCGACAGAGTAGCAAATGTTGATTTACTGAGACTGATGGTGTCTATTTGACACAGTGTCCAGTGAAATGAACTGTCAGAACAGCAGGGTCTCTGGGGACACAGGCATTACCTGGTTAATCAGACAATCAGCACTGCCCCCAATCACACATACACACCTTCAGCATAGCATAGCAGTGCAGCTGGTGAGTTATTGTACACTTTCACTGCATCTCTTGCTTTCCAGTGGACCTCACCTAGTTTGTGTCAAAAAGCAGGTGCATTTTACAGTCTGCTTTCACATCAAATGAGTTGGCTTTACATTTTAGGTCAGCAAATCCATAATTTATGGATGATTTCACACTCTCAGTGGATTTCAGCGACTGGTCTGTCAACGGAGGCCCACAGAACTACTCACTGTGAATGCACACACGGACATAAATGAAAACACATCCAGTTTTGCACACACAGATCTCTCTAAGCATCTTTCACTGTGATGTCTTTTGAGACAAAGCATCTCATTTTCAATCAGCATCCACAATACTACCACCTCACCTGCTCAAGGTTTGCCACAGAGATAGCTAAACCAATGTGGAGTTTGAGCTCACTTTAAAGTCTACACACTGGGTAACACAAATCACAAAAGTTTAGCTGTTGTACTTTGTAAGAAAGAATGCAATTAACTATAATTGGTCCCTTTTTGAAGCCAGAAGATAAAGAGGAGATATTAACTCCACTTGTTTATAGATCATATTACCAGTACTGATTGAATGCCTCTAATATTAAAAACTATAATGCCACAAAGGAAGCTCAGATATCTCTTATACATTACATATCAAATATACATATAGTAACACTAAAAACTCTATGAGCTTTATTTCTAAAGCTTCATGCTTCAAATATCCATAATTACTTTATAATCAAATCATCAAAGAACTGCCATTTGGTTAATTCTCAGAAGTGACTGGCATTTTGCCATGATGTCTTGTCAGATTGGTCCAAGTTTTATAACCGATCAGTGCAATGTTCAAGATGTCAAGACATAAACCTAAGACAACACAAGCATTTGGCTGTCTATTTAAGCCCATAAATAATTCATAAATATGTCTCTTCATGGTAGCACATTAAATAAATAAAGCAATACTCATTCCTTAAACTTTCTGCAAACTCACCAGGTACCCACAATAAAATAACACCAATAAATAAATATTCATTTACTTTTATTCTTGTCAGTGTTGTTGCATATAATGTGTTGTTCTCAGTAGATGGAGACTTATTTGTCATGTAGTGATACATCAAACAGGAGTGTTTCGATCAGCTCCTTGGGAACAGATAGTAACTTGTGGTTGGCAGGCACGACAGGGGCAGGTTAATCTACAACAGATGGTCAGAGACAACAGGACACTGAGAACTCCCTCACACAATTGTAAGATTTTCAGTCATACCATAGATGAGTGTGTAGATACTGATGAACAATGACAATTTAGAAGCGTTGCTCCTTCTGTTATATATGTCCACATGAAATTTCTCAGCTGAGCATTACATTTTCTTGCACATTTCTGGGGGTGATCTAATCTCATCTCAATGTAATTTCCACAGGGATCTTAAAAACAGTGCACTCACACTCTTGCACACACAGTGTATAAGTCACCCCCACCCCATCTCTCTCTCTCTCTGTGTTTCTTGCTTTCACACCGTGCACAATATCTAATTTCAAATGGAAGAGGAATGATTTGAAAGGCTTTTATGTTGATTTTTCACGCCTGTGTCAAGTTGAAATGACATCACAGTCCGCTGGGCTTCACCCTTCGACTGAGGAAATGGCCTTGCAAACTCATCAACTATCTCATCAATGTCTATCAGCGAAAGTCACACTTACTAAAAGACTACCTTGATCCCATATAGTGCACACATGGGGGTAAACACAAAAGCACATACACACACACCATGTGGCCTTCAGGAGTGACCCGTGATGGAAACGACACATCTGACTGGTCTCTAAATGGACATATGGAATATGCCCATATGGAAAGTGTGGACATTTCATTGTCAATGAGATGTCACTAAGTACTGTAAGCCCTGTGATAAATGTAGCGGCACTAAGTACTGTGTGCATTTAAACAACGCACAGCTTCCCTCAATAGTGCCAGGGGTTGTAGTTCAGTGCAGCTGAATTGTGTGCCTGGCTGACTGGTGCATAATCATACCCATTTCAATTCAGACACATGAGTGTGCAAAATTTTCTGAAAGTCATTCTGGATGCATGCAACCTTCAGCTTCTTCTGCTATGGAGACATTCTGCACTGCTTTCATTTTGCTCAAAATTCATTTCGACAATAATTACAACTATGAAACAAACAGGAAATTTACCAATCAGTTCACAAACACAAAACATTTACAGGTTGGTTTATGTGTTAGCATACACTTTGTTTCCAGTGTCTGTGTGTGTGCCCTTGTGTTTGTTTAGTGTTAATGGATATGTGTATGTTATGTCTGTCTGTGTCTCACAACTGAACTGCCAACTTAGACAAAGATTATGACTGTGATGTGACCTCAGCTCAACTTTGTGTGTGTGTGTGTGTGTGTGTGTGTGTGTGTGTGTGTGTCTGTCTACTGACCCCTACATACAAATCTTTCCCTGAATCCAGAGATGAAGAGCCACTGGCACTGGCAGCCGACCTCTGAGCTGATAGGATGGGGTTAGGAGTTCTTTCCAGGCGGATGGGCAAAAGCCATAGTGCATTGTGGGTACATGTTTTTCTCCCATGTCTGGACTACCCTGATAAGGCAAAAAGAGCTGGCTAAGGATCAGGGCAAGTAAAACCTCTGTCTTTTGCTCTCACTCTCTTGTGCAGCTTTTCTTTCTCACATTCATTACCATTTCTGACATGTCTCCCTCTTTTATTCGCTGTCCTCTCCTGCTCTTAGGCTCTGTTACTAATCCCTCTGTTTTCTTGTTCTATTCCTGTTTTTCTCTGTTTTACATTGGACCTCTATTCTCCTGTCCCTTTTCTGACTTATCGTCTCATTCTTTCAGTAAGTCATTATTGCCTTCTGTCCTCTCAGACCTCTCTCTCTATTTCTCTGTCTCTGTGAAAATGGGATTTTCTTTCCACTGCTGAAACACCTTGTCACCTTCCAGCTCTCAAGTCTTCCCTCTTGCTCTCTTTGGCTTTCCCTTACCTCTCCTCTCTAGCTGTCAGACTGTCAGCCCAGAGACATGGTCGTGTAGGACAAACACTGAGGAGTAGGGACATGCAAGGGATCTGGAGGACTTCAGATGGGGGCAATTGAACAGAACAGGGATGGAGGGTATGAAGTACGGCTGGAAATCTGCCCACAGAGTGATTTAATTTAGACTGACGGTGCTACAATTAGAATATGCCTGAGATGTACTGTGAGTACTCATCAACTTCCACCATCAATCAAATTAAGACTTTTTGAATCATTCTTATCATCATCATTTGTATGCTCAAGTTGCAAGCATGGGTGAGTCACAGTATTTTCTATCAATGCAGATGCTTAAGAAGCTTCAACAATTATCTCTGACCCTGCAAGTTAAATCCACTGCAGTGCCAAACAATTTTGCATGACACAACTTGTGCACTGCTGACTGACCTCTTCCTTTCTGCCTCCACAACATGTGATTTAGGCAGTTGGTGACACAGAGGTGAGCCGTCAGCAATTTATTCCACAGCCTACACCCGGGGAATCAGAATGAATCTGCACATCAATGTGGACATCCAACACACAGTCACTATCTCTGATGATCAAATATTTTCCCACCGCATGTATGAACAAAAGATAAGTGCTCAGAGGGGTGACTTGACTTGGATTAATGAGAAACAATAGATTTGAAGAGTGTGCACCTGAATTCCAACAATTAAACATAGCCAATGAAAAAATACGACAAACATGACAAACAATCTGATCAAAGCTGTGATTCTTCTATTTGAATCCACTGCTAAACTGAATTTGCAATATCTGAGTTTAATCTGAGCAAATCTAAGTCAACTGTTTGTCTGTCAGTCAGCAACTCACAGTGTGGGTTTTGGTTTTGCAATCACACTTAACATTTGTAATCCAGACAGGTTCACTCCCTCCTTACAATACCAAACATGTGACAACAGATTCACATTAACATGGCGCCTGACCGCATGTTCCTGGCTCTTTGGGTGTGTCATGGTGACACATCTTGGTGAGGGCTAAGCGTAATTAAGCCAGGGACCGACTCTATCCGATGCTCTGCAGCACCGCTACCATTTGACTGCAACTTTAATTGCTTTTCTTCCCCCAATTCCCACCTCACTTGCCTGCCCCGTTCTATCAATCTATTCAATTCCATGGGGGAAAATGCCTCCATACAAACATGCAAATATGGGTGTGATAGAGAGATAAGACAGCATGTGTGTGTGTGTGTGTTCTGTGTGTGTGGGTGAATGCACACATATGTATTCTACATACGCACATGCCCCATTGTATGAATACTTTGCATCCTTATGCGTACTCATGAGCTGGTGTCTGACTATGAAATGACTCATGTGTGTTTCTCTCTCACCTGTGGTGCAGAGCTGTGGAGTGTGAGGTTTCCCCAAATAGCTACTCTCATTTACAGCCTCTCTGTGGTCTAGGCTTTCTTTGTCTGCCTCCCTTGGCAGCTGCTATACTGTGAAGCATCTGACCCTCTTAACCAGACGCACACTCACACACATGCATAGACATTACAGACATGCACCTCAGGACATAGAAAGCTGGTTTTGCCAGAGTATGTCATAAGAACAGTCAAGGTCATGGGTTCATACTCAAACACTGAGGTCCTCTGTAAAAACATACAACGCAGATGTGTTCTCATGGGGTGATGAGCAGCCCGAGATAAAAGCATAAGGCAAGCATACATAAGCAAATGCCACAGGGGACGCCAGAAAATGGATCGAAGCTGTGCATTACATGCTTTCCACATGCCTCAGTGTGTGTTGCACACTGGTGAACCAGATGTGACCTCTGCTGATCGACAAGTAAAAACAAGGGCTGTTTTTTCAGTTTCAACCCATCTCCACTCAACTGTGCAGTGTTTTCCTGTCCTCCTGACCCTGTGACTCTGACCTAAGGTAGGACTGTCAAAATTTGTGTAAGAGTGGTAGTAATCTTTAGAAAGAAAACATGGAGAGAGGAGAGAGAGAGAGAGAGAGAGAGAGAGAGAGAGAGAGAACTTGATATCACACAGCATTTGCATGCAACTTCATCTGGACCATTTTACACATCAAAAGTCATTAGAGAATTTCACATTTTTCTAATTTCACAGGTCCAGGGCTTCCTGGTGGCTATGGGGCACAAAACTTTTTTTTCTGCATTTTATCAGAGCCATTCCCAAAGTAAGAGCCAAGGACACTGATTTTCCTTCAAAAATATATGAAACTTGTAGCTCTATACCAGTTCCAAGTCAGAGTAGTCAGTACTTTTTCTCATTAGCATATTAATGATTCAGGACATGATCCAACTGAAATGGCCCTTGAAGTCAAATGAGTAGGACCAATGTCACATTAGAACAAGCTCTTCTTAAGTGAACCCATTTTAACACAACTGATTGAGTCACATCACGAGATGTAATCTATTAAGAGCCAGAGATGAGAAGCTGAGCAAGCAACTACCATTCATGTTCTGCGCCGGCTCAGTATTTCTTTATGGCAGTTATACAGGGGGAGGGAAATGTGCCGCTGTATCTCTCATCCTTGTGGAGTGACAGGGATAAAGCTTCATTACATAAGGTTGCTGGCAGGACCGGAGGCTGGTGCTCAGCAGCACAGCACCTGCCAACAATCCCACAGAGCAATGGGCATGCATTCATCATTACAGAGACTTCCTGCATCTTATTTTCTGTTTCTCTCTCCGTCTGCTCATTCATTCATTTCTCCTCTCTTGGATGTTTCTTTCTTTTCCATCTATGGTTGTTTCTTTTTTTCTAAATTTTCTTGTTACTGCTGCATCCTCCTCTTGCCCTCTTCTTCACTGGGAAAGTGATGCATCCTACTTTCCTCTTGCCTTTTGGGATCAGGCTGAAAGGCAGGCATAGAGCGCAGTCCTGTCTTACTCTCTGGTTTTCCTCACAGAGTGTATAATCCTCTTGATGTTCTAGAGGGAGGCACAGTGTTTGAACAGCCATACTCTATGTATGTGCTGTGCAAACTATCTAGCAACAGAAAGAAACAGTGATGATGCATTTGCAGAAGCATCTAAACGATAACTGTAACACAGGGAGGGATGTTTGGGCAGAATTTGTAGGGAAAATGACAATCAGTGCCTTGTAGTACATATCCTGTGGCTTCTGTCCAGACCTGTGGAGAAGCATTCATAAAAACACACTGAACTGTCATCAAGTCGTTCTGTGAAAGTTATTTGTTCTTTAGAAAAGAAGGAGTCCATACAGTTACTACCTCTACAAATGACCTTGTCAAATAAACCTGTTACCTATCTGGTCAGCCAGAGTGACCCTCATTTTTCTGCAACGAAAATCTTCTCTCACTGTGGCTGAGGCAGAAATTGAATTTTTATAGATACAGATTAATGTAGCATAACTGAGCTGTCTACTGTAGAAATGGGTAAGGAAAAGATGAAAAGGAGTGAAGGGAATCCTGCATAACTATAGCAGAATTTTCCAATGAATTTTCCTCGGAGGCACAACAACAGTGCTACTTCACAGCAGCGCGAATATATAAAAAAGAAACTGACTACATAATGAAATATTACGCAATAAATTTGGTGAAGACTTGAATTCAGACGTTTGGATGCAGAATGTTGCCGGGCGTTGAAAAGGCTGTGTGTGGAAACGATTCATGAGAGGACTGCAGAGATAATTTTAGATTGACTGAAGTAAAAAAAAAATGCACTCTGTAAGCCAATGTGGAGCACTGCTATAATAACTTGTTAGATGTAAAATGACAGTCATTCCTTCAGGCTAGGGGGCTGTACATAGAAGTGTGACTGCTGTAAAAGAGATGGACTGGTTTGCCTGGGCTGATATGGCCACAGATATATCAGACATATTGAACAGGAGGGGAGAGGAAGGGATGACAGGGAGAGAAAAAAGGCAGGAAGAAAGTTGGGAGGAGGGAGAGAGAGGAATCCAGAACTGAGAGAGCGTGAGAAGGACTGAGAGATGGATGGAAGGACAAAAATAGCCCTGTGTGGCCATGCTGTTCACTTTCATTTTCCATGTCCCAATATCCAATTTACAGACACACACAGGCACATATGCACACATACTCACACATCTCTCTGTAATGTCTCTCATACATACACACTGTTACCCCACACTGTACCCACCCACACACACACACAGGTCCACAAATGCACTTCTATAGGTGCACACACACATGCACACACACACACACACACAATCTCATTTACCGTCATGATAAAAATGGTCTATTCTCTCATTCTTTTACACCTCTACACTCACTCTTTTTCTCAGGCCTGTTGCCACGTTCATCCTGTATATCAACAGATGGTGAGTTAAACCTAGGAAAGCATTTGGAACTAAGTTATATTTAAAGATAAGCCCACTTATGTATGCGCATGTACATGCGCACACACTGATGCACACGCGCTGACTGAAGCTAGTAGAGCTCCCTGGGGTGCTGTCCTATAGCTGGGCTATGAGATTTAGAGCTGTTCATCCCATTTAAAGGGGACAAAAGTTAGAGTGATAGATGGTTAAGAGGCTAGGAGGAGATAGAGAGTAAAAGAGAGAGGAGCATAGAGATAAAGGCTGAGATGCAGCAAAAAAAGACAGATAGGAAAAAGAAATGAGGAGGACAACTCACACACACACACGGTCTTAATTCCTGTGAGTGAGGCCAGTGGTGGCACACAGGGATTCATCTTATTTTCACCAGATTTCAAAACTGAGGCTTAATGTTATAGATGATCTTCAAGGACCCTTCATGCCCTATATGAATCACATGCATGCATGCATGCATGCATGTGTGTGTGTGCACGCACATAAGTGCATGTGGATCACTTCAGCTAAGGAAAAAACCATCATGCCTGCAGTGGGTACAGACTCCTAATCCATTTCCTTCATTTTGCTGGAAGGGGGATTCACTTCTATTAAAAATATCATCACAACTCTAAGCCAGAGAGGAAGCAGGCTAATCACTCATGTGCAATGAAACACTGGCTCTCTTGTAAACTGTTTTTGCATGTGTGTGTGTGTGCACTGAATTCTGAGTAATACGGCAGCACGCATATTTCAGTTTTGGGGTTCTTGCTTGTAACCACTGTATATTGATCCACACATGAAGGCACAGAGCAACATTTTGGTGAAGGCATGCTGGGGAACTAAAGCTGTCCCAGCATGATTTAAGATGCTACCACTCACAGCTAATGACCCGAGTGAGATCACTAACAGTGAAACAATACGCTGTGTGAGTTGCAGAAAATAGTGTTGGTAGAGAGATGGATACAGAGAGAGACAGGGGCTGACAACGAGCTAACAATAGCAATAATAGTTGCACTGATGCAGATAACAGCAAACTGAACAAAACTGTACAGAGAGAAAACACCAATCACCAGGTGTGAATTCCTCCTACATGGACATGACAGGAAAGAACTGCGTCTACTTTTGAATGGCTGAAACGCCTCCAAACATTTATTGAAGACTGATTAGTAATTAATGTTAAATGACATATATAAAGAGACATAGATGGAAGATTGTATTAACACAAATGTGAGTGTGTGTGATGGAGACACTACAGTACTTCACTTTACACTAGAAGACATTGAGCTACAACAAAGCTAACCTAGAAATCTACTTTAGTGAACTAAAAACTATGTAGAAAAGTTGTTTAAACTGCTAAAAAAAAACAAATGAAATTCACAAGGTAGAGATGATGCAAAATTGTCACGAAATTCAGTAACAATAGTCACATGCTAGATTACTGCAAAAGTGCCAACTTGTTCACTTCATACAATGAACCAAAATCTAACCAACACTACATGTGAAGTGTAGAGACCGTCATATTTGGTTTTGTAAGAAAAAACTACTTCACTATGACCATGTTCATTTATCCTCAGGGTGAGATTCAGAGGGTGTATCCATGAAGACGCTGCCACTTTGAAAGTACTGATCATCACCTGTAGCTTCTGCACACACACTAAACAAAGGTCAAGTGTGGGTGTGGACTGTCTGAGAAATGTGTTGCCAGGGCAGGTCTTCACAGCAGTCAGGATGACTGAGAGGCCCAGTGACAAAAAAAAAAAAAAAAAAAAAAACCTTCACATACATTATGAAAGTTCACGTCAAAATACAGTGAAACTACTGGTATCGTGATTCACTACTCCTCAACAGCATGTGTGTATGAAATGTATTTTCAACAACATCACAACATTATTTGTTCCAAGTGCAAGAATTGATCAAAATTAGATAAAACATTTGAGCTTTTATTGGAATCTCATTGGTTGGCCAGTCAGCTCAGTCATGTCCACGAAATGAGATGTTTTGTATGAATATGCAGATCAAGACAGCCAGAGAGCGCTAGACAGAGTTGAAAAGGGAACTAAGAGTGACACTAAGTGACAGTGGAGGATGTTGAAGCAGGGAGGAAACATTCAAGAAGGAACAAGGTGGAGATAGAAAGGAGGAGATTGAGAGAGTGATCGAATGAGACATTACATAAGGCAGGGCAGTCAGAGAGCGAGTACACTGTGTTCCAGTGCTCTCAGATCAAAGCATTTTGTAAAAAGACTCTTTCTGTCATGAAGGATCTCATTCTCTTTCAACACTGTTCACATTATAAAAATCTTTTATTCACTCCTCTATGGATTGCTGTCACACTGCAGGACCAGCCCCCCAACACGGCAGATGAGGTGCCAGAAATGCTTTTCATGGAGAACAGATCATTAGCAACTAACTTCATCCCACAAACACACTCACGCAATTTTTGTGGAGAGAAACTTGAAAAAAAAAAAAAAAAACTTTCTCTGTGCTGTTGAAATTCAATAAAAAATCCAACAATGATTAATGTGTACTCCACAGCTCTGTGAGGTAGACGCAACTATAAGTGCCGCCAACTCTAAAATGAAGGAATAAAAACTAATAAACATCTTTGTTTATATTTGATGTCTTAAAATGATAAAGACCAAACTACTGTAACTGTTTACACACCAGACACCACTGTGTGTGCTGCATAAAAGGTTTGATCTTCTTCAGTGCCGAGCAAAAACATTAAATCAGCAAATATGCAAAGAGTGAAAACAATAATATTCAGTTTTCTCGCTCTGCCATGTTTGCGTGAAAAATGGCACCTCACTCTGGGCAAACAGACAGTTTGGGTGTGAAAAATAACTCTCAATAAAGTTTTTTAAAACTGAACTGGGTCAACAACCAATGCAGACTAATATGAGTAGTCAGCTCGAGGCGTTGCCTTTACAACAGCTTACAATCTAGAAAAAAATTATGTCATGCCTCAGTCACACACACAACACACAACACACACACCAAGATACCACAACTACCAAGGCCATATCAATTATTCACAGACTACCACGTAAAGAGACATCCACAGACGGTTGTGCCTACGCCTCCATTCCCATGAGTTTGTCTGGGGTTTGGTGTCAGTACAGAATCTAATGTAATGTCACACTGACACATGCGCGCACACACACACACACACACACACTGCCTGAGACTAAGTTACACCACGTGATGATTTTTTGTCACTGAAGCTATTAGAAATGAAACTAACTTTATTTATACACGATAGCATTAAAAGATTTGAGCATATGTTTCAAGACACATGCTCATACATGAAAATAACTGGAGCAATCGTGAAGTGCAGCCACACAGAACAAAAAACTCTGTTGCTTGAAAAACAAAACTCAAACCAAATCTGGTTGGGAACACACAAGTGCTGACACGCTGCCGTCGCTGTCCGTGGTGCTGATTTTGAAACTTGGGCTAATCGGCCAGCATTTCACCACGCTGTCAAAGTAGCGCTGATTGGCTGGCTTCAGTTCAACATGAACAGCAGCTTGATTGATTACACACGCCTCAGTAACAATATGGCTGCAGCTCTCAGATGATTAGAGAGCCTCTGATGTTAGTCTCCTGAGCTCAGGATGCAATTTCAATACTTTCAATACCTCACCTCACACCTGACTGAGCCTTTTCATTATCTTAATAGCCCCCACAATTACACATGAGAGTGATTAAATGGAAATGCATTGATCAGTGGATTTATTGATTCATTGTTGACCTATTGATTAGCTGTAAATAACCTTCCAAGGATAGTTGCTCATATGAATATCCCATAATGTACTCTGTAAGTGACGGGCACAGATGAAATGGCTTCATGCAGCCATTCTGTTAAATGTCTACATGTCGATTTGAGTAAAAATGTGACAGTAAAAAAATAAAGCACTTGTGGGGGATTCAGGAAATACTGATGAGTAAGAGCAACAAGTTGTGGTGTTACCCCCAGGTTGTATTATGTCTTGGCATCGAACAGTGTTCGTTCACAGTGTTCACAGGGACTTACAGCTCCCGGCCAAGAAATCGTCTGCCACCAGTCCCTCTGTAACACTTCAAATGTCTTTGTCTAAATATAACATGATAAATAGTGAGCTTTGGGTGGGGTTATCAAATGGAGAAAAGGGCAGCCATTTCCTCATATTTTGATTCTTTAGTGCTTGGCTAAGCTGTCACCAGGTTCATATTAAACAGATAAATATGAGAGTGATATTGATCTTCCCATCTATCTCCCAAAATGTCAAACTACTCCTTTACTCCTCTATGGTACTGATACTCCTAGTCAAGTGATGGATTTGAACCACCTCTCTTTGACTTTCTGGGAAACAGCCTCTAATGTTTCTTCATCAAAATACAGCACTTCTCACCAATAAACACCCTAGTGTGTATTGAGTGTTTGGGTTTGAACTCCCGTCAGTTCAGGTACTTGTGTCTACATCCTGAGGAATGGTGATGGTGAAATACTTCAAAGGTTAGGTTCTGCAATACTTCACACACAACATGTAACGAAGGTTCAAAGAAATATGCAGTCACAAAGTTGTGTGATCCAAAAGCCACAAACTACATACACAAACCTGTTAACAGGTATACAACCCAAGCGATGTGTGTAAATGCACACTCTAAATTCACCTGTCACTAATCTGTCATTACAGTCGCTACCTTTCTGAAAACCAGCACCATCATCCTTCTACTCAAGACCTTAGCAATCACAACCCTGATTAATTACCGGCCGGCTGCTCTGACATCAGTAATCAAGAGGTGTTTTGAGAGACTGGTGCTAGCCCACATCAAGGGATGTATCCACTCTGAGCTCAACCAACACCAAATCCACAGATGATGCAATCTTACTACTGTAGCATTTCATGCAGCTCTCTTTCACATTAAAAACCCCAATACCTACATCAGTATTCAGTTTGTTTACTTCAGTTGGTATTCAGCACCAGCAGCTCGAACAAAATGGTCAAGAAAAGGCAGAAGTGAGGTCTAGGAACCCCCCCCTTCCATCTAACCATCAGAGGCAAGATGGCATGACAAGTGTGGCTGGGAATCCGCCCCTCCTCCACTATCATCATCAACACCGGTGTCCCCCAAGGCTGCCTTCTGAGTCTATCTCTTTACTAACAACTGCACTCCCACCCACAGCACCAACATGCTGCTGCAACACTGTCAATTTTACCATCATGGGACGAACAGAGGATTATCGCATTATCTTAACATCTAAATGAAATTTGCAGATGGGATAACAACAGTGAGTATGATATCCAGCAGTCAGGAGACAACCAACATGGACGAGGTCCAGACACTGACTCCATGATGTTTGATGACCTGAACCTCAACACACACACACATACACAGGCACACACATATAAAAAACAAAACAAAACAAAACGGCACCAAGCATCATATAAATATTGAACATTTGTTAAATAACTGCTGTGTGAAGTCTTCTGTAATGGCTAAAAAGTGTCATGAGGTCACACTGACATTGACCCTGAACCACCAAAGTCTAATCATTTCATTTTTGAGTCCAAGTTAACTTTTGCACCAAATTGTTGGTGCAAAATTGTTCCTTCAGGTCGTTGCGGAGATATCATGTCAACAAGAATGGGAAGGTCAGACGGATGGACAAACCAATATGCATCCAGCTCTGGCTGTCAATGGTACAGAAAAAATAAAGCTTCGACCAAACTATGCATCAAAGAGGAGGAGGTGGGAAAGAAAGTGTCCAGTTTCAATTTCTGTAGGAGTCCACATATCAAAGAATCTGACACTGAGTCTCATCTCTTGGTCAAGAAGGCCCACCAGCACCTGTTTTTTTTCTGAGGACCCTCTGGCACAACAGATTCTCGAAAAATGTGCTGATAAACTACTACCACTCTGTGATAGAGGGTATCCCAGCATACTGATGTACGATCTGGTATCCCAGCTGCACTACAGCCAACAAAGAGACCTGCAGCTCCCCACCTCCAAACCTGAGGGACATCCATTCCACCTCCAGAAACAAGACAACAACATTACAAGACCCCACAAACTGTTACTCCCCCCTGTTCAACACACCTCACAGCGGTCCTCACACTGACCAACAAGCTGACAAACATTTTTTTCCCTCAAGTTCAGTATGTAAGTGTATTAACTGTCAATGCTTACAGCATTTTTATCCATCTATCTTTCAATACTACTATTCTATGCCTGTATATGGTGTTCATACAGGAGAGTCAGGAGAATCCATGACCTACTGTCCTTATACATAATTAAACAGCCCTCTATCACCAGTATAATTCCCCCTGGCAGTTTACAAGTCAAAGGTCAGTGTTCGCAGCTCATAATACTACTGCTGGATGGATGTCAGAGATACTGTGGCTTTGAATACAAGGTGGGAGCTGTGGGTAGGTGGATGTGTCCCACTGATGTTTGTATACCTAGTGTGCGAGAGGATTTCCACAGTGAAACCCAGAAGTGGTTTGTCAAATTATACATTTATTCTGAAAATGCAGGTCTTTCAGCATTGATACTCATAAATGATTCAGCAGCTGACTGGTAGGAAAAATCATTCTGTACTATCTGTTGCATTAATTCAGTACAAATGCATTTAGAAATATAGTGGGAAAAAAAGTATTACAACACATGATTTCCGTGAGATGGTTTCCTGTTTAAAGAATCAAATATTTCACAAAGCACAAAAGACAAATTTGCTGATGTGTTTCACTTGCCATGATGTTGTGTGGAAATGTGCCAAATAGTAAACATAGAGTCTTTGTGTGCTCCAATAAAGGGATGAGGTGCTAATTGGCAGCTTATGTTCTCGTTTTGGCTCATTAATGAGATAATGTTGTAATTGAAATCTCATAAATACGGCATTTGCTGGTTCACTGACACAAAAAAAAACACGCAAGCTTTGAGACTTCCTGTTCACATAACAAATACCAAGAAAAAAAGGAGGAAGAGGGAGAGAATATGTTTCCAGAGTGTGTGACAGGATGGTTGATACCACGTTAAAATGACCCACCACTATATCATAATAATATACATTATGTATTATACCATATCACACTTTTTAGGTAGACCAGCAGACAATAAGCAATGAGGTGCAGTACTGCTGGCTGGTGTGCTGCTGCAACATCTGTATCATTTTCAAAGACCCCACTCCTACTTCAATTAAAAAAATTCACATCAGTTTTGAGTTGTGGTCTCAATTCAAGAATATGTGATATATGCAAAAAAGTGCATATGTTTGCAAAGTTAATTCGTTTTCCACCATAAGGTGTATACTGAGATCCACTGTATCTGTCTCTTACTGTATCTACTGTAGATACAAAAATGGGTAGTGCCACCTATGGGTGATAACATGTACTTTGCTCCCTGGTAATAAGGTACATTGTATCAGTACATAAAAAATAGATGATTTTTATCAATGCTGTTATGTAAGATTTCTGTGTAACTTACATACGTCACCTTTCACAGCTGAACTAGGAGATACAAAGCCCTGCAACAGTGGATCTTTTTATGTAACAGAAATTTATTTTTAGCAATAGGGAGATGTATTTATTTTTTTAGTAGCAGCATCCTCTCCTCCATGTATTTTGCATAAGATGAAGTCTTATCTATGCTTCATGATTATGGGAGGCAAAGGAATAATAAGGAATAGAAGGACAAAATAGAAGGGACCGTAACAAAGAGAGAAAGAGGCAGAAAAAGGATGAAAGAAAAGTCAGACAGACAGGACACGAAAAGATAGAAGGTAGATATGAGATGAAAAGCAGAAAATTTATAACTTTATGAAGAGAAGCAAAGAAAGGACAATTACTGTATTCACTGTGCAGTATGCAGACTTTTCTCTACACAATTAGAGCTGCACAGCACAGCAGAGGTACAGTATTAACTATCTGATGAAAATTCTCTTAAAAGAGGAGGCAGTTAAGACAAGTTAATGTGATGTGGTGATCAAAAGTAAGATGCACACTTATGCAAACTGTGCAGAGTGTGCAGTGTGCAGCTGGGATCCTAAAAAGCAAAAGACACGACAAAGGTACACAACTGGAACAAATAGAATTTTGTTGAATGTGAATTAAATATTAAAGTTGAGAGTATGAAAGAACAGATTTTCCTTTTCTGATTCTTTGTCCAAGATGGTTTCCATTTCACACTTTATCCCACTGTGACCACATATCCCAGGCTTCCACTTGTCAGAATCTCAGCTGCTGATGTTGCAAATATAGAAAAATTACTATTACATAATTTATATATTAAATACATAATCATTTCAGGAATAAGACCCGACAAGACTGACAGACCAGGGAATTCTTACTGAATGTGCACTGTCAAACACTGGTTACCCAGGAAAGAGCAGCATTATAAAGGTCCAGGTAAAAGCAGCAAGGACTGGAAGGGACAATAAACTAAAACCTGTATGACTCTATTTTCTGGCTAGATACACAGGATGAGAGCACATGGACCAGAGGTAAACTCCAGGTGCGCTCCCTCTCCTTTTTATTCGCCCTAGTTCAGGAAACACCTCCACCCCCTGTCTAATAGGGGCATTAGTCTTCTGTGAAATGGCATTTTGGCCAATTGCTTGTCATTTTAAAGGTCAGGAAGCTGTTGTAATGAAGTGAATTACTTGTTGAACACCTATGTTGGTACAAATTTGATTCCATGTCAGTCCAGGATCATTAATAAGACTGAGTTAGTGTTGCAACAGCTCCCTTACAAATTCAAACAAATATTTTGGTGACATCTTCAACTAAAATAAATGTGATCTCCTTATAATCATGTCCATTAAGAATGGAGACGACAAACACTGACACAACTCAACAATATTCATATCTGAGCTGAAATAAAAGACAAACAGGCAAAAAGACCATTGACTGAAACATACTGAAACATCTTTACATTGAATAACATTTGCTAAACATACACACACACATACAAAATCAACCAATCTTGGATCCCCAATGGATAAGAAGCCAAACAGCAAAACAATCAATTCCACATCAATGCTGTGGGCTACAGGACGTTGTCACTGTGAAAATTCTATCTTCAAATGATCAATAAATGAGCGTGGTCCAGGTCTGTCTCAAGCGCTCATAAATGCATATAGCCTACACTTAAGAGTAATGAAGCATGGATAAGAGGACAGTGAATCTGGTAATAGGTTTTTGATCAACTGCATGGATCATGAAAGCAGGTTTGGTCACTTGGTGTGGTTGGAATTTCTTGGTGGATTTTCCCCATCCACAGTTTAATATCAAATGTTTTAGGTTCATTAGGTGTACTCTATGTTTGTCCCACTCTGAGCAGACCACAGGGTTTGAATCCTATGCTCACACACTGGTGCCTGCAGTGTACATGTTTGCTGCAACATCAACCGTGCCTAGACCACTGCATTATAAATGCATACTTATAGAACAACATGTGCACAGACACAAGCATACACCTACACACAAATACACACGCTATCTGTTGGACATATTTGCCTGCACAAAGAAGGACAGAATAACATCTGTCAGCTTGTAAATTGTAGCCGCACACAAAATGCGCACACGTGTGTAAGTATGCAGTTGGCAGCAGCTGGCAGGTAATAAGTTAGAGGGACATGGGAGGAAAGTACTTGTCATACAGAAATTTCCAACAGTAATGACAGGCCTATTAGATTAATTTCACACTCACAGTCTGACATCTCCCAAGGGGATTCACATACAGTAAACACAGTTTCAGCAACCATAATCCTAGGTAGCTTCACCCATCCTACGCACACGACCTCAAAATCCTCGCCCGGACAATTTTACACAATCATTTCACAGCTCGTCATTACATTATTTGAGCAAGTATCTCAGGAGCTAAACAGCAAAGACAGCTCGGTGGTAATGATGTGGTTAATTCTGGAGCTGTTCTATAAGTGGTCACTGGACACAGAGGGAATACGGGATGGGCAGATTTAAACCCATTCCTGTTACACAACAGGGAGCCCTACATTCAATTAAAACTTATTTTGGTGCCGTCATCACCCCGTCCATTTAAGGGCATCACTTGTTCAGTATCAACAGACACTCAAAGCGTCTAACTTGATGACATCATCTATCCAAGTCTAGATGCTCAATGATCCGACTTAGGGAGAACTGAGACATTAAAATGAATCTAATTAGTATATATTCACTTTAACTTCGGGGATAATGAAGTGGATGTTGTTAATAGTTACTTATCAAATCAATTGGAATTTAGAGATCCTAGGTGCAATGTAGGAGCTTTACATTGACAACCCTTTGAAGTGCTCTGGATGTTCTAAAACATATGCATAACATTAGTGACAAAACTGCATCCTCATGTGAAGATCCTCAGTAAAGCACGTGTGAGCTACTGCAGCATGTGCATACTGAAGACATGCACATATCAGCGCACAAACAGATCCTATGCACATTTATCAAGGATTACAATGATATTCATTTAGCAAGGCTATACAAATGCAAATGCCTGACATGTGAGCCCAGGCACTCTGGTTGTGTGGTTCAACATCACAGCGACACTGTTCTGTGAGACACTTTGATAAAGCCAGATCAAAGGAGAGTGAAGAAGAGGCATTCAAGACCTCCAACAATAGTCCTCCTCGCAGAGTGCCTGTAACTGGCTTATAAAAGCACATGAATGAATAAAGATGAGGTTTGAGGCTACAAATGTCTGTAAACAAGCCTCATAAATGCTCTATGGATTTACAGAGGCGATAAGAAACGTGCACAAATGCACCCACACATGCCGAGATACACAGATTAATATGCACCCATTCACATGCACCGCTCCACAACTCTGCTCAGGTGACACAAAATACACAGGCTTTACTTCGAGGTGTAGTGTTGAGGACTTTTCAACATCTGCCAGCTGGTTTTGCTGCTGTACATCCACCTCCTCCTAAATCTCCCCAGTCCTGCCCAGTCTTCCAGTGTAACATTTCTCTCACCCTTGCTTACAAATCTGATCCTCTCACACTGTACATCCTGCTTCTTTCATTAAACATTGGTCTTTTACTTTCCCCCTCTCTCATTTCTTATGCTTACTTTAACTATATTTCATGTTTTTACCTTCACCCTATGTGCAGCCCTCTTGCTGTTACAACACTGAGCCTCAATAATCCACTCTCTCTCTTTCTTTATATCTCCTCCATCATCTGCTCTCTCTGGTTTTTTTTTTCTTGCTTTTAACCCTTCATAAATCTTTTCATTTTCTCTTTCACACTTTCTTTGTCACAGCCTATCACTAATATCACACTCCCGCTTCATCCCATCTCCATTTTTATCCTCTCATCTCAGAGTTTTTTTTTTTTTTTATGCTGGCTGTTTTACCACACTTAAATTTATTTTGGACTAAACCTCCCATCTATCACTTCTTAATGCTCACCTTACAGCCACCGGGTTCTATGCTAAGAACACTTGAAGGAAGCCACAGATCTGGCATTGCAGCTTCTCCAGCATTCATTTTGTATCCTCACACCTCTTTCTACTCATCTTCCTTTGGAGAGCAGCATCATGGCAGGAGGGCTGCCTGTCATATTTCACAATGTATCTCCCTGGGCATCTTTTTTTTGCAGTTCATTCCCACTCTTTCATTCCCATTCTTCCATCCCCTGTTTTATTTTACCTTAGCAGGCGTACAGATGGCAGGAAGGCTGCATGGCACAGTTTTCTGATGGTCCAGTTAAGTGGCCGTGGTGCGTCCAGCTGGTTCATGGTGCCCACTCTTCACGTTCAGCCACTGGTGCCTGGCGGCTTTTCCCGGCACCAGGATCAATGCTGCCCCACTAGGGGGCAAAAATGGGAGAGGGTCTCCAACTCCAACTGCCGAGAAGCACGCAAGTCCCAGGGCATGACCCTCGACAGACGACCATAAACCACTACCGCCACCACCGCCGCCGCCGACCTTTATTTCCCCAAGCAGATGAAGCTCTCACCTGGGCAGAAATCTGCCCCCACTCCCCTCCCTCCGTCCCGTCTTCTCCAACGTGGCCCACACAGATCCAAAGAGTTCAAGACAAGCCAAACCTGGAGCACCAGGATCATCTGATTCCTCTTCCACCAGTAGCTGGAGTGTACTCAGCTCTGGCGCGAAAAACCCAGAGTGTAATATTTTCCCAAACAACAGAGCAGAGCGCAGCAGTGCACAGAAGAAAAAAAGGAGCTTGTAATGTGAGAGGGATGCAGGTAGAGAAAAGAAAGAAGAGAGAGAAAGAAGGAGGAGTGATGGAGATGTGAGGAGAGGGGAGACGAGGAGTGCAGTGCGGTGCAGTATAGCGCAGAGGACAGAGGAGAGGAAACGAGAGCAGCGCAGAGCGCATAACGGAGCAGCCTGACAGGCAGCGGCTTAGATTTGAGGCTGCATGCACACTACTGTCTCCAAGATGAGAAAGAGAGAGAGAGAGAGAGAGAGAGAGAAGGAGAGAGGGAGAGAGAGGGGGAGGGAGAGGGAGAGGGAGAGGGAAAATAAAATCCAACACAATTGATAAACAAGCTGAAATTGACACTCTGGGGATCGGATGCAGGAGGAAAAAATTGCTTCTGCGTGTGGGGAAAAAATAGGAGAGATGGAGAGAGACAGAGAGAGAGGGGGAGATGGAGAGAATGGGAAGAGATGGTGATGAGGCACTGTATGGTGGTCAAAAGGGAAACGTGTAAAGCAGAGTCAAATCTCTGTCTTATAGAGTTGTTTCAGAGGGAGCTTTAAGACGTAAGCACATTAAACAAGTTGGTGCCGTGGCAGCAGAGAGGAGTACGACCTACTTACCTATTTGCACATTAAAAGCTCTAAAGTGATTAAAGAACCCTAAAACAGGACTGTGTGACTTTCATACTGCATTAGGGAAATTTAAATGTCCTTTAAATGCAATGCAGTCTGTTGTATTGAAACCATGTTAAAACACTATTTCCCATTTGCCTATATGACTAAAAATAGCATTTTTGGAGTACATTACATTACATCACAAGTGTATTCAACTGTGACTGCTGTCTTTGACTTATAGATGACAAAAATGAGCTCTTTGTTGCATCCTCACTGTTTTACCCAAGCGATACAAGAAAGGGAATCTTTAAGAGCATGAGCCTTAACATTAGTTGCCTGTGTCAATCCTCCTGTATTAATCTCAGTTAGATTTGTCTTTATAGGCAGATGTGTATGAACCACTGTTTGTGTGTATATGTATGCTCATCTGATGACATGTATAATATTATAATTATACATGTTACTAATGTTTGAGTTTTATGAGGTACCTCCTCGTAGCACCTTAAGTACAGATGTCTGTAGTAATCTGACTGAACGCCACATGTATTCATATCCAAATATGTATAACACTGGTCATCCATTTCTACAAAAACCTGAAATTATCAGAAAGAAAAATCACTGAAGGCTGTTTGATTCTTCCTGCTTCCTGGGACAGAAGGAGAATTTACTTTTGTAAATGCTATTGGCCTACAACAATTCATGGAGCTGCACAACAGTAACCTGGATATATCAACAATGGTAAAACTAAGCGGCGTAGCTGCAGCATTCAAACCCTTGAATTCTTGAATATGAAGGACACAAAAACGTGCCAGCTGTTTTTACTTTTACTCTTTTGGTGTTTTGAATTTGGTTTACTTTTATTTCTATTTCTAATTACTCAGATTGTTTGTCTCTGTCGAATTGACAATATTCACCCCACACCCCAGTGCTTGTCAGAACAGACGATATGAAAAACACAAATTAACAACTCTCCTTGCATTTGTTTTGGCATGTTCGGGCTGGTGGGAGAGTGATTGGATGTGATCTGATCCTCTGGTGTAGAGATAAAACCACTGAGGGTACAGAGGTGTTAATGACAACACATGATGTCTCCTGTTGGATGTAATGCACAGTGTTATTGTATTAAAATGGATTACACTGTCAAGATGAATGCAGCTGCATCCAGCATTAAAACACCTAACGCTACCTGTGCAACACATGCTCTTAGTGGTAGTATCAAATCTGCACAAATAAAAGGTAAGCTCATGTATGCACATGGAATACAGAGTTGGCCTTGTCTTCCAGCTTTCATACAACAGAACCTTGAAGGAAATTTATGAATGTATGTACTGTACAATCTCATTCAGTGAGGAGAGACGAGCTGTCAGCATTATCCTGGGGGCAAAATAAAGAACAAAGTGTGATTCATATTGAACTGGGTGTTTCTCTGATAGATTAAAAGGAAAAAACAATAGCTGCTGCAATGCAACACAAATAATATAGCTCTCAAACTGCATCTTCTGATATATTTATGACAGTGTAGATGACCCTACTCTAATAGTAAAAGGCATAATGACTCTCTCGAGCCACCACCTCACAGTTAGTGGGTGTTTTACCCTGACAGTCATGGACTGACATTAAGAATATCCACCTCGCTGACCACCAGGTCCCTGAGGACCTCCAGGACCTCTGGGAGAGCTGTCGGTCAACCATACGGCTAGTCACTGTGGAGGTGTGTGTGTGTGTGTGTACGTGTGTGTGTGTGTGTGTCTGTGTCTGTGTGAGTGTGTCTGTGTCTGTGTGTGTGTCTGTGTGTGAGTGTGAGTGTGTGTGATAGAGAGAGAGAGTGGTGGGAGGCAGGGGTGGTGGCAATGAAAGGTGAGAGAGTGTGCCTCTCCCCAACCCTCTTGCTTCACACTTCTTCATCTCACCCCATGAAATGGTTCAGCAAACACATCTACAGCTCAGCGCAGTACTCTGCAATGCCAGCATCCTGACTCTAGATGGCAGCCTTCTAATGCACAATCTCCATGTCAGCCTCAGCAGCAACATTCACTGCTGACTCTGGCCATAATGCTACAAAACCAACTGTGCATTATTATCAAACTGCCACTTTTTTAACTGCCATAATATCAGAACGTTTATAATTTATTACAAAATGCACCACAGTCCAAGAGAATAAGTCTGCATCATCTCTCTGCCAATAAAGGTACATTCATACTTCAGCCACCAGAGGGCATCAGTTCAACACACCTGCCTCAGAGTGTCTTGTTTTATCCTCTCACTCTTCTTGGCTACACTAATTATCACAATGTTAAAAGGCATTAAACACTGGCATAGAACAAGACCAGACAAGATGAGATTTAAACCTCTCATAGTGATTCATTTCCCAACGGAGGCTTAACTTGGCTGGTGAGGGAGGCAATTTACTGTGAATTACTTGAGTGCTTCAGCATTTACAGCTTGTATGAGATGGTGAAGTAATACAATAAACATCCAAACATGTTTCTGCAACTCACATTTTAGACGAGTGTTGTATGGTTATGAAAGAGTAGAATGCACTTGAGGTAAATGACATTTCTTTTCGTTTTTTTTTTTATTTTTATTTTTATTCTCCACAAGAAACCTCAAATTGTTAACTTGAGAAGATATCGCCCTGTACTATAGCATGATTAATATGCTAACTAAAGTCACTTGGCTCTTGTGCCTCTAGATGTGGAATTATGTGGTATTATGGAAATGTAAGAATGTGTGTGCACATCAGTGTGAATAATTTACCCAGGATCCATAAGCAGTTGTGCGGAAACTGTAAATTTCATCATCTGTAAGTGAATGAGTGTGTGCAAGCACATTTGTGGGTAATAAGACTGAGTGGGTGTTCTGTTCCACAGTCCGTCGCTTCTCCGAGACATCTCTGCTACAGGTAGACCTTGTGCCATCACCTATCTGCACTGTGACAGGAGTGAAAAAGGAGCCCATTTCCACCTGTCATTCAAGCTCCAGAGAAGCTGCACACTCACTGACAGTGTGAATCGTCTCTGCTAGTATTAATGCAAAAACTTCCTGTTAAAGAGTGGAGATCAGTGAGTATATACATTGTTGTATCGCATGTACACAGCATTTCACCTGAAGCCTGCAATATGGTGAACAAGTGTCCTGAAATGAACAACTGAGTGAAGAAGAAAGACTGGAATAAAGCATGTGTCGAGTATCTGCATGTCTCTGCGGGAACAATATGCCAAGACGCACCATGAAACAGTAAAGTTAGATGAAATAAATACATTTTAAATTTATGTGTGAAGTGTATGTCAGAGCAGATGCAGCACACGGAGTTGTGTCAGTTTACCTGTAAATACTGCCCTGAAAAAATGAATGTGCCAAGATGCTCATGCTTTGTTTGTGGTGAAAATTTTCTTTGTACAGAAAGGCAACCGTCTGACATGAGTTAGTGCTGATGCAAATACTATTTGTTGTGACTCATAACATTTAAAAGCTCCGAGCAATGGTGTTACTCAAGAGACAGCATCCAAACTTACACACTTGCGTACTTTTTTATGATAGCAGTACTTCTTTCTGTGGGTGAATTTATAACCATAAAGTGTTATACTAGATCACTGCGTCTTCCAAATGGACTCACACAGTTACACACTGTCAGTTTTTCAGTAAAGTAAGTGACTGAAGGTATGTGTTAACACAGCTGTCGGCTGTAGATTGATGGTGCCAAAAGCCTTTATCTAATTTGGCTTCCTCTATCTCTTCTCTATGTGATCCTTGGCCCCTGGAGGATTCTCGTAAGTGACAGTTCAATACCTCCCTCCATATGCACTCAAACACACAACTGAACACACACTCACTTACACAGACACTACTACCCCCTACTTTCCTTGCCCTAAGGAAGCAGGAAGACTTCTGCTGAGTCGGGTACACTCCTCCATCTGGAGAGAGGCAATGATTATTAGCCTGCGGGATGGAACTGCCTGCACACAAGCAGACACACACTCGCATACACAATATAACTCACAAAATGTTTTCTTTTGTCTTCATTTTTTTTGATTTTTTGCTTTTCACAATCAGTCACTGTGAGCCACTATGTTCAGAGTCCGATCATACATCAGATGTGTTAAAATGCATGTCTCCCACTACGGTCTAATGCCTCTTAAAATGTCTGTAATGTGTCTTCAGCTTTCTACTGTAAATGAACTTTGTTACTTATGTCGCACAAGTTGTTGCATAAAGTGCCTGCCATCACATCACTGAAATTAGATCCACATTTTTCAGCTCTGACATTTAAGGCCTCCAGCAGTTCTGCTAAATGTTATCGACAAGTGCAAACCACTGTTGACAAACAGCAGTGTTATCAGTGAAGCCAGAGGTAACAGACTGAGAAGATGGTGGGCTTACTAATTAAAAGTAATGACCTGTCCATGTGGTGGTCACTTAAGCCACCCTTTATCACAGTTTAACACCGTGTCGTTTCTTATCAGTAAATTTTACTCTATAGATCCATCGCCCCTTTTTCTCAGTGCACGGTCTGATCTGAGGAGTTTCAAATGAGGAAAAATGTTTTTGTGACTTTCATATCAGCTTAGTACCATTTTCTTTGATAAAGGTCTTCCCAGACTTAAAATTCTGTCAAAAAAAAAAAAACACTTCAATGTGGAGTTATTAACACCATTTCACCAGTCTCAAACCAGCAGCCCTTACCTTCTTCCTACTATAGCAGACAAATAAGTGACAATAATGGAACAGAAGGGGAAAGTAAGAGCAAGGACAGCAGGAGAGGTGGACAACATAAATAGGTTCATAATGAGCATAAGGGCTGATACAGGACGCATAACGTGAGTACGAGAAGTCAGGGTGTTGACCAGTAGAGGACAGTAAATGAGACTGAGAGGTGGCATTGAGGCAGAGCAGAGAAGATGGGAGTGAACATTTAATTATGAAAATTTGGAGTTAAAGACGAAAAGAGGGATTAAAACATCTTCCTTGAAGATAATTTCAACCACTTAGTTTAGCACATATTATTTCATGCTGTGAAGCTGTCCAAGAATGGAGCAGCAAAAGTCAATCTTCTTTTCTCTGCAGTAGAAATTATTAATGCAGCATTTTACATTCACCATATTAAAATACCTCAAAACTGAATGAATACCGGTGCAGGACGACCACTGTGATATTGAAGATTTAAACAACAAACACAGGGGTCACTGCACAGATGGAAATAAGAACAGATTCCCCTGAACACGTCAACAACTTCTGGATGAAAATGGCTTTCCCTCAGTCAAGAAGGTTAAATTGAAGAGATGCTGGCTTTCTGCAGTAGGACAGTGACCCAAGCAATCCTCAAAATCCACCATGCAATACTTTGAGGACGCGCCCTCAGTTCCCTAATCTGTAGCTTTACCTTAACCTTGTGTGGAAGGAAGAGTAAGTGAAAAATCCTAAATCCTACAAAAAAGACTTTGTGATATCTGTCACAGGGAGAAGCACTGATTTGTCTTGGTGCCCAAACCTTTAACAATCTATATTTCTATATTATATATAGTTCATGAAATAAAAAATAAACTGCATATGAACATTGGAGGTTACATTTACCTTTTTGGATAAACATTCTCTCATTTGCTCAGCAATGCCCCAAACTTTGCATGTAATTATATATATAAAGTTATATATAAAATACATGGTTGAACATTAGGATTCTGTACTGCAGTTAAATGTGTATTTGTCTTGTTGTCCCACATATCAGACAAATCCACAATCCAGCAATTTACTACATCCAACTGAGTTGTTGAGTTAGAAGCACTAGGGATGCACTGATACATTATTATTTTCAACAACCATAATTTCTATTTTTTATATCCTTTATTATTAGGAAATAAAAGTTTACAGGAAATGTAACACCAACTCATCATTAATTCGTGCCTCTACAAAAATGACCTTGTAACAAAAGATGTTCAAAGCACTGTAATAATGGTTATGCTGCTGTTTCTGTTGAGTGTTTCTCAACAATTTAAATCAGTCCTATAGACAATTAGTAGGTGTGCGTGAGTATGCCACGCTTTGGTCTAAAACCAATTTACTGATCTTTTTCTATCATACGACTCAATTTTCACCAAAAACCCAATTCTTTCTCCAGCAGTCCACTTCATCTCATAAGTGACAAAACTATGGGGGCAGCTAGTTATTTATTAATTAAACTGTCAACACTCATGAGAGTCAGAGAAGTGTGATGGAGAAGCACAGGAAGAAAGCATCGGTGCAGTCCCTCTGAGAAACACCAGTCTGATACTGACTGAGAGGGCAGAGCTGCAGAGAGGAGAGTCAAGGCAAAAAGAGTGATGAGGATGTAGAGCTGGATGAAGGGGAAAATGAGAGAGAGGAGGTCAACAGAGTGGACATGGCAGTACACAAAGGAATGGACACAATAACAATAAACATTGTGTTAAACCCATTTTGTGCATATCACTTTTGAATGCTAGTGCCAGACTGCACATTTGCATAATGCAGCTGCATTTAACTGGCTGAAGCAATTCAAGTCCTCACATCAAGTCTTCTATTGGCCATAGAAATGAGCGCAGGAGGGAAATTGTGTAAGAGTGGACCAGGGCTATTCAGACCATCAAAACTGATACCCAGTGCCAATCATCAAGACTTTTAGGAGTAAACACGCAAAAAGGAAGGTGTCAGTACTAACCACCATGTGTGTGTGAATTTTCTGTCTGTACACGTATAATCTTGTCTCAAGCTTGTGGAAAAATTGAGCACACTCGATAACGATTTCAATAACTGTTTTCAGACTACTGGTTTCAACAAATACACTCTGGTGGTGGCAGTAGTGGCATTATGATGTAGATAACAGTGACCAGGCAGAATTACAGCCTAACCTGAGATGTGAATATAACTTAAAACAAAGAGGCCACTGGTAATCAGCTGTTTTGTGCTCTTACAAAACCTGTAAAGCAAATTTGTCAATTTTTGTACAAAAAACAACAACAACAACAACAAAAAAAAAACACTGACCCATGTGGTATTCAATTGTGGATTAGAGTGTTACATAATTTCACTCTTTCAAAAGATGATGAGAAGAAGACGAAGAAGAAGAAGAAGAGGAAGCAAGGGATTGCTTTTGTAAAAAGCAGAGATGTTAAGGAAATGAAGCTCACCACCAAAGCCGCCTTGGCAGTCAGCATTTTTTAACACTGTGTTTCTTAAATGGTTTCCAAAAACCCCTGGGATTCACTGATAATAGGATGAAGAATGGAGCCAAACCATCCACCTTCCTCACAGACTTCACCTGCTGCTCCACCTACATTGTGTGCCACAGGAAAAACCTCCCAGTGTGTTGCAGACTAAGAGAAACGAGGTTGCTGGTTATCCTCCGGCTCAGAACAGGACTTGCTTTTAGCAATAAGTTAAGTGACAGGGATGCATAACTGTTCCCAACACTTTTTCCTCAGAGTCATTTAGGTCTAAAATTAGAGGAAAGCCAGCTGTTTGTTGGTGAGCACATGAGAGACATTTTCAGTCAATTGTGAAGCTCAGCTTTGAAAACTGCAGCCACCGTGATCTTAGTGAGTGCACCGTTTCCGGAGACAGAAAGATTAGATATGAAACTGGAAATAGCAAATCAACAGCAGTTACTTATTTAGAAAAAAAACTTTTAAGGGGGCAATAACAAATTGGGAAACTAGAGATTTTCAGGCAGATCTGAGAGCTGGAGAAGAAAGGCACAGATAACTGACAAACAGTTCATGAAGTGCCTTTAAAATAATTCAAATAATAGAAAATGAAACATTCCTAGTAAAGATAAAAAGTCTAACCTCAACAAAAATTAAATAGGGATGATTTGAAAATTAAGGCAACACTATGTAGTTTCTTGGGCTTAAAATGTTTCTAAACTCATTGAAGTGGTAGAAAAACTGTTAAGAGGCTGAATCGTGCTGCCCTTGCAGCCTGAGAAGGGTCGCACTGAATTGTTGATGGAGCCGTTGCTGCTGCTGTTGTGCCAATTATTGCTAGTGCTGTTGCCAATGCTATGCTATTGCTGTTGCGGTGCCATCGTCGTTGCCCGTACCAGTGCCAAGCAAAGAGGGTTTTGTGTGTCACTGGAGCTCTGGAGGGCAGGCTGGCCGCCTTGCAGCCCAGCACAGGGCGCTCGTGTGTGGGTGAGAGGAGCAGGGAGACCGGGTTTGAGCTCGGTCTCTGGAGCTTTGCGGAGCTGCGGTGTACCAGGACCACAGTGGCGCTGTGTTCCTACCAGATCAGGAAAGTTACAGAATGCAGCTGCAGCTGGCACAACCCCACTCAGGCTGCAGCAGCAGCATGATTCATCCTATTGACCATTTTTCTACCACTTAATGGAGTTTAGAAACATTGCAGAACTTTGGAAATGTGACCTAGAATTTAGTTAGAAAGTTAGAATTGAATTAAAAAACTAAAACTTATCCACAAATGAGTTAAAAACCCAAGGCCCCACAGTTATTTGTGTCAAAAAGATTTATAAGACAAAATCTTTGGATCTCCAGTTCTCGACAGTTACCTAAACGGTTATGGGCTGTAGGACGTATCAGGGAGTGTTCACTGCTTTAAAATGTAAGACTGGCCCTAAAATTGAAAACTGGTACAGTCCAAGGGTTATATAGTAGGTTATGACTGAGTCATTGTTTCCTGTACAAATGCAAAGAAAGAAAACTACTGGAAAGCTGTGTAAGATATGCCATCCCACTGTTGGACTTCATTTATCAGAATGTCGCTGCCAAAGAGTTCAAGTTAAGATTCACAGGACACACTGATTGTACTTAGTCCTCTCTCTCAACAGGAGATCAGTGCAGTGCCTATCTGGTATTATCTGAAGCCCCCAAGTCTCTGTCAGTCTTGGGCTGAATGCAGAAATACACTTTTTTTTTCCTTTCTCACTCTGTCACTCACACACTACACACTAAAATCTATAAATGCCAGATTAGCTTTTGCACTCACTGATCTAATCTTCTGAGTCAACAGAGCAATGCAGACATGGCTCAGTGTCAGACGCCACTATAATGAACAGTCATTTCACCCCAGTGCTGCAGAGTATCTGGCATCTTTAAACCTAAAGCTTTATTCTTCAGTGCTCTTTGTGGCTTTACTATACTTTTGATTCATTAATTCAATCCAGGATCAAGTTGAAAAACTTTTAGTGAAACTATCACAGACTGAAAGATTTTCAGAGACTTGGGTAAAAAATGTTGTAATTTTATTCATCAATCGTTTGAAATCGGCTGCTTTACTAAACTAATCTTAAACATGCCAATAACAGTGTGTATAAGATCAGCACAAGTCATAAGGCTGCTGCAGTTCAGATGACATCATTTCTCTCTGGGCAAGAGGGCTGAGCTTGGATCAGTCTAGTTCAGGCTGGTTGTCCCTGAGTGTTTGATGTAGCTTGTGTTTCACAGTGGTTCCAGGTTGTCCTAAAAAATAAAACAGGCCTCAGTGCTCATTTGCGTGGATGGAACCACTGATGTGAAATAGTGGATAGTGCAGCTAATGGGTCAACCTCCTCCATTTGTCCCTCCACTTTTGCAATGAGCCCCCGTTGAGAGGGACACACACAATGTGCGCACACATACACACACTGACGCACACACGCACACACGCACACAATGACTACCTGCAATGCCGTGTATGACAACAAAATGCCACACTCCCCTGACATAAATTCTGCATTAGCCATTGAGAACCTCTAAGTTGCCGTGGCAACATAGGCATTGTGTAATTACTGTCTTGCAGGTCGGTGTTATAAAGCTGGACCCACAGCCTAGTGGCCCCGGGGCCCCTGGTAATGGCTTTTATGGCAATTATTATTGCCACACCGCCACATCAGGAAATGCATAGAGGGATATGCTTAACCTCAAAGCCCAGAGCTCATGGCATCAGACAGAGGAGCTTCAAAGCCACAGTTCAAAGAAAGGGTGCAACACGGGTTTCAGATCAACAGAACTCTATTCAAAGATCTCTACATTTACATAAATAAAAATATCTGCATTTACATTAAAATGACGGAGCTCCCGATCATAGGGTTTCCTCATTTGAGGTTTGGTGAGTGGAACGTCTGCAGTGAGGGCACACTGGTGGCTCCCTCTCCATAATGTGAGATGTCAACACTGTATAGTATATACATACACACACACACACACACACACACACACACACACACACACACACACATACATACATACTGGAGTTTTCAGCGTACTATAGTGGAGGGATACCCACTTTAGTAAATAAAGGGCATCTCTGCTGATGTCATGAGAAATTCTTACACTTTTATAAGATGAACTGTCAACCACCAACAGATGTACTACCACAAAGTAAAGGCTATGTTTACAATGAGTGAGGCAAATGTCCAAGACATCAGTAAGTTACTAAACTGATAAGACGACATGTGTCAGGATCAGTCTGATTCTGTTTGACAGTGACTGATTGATAATGTTGTACAATGGCTGAGCAGTAACTGTTAGGAAAAAATCTTATTACAAAGTAGATAAAATCAGCTCAATCCATCAACGTCAAGTGGGAATGGACGTGGTAAAAATGTGTGCACAGATACAACAATTTAACAACTGATAAAATGTAAAGAAATAATTGTGTGCTTTGTTAAATATCCTTAATATTTCATTCTGTAAATATTTACCAATCACAACTTAGACACAAATCTGGAAGCCCAACTGAGAAATATTTAGTGCCAATGAATGAAGTTCAGGGTTAAACACATGGCTTTTTAAATCCTGATGAAAGTAATTATTTTGTGTATTTCTGGTTTTGTACGTACAGTTTTAGTCATGAATCTACAGCGTTTTGTTTTTTGAGAATCACATGCTACCAAAAAAGTTGCGCTGGATGTGTATTCACCTGCTGAACTCATCAGCTCCATGTTGTTTTGCTTGCATCTGTGTATTTGAAACCCGAATATCGCCAAGATTACCCTCTCTACTAGACAAAAATCTAGAGCTCAATAGTTTAAAAGAAGCCCAGTCTCATTTATCCCAACGCATAGCGCCAAAATAACTAAAAGATTTCAGACGTTTTTTTTTAAAAGGAGTGAGTGGGGAACGACAACAAGACTTATCATTTCTTTCTGAATACAAAAAAGCAGTAATCTAATGTGAACTGTCTAATGGAGGGTGTGCTGGCTGAGGCATGACTGAGCATCTCTGAAACGCTTCTGTCTGCGTCTTTCTCTCCACTTCTGCTCCTCTCCTCCTGTGTCTGAGTGAGGATAAATTAGCAGAAGGAATTCAGAGAGAGGCTTCTTAGAGGAGGGTTTTAAAAAGCTTTGATCAGGACCCATGCCAGTAATCTGACAAATCCATAAGGGGGGCAACTCAAATCATGTTCTTTTGTAAGAGGCTATATATTGCTTTGCCAAGTCACTGTGGCCTGTTAAATGAATATGTGTATATACCATCCTGTCCTGATGATAATAAACATATCTCAGTTATTATTTAGGTGGTTTAGGAAAACTACATACCCTCCTGTCTTTTAGTCATTTGTTCAAATGTTTCAGGCTAGATTTCTGGTTTTAATGTGGTTTTTCAATATATACATGTTTCTCGGCATGTGTACAGTATGTGTGTATGTGTAGGTGCCATGTAAACAGCTGTGGGATCGAGAAGACAACCCTGGAGTCCTCCACTCCAGGTAGAGCAGATTCCACAGTTTCTTTCAGTTTCTGGCATGAAATGTGCACATCCCAGTGATTTCACTTCTAGACCATGTCCAATCCACTCAGCATTAGTGCACTGGTAGGGACAGAAAAGAGTACGAAGGGGACAATGCTAACTCATAATAGACAACAGAACACTTCCGTGTGATATAATGAGCCCCACACAGTGTTCACTTCCACAAACCATCTAAAAGCCTTGCAGAGAGGAAGGATTATAGAGCTGTCATAATACTTCTCCCTCTCTTAACTCACAAAGGAGAAGGGGATGAATGATTTTGCAGGTTAGTATGATGAATCAAAGAAAGAAGAGGTGATAAATAAAAGCCCAATTAAACTAAGAATTTTGGTGAAGACTGGACACGAGTTCAAAAGCCCATGCAGGTCTTAATGCCATTTTTGAGACCATAAGGAAAACAAGCAGCTCTTAATGGCTAAGGATGTAGTATTTCGTCTGCAAAACTCTTGTCAACTCCCTTTTCCCACTGTCAGTGATTTAGCCAGATAAAAGCAGACAGGTGCAGGCAAATTCACAAATACTTCAGTCAACTTGGCGGCGGCAGCATAGAGTCAATTGGAGTCAGACTGCAGCAATGATGATGAGTGTTTTAAGGTCAGCATACGCTTTCCACCAGGTACTCCATGTTTGCACACATAATCACACACCACACACACAGAGATAATATCTGTAAGGTCAGTTGTGGCCATTACCTCTGCAAGGGGAGCTGAGGAATCATTGCCACAGCAACAAAAGTTTCCCATGCGACCTTATCAAGCCATGTCCTCTTGCTATCCTTTTTCCTCTCTTTTGCTTTTCATGGCCACACTTTATTTTGCCCTTTCTACCCCGGCCCGAAAAGTTCACCGCGCTCCTCACCTCTCTGAATGGTATCTAGATAAAAGATCTCCTTAGTTAGTTTTCAACAATAAAATAGCTCTGCACACCCCACTGTGTGTGTGTGTGTGTGTTGGGGGGGAGAGGGAGACAGAGACAGAGACAGAGGGAGAGGGGGAGAGAGAGAGAGAGAGCATCAAACAGAAAATATACACATCATAAAATTACCATGGCTGCTCAACTCCCTCATACTCAGCACTCCATCTGTATCTCTCTCTCTCACACACACGCACACACACACGCACACAGTCTTGCTCTCCTTCACTGTCTCACATACACACAAACATAGTCACAAATGAGTGTTTTTAACCTCCCAAAAGAGGCTTTGTCTCTTCAGCACGTTCTCCCACTATCTAACACCTCCCACAATCTTCACTGCTTAAACAAACTCTACATGATACTAAGGGCAGTTTCCAAGCTACCGTTGCTACGGATGTCAGTCAACACCCTGCACACACATACACACACTCGCAAGATCGCTGCCATCAAATAACCAGCTTATTTATACTACTGGTATGCCACTGAAACGTTTCTTAAGCAGATTAAAATGTTGAGGACTTAGCTGTGTTGGCATGCCAGCAGGACAACCTCCGGTTGTTATGAGTCAGCCCCAACAGCGTGTTACCAGAAAGTGAAATGAAAGTCTCAGGCGTGGTATGACGGTAACTGAGAGAGACCAATTATGGAGTTGCAGCAGACCAACTCTCAAATTAAAGAAAGAAAAAACTTTTTGGTCATCTCTGTTCTGCTAGTACTCCCTGGTACTCTCCAGGGCATTGATGGAGATTGATGTCTTCACATTTCACACATCCATCTGCCTGTCTGCCACCTACTACTCTTTCTCCAGATGGCACTCTCATTTTTTCCCACTTGTGTAAAATTCCTAATAATGCTTATTATTAACTACAAAGCAGTGGCTCTTATCCATGTAAACTGTTGAATACATATTATAATATGATAATTAATATATAGTCATAATTCCTGTCCTATTTTAAGGTATCTGGCAATACTAAGTCCGATCTGAGACCGTATATGGGAGCTCCATTTTTGATTAATATAGATCTCACACATAGAAACAACACACAAGCAGGATGCGTTGCCTCTTGGTTGAAAACTATTAAGTTGATCATCTGAAAATATTCACAATGTATGAATTAAAAGTCAAGTGGGACGTAGCAACTTATCAAGTTATCCAGTTATTCACAGAATTAACTTTAATGATTGACATGAAACGCTCTTGAACGGTTGTGCACTGCTTCTCTTTGCCAAAAAGAGGGAGTCAGAGTAAAGCAACGCTCTGTATTCTGCCAACATGGATGTGAAAATTCAGTCTCTCACACCAATGTGCCAAAAAAAAAAAAAAAAAATACACTCACTTTTTTACTGGTTTAGTGAGGGGAGCAGTACTGTAAGCAAACGGGGAAAAACACACAGTGGAGCACAGTAAACAAAGAATCAGAAAATGATAACATTCATCCATGAGTGTGATCAGCCAATCCATGGCTCGATACAATTGCAGATGGCATGTTACATGAGTGTGACACACTTTGTTCCACAATGGTGATCAGTAGCCAATCAATTAGGGCAGAGTAATTTTAGTTGATTTTTTTTTTTTTTTAACAGCTGTGATGGGCTCTTGGAAGCTTGGGACACCTCTAGACACCCATCGTAATGTCTTTTCTATCATGTAAATATGTACAGTACTGTTTAAAAATCATGGTCATACATCTCCTCGTGGTACCTGTGGCAACACTGCACTATTTTCAGTTCATATTCTTAGTAAGTTTTTGAGAGATATCACACACAATCGACCCAGACCTCATATTATATCAAATTTCCCCTGATAATCATATTTGTTTGGCAGATGGATGCCAAGATTAACTCTGTAGTCAGCAGATCTCTGATCTTAATCGAGAATGAGCTGCACTCCATCTTACACAATCATCTGCTTTGTGTCTTGAAAAACAGCTGTCAAACTGTGAAAGTGAAAGCAAACAGGCAAAACAAAGTGAGCCAGTGGTTATAGCACTATGCATTGTTGTCTAATGCAATGTTTTAAATTGGCATGATCCATTACATTGTGGGGGATGCTGAGCGTAATCAACAGGATATTCATTGTCAAGCATTTTTTTCTTACAATGAAGTAAGAATGCTGCAAGCATGCCCGTAGTTAGCAGTAAAAATGGAAACAGTATTCATGCTGAAAAAAAATTAAAAATAAGACAGAAGAAAAGTCATGAAAACAACAGAGACAACAACAGTATGAGTAGGACTCAAGCAAACACTTTTACCAGACCATCTGTCCTGTCCAGCTTTCCTCACACTTGTTTAACACTACCTTGCAATGGTTAGCCACGTCACCCACATATCACATTAAACTATCTATTGTTACCGCAATTTCCCAACATAAAGCTTATACCTCGCAGAATTTCGTGGTGACTTTAATGGCCTTAATTAGTAATGACCCCCATCAACAAACTGGAGTGTTCTGGTAAGCTTTGAATTTTCCATTCATATAGACATAGAGCTGGCGAGCTCAATGCTGGCTGCCATGTTGTGCCACCATCTTTTACGTTCAGTAGCAGTGTAACTGTAAGGTAGCCACAGAAGCACTGATTTACAGAGGGAGACACCGGAGCAGTAGGCTCTGGGAGAAACGAACAAGGTAGCGCCTATTTGAAAACCATCACAGCGGTGTAGTGTGAGAAAGGTTGGAGGCTCACACTTATGATGCATTCACGTGGAATCAGGTAGACGGCTGTCAACAGATGTCATTTTAGTGGACGAGAAGGCTGGTAAAACGTGGTGAGGTAAAACAATATGACATCACTATAACAACATACTGTCACGTGTGTATCATTTTGCTGCGTGCCGTTCCAACGGACCACTTGTTTGTTTACCCCTTTCTGTGCAGTGGCTGTCATATGGCTGTCGTCCGTCTGCCCGAATTCCAGCGAATGCAGCATAAAGAATACTATTCAGTTGGAACCTCACCGCTAGATAGGTGACATTTTTACACAGAATGTCTTTAAATATCTTTCGACAAATATTTATGTATGACCTTTGCAGGTTTGCGCTTAACTTTGAAGAATTGATGAGTTATCATTAGATTCTATTTAACCTAAGACAGAAAGCTGCTGAAAAACACTGTAAGCACACAAGGGTACTTAGCTTTGTTGCATAATTCAAAAATATGAATTTAACTAATTTGCATCAAGTATATTATTACATAGCACAAAGAGAACAGAGCCACTGGAGGAAGCCCTCATCTCACCTACATGTTGGTTCAATAACACTTAAAGACAGCCCTGTATTCATCTATTTTATCCTAACATCACATTGACTTTGCAAAGGAACTACACTATCATATTCTGCTGCTGCTGCCAAAGACCAAATTTGGAAAACTCTACATGATGAGGCAGCTGGGATACATTAGGTGCTACAGGACCACACACACTTTGGAGCGGGTAAGAGACAGAGCATATTTAACATAAAACTGGATAGAAAAACACATATGCAGCCAAAGATTTACCTCTGTGTGTATTTGGTTTGGCAGTGAAGAGAAAAACAGTATGTGGAGCAGATACTGGTTGGGAAAGCACTCAAAGCTGTCTCTTGTTTTCCATCAGTCCAGAAGTAGACATTAATGATTAGATAGAGAGGAGAATATCTCACCAAAAGTGAATACTGAGTATGGAAAAGAGAAAGTATGTTCATGCGAAACAATCAAGTTAAATTGTGCAGCTACTCAAACATAATGATGACTAATAAAACAGTAATAATAGATGTAAAATTCAATAACTAAAAACGAGATATGAGAACTGCATTTTACATAAAACCAGTACTCCAAATCAGACTGTGCAAGTTACAGTGTGGGTAGAGGCCGTGGTATACAATGAACATGGCATATTGACAGACATTTTTATCATTTTATACTCCTAATTTTATATTAAAAATATTCTCATGAATGGCAACAGAATAGTACTGTATCAATACTTTTCTAACTGTAACTATGATATCTTTTATTTCTGATGCAGAAATGTTTATTCTGAGTTTTCCAAATCTAGGGTGACCCTTTTATAGCACTGAGGAATGAGATTGTAATAAACATGTCAGCAGGGGCAGCGCTGGCCAACATTTTCTTGCCAATACAGTTTAAAAAGCAATTCTTTCACATATAAAGGCACAGTAAAGCATCTCATAGCCGTTACAAGAGTGATCGGAGTTACATCCTCACTTGTTGCACACTCATGTTTCACCCTGCTGGTTGACTCATTTCCTGTATCATATCAGCAAACTGAGCCCACAAAGATAAACGGAAGAGAATGGCTTTTTGTGAAAAAAACAACTATTCTGACTGCACTATAATCACCTCTAAACTCTCATTTATAACAAACAAGTTGGCCAAGATCAACATAGGGCTGGGCAATAATTTGATAATAATATCTATCTATCTATCTATCGATATATGTGATGCTCAATATGAAAAACAGGTCAATAAAAAGTTTGACAGAAAAAGACCTGTGAACAAGCGTTTCCCTTCCTGTTTCATAAGCTTATCATGTTGCTTGATACTAAGTTGTAACTTCCTTACAGCCAATCACAAACAGCGATCCAGGCATGCTCCATCACCAAGCTCCTGCCCCTAACCTGCTATCTTAACATAACACAGCAACTTGTGCTGTAACGCTGCCACACATTAACACCAAAAACAGAGAAGAGGACGGAAAGCTTCCCACTGTATTCAAACTCCAAACATTATCGGACGATTGAATGTTGACTGGGGGTCGTGTCAGTACAAATATGACAATCAATGATGATTCAAACAAATGTGATGCAGCTGCAGTGTCCGAGGGACCCAACAGTAGTCATTCGTTGTTGCTGTTACATTACGTCTAGCAATGTGGCTCAGGTTACAGGTTAGAGACATCATCGTTTCACAGAAGATCCGTTTTGGGAGCGCAAGAATTCTAGCAAGGCGTTATGTGATTTTCCCACTCTAAGACCCGTTTCCAAAACATACCGTTTTCACCCCTCCCCCAAAACGCTATTTCCATCTGGACAAAATGCCGAAATGATAAAAAACCTATGCGAAATTACTTAAACCTGTATCCACGTGGACAGGCTTAGTTGGATTCTCTGACCTGTTGTTGCAGGTTCATAAAGGAAATATTTATTCACCAGACTTTACTGATGTCATGTCACTTAAGTTGATTTGAATAACTTTAACAGTTATAGCTGTATCTAAGAAAGGTGGTTCAATAGGAGTTGAAGTTGATTTCAATGTTTTTTGTTGAGCATAAATATCTCTTTCTCTTTCAGATGACTATATTAATGAGGGACCACAGTACAGATATGAAGACAGTCTCTGTATTTCTAAAAAAACAAACAATGTTTATCCATATTAATATTGAGTTTACAGTAGAGGAGTGCCTACAGTAACATAATGATTTAATGATTGCAAAAAGAGATGAGTTGCATCTGAACCTGAAGGCCCTGGTCATCAACGGGCATGAAGGGGATCCACTTCAGTGGTGGAGATTGAATGAAGAGCGCTTCAGGCATCCTGCCAAACAAGAAGTTTCTTTGCTCATCACAGAAACCTCTCACTAGAGAGCATGCTGAGAAACTGCTGCTTGCTGAATTGAGACTACTTACTTAGAATCAACCTTCAGCACAGATACAAGTTTTACTAGTGTTGTTAGTTTTTATAACCTTGTAAAATCTAAAGGAGATTATTTGTTTATTAAGGATTACAGTTGACTATGAGAAATTCCGCTGGGAGCTACCAGCACGTTTTTCCATTTTTACAGCAAATGTGACCCAACAACAGTTGTTTTCAGGCTCCCAAGAGGGTTCTAACTCTAGCCTGAGCCCAGTTAAACACATGCTTGTGATATAGTTGTGTAACTTGTTTGTTTTGTTTTTTTTTATTATTATTATTAGTATCATTTTTGTTGTTGTTTTGCTGTTTCATGCCTGTCTTCAGCTTTTTTGTTGAATTTCTCTGACAATTGCCACACACTACAGGAATATCCAAAAGGATAATGCTGAAGAAAAAAATCTGTGTTTTTAGGATTGTTGAAAAGTAATAATTTGGCTGATCGTGCTACCAAGCAGCAAAAGAGCCAATGCCAGATCTTACAGTGTAGTGTAGTGTAAGAGTCACCGATCTGTTTAAAAAAACATCCCTCTGAATACACAAATCACAGAGCCATACACCGTTTCCAAAGGAACCAGAAAAACTCTCTGCTCTTTTCCGACCTCTGCCTCATAAAGTCACATCACACTTGGGTTCATTGTAATGAGAATCCAACACAATTATTCACACATTTTCAGTTTTGCCTCCCCTGGGTACAGGAGATCCCAAACGACAAATTGAATTTTCAACAAAACTGAACCTGTTCTTTTTGCAGTGAAGAATTAAAAAAAATCATATGTCCCTGGTACATGCTTATATGTGTTATGTCAAGAAATCAGAGGTTAACTGGAGCGATTATTATGTCTGCACTCTATAAAATGTAGGGATATGGTGAGACATTGTTGAAGAGTAATGTACAATGGCAATGGAGCAGTAAGGTCGTCCTGATACAGTGTACTTGTTCTTTGGTGCCTTGTCAAATCCAAGTCCAATATTCACTCTCCTTTAGCTATGGGCTCCTCAGTTGCCAAATGATCAGCTTTCATCAGCTTGTATAAATTTGTTTCTGCTGTCTCATAACAAGCATGCAGTGTGTACAGTAGGTTTTTAAAGATGCCCACTGCACCTGAAAACAGCTCTGAGTGCAGTGAGTCTGAACCATGACAGCAAAGGCAGGATAAATAAACAATAAGCTAGGGATGCACATGATTAACCATTAACCAACAACAAGAACTTTGACTGATTAACACCATCAGTAAGGAGGAGGATCAGGGTTATTCTTTTTTTTTTTTAATTAGCTACTTATGTCAATCAACTCACAGGGGCGTGTCAACACATGCAGACTACATTTGTGTGCATCCCTACAATGAGCTGAAACTCGCTGTACAAACAAGTTATGATGCAGATTGAGATAATACCTCTCTCTCTATAGCATCACCACAAGGAAACTGATGCTAACAGTTTAAATGTTAACTGGCTACATTTACGGTAAGTGTTTAGATAGATGTGTGAATTCAATGCAAAAGGAATACTGTCACAACATTGTTGTTTAGTGTCTGCCAATGTCATTGACACCATTATAGAGACATATTTTCTGTCAGTACTTGGCTACAGCCAAAACATTTTTGCTTTCTGTTCAGTATGTTGTGTGCATATCCGTGTTTTTGGCACATGCTTGCATATTAATGGCCTGGTTCGGGTCTTTTTCCTAACACAACAGCACATTCTCACTTTTTGTGAGGCAGGTGCATAGGAGCAGGATGAATGGATTGGAGGAAGAGATTAAAATATCCTGCACAGAGAGACCTAGACCTTTAAGGTCCAGTACCAAAAGACTGTAGATAAATTGTTTATTGCAAGTCAGACAGCGTGGGGGGTGTTTTTTATTGCTATTTCCTTTTCCTAAAATGAGTGATATGTCTAGAAATAAAACAAGTGCCAACAAGCTTAATCAGGGCATCAGCTAAGACAGGAGACATGGCCTATGGGAGTACTGGAAAGACATGCTTGGGGGCAATGGTGATCACAATGTCCAAAATGTCTGTTATCAACACTATTGTGATCCAACTGTGACATGAAATGAGACTCATTACAACCAAAAGCATTAGGGTGATGGTTTGAGCTTCAATGCTTTGACACTATAGCATCCTATCTCAAACTGCCTCAAGACTGCTCCACACACAATCAAACACGCAAACACCACACACAGTTTAAGCCTGAGAGACAGTTTTGTTTCGCTGTAAAAAGAGACAGGGGATTTCCCATCTCCACTAAGTAGAAGGCCTTTATGATCCACAGATGGCTGCATGAACTACAGGGCTTTCACATGGCAATCAATAAGAAAGCAAAGAGAGACAAAGGCCTGTGATCAACCACTCAGTCACTACAGACTTGCACATTCCAAGGAAAGTACAGCAGTAGGAGTGCAAAGATAAGTTACTGCATGACTACACCAATTCAGAACCACAGTGTCTTCAAAAATATTAAACAATTATTTGTATGAAGTCCCCGATGGATCCCACATGTTTGAAAGTTAAGACCCTTAGCAATAAAATTAGGTTTAGGTCAGGGGTAATATGGTATGGCATTGAGGTGTGATGGCTGTTGACATTTATCACAACCATCACAACAGATGTATTTCAGCATGTGACACAGTAGAAAAAGCACAGGTGGATTCAATAATACTAAGTAGTAACTGCATTTTTTGGTGTGTTCCAATGTCTGTGCTCCTGCGTTGTGTACAGTAACTGGCTCACTAACCAAACTTACCAAGAACTTGTAGCTGAGTCATTGGTTCAACCTGTTGACTGCTGTGAAGTTGGGCATTTCAACGTGACTCTAGGGTTGGAGCTGGATTCAAGTGGTGATAAGGGTTCAAACTGTGATTTGCCTATTGTGACCAATCAGTATGTCTGACGTGAACAAGCTTTCATCACTGTGACAGACAATTTCTAAGCATTTGTACTTATGGTCCATTCACACTGGTATAAAAGACCATAACTGCCTGACACTTCCCTGACTCAGGTGGCTCTGATGCCCCAGGTGGCTCTGATGCCCCTGCAGCACACAATACATGTCTCTTACCAAACTAAACCTAACCTGTGAGTAAGTGCATATTACAGTATTTTTTTCTGAAGGTTATTAATATTTAACCGAATATAAATAATTATCTATTTTTTGCATTTTTCTTGCAGATAACTAAACAAAATCTTTTTATTCCAGGGAGGAACAGCATCACATCCCAACGGTAACACAGAGACTTCCACAGTGGATTTAAAGTGACTAACTTAAATCCACTGTGCTGAATTTTCTTGAAGCTCTTCTCCCTCACTGTCTGTCTTAACGTCTAATTCTCCTTGTCTTTCACCCATTTCTGCACTATCACTGAGTGCTGGATTCTCAAAGTACTTGTGGAATAATTCTCCATGTCTCAGTCTCTCTTCCAATTTCTTTTATGATTCATAATTTTTTATTTTCAAACATGCACATCCATGACAGTACATGAAACAAAACAGCATCCACACACACACACACACACACACACACACACACACAAAACGATTCTCCCTCCCACCCACTCTGAGGGGTCATCCCACTAACATGTTGGCCATGTTCATCTATGTTGCCTCCAAACGTAACCCCAAAGAGTTGTGATCGGGCAGTAACAAAAATGAAATAAAATAAAATAATAAAATAATAAATTCATTGTACCAAATCCATAGTTTCAAGATATTTGCCCGTCTTCAAAAGGTACATTTCCATTTTATCCTGCATCCTGTGTGTCATTCTTTCATATGCTGCTACTTTGCCCAGTTCAATCATCCATTCCTGGAAAGGGGGCTCTCTGGGCTTCTCTCTCTCTCTTTCTCTCTCTTCCAATTTCCATGTTTCACTCTTGGTCTCAGTCATTCAGTCAGTGACGCAGACTCAGTAAAAAAATAACACACACACACACACACACACACACACACACACACACACACATTAGAAATGACTAATGATTCAAAGTGTCTAATGATTTGAGACAAGTAGCTGTGTTGTGGTAGTATCGCTCTGTGTTTCATATCCAGGCAACACCAATCTCAGAGGACTAAGCTTAGCTTCTCTTTCTGCACAGAGACACACACACAAACATTAACACAGCTAGCAACTCAGACAAGAATATGTACATATTTTCCAGATCCAGATTTAAAACAAATGGTTATATCACTGTCCCAAATCACATTTGTGACAAAACTGTCTGACAGCATATTACCTCACTGTAAGTACTGCTTAAAATCCACTGAGATTATCGAGAGTGTGTGCACAATACAAAATAGTAATTGTTACTGGGGTACAACTGAAAAACCAGAAATGGATCTTGTATCACCAGTCATGCATATCTCTGTCTCCCACACATCTCCCAGCTCTGACATCTCTGCCAAATATCACCCCAGAGATTGGCTAAGTGTGATAGTCGATGAGCATCAGCTAGCAGCCATCTTTAGTTATTCTGACCTTGATCCATGAACATCAGTGAAGTTCTACATTTCAAAAATAGAGTGAATGAGACCACAGATCCTTCTAATCCAGATCACACAGAACCTTTTCCCAATTGCCTTGCGGGTGTTGCCAAAAGACAGACTCCAGGCACCTAGCACCTTGAAGCTGGTGCAGGCGCAGAAACATGTGAATTGAGTGAAATAAGAAAAGAATTGAGCAACAGATGGTAAGACAGAGTCTGAGTCTGGCTTTCCATGGAAGCTTCTTTTACAAATACTAAAAAGGTGTAGTGCAGCGTTTACTTTCTAATCTTTTAGTCCACAAGCTACTACAACTACAGATGTGATTTTCTTCCTCTGTGCAATAGCTTCAGTGTCGAAATTAGCTGAAGTCACTCCCGAAAGTCTCCCAGCTGTTAATTTCTCTGTTGATATCAAGTTAATGTTACTTAATTACCCCTTATTAGGAGGAATGTTTATTTGACTATAACAATCCTCAACAGTTTTGTATTTCCTGATATTGGCAGCAACCTTGTTACACAGAATTTCACACTACGATGTTGCCAGGCACTTGATGCCAGTCAAACCAGCTTGCACAAGCAAACACATACGTCCTTTTTTTACTTTAAGTGCAAGTGTAGTAAACACTGAGATGCCAGAATTTTAAATATCCACTGGGTCCTAAGTGTTTCTGGCACACTGCTCTATTGGTCATTTTTCTCAATACACAGAGAACAGGCACCATAATCTCCAGTAGTTATACAGTGTAGGTAATGTGTTGTGGTGAGCACTATACTTTTCATTATCTGGAAAGGTTAGCATTAGTATCTGTGGTAACTTTAAATCCGAGCAACAAATAATCTCATATCTTCTATGTAGTGACATTTAAAGTGTATAAAACACACCCATATATAAATATTATATTCTGGTCTGACTACAGTACTGGGTTTCCAGGGTGATGGGAGACTGTTATAAACAACTGCACAGAGGTAAAAATAGCATATGATATTTGAATTCTTAGTTAAGTTAGTCTTACAAATTCTTCTCCCTCATGTACCCCATAATCCCTCTCTGCTGCTTACCACCCTCCCAGGAAAGGTGCCATCTTGGCAGCAGCATTTCCTGCCCCATTTCCCTCCCAGCACCCAGGTCATTGATTAATCTTTGGGGGAACATGTAGAGGGGGCCTGTGTATCCTCAAAACATCTTACCGGTGGCTGCTGAGAGTTGAGCACCCCCCTCTTGGTGGACCCCCCTCTGGAGCTGAGCCTCTTCCACGACTCTGAGAAACGCCCCCTGGTGGTGGGACGCCCTGGCCCAGATGTCCCGGACGCAACAGATGAATCATCGCGAGTGGAGAATGGCCGCTCCCTTCGTAACTCCCTCCGCTCAGCCCACTTCTTCTTAGAAGCCATTGGTGCTAAAAATTCGGTCGAGGAGATGCAAGAAGTAGGACAGCCAGGCTGAGTCAAGGAGGCTGTTCTTTAATCAAACTACTGCCACAGGTGGCATCCTCAGTTTACTCTTAACTCTTCTGCCAACTGAATGAGCCTTTCCACTCAGTCTCTGTGTCTCTCCTCTTCCTTGAAGTCTTCTTTTTTCACTTAACGTGACTTCCAGTTTCATTTAGTTTTCCCCACTCCTGAGCTGATGATCAAAAGGAGTGGGACAGTTGCTCTTCACTTGCTTGGCTGCACTCCTGTGCTCCTCTTTTCTTTCCTGTAGCCTTCCTCTGAGAGGGATGAGAGTCAGAGAGGAGAGGTGGCGAAGCAGAAGGTGCTGTCTGCACCCTGTTGCATGTGCTGTTGCTGTGGCTCGGCCGTTGATGCTGTTTTCCCTCCTCACAGGGGGAGAGGGAGAGAGAGAGAGAGAATGAGAGTGAGAGAGAGAGAGAGAGAGAGAGAAAGAGAGAGAGGGAGGGAGAGAGGGAGGCAGAGAGGAGGAGGGGGTTTGAGGGTGCGTTATTCAGATTTGGGTGAAAGGAGTTTCGGGACAGAGGTAAAATAACAAGTTCACAGACTGGACAAGGAAAGAACAGGAAAAGACAGCAAGACAGGTGAAGAGAGGACAAAGAGCAAAGACAAAGGCAATGAAGGTGGAGTGCAGGGTTCCTCTTGAGCATAGCGCAGAGCTTTAGGCTGAATGAGAGGCACAGAGACAGACACCCTGTTCAGTAAGTCACTCTCTCACAGTGAACACTGTGCCTTGAATACCCCCAGCCACTAAACCTCCATCTCCTCCCTCTCCTCTTCCTCTTGCTCCTCGAGCTTTCATTAACAATCTCGCTTTCTCCTTCTTTTCTGTGCAGGTTACGTGCCTCCTCCTCCTCCTCTTCTTCTTCTTTCTCTTGTTCCTCTATGATGTACATGGTTCACAGTTCATGAGTTAAGCCACCTGAGCCTCAGCTTATGTGTTGCAATTGAAGAGTAAATGACAACACCAGATAACACTGGGTTTCAGCTGTGTTTCTCCCGGTTTCCTCCTTCTTCTTCTTCCTCTGTTCTCTCACCTCTCAGGTCTTCACAGGTACTAAAAGGTATGCCATTCTGTGGAGTTGTGGAGTTGACAGAATATGAGAAACTAGAAGGAAATAGTCGTTTTGTTATCATACTGACAAGTTTAAGAGAATCACAAATGCTTTTGACTGTTTTAGCTAAACACGAGAGGAAAAATATTCTATGGCAGGAAAACAAGATGAGAGAGACAGAGTGAGAGATGGACAGAGAGAGCAAGTGAGATCATGGGACAGAGACAGGGAGACAGAGTAAGAAGAGGTGACAGTGTCTGAACACCAGGGACATTGTTGTCGTCGCTCCCGGCAACGACCCACCTGGGAGTATGCTCTACTGTGTATTTATTGTATTTATGTATGTGTGCGAGTGTGCGAGTGAGTGAGTGAGTGAGTGAGTGAGTGAAGGGGGGGGGGGTGACTGAGCAAGTGAGAGACAGAGAAAGTGAAAAAGCAGGACAGAAATTCCCCTAAGGATGAGAGTAGGAAGAGGGAACAAGTGACAGTGGGAGAGCAGGAGAACGAGGGAGACAGAGACAGTGGGATTAAAAAACACATAGTCACATGTTCTGATCAAACACAGAACGACACTGCAGGGACACTGAAGTCAGCCCTCACTATTGTACTGCATGACAGGTGGTTATGTGGTTAATCTTTTCCTAATTATAATGCATTGGATCAGAAAAGCTAAATGGAAATGTCAAAATGCAAAATTACGGCTGATGCTGTAAAATTCCTCAGAAAATCAAAAGTAATGATGTAGTCTGTGCAAGATCAGCCTGGCAAGGAGTCAGTCTTGCCCCGCTACAAAAAAGGCAATTTCACACTACAGATGAACCAATGAATGAAAAAAAATGAATAGGAACTGATTTTGATTGTCAACTACAAGTTCATGTCACATTCACCAGAGATTCACAGGTTCTATCCTCTAAAAGACAGGATATTTTACAAACTGAATAACCATGAATTCAGACTGTTGCCGATCAGACATTCAGAGACATCTGTAAGCTCTACAATATCCCAGACCACTGTTCCAATGCCTGAGTGTAATTATGTTCATTTGATGCATAAAACACAAATGCCTTTCTTCTTGTAAGACAATAAACAGCTGAGCTGACATTACAGAGCAATAAGTAAATGTTTCCAATTTTAACAGTTTGTTTATTTAAACAAATTTCAACTAACTACACTACACTTTCATTTAATAATAAGCTTGAGAATTGAATTCAATTACATTTTCCAAAGTAAAATTTCAATAACAACGTTTTGCAATGGTAAAGTAGGCCACTACAGTACAATGTGATCATTCAATAGCAGTGAGATTGTGTTTAATTGATTGTATGATTATGTTTAAGGATGATTTACAGGTAATAGTAGATAAATGTGATTTTACGAGCCTTTAGCACAAAGTAGCTAACTCAGTGGAGGGAGCGCAGAGTTCTGCAACAGGTGTCATCAATATATTAGCCAAAGCTTTTGTATGCTAATGACACCCTTTAGCAAAACCCAGCGGCTACAACCCAAAATTATTAGCAACAATGAGCGCTGTAGCCTTATCATAAATACTGCCGTGTGTATGTACAGTACGTTAACTTACCTGTCGGTCAGTGAAGGTGTGCGGACCAGAAGACGACCAGTCAACATGTGGCTGCCTGTCACTGCTCCATGGAGGAACTCGTTAGCTAAGCGTTACCATGACATCTGTTTCTATTACTACGGCCGTGAGTCACTCGGGTCAAACACTCTCTGTAGACACACCGACCTTTACCAGAACATCGTGACCTTAGAAATAAAACCGAGCTGCATTTATCTTTTTTCCCTCTTCACCAGTGTGGAAAATACATCAGACATTTTTCACCAGGTATGCCATGTGGTACCGCTCAGGTAGGACAGGGGTGGCTCATCAGTGCCTGTTGGCTTCATTTCAGTGCGGACTGTTGACATAACATTGATCTTAACATTTTGGTGAATGTAAAAACCATGGTAAAAACTTATAAATGTCAGGGTGCTGGCCCCTATGTTGTTATTGTTATTGTTATTGTTATTGCTATTGTTGTTGTTGTTGTTGCTACTGCTGCTGCTGTTTTTGTGATACAAAAAAAATAAACAAATAAATACTCAATAGGCTGGTCATTAAGGCTCCAAATGTATGATTTGTGAAAAGTCTGTCTTTGTAGGATATGAATGAACAAGGTGAGAACCACTGGTTCAGCAAAGAAAAGAGTAGGCTACTTCAATCCATTCCAGACCAGTTATACACACACACACACACACACACACACACACAGTTTGTCCAACTTTTCAAAAGTTTGTGCAGTATTTGTTTAACAGTGGGACTAAAGATTTTACAGAAATTACACATGGTATCAACAAGGGAAAAAAGAGAGAAGCAAATATAGTGCCAAAAGTACACATTTACAGTATTAGCCAGAACTTCCTGCATAATGTAGTATAACATGGGGATACAGAGAAACCCAGTGACAGGGAATGATAAAACATAAACTCTGACAAGCAGACAGGTCCGAGTTGTAGATTTAACCTAAGGAGCTTTGAGAAGATTTCCTATGGTGTATTTAAAGTTTGGAGTCATCAGCGTGCAGTGTCTACTGGCTGACATCTGCCTCCGTCCTGTTCCTCTCTTTAACATCAAAGATACACCTACACAGGGTCGTGTGGTTGCCATGGTTACTAACCTGAAAACTTAGATCATCAGAGCTTTATTATAATCCCCCCATGTGCCATCATGTGCACTCATGTACAGTTCAACACTATTATATTCACAAAAACACGCATTCTCCCAAACCAGCAGCGGACACACAACCAGTCACCTGCTAAAATATTCACACACACACACACACACACACACACACACATACACATATAAAATGCACACTAATTTGCAACCACAGGATCCTTTACTGATCTTCTCTAATGACATTTTTCCCACAGGATCAGAAGATATGTAGTTTCTTTTAGCTATCATGAGACTGACGTGTATGTAATTGGTGCATCTCCAAATTATTTAATTAATTAAAAACTCCTACAGAGTTGCTTCCCTGATCAACACATACCCCTTTAATTCCAGGTCATTTCATTAACCAACCAACTTTTTTCGTAGGCCTTTTTAATTGGCTGTCTGATTAACAGTATCTTTCTTCTGGGCTTGTGAAAAGTGTCAAGTTCAGATTCTAGAAAGTTACAGGAAAAAAGAGCAGAGCATGCCCCTGCAAACAGAGCAGCCATTAGCTGTAAGAATAACAAAATACTTGAGAAAATGACCCAGTTAGTTTCTAATCTCGAAAACAAATACTAATTGCCTGACTGGTCCTGAAGTTTGATGATGATGAAAATGTCATCGCACTGACACAGTTTTTTTAGGATTACGGGGATCTCTTGACCACAGTGGCAGAGCTGCTGATATAATGACTATCTAGAAGAAACTCTTCCACGTTGTTAGTTGTTAGTTGTTAGTCAGTTATTTATCTGCTGCTGAATACCAATTTATCTTTCATATGCACAATATTTGTGATTAAAAAAGAACTTCTCTGACTATAGTGAGCAACCTAACACTGACAAAATGTTGATATCACAGAAATATTTAAGACAAAGCAACTTCAGCTTTAAAAGTATTTAATGGTTTCAGATTTCAGTGTTGAGTATGAGTTTGATTATTTCTGAATGAATTGTAGAAATTTGAATTGAAACATTTTATTTCTCACATCTAAATGATTTTTATATTCACTCAGTCTCGGTTATGAAATTCAATATTGTCTTTGTATTTTGTTGAAGGTCCTGGGGAAGTGTGTGTCCTACCTTCATCTCTGTGCACAGCGGGGTCAGAACTCTTCTGGTGTGCGATTTCCTCGTCATTTCCTTTGGAGGACGAGAGCAAAAAAGAACAAAGTGAGACAGCATTATATCTATTGTTTTTCATAATGGGTGATCTCAAAACTGGCTAAATGAATAACTTAATCTCTGGATGCATATGAAAATAGATAACTTGTCACTGTTACTGTGATAGTGTGACTCAGCAGGCTAGGGTTGCCATAGACCCATCAGGTCACAGACAGGGTTGTAAGTACTAAAATGCCAACAAGGTTTGAAACGTTTCAGAATTTCCATCCTCAATTTAGCCACAATATTTTCCTTGATTCAGCCAGAGCCAGAGTTTTCATATCCTCAGTGTTCTGGCATAGGTTTCCTCCAGGTGCTCCAGTTTGCTCCCACAGTCCATGGATATCCAGTTTAGGTATGGGGGTTTAATTGTGTGTGAGTGGTTGTTTGTCTCTGTCAGAGATGGACTGGCCGCCTGCCCATGGTGTCTTACTAAATGTGAAAGGAAATTAAAGAGTTTCACCACTGTCATTATCAGATGCTAGGGTGCCAAAGAACTGAAAATCAGAGAGCCAAGATGAAGGTGTTACATATGCAAAGCTTTATTCTCTCCTTTTTTGATTTGATAGTTTTTTTCCCTAATCTAACCTCCTGCAGATTTTTACTGTTTTTCTACAGTACTGATAATTTGAATTCTGCTGCTAAATGTCTTTTTTTGTCTCATATACACCACTCATATAGTCTCTGTCAACAGAGTGAATCCTCAAATGAGATTCACCCAGGAGCTCCAGTCTAAGTCCTTCTATTCTGTTTTAATGGCAGGTGGCAGGTGTGACAGACTGACAGACCCAGCTCTCACCTCTCTTTCCCGTTTTCCTACCAAACTTCAGAAATGAACTTCTCAAGCTTCATTAGAGCCAGTTAGACTTGAGCAAGCTGAGCTGTTGTGAGTTCCTTTGCATTTGCTGTCATCTAATCACTTCACACTTGCCCATAGTTTTTGAATTATTCAGCTGTGAGTACCATACTGGTGTGTAGCCACCTCATTCAAATGTCCAAATCACTGTAGATAACTAGTATAATGAATTCAGGATCAACAGTTCCTTGAATATGGAAGGTCTGTGACAAATGGCTCATCCCAGTTGTTTCTCCAAATCTGCATTTGTCTTTTCAGAATCACGACCACATTTCTGTCTGTTTACCATTTCCTCAGAGAGAGAACACATCTCTCCCCTCCCTCACCTCCCTCCCTTTTCCCTCATACCTGCAGAAACTGCACAAAATAAAAAGGTTCACTCAAAAAGAGAACGACGGCTGCTGTGTTTACCCCACTGATAATTAGCCTCTTTCTCCTCTCATATTCTAACACTAATTACTGCTTCCTCTCTCTGTGCAACAGAAAGGTTGGGGATGCATTTTTAAGCAGGCAGATGCTATCAATAATTCACACGCAGCATCCACAGAGAATATGTTTGTTTTTGTTTGCCAGAATTTGTGGATTTCTTTTAAGTAAGCTTGTGTTGTGAATTAGATACATGTGTACAGATAATACTGTAGTGGAGTGTATTATTGGTCCAAAGCTGCTGTTACACTATGTACTGCGTGATTTATCATTTGTGAGCAACAGTACAACTGAAAAAAATCAATACATCCCAGAAAGACACATAGTAAGGTTGGAGCTATAGTTTCTCTTCTGTTGTTTCAGCCTTTGAACAGCTGCCTGTAAATTCAGCTGTGATAGTAGACGAGCCAAAAGCAAGTCAACCTCCTGTAGAGACGTGTCATCAAAACTGTCCATAGTGCTGCTGAAACTCCCACACATTTCACAGCCTGTTTGACAACAGTCCAAATGACAGCCAGCTAAACCATCATATTCTCAATATGCTCGCAAAATCATGTGTTTGTCGGTTTTTGTATGTGTGTGTGGGTTTATCACTGGTGGTGGTTTTCCATCCAAGCTACACATACACTAATAAAGGACAGCTCATCTGTGTCTGAATAACAGCTACAGCCTGGCTTGCAGACAAGTCACTAATCACTGAATCATGGATCATGAGCACGCTCACACATGAGACACTGACAGTTCTCCACTGAGGAAGAACAACCCAGGTCGTGACCAAATCTTCAGCCACTTTTGCATTGCAGAGATCAAATTCTGAGAGATGGAAGACATGCAGAAAACTGTGCTTGGCCTTGAGTTGTCAGTGTGCTAAGGAATTTTCTATTAAGACCAATGATAAAGCTATTCTGTTCTCAGTCTCTCAAAGAAAAGCAAACTCTCTCTGATAAGGGGACAGAAAATCCCTCAAAGGCTTGTTCTGGAGAACTGTGCCAAATCCATGTTTTATCAGACTAACAGAGAGCAATCTACTGAGGATGATTTATACATGGAGAGCATATGGTTGCTTCAGTGTCCAATGGTCAACAGATGGAGGGGCAAAGCAGGGAGACGACTATCATTTATTTAGCATACCAACAGCTGACCACTTTCCAGCATTGATCTGTCACTACAGCTCATATACTGCAATTTTTATCATCACCCAGTTAAAATTCACACAAAGAATTCCCAGACAACAGTGACTGCTCAAGTTAACACTTTTGGTATTGGCCAAACCACTGTGTCCCTGTTTCCACTGCTGTAACTCCTCAGTTAGGATTTCACATTCCTTTGTAATCCATTATGGTTTCCCTTTATGTTACATTTTAATACATTCAGCCTGAGCTTCATCTGTAAGAGAGCATTCAAATTCAAAATGGCTTACCACTCTGAAAGTCTCTGAGGCTCCTTTGGGAATCACTTTCCTCCTGCCTTTACCTCACTTGAGTCTTAAACTTCTGAATCTTCTTCTGAACAAATGTCCTTCTTTCCTTTACAGATACAGAGGTGTGAAGCTGAGTAGTTTCACGTACAAGTGAGGACAGAGGATAAAAAGCCAGATGATTGGAAGGAGAGAAATGGTGACTGAGAGAAGATGGCCGGCTCCAGGAGTCAGAAGCCACAGGTGGCCAAGACGTCCCTCTGCTAGTGGAGGTGTGTTGGAAGACAGGGCATGACGCAACCACTGAATGTGTGTGTGTGTGACACTGTCAGTCTCTATTAAAGCACATCTGTAGCTCCAGTAGGACCACAGCGCTGAGGACAACACTCCAAATATTCCACAATCATTGTGTTACAGTCCCAACACCAAAACCAGCCAAACCATCCTGCAGTTATTAGCATTACAGATGTTGAAATAATGTAAAACTCTCAGACACTTCCTGACTGGATTTGCTGATTTGTTTGAAGGCTTGTTAAGTGGTGTCTGTGTTAGAGCCCAAAAAAGTCAAAAAGAGGAAGATGAAGAGGATGCCATCTTCTTGTGTTGCCCCTCTATGCAAAACATCTCTCATTTGACGGCCATGAAGAGCACAGACATGTCCAAGGTGATGAAGACGAAAAGATGGTGTCCTTCTTCCTCCGGCGATGTGTTGCGTCTCTTCTGCTCTTTCTTATTGGCTGATCAACCTGTGCCTTGTTTCCATGTAATGAGCTGGCAAGGCCTTGTGTTTCAGCAGAGGGGAGTTGAAGAGGAAGAGATTCAGGGTGTTAGTGGGAACTTGTTCCTGCAGATCTGGCTGCTGTCTGGACCTGATGAGCATCTGGCAGGTAGAACGTCATCAACAAAAGCACCTGAGTCACTGTTACTCTGAGGGGCTGCAGGGTGGGAGACTCAGTGTGTGTGTCACCCCCAGTGATCCAGACCCTTTGAGCATCCCACCAGGGCAGGTTGCTAGGTGAGGCTGGTATGATGCCCAGCCCAAATCCCCACCCCCCTACATGCATGCACATGACAGCACACACACACACACAGTTTGAAAGTAGCAGGGTTAATGATAGCAAATAAAGAAAAGTAAACAGTGGGTGGCTAACGAGTGCTAATTTAGTTCGGTGCTCGGCTATGAATTAATGAAGAGATCACTTGGATGCCACAGCAACAGAGGGGAGGAGTTGTCTTGTGGGACGACAGTGAGGGGCCTCTGTGAAGCTGCTGATCGTTTTAGGGTCCTGATGTGCCTCTCTGTTGTCTGGAAACATGAGCATGACATAAGGTCTCATTTTGGTTACTGGCATCCATCCATGTCAAATTTTTCATTTCATTCTCCAATATCTTTCCTCTTTTGAAAATTTAAATCAGAGTTTCTCTCCTTTTTCCCGGTCTCTGCATTGATCATCCTCTCCATCGCCTGCTATTTATCTTCCTTTGCTTCCTCCCCTCTCCTGTCATGCCCTGTCTGCACTAATGCAGCGGTGCGATTGTAAAATGGCTAGTCCAATTGGGGTCTGTCACATCAGGTACAAACTGGTACTGATCTAGGCCTTATTCATTTGCACACCACTCCATCATGCAACCATGCCTACTTGCAGTACACACACACACACACACACACACACACACACTCTTTAACAACTCTTCTGAGTATTCCTTTCTTTTCTGACTCTGTCAGAAATCTTGCAGGATCACCTGGCCCCAATGGTGCATTTAGAAGTTTAGAAACACATCTGTAACCCATGCCGTCAGAATGTTTTTCAACATATGGTTGTGAAGGTGTTGAGAGAGCTCTTTGCTTTCAACCATCATGAGATGCTGCTTTTGTGACACCTTGGTGATGAGAAACTTTTTTTTATCAGCATCAGTTAGGAACAGCTGATAGGAGACAGGATGACTTTCTAAATACTGACAGATTCCAGCTGGTTTCTTGGCTTTCCATACCTTTTTGCACCTTCTCCTTTCATGTGTTCCATACTAATTCCCTGTGTCATTTCACTTCATTACACATAACTTAATTTATGGACATATATATGATGATATCTGTATGTGCGGATTACTCAGGTTGTTACGAACATCTGGTGAAAAATTCTTGTCAATAGCCCCATTAGAAATATATTTACTGAGAAAAATGTTGACACTATATTTATTTTACCCGCTGTGTATACATGCTGTGTGTGTGTGTGTGTGTGTGTGTGTGTGTGTGTGTATATATATATATATATATATATATATGGGCCAAGAATAGAATTTATGAACAAGAAAAAATGATTAAAAGAGGCATAGCAGCTTAGACAATAGTTTCACACAGAAGTGTAGCAATTATTGGTTACCTGACAGTGAGTAACAATGAGTGGGTGGTTCTCTTCAACAAACTTGTTATTTCAAATACAGCAAGAAGAAGAGGCAATCATCGCGGAGAAAGGAGGTGGTGATGATGAGGAGGAGGTTGTGAAGGAGGATGATGAGCAGTTTGGAAAATAAAGTGAGAGAATAAAGAGCATGTTAAAAGCTTGTTTACCACCGTGACCTTAAGCTGCAAAATTAAAGATTGAGGGTTTTTTTTACATTAGTTGACAAGTGGCTAAGTGAACAGGAATTTTATTTTTGATGGGAAACAATGTCACTAAAACTTGAGTGCAACAAAGTCCATTTTCATCACCTCATTTAACCAAGAAAATGACTGTGCTATTAACACAAAAGAGAGAGGAAGAAAACTATAGAGCTGTCGACAGACAAACTTGTACACTCATGTATTTATATGCTCCATATACACAATCCACTCACAAGATAAAACATGTTCATTCGGCTGACAAGTCTTTCCACATGTTGTTTTGATAGGTGTTTATATTGTTTAAGGCTTCATGTGTGATTGAAGAGCAAGGACATTACAGACAATCAGTCAACACTGAACAGAAAATATGAAAGCCTTTCTCTTCATGTTGCCTTAGCACACACAAAATCTATATCTAATCAAAAAATGCAGTGATGTTTTGGGATCTGACTGATGGCAGCCCCCTCTCCAACCCTCCCACCCCTCCATCAACAGCTCAGAAATCACAAAGACTGAAATACAAATGCACAAAAACACTGACACCAACATTATGAGTTTAATTCAGTTGAAAAGTTTATAGAGAGAGAGGAGGTTTCTGCAAAGGGACTACATGTATTTCAGCCTGTGTATGGCAGGCTGAAATACTGAGCAAGTGCCACAGAGGATTGTCTTATCTGTGCTTTCAGTTTTGGTCTATGGGGGTTGACCAAAGTTGGTTTTAGCTTGATTACAGGATCAGGTGTATCAGTGACAGCCTGGAGCAGTATAGCTCTCAGCAGAGCAGCAGGCTCTGATGTTTGGTCACTCACAACAGACAGAAATATGGTACTGTTTCTCTAGGGAACTGTGATTATCCTGGTTTGGTAACCAGACTTCATGTCTCAACTTGATTTGTCTCAACAGGCAATTGGTTTCACAGCAAGAATTAGTTTAGTCGAAGATTGAACCTGACAGCAGGACTGCTGCCATCACCATCATCATTTTCATGGTCATCACCATCATCATGATTGCCAAATACTTATGGCCTCATTTCTCCCTGAACATTTTGGTGCCCTCATAAGAACAGATTTTGTTAAAAGCTATGAACATGAGCTATAAATGCTTTCCACAACTCCTTAGGCGTGACAGAAATCTTTAGATTATGTTGAAATCAACACATTTGAGCTCTAACTGCTTCTTAAAAGTCACTTTACAGCCAAACAAAATTAACATTACATTTCGCCAAATTAAGTAATCTTTTAATGTTTATAACACAAACAGACATCCTCTGCTGTATCATTTAGGTCATGTTGAAACACAGTGCACAGTGGATGTTTGGCTTTAAGAAAAAAACCAAAAAAAACATGCTGACTTTTAGCATTTAAACATCTCACAGCCCCTTTGAATCCCCAAACACAACATGTAGCCACATATTAATTGAGTGAATGATTAAAATACAGAATAAGCACTTTTGGCAATAAATTACTCCATCGTAATCCCTTTTTTATTGCATTTCTGTGGGCCTGATTAGCCAGTATCATGCAGCGTGGAAAGTACATGGCATATTTTCTAGTAACAGCTCCGATGGGGACTAGGCTATAACCGTCACACCCATACCTCTTTATCTACAGGTAGATAAGGTTAACTCTGTCTAATGGGCTGGGAAACTGATGAACCATTTGATGTTAAAGGGTAATTGACTATGTCTGAATAGTGTTGTGTGTGAGTGGTGATCAGGAGATTTAGTTCATGTGTGGTGGGGGCAGTATCACTCCCAGAAGCATAGGTGTCAACATACTGTCAGAGAAGATTACGGACATCATTAAAATATTCCCTCCGTGACCTTAAAGTGAACCCACCCACCTCTGCTCTGACTCATCAGCACCAACTGGTGCGACTCTGGTCAATGTCTGTACCGGCTTCATTGCTACACTCAGTCAAATGTTGGAGGAGGTCGAGTGAAGTGTTTGGCTTGTTTGATTATGCTACATCATGTCTCCCCTGATCCCCGAAAACCACTCTGAGTTAAGTGACAGTGTCTGAACCGTGTCCTCCCTGGGTCACAGGTTGTCAGCCACACCTTGCCTGTGTGATGACACTTGAGCAGAGAGGAAACTGAGGCCGGACATACAGTATAATCAAATCACTGACCCCAACCTGCATGTCTTTACTGCTGTTACTGTGACATTAAGCAGACAGGAGATTTACATTACTCCTCAGGGCAGCAAGGACACAGGGAGAGTGGTTGTCATGGTAACGGACCCCTACATGGCTGTCAGAATTGGTTAATTATTCAGGACCACCATCACTGGGCATCAGCGGGGAATCAACTGGAACCGCTCAGCCGATTGAATGGTGAGATTAAAAAATAATATGATGTGGCAAGTGGAATCCAGATAAACTTACCTTAGATATACTAAACTGTTCCAGGCTCCAGGGTGGACTAATGAGTATCCACTGCTCTGCGCACACAGTTCATGTTTATGCAAAACGTGCACACACCAGTAATTCACTAATCTAAGGACAGCAGGAAGCTATCCTTTCAAATATCAGTGGTGATGTGAGTTGATTTGATCAGGCTCTGTGCAGTACATACTGTAGCTAAACGTAGCCATGGTCTGTGTGCACTGAGTAGATATCCATGCACTCTACCATAGTACATAATTAAAATGAAGTTGCTGCATGTTTGGGTCAGACTTGTTTAAATGCACGGAATGCAACATAAATGTATAATTTAAAGAGAAAGAATACAAACAAAAGGCAACTTGGAGTTTGGCTACACAGGTACTAACCAGTCAGATCACAAGCCAAACCCAGCTACAGCTAGCTGGTGAGAAGGCAACAGTCAATCTACCTCTAATTCTTCTCCACTGTATCAGATTTACATGAATGATGATTCACTAATGTATTGTGTTTAATATGCTGTCCCACATAAACTGTTAGTTTGTTGTAATGGATACAAACACTGGAACTATCATCAATCATGCTAAAACTAGCCTAGCTTAGCAGAGTAGAGAGGACACAGCTTTTCAAAGGCAGGGTGCAGTTTGAGGTCTTCCATGTGTCAGTGGTTGCCAGTTTCAAAATAATCAGTTTAAAAGACATAAAATAGACGCTTTATTCTGTACATCTGTCACAGTTTATTCAGTCAGCCCAGTCAATTTCAGCCCCTTCTTCTCAATTTCACCTCCTCTCTCCTCCAGTTTTCCTTCTCATTTAACCTTTAGGAGATGTGTTGGAAAGAGCAGAAAAACCAATCACCAAAAACGAGGAGGTAAAGTGATGTGTCATCATGTTGAACGCATGTTGCCATAGCTATATCCTCCTCATTAAAACAATAAACAGCATAACGCTAAAGGCTACCACCCACACTCCAACACACACACCAGTCAGTGTCATATTTTTAGCATTGGCATTTCTCTAATTGTATTTGCACAGTTCAAAAGCCTGAGCGTTACATAATTAAAACTCCACTGTAAAGTCCATCAGTCCATCCATGCCACATAAAAACATAATCATCAAACGATTCAAGAGAAAAAACAACAACAAAAAGACACAAATATCAGCGCAGATCTGATGGAATTATTGTCATGGCTTGCATTGATAATAACTGAATGTGAAATTTCAATTGTGTCCAGACCAGCCTGAAAGACAAGGCTGTGCAGAGACAATCAGTGAGGAACAGTAGCTATCGAACCACTGTACCTTTCCCCCCTACTTCCTCATGGCAGATGCCTGTGTGTCAGAGGGACCTGCTCGTCTCATGTGCATTGTTTTGCCTGTGCTGACTGTCACACCAATCAGTCATTCTCCAGAATGGTGAGTGTGTGGGAGCACTCAGTCTTCATGGTCAGACACCATTTTATGGACAAGTAAACTCACTATCTGAGCCATATGGTGGGCAGTGGTGTGTTAGGGCGGCACCATATTTCTTCAGGCACTGACAGTTTTTATATCCTTTTTTTGTTAAGAGCCTTCACACACACAGAAATGATCGGTCTCATGAGGACATAGTGATAGCAGTAGCATGACAGTGGAGGCTTGATTTATTGAGGCAACTTCCATTTAAACTTCAATTGATCTGTTTGTTATGCATGTTGCTGTTTGCTTTTAGCATGAACTACTGACTTTAGAACAAGTTGCCTCTTGTGGAGGATGAGTGCATCATTTCCTCACTGCATCTAAGCCCTACATATAATAGTTTAACTTGTTTGATCAAAGTAGATCTCCAGTGGCTCATTAAAAGTCTACAAATATCCCTCTGGCCACCTCTCTGAGTTGATGATTGATGGGGTGAATTAAAGCCAGAGGGTTATTATCAGTCTACAGTTTGATGGTGATTTTGTTGGTCTAATAACAGCTAGTCACATTATCAGTATGGAAATGTAGATATGCACCAAGATGAATTTCAGAGCGAAGGGAGGAACTCCTCAAAAATACTAGGCTGCCCCCCAGTGGTGAAGTTGTATACCTGATGCAAAAAGCAAAACAAAAGACATTGTTTTGCATTTGTCAGACCTACAAGTCAGACCAGGCCATTAAGCAACTAACAAAGTAAAGAAAATATATGATTTTACCACAAAGCACAAATGTTTATTTAATTGGCAGCTTCATAACAAATGCTGAGTTTCCATGTTGAACAAATTGACTTAAATTCTTCCAAATGGCAAAAAAACAACAGAAAATACACATCATTGACAACCAGTTTTCCATTACATCTACAGTTTGAGTTAAACACCATATTTACAAAGCTCACCTCTATTAAAAACAAAAAAAAAGAAAAAGAACTCTGGTTGTGCATCTTAAAAGCATCAAATGAACAAAAGGCAAAGGATGGAAACATGTTTCACTCATTCTTTTGCTCTTTAACAGTAGAGTGGTTAAAAGGCAACAAGGTAATTGTCCTCTCTCTGTCTCACAGGGTCAGTCATACACTCACACAGTCACACACACACACACAGTCACAGATTGGTACTCATCGTTGCTCAGTGGGGGAGCCCTGCTCACATCCAAACACCCTCTAAAAGATTATATACTGTAAGTCAACACATAAAGCCTTAATCCTTACAGCTGGTATATTATCTGTATGCATTTTTTTTGCTGCTCACTACTGTACAGTCAGGGAAGCATCTCTAAAAAGCACCCTGTAATGAATCTAAACACAGTCTTGGCAATAATGCACATTAGGAAAGTTGTAAATGAGGCAGATGAAAGATAAAACATTCAACGCTGTGTAAGAAAACAAAAATAAAAAGAAAAGTTAACATAATATGTATATTTGTGCTGGACACTTTGCCAGACACCATTACTGCGAGGAGATAAATAAAAGATGAGATAAAAGATCCAGTAAGTCCATGTAAGAATCCATAAAAAAGGTGCTTTAAGTCTTTAGTTGTACAGCTGCACGATGATCAGAGGTTTTCCAGTTAAAGATTCAGTTGTTACAGATCTCATCTAAGAAGCTAAACAACGCGTCTGAGGGTTAGTGGAAAGAAAGTAATGACCTACACAATAATAAGTTACCTGTTTAATGTTCAATTACATCATAATGTTTTAGAGAGGCAACACAGTCAGATCAGTTTGGTTGCAAACCACTGTATATGCCCTTGTAACTATTTAAATATCAGTATGCATATGGCTTGTTATGACATGTTTTTCATCAAATAGTCACTAATACACCTGACCCACTGGCTCTGTTGTATTATACTGCAAGTTCATTTTCAGCTCTTTAATTCTCAGATGCAATGGCACTTATTTTCATCATTTCCGTTTGACCTGAGCACATCTAATCCATCTTTCATTTTCATGTTCCAATCGAACATGATCTCATTTCAGGGACAATACAATTTATTTTCATAATTTCCCACTGGCGTGTGTATCTAATGCATTATGTTTTGTTTTCAGACTCAAACCACTTCAAAGTATTCTTATTTACCATATAATAAATTACATGACTGGTTGGTAGATGTTTAAGGTTTCTTTGGATTTATCTTTTTCGGTTATTGAAGATAAACAACTGAGTTACAGTAACGCAAAGCTATTTGATCATTTTGGCTGATAAGGCAAGTTGTGTCTCTCAAGGTGCTATATGTAAGTTTCCTCACTGTTCACTTACCAGTCAAGTGGAAATGTTACTACTTCAGCATCAAACTTCATTCCTGTGCTCACCAAGAGCTGTTGACTCTTGTTTTGTTTCTATTTCTACCACTGATTAGCATGCTAACTAGTTAGCCCACCCCTGTCTTGTCTCATAATACAATTGTGTGATCGTGAATCATTGTAGCGTATTCTAACCTCTTGTCTTGTAAATACAAGGCTGAAGCTTGTTGAAATTGACCATCTCCACTACTACCTGCTCCTTCTCCAACGGACAACATGGAGCAGCAGAGAAAACAAACATATAGCAACTTTAAAAGAAAAGTGCATTGACTCAGCGGCCCCAAGACATACTTACACAAACACATGCACACACACAAACAAAATCATAAAAATACTCCCCCGTCCATAATAAAATACCTTCTCTCCACTTGATATTGGTAAACATCTTGGCTTTTGTTAATAAATTAAAGGTTCAGCAGTTCACATTCATCAGCTGGTTGTGTGTGTTTGTGTATCTGTGTGCAAGAGTGTTTTGGGTAGGTAAGTTGTGTAGTTCACATTGGTCATTGAAATCCTGTGGCTTTTTTGAGTAGCTCCAGGTCTTTGCGTTTTTGAGCTGTGGGTGGCATACAGCCGTATGCCTCCAAACCCAGGGGTAAGTAGCGCTCCTGCAGCCTCAGGACGTCATCCGCCTGCCCAGCACGCAGAGAAACCCACTGAGGGGGTGAAGAACCACCCTGGAAGCCCCAGAGTGCCAGACTCTCTGAGGTAAGAGGCAGCAATAACAGTGTAAGAGAAGGAGACACTTTGTCCCAAAATACAGTAACTAAAGTGATAAAAAAGAAAGTACTTGATGTGGCACTAACCTTTACCCTGTAGACTAGCAGCTTTAGCCACCCCAAAGGAAATCAGATATGGTGCTACACCAACCAGGCCTTCAGGCTGACCTCGTGTTGCCAAGAGCACTATTGACCTGTTGAGTAAATTAGAGGTCTGGAAATGAAGCATGGCTGTAAAAGTTTCTGCTTTACTGTAAGTGTTGAAAAAATGAAAAGCAGATTTGTTAAAAAACAAACACACTAGTGAAACTCTTATGTCAGACATGTAAATGCACAAGTTGTAATGTGGACAGTATCATCATAATTTTCCTGGCCCACCTCTTTGGTATTCCAGTTTTTAAGTACTGTTCCATCTTGGCATCCATTCTGGAAAATGAGGTTTTCTTGGTGACTTTTCCAGAGCAGGCATCCACTGAGACCAGGAAATAGCCAGGCTGAGAGAAGGACATGGTCACCTCATTCACCTGGCCAGTTACAAGAAAGAATAGGTTGAACAAGCCCTGATTCACAGGCCCCAGTCAGATAGATAAAGATCAAGTGTTTGTTTTTGTACTTGAGGCCTAGTATGCTCACAGTAATAAAAGAGCTGTTATCCCCTCTCTGCTGCTCTCTGCTGCTGAGAGACTTGATTTGTGTCTGGAGGTAGAGGGTCCATGGCTCGCTGGAAAACACAAGCTAAGGTAGAAACCCATGGGTCAGTAGAGCTGGCTCAAGTTTTAAACAGCTGAATCTTAGATACAACACCACAAACCTGCTTAGCACCACAGCCTTTGCAGGCGACTGTGTTTAGAGTTGGCATGGGGATCACTGCTGAGGGTGTCTGGGAGTATTTAGGATAAGCCTTTCCTGTACAGTTACAGGTCTGTTTGGACGATGTGGTGGCCATGACTTTCACTCTTTCACAGCCTTTCAGAGAACAGTAGCTGTGACCGTCACGACCATGCCGGGCCCGAAGATAGAGCCACAACAAGCTGCATGTGAAAGGAATAGGCAGAGATTAAAAAAAAAAAAAAAAGCTTAACATACTATGGAACCTAAAAGAGACAAAAGATGAAAAGACAGATTTTGTTTTCTCACCCAACAGGTTGGTCAAAGAAGTATTTTCTTTCCATTGGTCTCTTCTGCAGCTCTGCTAGGGACGACACAGTGCCATAGTCTGTGATGTCGTCAAAGGCGTTGCTTTGCCTGTCGTTGATGTCGGCCATGATCTGAAATGTGGTTTCTGATGGGTAACAGAGTCCCACCAGCACCCAGTCATCTCTGAGTGGGAGAAAGAGAACAAGAGAGTACATAAGATTTCCTCCAGACCATTCAAAACTGTCAGCTCAGAATGAAGTCATTACGATTCACAAAAACATCTGAAGAAAATACTTTCATACAGTGACGTTGTGAATTATCAGTGGTATATTTCTGCATGTTTGAATGAAATATCTGACTGGGCTACGCCTTTCTCGAGGAATAAAATATGTCCCTATTTACAAAACATTACAGCAATGCAGCAGCTTTCATCGCACATACACACTTGTGACTCACTTATCAAAGTTAATGAGCGAGAGGACAACCTCTCTGGGGGCAGGTCCACTCCAGTGCAGTGTGTAGCTCTTGCTCATCATCAGAATGGGCTGGTACTGCTGAGACAGTGCCCCCTGGCTGTTAATCCCCCTCAGCACCAGAGGAGAATCAGGATATTCATCCCTGCTGATGGATAAACTGAGGCTGGGAGCTCCCTGTGTCTGGATGTACACCTGAGGAAGGAGAGGAGTGCAAGGGTCAGAGGGAGTGCACATTTTACATCAGAGGGACAGAATGAACACAATTGAGGCGTGGACCTGCAGACGCTCTACCTGAGAGTAGCGGCCGCTGCAGATCACTCCGCTCCACTGGGGCATGTTGACACAGCCAGGATGTTGGATCAGGTAATTGTCTGCTCTGCCAACGTAGGTGTCTCCGTAACCTGTTACTGACCCGTCCACATCATGAAAGATGGAGTTTTTGTCACCATCCAGATCGTTCTCTTCAAACCATTGTCCAGGGCGACCAAAGAACGTCCGCAGCCCCACCTGAACCACCATGTAAATTTTACACCAGTTTAAAATTCAAGGTATTATGGCTTATAAATCCAAATTTTTCAAACGCTTCACAACTTTTTTCCTCACAGAGGATTCTAACTTGAAAAGACCACATCAGTTCCACTGGAAATGTTTACTGTGTGTTTAAGATGATGCTATGGTTTCACAGACTTCAGACTTAATATACTGGAGATACATAAAGACATTTATGGCAAACTGGGTTATTATGTGCCATTTAAAGGCAGTACTTTGTTCAATACTTCCATAAGGGGGCACCAGAGATTCACAATGGTTTCACCACAGGTCTACAGATCTCAGAGCTAACTGGATACCTGCCAAGTCTGGGACACCGATCTGGACTAATCGATTTGAAGCACCATAAGGAACTAGGGGTGGAGTAACCTGCCAAAGGAAATGGTCAGACCCTTTGTAACAGGAGGATGGACATATATAGTGAGACAAGGACAAAAAGTGAAGATAAAAAGAAATCAAAAATCTGTATCTATCAAACTGATGCAAACAAAGTAAAAAGAAACAAATGTATGAAGAAAGGATGAAAAAGAGCTAAAACTGTTCAAGGCTTCAAGCTGGATCTTAACGGTCACATGGAGGAATTTATCCTAAAATATCAAATATCAAGTCAGTAGGTCACTAGTTATGATACTGGCATAGAGTATGCCTTTCTGACATCAAAGGACATGTACGTATATTAACTGCACATCCCTGTGTGTGATGTCTCAAGCAAAGTCTCATCAAACCTAGACGTTGACTCACATTGGAGTGGAAGCTGAGCTGGGACAAGTTGTTTCTAGGGGTGAGCTGCCAGGTGTTCTTCAGGTTGAATCCCACTGCGCTGGTGTAACGCTCTGGTGTGGGGATGAAGCCACGAAATGTGCTCTGGGTAAGCCGCACTGGACCGTCATAGATCTGGAAACCTCGGATTGGGAACGTCCTACAGTTTAGACAGTACGATGTCAGTAACAAATACACTGTACAGGATACAAGTGAAGAAAACAGAAGAAAAAGACTATCATTCATGGCAGTGACGACCACAGGTTTTAGTCATGGAATGGAAACAATCCAAACCTTTAAAAGTGTTTCAACTCCACCACAATTCATTCTTCAGGCCAGGAGCTCACTAAGGAGCAGGACATCAACTGACTCAGACAGGACCTGCTACATAACTCTTGGGCTAACTGTAATGGTTTCCCATAAACTGACTCCACACTATATTGCCATTAGTAGGTAGTGTAGACACTAGAGTCAATGTAAGATACAGTTAAATTTCATTTTGAAATGTGTGTAAATCAAAATTAGAATAGAAACAGACCACAGGGTTGAAAATGGTGCCTTTTTCCAAATCAAACAGTATGTCACACAGAGTAGCAGAATTGTTTATTTGGGAAAAAGTTAAGTTGGTTCAGTTAAAAAGACTCTGCTCTTGGATAATGCTGAGGTTATCATTAAAATGTTTTACTTGCCTTCAGATGAGGACCTAAGGTTCAAGAGTTGATTTCATTTATTTTCATAATGTGGGTGGTGCAAAGTGATTTAAGATTACACAAATTTAAAAGAAAAAAAAAAAAGACTTGGCACTCTTACGCATTGCTGTTAATGAAACATTGCTGAACTTCAATCAAATTTAAGGATGAAACTGTGTGTGTATTTTAGTTGAATTATCTTCTCTCTGGCAAAAAGAATTGTGTGTTAGCAGCTCTGGCAGAAACCATGATGACGACAGACAAACTGACTGAGCCAGATGTCACAGTGTGGTCACAAAGCCTGTAAAGAGCTTATAAAGTTGTACACAGTGGTTGCAGTGGTTACAAACTGACATAAGCTGCAGTTCTTGTGACTTAAAAAAAAATGTCTGCCATTGCCAGTCTCTTGTTTATGTTGCACCGTTTTTGTAAAACAATCTCTGTAATGAGAGAGAAAGGCAGAAAGAAAGAGGTAAGGAGGCCCTGAGGGCACATAAAGCTCAAAACCCTGCTCTCATTAGGACTGTCCACTTAGTCTGAAATGGCATTACAGCATGGAGAGGCTCCATAATCCTCCTCATAATGGAAGAGCAATTACCAATGAGGCACAAGTAGTGCGAGACATGTTTGGTCTTATCAAATATTTCTGGTTTACCTGTCAGTGGGAGCACTATTACAGAGATCTTCTGCTTCAGAGATAATCAAAAAATGTATAATGACAGAAAAAAACTGGAAAAAAAAGGCTATAAAGAGTGACCTTTAGCTGAGATAAAGAGGAACCATGTACCAGAGAAGCTCCACTCGCTCTCAAGTAATCCAGTGTTATAATGAGTAATCACTTCTTATTGCATTTTTCATAAACTGCCAGAAATATAACAGGAAGGAAGTCAAAACAGAACTTCCTTTCACAAACCCACTCCGTGCTAAAAGCAGCTGCAGCAGCCTCATCTGTCCAACCACCTGACTGCCTTTCTGGCTCTCACTCCTTGTTTGTTTTGTTTTTTTCAGTTTATTTCTCAAGAAACTCCTCCAACACTGTCTCAGCATAGTTTGATTTGAACTTTTCCCTCAATTCCTCACATGTATCTCATCTGTCTCTGTCAGTGTATCCCTCCCTGTTTTTCCCTCCTTACCTGTTCCTAGGCAGTGTCCTCATCTTTCCATCAGCCCCTCCTGGTCCCCAGTATTTATTCTGTCCTCCGTTGGACCCCCTGTTTCGGCTTTCACCCACAAAAAGAGACTGTGTCACCTCCTGGCTGGAACCTTCATCCTTGGGGTAGCTGCCATCACTGGAGAATTAAGGGTGATAAGGCTGATTAAAACATAAATATCATACCTACATGTTGATGTGTTTTGATGCTGTCTGCTTTTAGGAATGAAAGATGAAGAAAAAAGAAGCTGTGTTAAACAAGAAAAAGATGCTTCAGACCCACAGGAAATTTAACAAATTTGGTTTCAACTCAGTATCATTCACTATCAAATGGATTCAGGCAAGTTCACCAGGCAGAGAGAGAAGAGGAGATAACAACACTCAGACATAAGCGATTTAGATAAGTACACACCTGGCAAAGGATAATCCCACTCCATTGTCTGCAAAGCTGAAAGCATAAAACAAGAGGATAAAGTATGTATATATTAATCTTACCACACAACTGTTAATGACCTGTGCAGGTAAAACAAGTAATCAATAAAACTGAAGCATCTAATTGTGCCTATTCATAAAATAGTTCACTGTCAATTCATTGGTACAACTTCAGGAACTATGGGAATCAATCCAGGAGGAGGGTAAAAGTGAAATTTCTTATGAATAGTTGATGATGTCATTACAGGGAGTTTTTATGAGATTACAACATACATCATCTTACTAGCACAAATTCTCAAATCCCATTTTTTTCTTCTTTTCTTTTTTGGATCCCATCTTGTTTTTCAGCAGAAATATTAGTCCTCAGTTTTCCTGAAGACATGACACGATAAGTTGTCTCACCCAGAGTTCTTAATGATGATGTCACCACCCCGTATCCATGCTCCTAAGTCATTGTTCTTGAAGGAGATGAGGGTGTCGATGACTGCCGCCACCCGAGGACGGCTGGGGTCAGCATTCTGGTGTGGCCTGAATCTGAAAAAACACACATGTAGATGTATAGACACGCTGTTTTGTCTTTCCATCAGCTTCATTCATTCATCTGGGGTTTTCAACTTGACCACAGTGTGGTAGTTTTTTGTACATGTGGTCGTCATATAGATCCATGCACAGCACACATACACATGAGCACATTTGCACAATACAAGTGACTAATGGATCTGTGTAGATATGATACATATAAATTGACTCTAGAGGCTCAGGTTGAGGTTGAGTTGCAGAGACGGCAACGCTCAGTACATCCTACAACACATATTATAGCTGGCATTGTAGAACAGTATACTGTGTCATTAAACACAAACAGTTTTATCTCCCAGTGTCAGATAAATGTGCTTAGAAAGATTTGATCTTATCTTCCCATTAGATTAGGAAATATCTTGTGAACAAAGTTAAAAGAAACTGGAAATGATTTTTGTAGTTTTCATAAAAGAACATGGCTTATATATATTTTTTTACAGCCTAATGGTGGCTCTGAATTCATGTTAGACCTCACCATAAACATCAGCATTTATACTCTGGATAACATTCACATCCAGAAGTGGAAAGTGGAAATCTGGCTGTTCGTTTTAAAAACACCTTGTCGTGGACCAGAATCCTGCTCAAGGAGGAGCATTAACTTGACTGTGACGCAAGATGAATGAATGGCCAGTGGTTTACTTAAATCAAAAGGAAATGGGAAATACGGGAATTATTATTAGTTAATATCCTCTTAGGATTTCTTGCAGTCACTCAACACTCAAGTCTTCCTCTCTCATGTAGGATTACAACTTGGTTTGCATTTTAACATTTAAAATCCTCCCCCCTCATCCTTCTGCCCACATGCATATATTCACGCTCTCTCTCTCTCTCTCTCTCACACACACACACACACACGGACCAGTACTCTCAGTGGACACGTCAGATTTTTTCCGTCTGGTTGAGGGCTGTATTTGGGTAGGGAGCTACAGAGTGGAAATTCTATCTGTGAAGCCTTGTTTTCTCTGTCAACATTAACCTGACAGACCTTCCACTAAAATGCAGTAAAAGAGTAAAAGGCCATTTATCTATCCCAGTCAATGGCCATATCCTACTAGATATACCATAAAAAAAAAAAAAAAACTATAAATACCTTAATTTATAAACAATTATTGACAGTGGCCCTAAACAAATATATTAGTGAGCCACAGATACCTTAATATTTACATAATGTAACTGCACACCATGATGCATATGTTCAACCACGACAGACCGTCTAATAGTGCAAATCATAGGCTTTGTGCAAAAAACCTATACAGTGCACTAGTTGTTTGTGAGTCAATATTCATTGGCACAAATTCACAACAAACTACTCAACGAATCCAAAATAATCAATCAATTATGCAATCATTATGTCTATGAACAATGATGGACTTTACTACTTTCCAAATGCTGTAAAATGCTGTTTGCACACACCTGGCACTGTTATCTAGACACAGGTATTCCCGGGGGTCAGAAGCACTAGCATTGGTGGTCTTCACTCCTTTATCAATGAACAGTCCTGCCTGGAAAGAAGAAATCATAATTACTTTAGAACATAAACTTTTCTCTAAAACTATGCACACATTTCCAAGAGGGACCAGAGGTTTATTTCTACTGGACTGACATAAACAAGACTACTAGTATATTTTACAGTGTGAGGTTTGGGGTGATAATAAATGTACTAAATTTAAATCCTGGGCTGACAGAGTTATGCAGTTAATGCTGTGCGGGGTCTGGCAGAAAGTGGGGAAAGTGAGTAGTTTATGTGAATGTGTAAAGCATATTTCCATACTCCATATGATATGGATTAGTTTTGTATATTTAAAAATCATGATGTCTGTGTGTTTGTGTGTCTAATTTATGTATATGGAAACCTGTGCTCTGAGTTGGTCTTGTGGTATAAGCAAGGTATAGTCTTAAACCTCGGGGCTCCTTCCTCTATAAGAGAGGCTGCTGTGGTTGGACTGGACAAAGAACTTACAGTTCACCTGCCCGACTTCTGTCATTACACAACAGAGCACTATTGTAGAGCTTGCTTGTGTGTGTATGTGTGTCCCCACTCCTCTTTGGCCAGAGCCAAGTGAGTAGGCAGAAAAATATGTGCAATTTCCAAAGCTTATTAACAGAGTATATACAAACATTGAAAAAAAAAAAGTGTAAAGATAAGGAACGCTGATGATACCTTAAAGTTGGAGTGTACACGGTTGTTGTAAAAAATCCCCAGGGGAGTGAGCTCTGCCTTGGTCTCGGGTACCAGCCCATGAGAGTCTCCAGTGGAAGAGCTGTGGAACACAAACCATATGCCAGCGTCCTGCAACACGAAGGAAGAGTGCAGAAATCAGGTGATGTACATACGCTTGTCCTCCTTCTATAGGGGGTTTTAAGTAAACAAAAAAGAAGTAGAATGGTCAGGACATAATATTACTCATATGGTGGTCAACTCCCACAGTAAGAGTAAAGAAGGTTCATATAAACTCAATGGCCAGCCAAATTAACTTTAAGGTTGAGCAGATATTGACAGACAACTTTAATATCACACAAACACTCCCCCAGTAAGTGATATACTTGATAACCCTCCCCTGTGAATTTCCAGATTGTTTGTGCCAAATGAAAAGAGATTGAATCAGAGATCCTTGTCTACTACTTTCATATATTAGAGGTCTCACTAAGTTATTACACCCCTCTATCAAACACTAAAGCTTCCTAAATCCCATTTTATTGATGGATCACTTTTTTATTAGAACATAAATCTTACATTTTTATTATGTAAAGTTTAGGAACAGCAAAGCCACTGCAGCTTCAGTTTGTACATCACTAACATACTGTCCTTGTTTGTCACTCATTCTTTCTTAATCGTTTGTAACAACTTACTTTGAAGCTGTTTTTCTTTGATAACTCTGATGTTATTACCTGAGAACCAGCTGCTGCGTTGCTGATGAGGTTGTTATTAGGGTTGGCGATCCAGAATGTTGAGACTGCCCTGTAAATCAACCCCACCACGCACACACAGGACACACAAGCAGAAGATGATATTAAAAGGGCAGTACCTTGGCATATCAGAGACTATGATTTATAAGCAGAAGACAGATCAAAGTGATCTTGCAGAAATTCCCTTCATAATCCACCTCTCCAACATAAACCCTGGACGAGGTGAGTTCTGCCAAGACTCTCTCACGCACACACACGTGTGCACGCACACACACACACACAGTGACCTGATCCACCTGGAAACAGACCTTGCTGCTTTCCTCACAGATGAACTTCTCTTGTTCTTGCTCCGGCATAAAAACATCCCATGGAGAGATCAGGTTGTTATTGCATGGATAAAGCCACCATGCCCGTATCTCTCTCACACACTTTCACTAACCACTCTATCTCACTCTCATGAACATGGGCCCTCTGTCTTCTCTCAAAGTATGTCTGCATTATCTCACCAGATTACCACTGTCAAACACTTACAGATATATTTCAAAGTTAAACAAATCATTTCTGTTGTTTTGCGCCAAACGTTTACTTGTATTCTAACTACTCACTGACATGCTATTGATAATGGTGCAGAATCTTATGTTGTTATGAGCTTGCTCTCTACTCAAATCTCAAGTCATATACACAACATGTCCCTTACTTGCACTCTGTGCTGGCTAAGGGAGTATAACCCTTGTAGACTTTGTCCTTAATGCTGGTGCAGACTGTCTCATTGCGGTCAGTGGGCAGGAGAGTCCCAGGTCGTGTCAACAGGCCAAGGTTGTGGTAGAAAGTGTTACGCTGCTCAATCCCGTCCTCAAGGAAAAAACAGTGACCCAGCGTGTCATAACCTACAGTGTTCTTCACCTGGGTCAAAAAAAAAAAGACCAGAGGACATAAAAAAGACTTGTTAAGCACTGGATGATTTGCACAGCACAGTCCTTGAGAAAAATAAATACTGACTTCCAAGGGATGGGTATTTCACACCTTATGGAAATATGCAGAAAATCCTGGTAAACAAGACAGCCTGTTAATGATCCACAGGGCAAAAAATTACATTCCACTGGGTAGATGCCTGCCTCCTTAAATACATACAATTCCTGAGACAATTTGGTACTAATAAAGTTATTTAGCTGTGTAGACAATGTTGGTATGAAGAGAGACTGCTGAAGAAGACTGCACAAGACACACAACAAAAGAATATTCACATACTCATTGTGCCAGAAGTGAAACAGGAAAAAACAGCAGTCATACAATGTTATCCAAAACTTCGTAAACTCCACTTCCTATATGAAGCAAGGAAGAATGGCCTGATGGCCTCAAGGACAAACACTAAGCCATCACTGTTTGACGTCATAAAGGAGCATCACACACACACACACACACACACACACACACAATGCACAATCACAAAGGCCACACAGAGAGACATTGATTGGTGGTTTATCAAAAATGACATCACTTGATTTTACTGTTCCAACAAGTATAGAAAAAAAAGAAAGAGGAGAAAGAGATGAGGCAGGAGGGTTTGAAGAAGAGACTATATAGAAAGGAGAGAGAAGAGAGTGGAAGACAAAGGATGAAGGAAACAATTACAGTAATCTAGGCTGTTACTGATGAGTGTTCAACAGTTCAACAGTGACTATCACATGGTACTCATTAGTAAGTGCTGCCTCCATCTGTCATTTCATTATCTCATACCTTACTGACTGACTCAGCATAGCCACACACACACGCTCCACTTACCAGCAAACCATTGGTGGCGTGGATGGTGAGACAGCGGGAGAAGGAGTGATGTATGGAGAGTGCGTCCACATAGGTAGGCTCTGAGTAACCTCCCCTCTGGTCAACATCCCCACACATGTGAAAGTGGAGGGGGTAACGGCCCGACTCTCTCTGCTGACCCATGTTTTTCAGTTCCACGTCAGACAAATGCACTGACGAGAAGTTGCCTAAAATCTGATGGCGAGAGAAAACCAAGACAGGCCAGAGTGGAGGATAAGTCACGAGACTGAATTTTTTTAGAATTGATCGTACAAGAACAATAAGCTACAGTGGGCTTTTGGGGGGAAACACAGAGTTCAGATTTGGACACAAAAGTAGGCTTACTGTCTAGCCACTGTGGTCCAGTTACAGGTTTAGGTCTACAGGGCAGTTTTGTGTTTGTCTATGGTCCCACAGGGGTGTGAGCAATAGCTGTGTTGGCACCAAGCTTAAGTGAGTCAAACGTCTCCAGAATCAGTAACAAAAGCATAAATAAAAAGCTAGATACAGATGCACAGAGGCAAGGCAAAACACAACAGGAAGCAAATTCAGTCAGACACAAATGTCAACAAATAATCTGATACAAATATGCTGTACAACGCTCTCCAGGAGGCCTTTCTGTGGGTATGGCATAATCCACAAGGCCTGGTTCTTGTTAAGGAGGTATTGGCCAATCCCTCCAGCTAGCTTTAACTCACCCACTTTCCCTCTCTTTCTCACTGACACAAACATGCATATACACATACACTTAATCAGAATACAGTATATGCTGCATATGACGCCTCCAGCTATATATCTTCTGTATATATTCATGCAAAGAGAGTTCTTGCAAGCAAATATGTACAAATACACATACAACAGACTGCCAAGGTTTTAGATCACTGTCCAGGTGGGAGCAGTGTGTAAAATGAGTGCTGTGTGACAAAAAGTTATTTCTGAGGCAGATTGTGTAATTTGAGTAAAACTGTTTAGTTGAAGATAATTAATGTGACCAAAAAAAATGTTTACGTGGAAAGAAAAAAAAAATGTTTATTTTGTTAAGACAAGGGGGACACGTTACACAGAGCCTCAGGCTTGTTTACCACACATGTGAATGGAGTTGTGCCATTATTAATTAGATTACAGTGAACTCATTGCCTACACAAAGGCCCACAGAGGTCAGGAAGAACTGAATGTTCAAGTAAGTGCTGTGTTTGACCCTAATCTTTCTTCTTTCTTAAGTGTTTGCTCTGATTTATAGACTGCACATGTTCTAAAGAAGAAGTGTCAAACATGAAAATAAAAGCCTGAGGTGTAGAGGCCGTGAGGAGAAAAACAGAGAGGATGGCAGTGAGAGAAGCACTTTAGATCACTAACTGAGCTGGGACCATGAATAACCCCTCTCATTTAGCATAGCACATGAATATGTCTGCACACATGAGCTCTGCAGTATGGAAACCGTCACGCACATTACTGCAGACATAGTGACCTTTAATGAGAGTGTAAAGTCACGCTAAAATGTGCAGACGCATACAGTACATCAGAATATACATAATTCAAACAAGAGCAAGAGCAAGAGCGGTGATATAAAATAACATAAACACACAAAAATAGGACACACACCTTGATATGGCCTCCAAAGGTGTCATGGTTGTAAAACTGGCACATGTTATTTCCGTAGCAGGAGTTTTCCATTTCTCCGTATATGAGAATGTTTCTGGAGAGCAGGGCCACTTCAGCACGCATGTCGACCCCATCCACGATCTCTCCAACATGGTTATACTGAGGCCTCCCTGAGTAACACAGACAGGTCAATGCTTAGTCATATACTACCAGATGGTGACATTTTTGAAAAACAATGACATCTGATCTGGTCTGATACACAATTGATTATTGTTATGAACACAAGGATCAATTGCTCAATTCCCTCCAAAGAAAACAGAAAATAAATGAACACTGGAGGAAACTCATTACTAATTAACATGGCAACACAGTTTGTCTTCTAGCTCTTGTGTAACCTTTCTGAGGAGACATAAGTCAAACTGAAACACACACACCTTTCCATTCATATGACATATACATACCCAAACGACTATCCACACACCAAATCAATCAAAGTAACAGACACACAAAGGCAAAAGCAATCAAATACATGTGAAACACAAAATAATCAGCTCTTCAACATTGTGGAAAGTACCAGAGCACTCAGGGAGCAGATGCCAATGTTATCGCACAGCAGTAGTCCAGCTGCTCAGCCCTTCCTCATGGCAGGAACACAAAAATTAGGTACACACACAATCCAGTACACCCTTCTCTTCAGGAAGGGAGTTGGCGCTTGTTGACACCAAGGGAATGAGCTAAAGAAGCATTTCTGATGGAGAGATGGATAAAAACTAAGAGAATGTGAAAGAAGAAGCACAAGCTAGGAGGGTGTGTGAAGGAGGCAGAGAATCAAAAACCACACACCCATTGTAGCTCTTCTAAGATGAAGTTACTGTCACAACATAAGCTGACAATCTCTTTTTAGCCTTCTCCACTAATCTTAAATCACCATAACAACACAGTTTGTCTTCTAGCTCTTGTGCAACCTTTCTGAGGAGGCATAAAAATAGTGCCATCAAAATAGTAACGTGAGTCAGATTGCAAGCAACAAACCACTAGCCACACATAACCACAAGGTGAGGATAAGGGAGGTCCAACAGAAGACAATCACACAAACAAATCAGTTTCTGTTTGCAATCCAGAAAACTACAGCTGTTCTGTCTCACCTTGTATCCTGACCTGCCTGCTGGTGCAGTGAGGACAGGGCAGCAGGGTAAACTCTTCAGCCTGGTGCATGGAGTAGTCTGTGCTGGCAACGACAACACGATCCCCAGCTTTCCAGCTCTGCTGCACTTCATCCTGCAGGTTTAGCACCACCTGGTCCACAGCATCCACCTGAAAGCCTGAGATGGGGAATCCTGGAGGAACACATCATAGTGCTTCACAAAAAGGCAACATAAGGCCACATCACAGCATAACAACAATACTGAACCATGTATGTTACTACTACTACGTTGAACTGATATCATCATAAATTGATTTTCACCATTCTTCCATTCACTGTAGGCTGTGACTGAGAAGCCCACTCCATCCACAGTGGTGAAGTTGCGTCTTGCCAGAGCTCTCCCTCCTGTGTCGTGGTTTTCGTGTTCCCTGACGTCCTCTGTGCATGATGCGTTACCTCCATCTACCACAGACACCAAAGCCCACGCCTGCCTAGAGAGGCCGAAGAGTGAAGACAGAGGAACAAGACATTACGCAGGGTAGTTTCACACATTCTTATCACAAAACAATGAACAATCAGGTTTTGGCTCTTCTATCTCTGAGACTTTATTTGGATGGCAAAAATAACTGTTCTCATTTAGACAGTCAAACGCTCACACCCACAGAAAAACATATACGCCTTTTTAACTTTTGCACGCTGACAAGAGATTAAGCACGGCTGTGCAGATATTTTTCAAATTCTATTCATGAGAAAATAACATTGCCAGCCAGTGAAAGTTAATGGTAAATGTGTCAGCTAGAGGCAGCACAAGAAGTACTGGACTTGTCTCCGTATAGAAGGATTTCATATAAAGTGTCCTCTAAAAGTTCAAAAAAAAGTTTATACAGCTAGTGAGATAAAGGGTGTGACCTGAAGTGAGTAATAATGCTTCACTGTGTATGAATGTCTTGTGAGGCATCAGGGTGAAATATGGCTATACTTGATTTATGACTGGTGAATGTGTCATGTAATGATAAAGAGATGGAGAAGATGGAGAAGAGAAGATGGATAAAGAGAGGAAACCAAAAAACTAAATTGTGAGAAAAAGATTTCAGGAGATCTTTTTCCTTTTACTCCAAGTCCTTCCTTCTCACTCCACTGCACAATGTCTTGTTCAGAGGGTATGTTAAGATAATTATTCTCCAATGAGATTATAATGATTAAATGAGAAAAGTCTGAAATCATCTGAGTAGAGTATGAGGGTGTGGATAGCGAAAGGGACTGGGTGTGCTTAAGAAGATGTATGACCTAAAATGAGACAGTATAGTGCAACCAGGCAAGCCTTCAATGTAATAAATGTCATGCCTTTAACGACATCTTGCTTTTTTGTTATCGAGGAACAGCTGAATGATTCTGAACAAGCTTAAAGCTTTCATGCTATTCATGGACTGCATATTTGAAGACCATTGTTAAACTGCGACCTGTCCATTATATTCTTTATCTTCACAAGCTGAGCCTGACCAACATGACCTTCTCCCAGAATTGAACCATTCAGAAGCCTATTTTTAAACCTATATCTGGGCAGCTGTACAGTGTGATAAACTGGAGGAAAGTAAGTATGCTGAAGTCTCTTGTTTCCAATAAGACCCCACTGTAAACAGTGCCAGAGGCAGTTTCCCAAATTTACCTTCACACAGCTATACTTCACCGAGACATGCAGTAAAGCCTGCAGCTCAGGGCACATTTGTACATTGGACAAAAGAGATAACATGCTCCATCGACTCTTTGGAGAACTACTTTTGGAATAAAAAAAACCCTGTAAAACAATAAAACTTGTACACCAGAGTGAAATCATATTTCCAGTGTTTACCTGGAAAAGCTCCCTGAACATTAGCAGCAGTTTGTGATGCTATCAAATCCAACATGCCTCTGTGTTAATACCTGGCTCTGGGCATAATACTTGCTCCACTGGGATAATTACAACAGAAACCTGTTTTCCCATAGATGAAAGAGTCACTGTACAATGATACACAAACAGGATCCATCTGGAGATGCACTCTTTTCTGACATTACAGCTCCAATGAGTGGCTCCCCTCAGTTTTCCTGTTGAGGAAAATCAAGAGGGCCTCAGTCCTCAGGCTGCTAATGTGCAGCCAGTGAGTGAACACTTTCTAAATCAAAGACACACACACACACAATAAAAAGAAAACATGAGAGAATTGGCGTTGAACATTTTCCATTTCCCCTACATCCTTGACTTGATGCTCATCAGTATTTTAACAACCTCATTGTTTGACCGGAATTAGGAAATGTGTAAAGGCCAGGGGTGAATTGACAACAGGCTGATGTGAACTTGTGTTTACATGTGTGAGTGGTCTCCTGAGAGGCAAAGATTAAAGACAAAGAGGTCATCAGGCACGAGGCAGGAGCCAGTATATTCACTTGTCTGTGCAGAGAAAGACGTCACTGTGACCAACCTATAGAAATGTGAAGGTATTTTGGAAGATGTGGTGGCTTGTTCTTGTTTACTTGAATGGAAAAAGAGTTAGAGATCACATGGAGCCTGTAGAGCACCCAGGTGATAAAGCACTGATGCAAAAATATATATCTATAATTGCTGAAAAAAAAGGCACAGTTAGTTCCCAAGAATGCTCCTGAAACATTTCCAGCTGTTTCTCCACAACACGCCACTTCATGTCATAAACTGGTCTACACCATCTTTGTGTTCAGTCCTACAGGTCATATGCCTTTACCTCCCGATTCTTTCATCTTAAAATCACTTAACCTAACAAAGTGTGACTTTAATAACACATTAAACTGCATGCTGTCTCATAAATACACACTATGTGTTTCCTCCTACCATAAGGAAAATCCACAGAAAGCTTAGATTAAATCTCTACTCCAATAAATGGTGAAAGTGGGTGTACACTTGTTGGTGCACACACACACAAACACACACACACACACACAAGGGCTTTACCGTCTGATCCATTTAAACCACTGTGCTGTGGATTTGAAGGAATTTGTTTGAAGACCTCTGTGCTGCCTTGGCACCCACCCCCAGAAGCGAAATGTGACACTGGAGAAACTGCCGTAGCACTTGGCTTTTCAGCCAGCCAAGGACCAAACCAAGCCAAGCTACAAATAACACAAATAAATGAAATGCTGTACTTCAATTTTCCATTGGAAGAAACACTTGTATGTGTACTATGTACTGCATGTATGTGTTTCAGTGATAGTAACAGCTCTATTGCCATGCTAAACTAAAATGCACTCAAGAGTAAGTCTATAATGACCACAATGCACATCACATCCTCAAACCTACTTCCACTCTCCGCCCTTTGCATGATGGACAAAAAAATCTCCTGATTTGCTACGTTTTACGCAAATCCTGTCAAAAACTGTCTGACCATAACCCCATTATCCGGTACGTGCTTCCTCTCCCGGCAGAGCATGATACATCGGAAACAAAGGAAACAGGAAGAAGAACAACTAGGAACCATTCAAGGAAAGAACCCAAATGAAAAGAATGATATGTGAAAGAGGACAACTTTCCAGGGAGGATGGACATTGAACCAAATGCTGGTACTGTCACCCCAGTGTTTTAAAACTTCAAAGGCAAGAGGCATTTCAGTGGTTGAACAAAAACATCATCGACAAATGACCTTCTTTATCAGCTCCAGGAGACCAAGAATAAACAGAACACTCCCAAAGACTCTCTCTGACTCTGTTTAAAAAACAGAGACAATATACTATGGAGACACAAAACAAGCCCTCCACGACCCGGGTCAACACAGCTGAGCCACACTTATTGTTGTACAGTTTGTCAACAAGGATATTCACCACAGAAACATTAAGAGACAACCCATGAATGTTTCATTGGTAAAAATGTAAAAATATAAACCTCCATCAGTTGTAATTATGTACCTGTATTTGAGCTCATAGACAAAGCTGCTGCCGAGCTTCTCTTCAATGGTCTTCTTGGTTTCATCTAGAAGACTTTTGACGGCAGAGTCTCCAACAGCCAGAGTGACAATACGTCCTGCCGGCAGGGACCGGAGCAGCTGGGTCAGTCGTCGACTATCATTACGACTATCGTGTGTGTCGTAGCGCTCAGACAACAGCAAACTGCCCGTGTCCTGATCCACCACACGCAGGTTGATGCCTCGGCTGAAGTTCCGCTGGAAGGCGTGACCGCCTGTCGCGAGCCCGGATGCAGGGATGCTTCGGGTCAGTAGAGACCAGGAAACTCTTTTGGTACCATGTAACTCCAGAGTCCCACCACTCTGAACACCAATGAACTTCTGACCAAAGCCCGGGACCTCAGGAACCGCCTTGTCATCTGAACGCCCCAGAAGGGCAATGGTGGCACGAGAGCGGTAGCGACATTTGCGAGCGCCGATGTGAAGGGCTCCACCGTCTTCTATGAGGATGTGGCGTGTTCTCAAGGTTATGTTTTTAGAGCCATCAGCATTATCTGCAAAAACTACCCGACCTGTGAGAAGTCAACGGAAGACACATGTGAATTCTTGCTCTGTGTTACAGCCATAAATCTCTAAACTGTAACTGAACAGCAGATAAATACAAATTCATCAGTGTTAGAGCTCAAAATACTACCCAACATTGTGCTCACCTCCTGACTGGATGGTTAGTGAGTAGAAGGTAGCAGAAGAATCTAATCTCAACAAATGTCCCCTCCTGACAATAACGGCCTTGTCTGGTTGGTGGCCTGGGTTCCAGCCACTGAGGGATGGATTGTGATCCGGGCAGTTCTCTGTAAACAATTAGTAACAAATCAGACTCATACTTTCCATTAGAAAGGGACATGACAGAATTTACAGTGACACAATATACAACAGAGAACCGGCTGGGAAGCCATGGACTCATGGGTAACATGAAGAGATTTTAAATCATAAATGTGTGCATCAGTAATCCACAGAACTGACCATCTAACACCTCTCCACTTGTTAGACTAAGCACAAGGATAATTGTCAGGAACAAAGCTCCCATCGACACTCCACAGCAGATCAGTGTGTTCTTCCTTTGCTGAAGGTTTTGAGCACACTCCCTGCGCTGACGTTCCTCTGACAGGTTGAAAGCTGCCGGTCTCTCTGGTGGCGGGCCATGAGGTTTTAGTGGTGGAGGCGGTGGAGCTTTGGCAGGCGGTGGCGAGCGAACTGGAGCCACTCGCCCAGGAACATAACCTGGAGACCTCTGGTGGTTGCCATGGTGCGGAGCCACAAACCCGGGGAAGTGGCTTGGGCCATCACTTGCCGGCATGGTATACGTGTCTGCTACCTGGGGAGAGAAAAAGGGAGAAAGTGTTAAAAAAAAAAAGACGTACAAAAGTGTCAAACAATGGCATCACTGAGCCTCTTTGGAACAACTGTCGAAATATGAAAGGATTTATCTTGACCTAGAATCATTCGCATTCAGTGTTGTACTAACTCATTTAAAAAACTTTGATGGGAGTTTGCCAAAAAAAAAAAAAAAATCAGATTGAATTTGTTCCACCATTACACTTGAGCCAAAAACAGTAGAGAACAATGGACAGCCACCAAGGGTCTCATTCATGGACCTCCAGGTAAATATCCTAGAAGGGGATGTAAAAAGACTATAAATCTGTTCCTCCAAAACAGTAAACCTTTCCCCTGGTTGATTTGGCTTGACCAGAATGACACTGGCTGCTCTTACCACACTAATGAAGGAGGTTGTGAATAATGGATCACAACATTCCTGAGACTATGTTAACACAGCCAAAACAGATGGCACCAATTACAGTAGGAAAGAAGGAAAGTGCTCAGTTTGACTCTGTGCTGCCTTTATTTCACACAAACGGCTAACACAACGTGAACGCCAGCCATGCGTGCACACGCGCGTGCACACACACACACACACACACACAGAAAGAGAGAGGGAGAGAATGGTCATGCAGAGACACACCTGCACACACAGGGGGGAATGAGGAAATGACACTGCAGAAAAAAAGGGCTTCAGTGGCACTTTTCTTCTGACAAACACCCTGAACACTGTAACGACAACATCACATCCCACTATAGGCGTTCATAAACAAAACGTATGCAAGTTCATATTTTCAAACCTCACAGTTGGACCATATGACTTCAACAATGACAAGTCCTTTAAAAAGTTATCACGGGTGCAAAAATGCAACAACTGTCCAAAACTGCTCCAATAAAACCAAAGATGACCTGAAAGTGAGGACTTGCAGGTTTTTTAACTATACAAAGGTCTATCGGTACTTCACACACACATTACGTGTGCAAGGTCACACACACACATACAAATGCCTGCAACACACAGACACACACAAAACCATTGTCTTTCCTTGCCAATTCGTCATCATTTCAATCCAGAGGACAACAAACCTCTTCAACTAACAAACAAGGCAATGTACCATCAAGTACTGCAAGACAAGGGCTCACACATTTATGTAGGCCACACTATAAGCTGGGTCTAACAGCAGCTCATTCACCCACTTCATCCTCAATTATCTTATGACATTGTCTCTCTGGATCATTCTTAACGGCTGTTTTTTCCTTCAAAGAAATGAAATTGGACTGTCATCGGCACTGGCACGCTGATTCCACTTTCTCTCTGATGTTCATTACTCATCTGTGTCCTGCATTAGACAGACTCAGCGGGAGCCCTGTGATGGGAAGATCCCCCAGGCATCAGCCTTTACAGCTCTATCCAAGGCTATGTTTTTATTCACATTCCTTGCCATAAAAAGGGCCAAGCAGCTCCTGCACCCCTGCAACTAACTGACCTGTCCGAGCATTAAAACTGTGGGGTTGGTCACCTCCAGGCAACTCAACGTCTGGAAAGGGACACAGATCACAGGGCTCACAGGCGCACTCATCCTCTGCCTCCCTCTCTCACATTTTCCTGATTTCAGAGCTACTGAATATCAAACAGATGTGGGGGGAAACACTGCAGTCGAAGCGGGACAGACCATCACACATTCCTTGGCTGTAAAATCATCCTTCAGTGGGGAAATTGACACTGGCAGTGTAACAAACAGTCAGCCATGTGTTTCCTATATTAAATCTATAAGCCGAAGCAGCGCTGTCACAACTCCTTCTCTGGGAGTGTAGTAGTGAGTGAGGCGAGTGAGTTGGCCCACGTTGGGCGATATCGAGTGGGAAGGAGATGAGCTAGTTAAACATGAAGATTTTAATCGCTTCATGATTTATAGGCTTGTTTTGGCTGTACGGGCTGCTTCCACTCAAACTCTCCTCACCGTAAAGAAACACCATTGTATTTTCAGAGGGGCACCGGACAGACTCCTACCAACTTACCCCCACAAAAGAGGAACCTAAAGCACACAGCATTATTTACGCTGCTGTATGAGTAGCAGGCTTTTAAATCAGCTTTTCGTTTTCATTACAGTGTCTTTTGTTCACTTTGACAGGCGACGTATGGATGGAACACGTAGCAACACAAAAACACACAACTTTCAAAGACTAGCCTGGACAGGAAAAACACAAAATTGTCACTTTTTAACGAGCTTGATAAGGAACAACGCAAAGGTTAACCCGGTTAGCTCGCTATATATCAGCCGGACGGTTGACAGGCAGCCACAGACACAATGTAAGCGGTCGTGAGGTCGTACCGTTGGGGAGAGTGTCCTGCTCCTCTCCGGCTCTGTCCATTCGCTCTCCGCCGAGCCGATAGAGACGTTTTCTCCGAGATGCTGGTGCTGGTGAGACGGGTCAATGAGCTCTCACCCTCGTAAGTTTGCTTTCCGTGCCTCTTTTTAAGTACTATTTCTTCACATGGTGTTTTTTTTTTTTTTTTCCTGCTGATGGGCTGTCGTCCGTCCGTCGTTCAGCCCCCAGTCCCACCGAGAGGAGAGCAGGCAGGCGCGGCTTGAGAGCCAGGAAGTGTGATGCGTTCAAGTACTGTAGGAAAAATAGGTTTGGCAACCAGACAGCGTATTAAAAGCACATGATGACGATAGCGATAGTGATGGTGGTGTGGTCTTGTAATGGTATTATCACATTATTAGAAACAGCAGGAGGTAATAGCAATATTTAAAAAAAAAAAAATACAGAGGACATGGATCCAAGATATTCTAAAAACAGTATTTCACTGCATGAAGGCCTAAATGCTTATTGTTACAGAAAAATACAATGATTTTATTTTATTTTATTTTGATGTTATCAAACTCTGTAACTTGTCCTAAAAGCTACACCCTATCATAAGTATATTCAGCAGAACGGTGTCATTAGTGTCTTCTTTATTTACTGTAGGGGTGTAACTCCTTTCAGGTTAATATAAACACCAATTCCCAAGAAAGGATAGGTGAGGGCATGACCTCAGATGTTTACATATGGTCAGTAGGAAGAGTTGCAGAAGTTGTCACTGCTTAAGAGGAAGTTATAGCATTATAATCTTTATTATTTTTTTTTTTTTATGAGCAAAAGCAGAGGATGAGTTCTGTACCAGAAAGCTCTTAGTTTTAATGTTTAATCCCTAGCAGCAATCAAGGCGCTGAACCTCATCTTGATACCTTGGCATACCCTTTCCCTGCACAGCAGACATTGTCCATGCTGAATAACAACCTAGCTGTATGTATATATTCAGAAACATGAAATCAAGAACTAACAGACTTAAAAAATAGCTTCATCCCTAAAGCCATAACCCTGCTGAATTCACACATGAATCCACAGTAACCTTTGGTGTTACTGAACTGTCCACCAAAACAGTACTTATTTTACTACCACAGTTTTCATCACAGCAGTGCAATACTTTATTTTATAGCATGTATGGACATCTCCTTGTATGAATGAGTGGTGTGAAACAGCTGCGTGCATGTTTGCCTTACGTTTTTTTGTGTTTATATGCACGTTAAAAGGTTTGCCTCCAATTTCATTGCACTGTTGTACAAGGACAATAAAGTTCTGAATCTGAATCTGACATTCGTCTCCTCGTTTTGTTTACAATGGTAAAGCGAACAATTCAGCGTTTATGAGTGTGCGGGGGCTGACAGGTCGATAGGTCCCTTTCAGTACTCTACTGTAAGCGAAAATTCCGAGGAGTCGTGAATGGGCCAGCAGGAGTTTTGCAGCGGCATGGACTGAGGGGCGGGGCTTAAAGCTGGGCCACACCACCGCCTGCTGGTATGAAAGGGAATATACTAACCTAAATGTTTGGAGGCAGACGGAGTCAAACTAGATCCCTGAAACTCTATGACGAATTCTGACATTGCAAACAATAATAATATCACAGATACAGTAAGAGATTGCTGCGTCTGCGAAATGCTGTCTTACATTCTTATTGTAGTCCTAATTTAGGATTTTCCTCACATTCTATATTAATCCTCAATATTTTCAACATCCTTTACTTATGCATACTGTGCCCATCTATGGGTAGCAGAGTCGACCTCTTCACCTTGAGGGGTATCAAGTTAAGAATTTGTTCCCGTTGAGACTGTTTTGAAATAGTACTTAGTATTAGTAATTAGATAGTATTCAATATGGTAGTGTTATGTTGGACTCCATGACATGTACAGCTGTTTTAAGATGTCCATGTGACCAGAGAATTTATATTTGTCCTGAAGTATGAGACGTGAAATACTTGGGCACGATGATCACCCTGATGAAAGGAGTGCAGGGTGTTTTGTTGACCATAAACATCAGCCTGGATTGTTATAGAGGAACGAGTTCACATCTTTGTCATCTTTAAAATAACACAATCACTCTCCTCTCTCCCTTCAAAATATGTTCCTATCATTTGTGGAGAAGTCTCTGTTACACAGTATTGTACCATCTTAATCACATCAAAGAGCATCAAATTACCCATTGTTGTAGCACAAGATGGCACATCTCTACCCAAAACAGAAATGCAACATTAGGAGGCATAACAGGTTTTCACCCAAATCAAAAGTTCAGTGACAAAACGTGTTGCTCCTCAAATACCATTTTATTTTCTCTATCCATGTTAGAATTACTATATGAATATTGTTATTACATATAAGTTCCTTCTGTATTGAAATATGCTATACAAAATTAATCTAATCAAATCAGAGATGAAATTAGTCAAGGTGACCAGTACAAAGGTCATCTGAAAAGCCAAAATCATGGCCTATCTTGGGCTTAATAGTTTTCATATCAAGATTTCGAGAAGTAAGAATAACTACAGTTCAGAGATGATGACAAAAAACTGTGAAAACAAAATGAACATGACAACATATCCAGTACAAATACTATTTACAAAGTGAAAATCAAAGAAAGCATAACCTTGTTTATAAAGACAAATGAGTCGTGAAAAAAGTAGTTTTCATAACAGCAGACCATCACCTGACAAACATCAGTTACCAATCCTGATCTGGATATTGGTCAGTCTGACAAATATCAAACTTTCTTTGTTTCCTCTCAACCTGTAAGAAATCAGACCTGAAGGTTTACAGTAGCACCCATTGGCTTATTGATTAATTGTCACTTAACTATATTCTACCCCTATTGTGAACATAGGTTCAAGTGTAAAACAGGAATTAACAATACCCATGAGAGAATTATAGTTCTGTGTTATACAGGCCAAAACATGAGAAACTAGCCATCTGTGGCATGCAGTAGCACTTGACATTTACTTTTCATTTCATGGCACTCACAGTGCCTTCATGGATTACCAGCTGAGTAATGCTTTGTTTTGCACCACTCAGCATTAAAAAGGGAAAAACAGCAATGGTTCAGAAATGTCATGCAGACTGAAAGACAAAAGTTAAGGACAAAAACAAAAAGGAAAACCGTCTGTTGACCATGGAGGCCTTTAATGCTGACCTGCTTACGCTCACATAACCAATGTTGTGAGAGTAACTTGGACTGCATTCATTCTCAGCTCAAATATTCAAAAGTAAAAGCTTATCGTGAACCTAAAATAAAAAAGCCATTTTCAAACAGCTTTCTGAAGTGAAAATGAATCAACACCAGTTTAATAGTGGTCACCATTCAGTCTTGATTGGCATTAGTGGTTTAAGTCTTGATCAGAGCACAAAGCTGCTGTCACAGTAGTTACATCTTTATCATATAAAAAAAAGACACATCTAGAAAGATCTGATACAGGTAGATAAATGAGATCTGTAATAATAACTACATATATTATTATTTAACTTGATATCATCAGACCCAAAGACAGAGAAAACACTGTCAACAGTGGGCTTCTTAACAGTATCATCTTCAAGCATCTAAACTATATCAAGGCGAATACAAGCTTTCAGCAAAGAGGGGTCAGATGTCTTGTCTACAGAATGGTCCACTTTTTTAATTTTTCTGAAAGCATCAAATTTGATGACTCGAGACTGAGCATCATGATACTGGTCTTACAACAACACTTCAGGGTAACACCCAGAAGTAATGAATGTGGAAATCAGCCTCAGCCTTTTCACTGGCTATGTGAGATTGACTGAGCCTCTTGCATCATATTTTTGTAGTAGACTGTAACATCATATTGTACCATTTTAAGACTAAACAAAGAAGTAGTGACTGGATAGAGCTAAGAGAGCTTTCAAGATGCTTCTAGGTGTTATTTGTACTTCTTTGTGTGTCTAAGTCTGCAATAGGTTATATGAAACATTTGGCAACACTGGCACTACTAGGTAATATGTCAGTTTGTCTTGTACAGTCCTTCAGTGAGAGCTGATACGTGCAAATATCATGAGCAATATAAAAAAATATAATCAACAGTAATCAAAAAGAAAAAAAATATGGTGACTGCATTGTGTAGGACCAAACCTGACCTCAAAGTCAGATGGAGTTCAGTTGAATTAGTGAGAGTCAGGTCCACTTCTGGTCCAGTCCACCTTGAAACCAAGGTTTCTCAGAATCTCAAAAGCCTCTGGAGCTGACCAGAGGTCTCCATTAAGAACTGCGGACCATGTCCTTATCAAAAGGCAGCATAAATGTGACATACATACAGACACACACACACACACACACACACACACACACACACACACACACACACATGTTGTCTGTGTACATGACTACCTCCTCTTTCATTCACACACTTTCATGATGTGCAATTTTCAACATGATAAAAAGAAAAACTAAAAGTAAAACAAACTGATGGGTAGTTGTGAGTTCACAGCTGCAGCATGTGGAGTGGACAGTAATGACAGGTGCTGGGCCAGGGTGAACTTGAGCTCCAAGGGGAAGAGGTGCCCGTTGCCATAGAGTCAACACTACATAGACAAACATCACCTCCATCTGCATAAATCCACAAAATTAAAAAAAATGTACCCCTTGTCCATCACCCAACCTTTCCTGGAGGCTTTTGTTTTCGTGGCTTCTTCCCTCTCCACCTCCTCTTCCTTCTCCTCTATAAGTTGACTATCTCATGTGCAACAAACTGTTTGAGTCTCTCCAGGTACTGTCCGTAGAGCTCCACGTCATTGTGTCCAGCCCCCTCCACCCAGAGCGGCTCCACAGGGCGCTGGCAGCGTTCATACAGTGCCAGGCCATGGGAGAAGTCGATGACCTCATCCTCAGTACCGTGGATCACCAGAACCGGTGACGTTACCTTTGAAATCTTGTCGATGCTTTTAAGTTAGAAAATAAGGAGAGTTAGACAGGGATGTCAGAAAGCACAGTCAAAACAGACTCTTTCCTCAAGACAAACAGAAAACGGGAAAAATGGGTTGACTTACTGGGATCATGAATTCAAAATTAGGAATTAATGTAGGAAATTTACTGGACCAGAGCTGGTTGGCTGACTGACCACCAGAGGGAGCTATAGAATATTTAACTGATGTAACTCAAAGAATAAAACATTGACTTTAATTTAAACTTATAGATTTTAACTCCATGTTTGTGGGCTTTTGTCTGGATTCATTCATACAGTGTTTGTAAATGCATGGCATGCATATTGTTGTTCTCGAGTGTCTGTGTACGGAGGCAGAGGGCCTTTCAGAGGATGTCATTTGTCCATAGAGTACTTACTTTGGAAAAGCATCAAAGCAATAGGTCTTCTTGGTGTCGGGGAAGGCCACTCTCATGCCAGAGGTGAGTGGGGAGTGGAGGATGACTGCAGCACTCTCATAACGGGATGCCAGGTCCACAGAGGGCACGGTGCCGATGCTCTGGCCATAGACAATCACGCTCTCTGGCCTGATGCCATACCTGCCAGAAGGACAGAGAATATCTGAATATCATGGTTTGCTGATCATGGACAGAATGTTTATTCTACGAGCAGCCAGACATGTTTAGGTAAATTCTGTGTGCTCAACCAGAGGTTGGCAGGTGTCCAGTTAGCTCTTTTGTTAATTATAAAAAGCAGCTTAGCTTGCAAAAGAGAAAAGGCAAATGCTGTATTTTGGAATGCAATCTGAAGATTCATCTAAAGGTTGTTTTCTTGAAATGCTTTTCATAAAAAAAGGGAAACTTGTTAAAACCACAATCCTCTGTTTAAAATCTACCTTTTTACCTGTCACACACTGCCAATTAGTCTCCCATCATTCTCTTGTTTGTCCAACATGCTGCTCCATAAGCAAACATGCACCTGTCTGCTAACTGAGACTTACTCATACTCTATTATCAGCTGAAATGTCATGCCACAGTGACTCAGTCATTATAGGCCCTCCTAAAACAAGCACACAAAGATGTGACACAGCAACGGTTCAGTGGTTTTCTGCTGCGTTTCCCAGCAGATAAACAGAGACGACCACCACTGAATCTTATGATTCAGTTAGAGGAAAGGAAATAAGAGGAAAATTAGCAGAGAGAGTGCAAAAGAGACACTGATACTAGATGGAGGGAAAAACAGAAAGAGAGAGAAAGAGACAGAGAGAGAGAGCGAGAGAGAGAGAAAGAGAGAAAGAGAGAGAGAGAGAGAAGCGAAGACATTCCACAACTGATTATGGAGAACGTGACCCACTCCAGCAAGCGAGCAGTCAGCTGACGACCTGAAACCTAGTCAGAGCACACTGCATCAGTGTCTCCACTGCTGCACTGCTGGATAGTGCATAGTAAACAGCCACAACCAGCCCGACAAAATCTCTGCTCTACTCCATTATCAAAATTAGGAACACTAGCATTACAGGCTTAACAGTGCAGCCTCTGCAATTGCACTCCTATATTACACAGAGATGAACAATACTTGAACACTAAAGCTGACACCACACTACACTGCAGTAATGAATTATCATAATTAAGTACCGCAGACATACACATCTAAGACAAGCTTTGCAAAGGAATAATCTGCCTACTGCTACAAAGGGCAGTAAAGTTAAGTAAAAGGCCCATCCATCTCAGACTGACATGTAGATACACAGACAGTCTGGTTTGAAGACAGTCTTGGCCAGGACCTGTTTACTGTCACTGGGTCAGCTGGCCTTAACCAAGTATAAATAGGGGGGAAAATACTGGCATGGCACGGAAAACTGGCTACTGACTGCTGAATGCTGCACTACGCACACTTAAAGTTGGCACACTGATGAGATGCAAATCATGAACTGAAAATTGATAAAAGACAATGTAACAAATTAAAGGGAGATAGTGAGGAGGAGAACAAAATATCAAGTATTGTTTTCTTTGTTTGTTTGTTTGTTTGTTTTTTTTACAAACTATAAGGGAGAAAAAAAAGATAGATCCGCCTTTTCTGATGTGGCCCTAATATGAACCATCAGCTACTTAAAAAAATCTGCCTAAAAAAAGCATCTGACATTTCAAAGTAAATGCCACTATGCTTTTATAACCTCCCACATCCATGGTGGAATCTTAATCATTTATCATCAAAATAAAAAGCCTTGTCACCCTTAATGTGACTCTGCTTTGGTCCAGTTTTGCAAAAAGGCCATTTCTCAGAAATGAGCAGATGTTTACAGGAAGCTCTCTATACCATCAATGACCTACTTGACTGATTAGCAATCACAGAGATTCCCTCTTTTACCTGGTTCTGTGTGAATTTGAAAAAAATGATAATGGAAAGAAAAAAGTGATAACTAATCCATTTTGGCACTCAAAGGTTTAGTACAGTGAAGCAATGTGAGGTGACTGCTACTGTTCCCCACAGGTAGCAGGGCAAGTCACATTTGTTGGTTCAGAATGAAAGCAAAAGCCAGCCTAAACACTAACCACATGTATGTCAGAACAACATAAAACTGATGTAATATCAGTATAGACAGGGTGTATTGACATTACTTGACATCACAGTCATCAGTTCATACAATATTGGATGCTAAATGCAAGGCTGCCCCAAAATATGTTCAAGTTGGAGAATGAAGCTTGAGGACACACATACAAACATAATAAAAAATGCAAGGCTTGAAGCTGTGACCTTCCACTGACAAGGTCACGCTAACTGCTGTGCTGTCCCACCCTGCCATGTTGGCAGTGCTAGATGGACTGCTGTGGTTTTTCCTCACACGTTCAGAAGAGGCTGTGCAAAGAAGAGGACAATCGCAGTGCAGACCTGCAGCTGCACTCTGGTTTAAGCGCCACTATGACAGGCTTCGACGACCAGCCTAGATCCACGCTCGACACAACCCCCTGGACTGGCTTTCACTTGTCTACAATTTACTCCATTGCATTTCAGCTTGAACAGACGTCAAAAGGCCATAGCCAGCAATGCTCCATGGTTACACCCCTCCCCCAAACCTTCATCAATTTAGACTCCTGACACAAATCCAATCTATTATGCACAACATCCTCCCTCATTCCCCTGCTCTGTGTCTCGTTCCCTCTTGGCTGCCCACCTCTAAATCCCTGCAGACCAATAATATTCTCATCTCATAGCAGTCACTATGACTAATAGATATTTTAAGATATCCTGAACATATGTACAGGCATGGTTAACAGATTACAGTACCATCTGCACTACAGCAGGGGGATCCTTAACTGAAGCACTTCAATGCAGCTTTTAACCCATTTACTTCCACTGAACATTTGTTTTTTTTTTTCTCTTTTTTATTTCCTCAGCATAAAAACAAGCAGATGCTCAGATCCGTTTGCCGTTCAGTGCTCACACACTTAAAAAGTCAATAAGTGAATTAAATATTAAGATACAAAGACAGCATGTATATAACCAGCAGATGCCATGCTCCTGCTGTTCTGAGGCATGTAGGAAAAGTAAATAATGACAGACATGGTGGGTCGCCTCCCTGTGTGTGAGAATTTCTCCCCACTGTTGAGTGTCTGAGAAGACGGATGGCAGTTTGATTTGGATCAATTAGATGATTGAGCAGGAAGTGACATGTTTTTTTTCCTATTTGTTTTTATTGGCTACAGTGCAGGGCAGGCCTTGGCCTAAAAGCTCATTGGAAATTGGTTGCTAGGCTACCACTCAATATTAGACTAGCAGGATTGACTGCTGGCCCGCCTCCATCTCTGAGGGAAAAGAAAATGATACAGTACCATTCTGTAGAGACAGACAGACACACACAAAGAGGAAGTGGGCTCACACCTCTCACCAGCTTGGTCATTCTTTAATCTTCAAATAGTAGACCCCATCTGACACATTCCTCTGTTAGTATGTGTAATACTTTGTATGAATGGAAGTGTGAATGTGTGAATGTTAACGCACTGAGTCATAACAAGTGAATCATCTGACCCACTCCCTGCTCAGGTGAAGGGAGTGCCTCACCCGTAATGGCTGAACAAAAGAACACAGGAGGAGTGTGCGCTGAGCAGTTATATGTTTATCTGTCATACGACTGTGGAGCTCAATGAAAGCAGCCTACACAAGTTTGTCAACAGTCAGGAGAAGGTGAATTTGCTTACTACTGAATTACAGATAAGGAAAAAGGTTCAATGACATATAAAACCACTACATGAGACATGAGAGGGAGTAGTCATCAAGATCTGTGTGTGTTCAAAATGTCAAATGAGCCAAAAAAAAAAGAAGACACTGATACAGTACAACAAGCATAGAGAATGAGGGAGATGAGAGCCGCTCTTCTCTACAGGCTCTGCGTCTGATCTAACATGAGAGACACGCACGAGCGATGTGGGCAGCCGACTAATGTGAGGCCACGCAGTGAGGACGTTTGATGTGATAAACACAATCTAGTTGATTCATCTTCAGCTGGGTCAAAAGGCTGGGGTGAACCCTCTTTCTATCACACACACACACACACACACATACACAGTCCATTAAGAACCTGGCAAACCATCAGACACAGACTGCCGAGTCGAAAAGTCAGAAATGATATGATAATATGTAGTAGTGTCCAGGCCAACAATATTCATGATTTTGTGCACAAGACTTCCTTCATATTTTAACTTGTAATTTTGTGCCCATGTACAAGCAATCCCACATTTTAATGCTTAAAAACTGTCATTTTATTATCTTAGCATAAGATGTTGCAGCACTGGATGGATATAAACCTAAGCGCTTGTTGGGTTGACAATGTCAGGGCCATGTTTGGCGGTGCTGAAATTCTGACAGCAGGGCCATTAGAAACAGTGGAGGTCTCACAGACAGAGACAGCGACATAGCAATAAAAGGAAGAAGTCAGACAGAGCTGTCAGTGATCGAGGTATCCCAACCACAAATTTTAAATTGACAGTCACCATTTGGTTAAGCTGATGTAAGTATGCAAATGATCCTGAGGAACTAAGCTATGGTTCCTATTTCAATTTTTCTGGCAGAGAGTAAATAAACCTCCCTGTGCAGCAGCATACCTTTGTGCCTTGTGCACAGGTAAAGCAACCATATGTACATAACTACATAATGTGTGGGTCTTTTTTTAACCCGTGAGAACCTGTCAGTTCAATTCCTTACAAGTGTCCATTGTCTTAGTGTTTATAAAGTCACAGATGTCTTGGTTTAAAACATTTTATACAAGTCAAGCCTTGCTCTAATTTTACATCAAATCAGGAGGCATTGTGGCGCAAATAGAGTAGGGGTCCTAAAGAAGGATGTCACGTTGGCATTTAGACTTGGAGCTTGGCTTTTGAGAGTGTCATTGTAATGTGTCAAGATTTAGCCTTGCTGATATTTTGACAGCACCACTGACGTGGCATGTGTGGCATGTCACACACTGAAACTAACTTACGGGAGAAGCACAAACAAAAACAAAATCCTAAATTTTCAAATTGTCTCGGTATCTCATGACCAGCGGTGATAAATATCACACGCTATATTATCTAATGCTTTATTAGTTACTGTGAATCTTTGCTCATACACCATGTAATTACCACTGTGTGAATGGATAACAAAGCCCTGCAGAGATCAAACAGCAAGCACTCAGACATGTAAGCATGTTCAACTCTGTCTTACTGTGAGAGCCAGAGGGAACTCACTCAAACTGTGCTGTGTGATTGTTAACCATGGGACTACAAGGCACGGGACATACAGCATGCTACCGAGTTGCGGCTTTTTGAATATCAAGTCAGTTTCCTGATCTTATGAGCCATTAATCTGATTTCAAACAAGATTCTTTCATCATTTGCTCTGTCACAGATTGTTGTTGTTTTTTTCTTGAATAAAACTGCTGATTAACATCATGTACAGAAGCCAACACATCCAGTAATACCACTAGACAAATAGTTAAACCATCTGGTCCTGGTACTTGCATTGGCAAATTAGGAAATGCCACTATTGATATGGATAATCATCTTAACGCTGTAGCTTAAGGACAAATTTAACCTTTTCAGACAATCAGACACTATTTTACTGACCAATCACATGTCATCACATGCTAGATGCTCTGGGGATCTCAGTATGATGAAATTCACCCAAGAAAATGAATACTTTTTAACACATGCATATCACTACAGTTGTAGTATGATTAACTCCACTCAACAACACTGATGGAATAATGGAAACTAGATCAGTGATAAATGAGCTGTAGATGACAGACAGGGAAGATGTGTCACACCGTGCAAATTTATATCTAAACTATATAAGTGAGCCTTCATGAGAGCAGCCACATCCTGCCGCAGATACAAATCAGCAGGCATAATGTGATGAAGCGTCTGTTTTCATCTGTTCAGATTAAGTGAAATTTCAGCGCTAATTTCTGCACTTGTCACAACTAAATGTGAGACAAAGAGATTCCTTGATCTACTGAAAAAGATGGAAAAGAATGAAATAAAGACACACAAAAAGCTGAACAACACAGCGGTGCTCAGTACTACTTCCTCTTTTACGTAGTCTGGCCAATGTAGAAACAAAAAAAAAAGAATATGTTTTGCGCTACTCAGAAGGCCCTTACTTCTTTTACTTCTTATTATATTTGAGCTCTGGGAAAACTTGGTGTGCCATTCCTGGAAATGAAGCTGTTGCAGCTGCTGAATTCAAACAGCAAGGACAGAGAGGTTTAAACATTAAAGTAAAGCTCTGTATTTGAGTCCGTTTGTGCACGCAGTGTTTTGTTTCCAGAAAAGCAGGTTCATCTTCACAGCAGTGGGTTACTTCCTGCATTCAGGCACTTTATGATCAGGGGTTTCCTGTCTAACTTGTCAGTTTCCTTATTTAAAAAGGTCTTCAATGACAGAAGACCACTCAGTATGGATGGTGTAAAATGTAAAAGAAGCGCTGACAGACAATCACAGGAATAGTCAGCAGCCGAGAAACATTGACATTTTCTGTCAGTTGCTCTAGTGATATCAATCTGCACTTTGAGATGTCTGCAGTGGCAACACCTTCATTTACCACAGAGAGAGCATACACCCACATCAGCATTGACAGGAGAGGAGCACTCCACACTAGTAGCCATACTAGCCAAGCTTTTCTCTTTGTGGTTGATGTAAGCTGCTTTGGCTCTTTTCTTCCGGCCTTTTCAGTTTTCCCGAGCCAACATTCCCCTTCTCCTCACTTAGTCATTTGTTTGTCTTCCAGCAGGAAGTATACAGAAACAACCTATTGGCCTACTGGATGAACTTATTTCTGCCCTATCCAGATAAACAAAAACACACTAATATGATGGACACTTGATTTTCACACTCACACACACACAGACACACAAGTGCACAGACATATTCACACAGGATCAGAACATGTGTATGGTAAACAGCATGTCTTGAATGCACATGGAGCTGCCACTAAGACTTTCTTTCATTACTGATTACTCTGGCAACCATTTGTACTAGACAATGTCAAAAATTGTGAATACTGTCCATCACAATTTCTCAAAACCCAATGTGCTATCTTCTGATTATTTGCTTTTCCTAATCAATAGCCCAAATCCTAATGATATTTAATTTAACATTGTATCAAATAATATAATAAAAAGAGAAAATGAGGCCAGCAAAAGTTTGCTTGAGAAAGAACTGATCTTCATTTAAGTGTCAATTCATTTTCATTTGCTTGATGAATCAATTACTCCACTAAATGTTTTGCATACAGTATATCTATGTAGTGACCATTTGTGGGATCCCAGCACAGAGGCTCCCTTGATGATTTAGCCTCAAACACATAGAGTACTAAGTGTGAGGTGTTAAAAAAGGAGGAGATGACAAGAGTGTAAAAGACAATGAACAGATGGAAGGAAGTGAGGGACATGGGGTTAGATAGACTGACTGGTGAACACTGCTAATACGGAGAGAGGGAGAAGGGAATGGTGCTGAGAAAATGCATTTTGAGAGCAGTAATAGCAGCAATACTTAATATTATCTTTTATTTATTTACAACGATTTATGATTTAGATAAATGCAAACATGCCCAACAAGAAGCACTGAATAAATAAGTTTTATGGACTGGAAAATCTCAGATACTGATCCATATGCAGTTCAACATACAGATACTGGCAATCAGTGGAAGTCGAATACACCAGTAAACTGATAAGTCTATTCAAAGCCTACAGAGCAAAAAGATGCAGCAGAGCACCCACTCACACCTACATATGGCTGGCCAGTATAATCATAGAAACCACGCTCCTTATTATCGCCTACAAGAACATGGTGTCATCCCTACTAAACCTACATGACTAGTCATCTCCACCCCTGGTTTTATCACGTCCAATCTCATCATCCCTCCACCCAGCTCCCTCTCTAGACTTTCCACATCTTCTTAATCTCTCTTAACTCTTTTTGCTAGGCCATTATGTCATTATGATTTTCACTATCAATCTACATCAGCCTGGTTTCCTCTCATTTTGTTTTAAATCTGCTTTAATTTCAGTGGTCTCCATTTAATTTAGCAGCTAGTGACACTTACCCCTTGGCTGCAGACATTCACAGTATAAGAAAGCAAGAAGGTGGTTGTTATTATTCACAACACCTCCCACTACCAATATAAAGCTGTCCATGAAAATTACACAAACAGAGATATGCTATTAATGTGGCAGTTTGCTTACTGTTTACACAGCTGATTGCTTCATTTGTGGCTTTAATTATGTATAGAGCAAAAATCACCAGCACTAGGATATAATCATCACCATAGAGATGGGGACATTTTATCATCTTTGGCTAGTTTTTTTGTGTTGTGCTATCGTTTCTTTCTTTCTGCCTTAAGCGCTGGGTTATGACACAATATCCTGCTGACAAGTTAAAACTGTGCAATGCTTGCAAAGCCTCATCCACATCCCCATTTACAGTTATCCAACTCCTAAGTAGAGATACTGCCACTAATTAGCATGTTCTGAGTGCCTGACAGATAGGAGCCACACTTGTGAAGCTAATGCCTCTATTCCTATAGAAACCTAGTTATGGGGTCTATTTTGCTATTCAGTTACTGTAATTCCACAGCATTCATCACTACCAATCAATACATCCCCCTCCTTATCTACGCCACCATGCATCATCACATCATCAGCTCTCCTTACCTTGACCGGAGTGCCTGCCAGGCAGCGTCTACATCAGCATACAGGTTCTTCTCGGAGGGTTTCCCAGAACTGGCCCCATAACCCGAGTAGTCGTACGAGAAGACGTTGCAGTTGATCCGTGACCCCAGGCCAATGTAGAAGCTGCTCATCTGACCCAAGTCCACTGCATTTCCATGGGAGAATAGTAGTGTGTAACGGGCGCTGGGTGAGCAGCGGACAAACATGCAGGCGATGCGGTTCCCTCTTGACGTGCGTGTCATGAAGCACTCGATGGCGTCCTTCTCCCGAGCCGAGTACTGCCAGTCAGCGCGCTCAGAGAGGTGCAGCGTCCATCGGCTGCCACTCTCATCACACATGAGGCTGTAGGTGGGCTCTGGGGGCAGGAAGGCCAGCTTAGAGGCAATCTTACTAGGGCACGGTGGACAGCAGAACAGGCAGCATAGCTCGCTGAAGGATAAGTGATTCATCCTCAAAACACTGTGACAGGGAGAGTGAGAATGGATAAAATAGAATTACACACATTTCATTAGTAGATTAAAAGGCAAGAACGACCTTTGAAAACTAAGAAAGAGAGAAGAAAACAGATGTAATGTCATAATACAAGAGTATCTGCGGTGTCTCAAACAAGTGAAACTCTCAGAGGGAAACACAGCAAGGACAAATCTGTGCCATACAGATGATGAATGATGTTCTCCCCAAGAATATAAACACTTGTCTATGTTAAGTAGAAAAAACAGGGAGTTTCCTGGACTAGGGCCTAAAGTCAGGCTGCTGCCATTAGTTTTTAAATATACTATCAATTCCCCTCCTCAGTACACATGGCTCTCTTCAGCCAGGATTATAAAAAAGAAACAGTCCTGACCCTGATTGAGTGTTTGTTCTCCGTCTGCCTCAAGGCTCCACAACCACTCAGACAGTATTGACTTGGAAGCCTTTTTTGTTTCCCCCTGCACCCTTACCCTTACCCTCACCCTCACCCGAGGCTACTTCTTGGATATGACATATCTTAGACATGCTGCTGCTTCCATTCTTAGACCCTTAGATTCAGTTTACCACTCGTTACAGCTACAACTCTTGCCATTACATCCGCTATGATAAGCTCTTCTCTCAATGAGAGACGCAATAAGCGTTATGTCTCTACATCTATAAAGCCCTGTTTGGAAAATAACCATCAAACATCTCATCTGTGTCGCTCTGAAACACTGCTCCACTCTTCATTTGCTCTAGTGATAGACTGGTTCCTCAGGCAGCTGTTAATACCATTGCTTGGTGACTATTTTAATTGGTTTTGTTAGTTGATTTTGTATATTTGTACTTTAGATGTTATGAAATAAGATTTCTGAAAACCTTGAATAAAAAGATATCTGTATTAAGACCAGCAACGGGGCTGTCAACAGAGCTTGTTCTGGTGAGACTGGAAGCTGATTTGTCAACATTACAAAATGCTGTCTAGGAATGCCAAGTGTTTTTCTGATGTCATCTACTAATCTTTGGGGAAACTACACATGCCTTTTGCTCAAGGAAAAATAAGTCATAATGTCAGTTTATGACAGTGTGGGGAGACTTTTATACCATAATAAGAGCATTAATCCCTGGTATTAGAGCTTTTCAATTACATCCTTGAGGCTATGTAAAGATGACAGCGTGGGAAAAAAAAACTTCTTTTTTCTCCTGACAATACAGCTCTATCAAGTTTTATGAGTTAAGCCCTGTCATAAATTCTTGATTGTTTTGAGGTCTAGACTTTCATGGTTACTTCATTACTTCAAATACTTTCATTAATACCATTGCTTGGAGTCATTGCTGTGAAGGTCTGGTGTACTGATAGGAGCTGTGAGTCCTGCAGGCAAGTAAAACTGTCTAAGTAGCAATTCTCTGGCAGTGTGTGAAAGCTATTTTCTGCAGGATATAGCAGCATGATACTGCTTTCTTTCATTTTAGCCTCTACAAGCTTTCCAGTTCCTGCTGCAGAAAGGCATCCAGCAGCATAATGCAGCCACCACTGCTTAAACGTGGGGAAGCTGTAATTCTGCTGATGTGCAGTGTTTGGCTTATATCAAAAGCTGGCAGCCCAGTAATCTCAATATTAGTTGCAGGTTTTCTTCTTCTCCTTCTTCTTTATTTCAGTTTGCCACATGGTTTCAGGCAAAATCTAGCCAGTGTGTCATGTGAGTTGTCTGTATGACAAAGGGCCCAAGCAGCAGTTGTTGCCTATCCTCCATCTCATTCATACACCACTGGCAAATTCAAAGGAGCTACAAATTTGCCACAGGCTTCTTGGAGGCCTCCACCACTGGCATTCCTCTTGCATGCTTAATTTTCTAAACTGCTCTTAGCATCTCAGCAATCATTTCCATTCATACATTCACTCACAACTGACCAGTCATTACCCAGAGACTATGGACAGTGCTGTAAGATTCACTGTGCATCATTTTCCCACAACCTTCTTCTTTTTAGCCAGAAATTTAACTTTCTCGATTCAGGTGTGTCAGATCTAAAAATAGCTTTGATTACACACAGCACAGGTGACTTTAATCATCTTAATTACTTGAGCTACTCGGAGATGACTTGGGGTGAGTACTTTTAAGAGCCGCTTGTACTATGAATGCTACTTCTGCAAGATGCTGTGACATGCCATGGGAACACGCAGAGGCGAAAAACACATAGTGGGCTCTATTTGCTTCCCATATTCCCCAAATAGTCCATAATCCCCCAGCCATGCAGACAGGATGGAGCCCGGCAGGGATTTATTGTAAAATGGTGGTGAAGGCAGCAATGTGTTCAGTGAGATTACAGCGATTCTTGGCTGGTTGGGTTTGAGGAGGGTGGACACATTTTTGTTACCAATTAACATGAGACAATTAGTCAACAACACTCCACATGCACGTCTACGTGTGTTTCTCATTACAACTGAACGTAGAAATGACCACATTACCTGGAAGGCGGCTGGACCCTAGTTTAGTTTCTTTCTATTTTGAGGTGACAGTGTTTGCCAACGTCGCCGTAGTTAGGTGTTATCTTCGCACCAAGCCAACAAACTTATCTTCTTCTCGAAGCCAGGTGATTGACAAGACTATCCTCGGACAGATTATCCCTCTGTTCCGTGCCCTGTTTGTTTGCGATGTCACTCTGAGTGTGGATATCCCTCTTAGCACCACAGATGTGAGTTACTATTAGCTAACCGCTTCTCGTCCTCCGGTCCAGACAGCCTCCCAAACTGTCGTTTCTTTCTCCTCCGCTCAGTTCTCTCAACATATGGTCCTGAATGATAACGAGGCTGATTCATTCAAAAGGTTCAAGTCTAAGCAGTTCAACAGCGACATGAGTAGAATCGACAAAGATTAAGAATGAAAATTAATTAACTAAATTCTTGCCACACGTCCGTGTTGGTTGTCCGGCAGCTCGCGGCCATGCAGCAGTATCAGTATCCGAAACATCACCGCTGTAGCTGTGACTCTCACGGTGCTTGTTATCTTGGCTTGTGGGGAGAGACTGTAACTGACAGCTTCCAGGACCAGTAGGAAACAGTTCGATGAACCCTATCCACCAATAGCATAACGTGTTGATATTTATGGGCGTGCCTAATTGCCGCCGCAGAGTGGTGACCTATGTGATGATTGACATCTACGAGAACCAGTAGGAGATTACTAGTCCGAGGGATAGTCCAACCAGTATCGACAGAGGTGGTTCTTAAGGGTGATGTCATCAACGTGTAACTAGTTTTTAAAACGTGTTTACAAGAGTATTTTATTTTCAGATTTTGACCACAGAAAATGTTCTGCCTTTGTCTTTCTATATTTTAACAGGTCCACTTTTTTTCAATAAATGGTTCAAGTTTTGACCTATGACGTTTCACGACGTACGCGCAATACTTCCGGGTCAGCGCGAGCTCTCGCATGGTTGTTGGTTTATCTACCTAACATGTGTAGCTAAAACAGTCAAATACGATGAGTTCACAGAAAGGTAATGTGTCTCGGTCGCGAGGTCAGAAGCATCAAAACACCACCGCCTACAAAAACGACAAGTACGGAGCAACTGCTCAAGTGAAGGTGTGTGAACGTTTAAGTTTTTGTTCGATCAGTGGGAGTTTTCAACTTCTGCCATAGTTGTTGTCCACGACAATGCACTTCATGTCTCTCTTTATGTGATCTTAATTGTAGAAGGCAAAATCGAAGATTCATGATGGGCTCTGTCAACACTGCAAGGATGTTCTGGAGTGGAAAGTCAAGTACAACAAATACAAGTCGCTAACACAGCCCCGAAAATGGTAGGTGCACTGCACACTTTAGTTTAATACAGGAAATCATTCGTGTCCGTTCAAAAACTGCTCATGACTGTCCACACATCAGAGCTGATTTCACCTTTTACACTACACAACTATGTAATACCCTAATATTTTATAATAGATGCACGCAACAAAAACATACATGAATCAACACTTAAACTTATCAGTTAGTGAATTGGTGTGTTCATGTCTGAGCCACTTACAAGTCACAGGTTCATGACATTAGGTTAATCATAAGATTCTTTTCCCCCTTTTTAAAAATTCTTTATCTATATATAATTGTCATATTTTAACACAGAGACTGAAAAGGCAAAACAAGAGACAAATACCAAACACTGAACAAATACACAAATTGGAGGTTCGGGGTGATATGTAAATCCACAAGACTAAATACCATACACAACGCATCATTAACAGTCTCACACATTGGCCAAATAAGCATGCCTTTTTTGCCATCGTTTTTCACCCAGATGTTTTCGATAATGACTGTGTTTTTTCAGGCATTCAGCCACATGTCCTCTGTTATCATGATATTCAACTCTTTTTCCCATTGATGTTTCACATAGTCTGTAGTGTCCTTATTCAGTGAGGTGATACCATGGTATAACTTGCTTCTTAACTTCCTAAATTCTTTTCCGCTTTTGTAAAAATTGTCACAATTTTGACTTTCCTCACACGCTGCCAGACTTGTTTTAGCCCTCAGAAGCTCTTACAAATACCCAGACTCTAACTGCAAAGAGCCACTGGAAATTTAAACCAGACTGAGTGGATTGATTTCTTTCTCATACACACTTGCAACAATTTTCTGCATATTTTCACATACCTTCTGCTGAAAAGGTACTGTAAACCTCAGCTTTAGAAGAAGCTTTAGTCCGGTGTAGTTGGTTTCAGTGTGGATATTGATGACATGTTTGTGTGTTTGTTTCCTTCTTTCAGTGTCAAATGTTCTCAAAAGACTGTGAAGGATGCATATCACATAGTTTGTAAGCCCTGCGCTCTTCAGCAAGACATCTGCTGCAAGTGTGGGAAGAAAGAGGAAATCGCTATACCGTGAGTGCTCCTGTACTGTTCAAGCGTGTTTGTTTGTGTTGATAACTATGACGGCATTTTGTCTCCTCACCTTACATAAGTTATCAACTTTACTACTGACCTCAGAGAAAATTCATCTCTATGTAATGTAGCAGTTTTATGGTTTCCATACCCGCTTTTTCACTTGGTGACTCATAATGAAGTCCTTAATATCAAATGTCCTCGCATTGCATGAGAATTAAATCACTGTAAGAAATGTGGCATGTGTGTTATTTATCTGGAGGCAGGATAAAGTTAGGTTTCATATGTGAAATTTGAATTTTTCATCAACCACATGCATTGACTTCTACTGCAGGACTGCCATCTTGTGGACAGTGAGACACATTACTTTTTCCATGAAAATAACTTGCTGCCAACTTTGTAGCGCCACTCCTTACAGCTCATCATTTTATGCTCTTCTTGTAAATAACATCAACTCCACAGTATCATTGTGTTTACTGCTTTGGTTGCATTATGACACTGAAAAAAAGGTTGACATATTCTTTTCCTTTGCTCTTTTTGTACTACAACTATGACAGCATTTGTCTCTTGCTCACTGTGATTTTTATCTCACTGTGTAGAGTAAATTCACATCTGGACAATAACAAGCCAGAGGAGGCAGATGACATGAAACAGAAAAAGGGATGTGGACGACGGAAGAAGGACATGGACAGCGATGATGATTATGATGACGATGACTTTGCTGACCATGAGGATGAGGATGATGATGACTTTGACAGTGACTCAGGTCCAAAAAGAACACAGATAAAGTCTGTGGCACTCCCAGATCTGTCACAAGTTAAACTTAAAGACTAAACACAGTCAGAGGATTTTTGTTATACCAAAGACCTCAGCATGG